>CP113352.1:1200000-1800000 GCA_039634465.1 Didymella pinodella
AGCGGCATGTTTGATCCTCCGCGAAGGAAGCGTCGTGGCGTTCATTTTTACCGTTATGGAAGAAGAGCTTACCTTTTCAAGCAGCTCCGAGAAGGATGCTTGTCTACGCCGCGGCCGAGTCACAAAGTTGGAGCTTGGTCAACAACTTTTCTCGTCTCGTGGTGCTCCGGAGAATTCTCTTCATCGGATAGAGCCTCAATTAGGTTCCCCTCAGGCGGCCAATGATCTGCGCTGCGCACATGTTCAGGCTGTTCGTAACTCGCCGGATGATTATCCAATCGCGAATAACGTCGTATGTTGGCATCCGAACTGTGTGAAAGTGGTACGGCCCTACGAGCTAGGGATTCGCGGGGATGAAAGCATGCCCCAAATTGTCAGGCCACGCAACGTTCAGCATGATGCACTTTCCCTAATTCCAGTTCAAGATTTCTGTCCACACATCATGGACGGACGTCGATAAAGAACCCGAATTGCTTCGGCTGACTACGAAGGGCCACTGCACCTGACGCACAAGAACTCACCTGCAGTCCTTGAAGGCCTCCGAGTGCAATAGAATGAGGAGATGTCGACTAAGCCAGATCCAGTGGATCGATCACTCTTAGAACGTGGCGCTACAAAGGTTACACGCGTGAAGCGTCCCTCGAAGTACTCTGACAGCAGCATGAGTCTGCAAGCTAGATACAGGATTCAATCACGCTCCTCGGTCATCCCTCCAACACACGAGATCGCACATCACGTCTTCCTAACGATCCGTTCCGGACAACTCATTCTGGACATGGAGTCGCATTATGCTACGCTGAGCGAAAACTTTCTTTGTGGTGGACTCACTATCTCAGAGCATTTCCTCCGTCGCCCACAGTTTCAGTTACTGTCAACCTCGTCGCAAATCGCAATCCGACCTTCCGGACACGATTGCAGACATTTTACCCACAATCGATGCCCTCGACAAACGCAAAGACAGAAGGTCCTTTGCGATTGTTGCATTCAGCTGAGTGGTCATCACCGGCGATGGCCTTTTCTTCGGTTCTGCGACACGTCTGATACTACTGTCACTATGCCAGCAGTAGGATCGCAGTTCAGATTGTAGCCATATCCTGCATCTTCCGGGTCCATGCCCGTCAACAATTTCGCTCCGTTCATCACGCTTCTCAGAGCATCGCACGTTGTTTGCTTAGACATCCGTCCCTGCTCTTGCAAGTCACCTCAACTGTCTACAGAGTCTTGCTTCCTATGTTTTCACTTTACATGTTCCTTTAGAATCACTTGAGACGAATGCCGTAACAAGCCGCAAACTCCTAAATGGCTGATGACTACCAGTTCTTGCCCCTTTCTACAGGAACAATATATGTGTAAGGTCATATTATGCACAGGGTCAGCGCCCCAAACAAAACGAAGAAATCCGTGGCCCTCAACGAGTACCGAACAAGAATCACAGCTTCGGGCTTCGCATAACCGTCTGTGCAAGTCCTAGATTACCAACGTAACGATCCCCTTGATCGGAGCGATGACTTTGCTGGACAATGCAGATGCAACGCGCAACAATCAAGCGAAAAAGTATATTATCATGCACTCTTTGTGTTTGGAATCAAATTTTTATCTCTATGTTTATAGCCTTTCCAAACCTTGGGTTTTACTGAATTATTAGTCTTGGTAACGCTGTCAACAGCAACAGATTGTGTAAAGATAGATCATTCTCTAAACCAAATTCATAGCAGTTCGGCTGAAGCTCTGAACGAACACATTCATCTCGTGAGCTCTATCCACTTCGAATCTGTTGCACGGCCCATATGCTGCTCTTGTTAGACGTATAGGTTGATTGAGTGAGGTGCTATGGCGTCTAGAATGATAAGTATGCTAGATATAGATGCTAAGGCTTACAGATCGGGCACTGTGATTAATCAGGCGCTACAAGAGTGCCGCGTAAGTGTTCTTCTTGCTTGAGAAAGTAGAATTGTGTTATTTGCATAGTGTTACTTTGGATACTACGAGGTCACATGTTACGCTGGTTAACTGATCATATCAATCAAGTGTGTTATACAGTAGTGAATGATGTAGTTCTAGGAGTGTGGTTAGGGCAGAGCTACCAAAGGTTTTGTTACATTTAGCTGTGTTGCATGGGCATCTAAAAGGTTATGCAAGAGCACATCTCGTTGAGCAAGGGAGTACAGGTCTAAGAGCAGAATATAATGGATGTAGATGATGTGTCGGCCCGATGAGCACGTCGTAGTGAACTATCGTAGCCAGCAGAGGATCCATGAGGTAGGCAAAAGTCAATGGTCCAACGTCGACAGCCTCCCCTTTTCGGTGAAGTCCAGATCAGATACTTGCATCATTAAGAGCTTTGATACTAGCGGTCGCAAAGCTCACAGGAGACATGGCTAAGGAAATTATCCGTCCCTGCGCAAAGGTAAGGTAGAAGTTGTGACTGCTCGCATTATATCCGGGTAATGATCACTACCCAATCCTACTCACCCACTAGCAAGCGGTAAATTTCGCAGTCTGTTCATCGAGCATGGGGACTTAGCTAGCGCGGAAAAAAAAAGTAATTCGCTTCACCGTAATCCCGACACCAGAAAAAAATTGATTCGACCCAGACTTGAACTGGAGACCTTCAGTGAACTAACAGTGTTAGACTGACGTGATAACCAACTACACCATCGAACCGTCTTGTCTTGATTTTATGACGATTCCCCTTAAATTGATGTATATAACTTATATAATTTTTTCCTGGGCCACGGACCTCCTGTAACTAACATCGCAAGATGTCTATTTTCAGGACGGTCATAAGAAAAGGGTTCCGTAAATATACGACAGTTGATGTAGGATTGCTTGGACAAGATGCGAGAAACGGTGTTGACGGCGCCGAGCTCCCAGTACCCGGTCTGATCATCTCCCACAACGCACAAGCGATAGATCGCCTCAGAAGCCACAAGAAAATACGTTTCGCAGTCTGACTCCAGATCATATGTTGCAGGAAGCGCTGGACGTCAATTGCGAAGCTACTGGGCGAGTATCAAGCGTCAAAGAAAGAAGACAATCAAGAACTTTAACACGAGCGATAGTAGAATACGCAAGGACAGACTACTAACGGTAGCAGATACATTTACCCAGGTGAGAATACCTCAAATAGGAGACGCAACACTTCAACATTCACCTTTACTTCCGACCAGCGATATGAAGAATCTTCAATTTTTGAGCTCTGGGAGATCCTAAGCTCAGATTGCAATAGAGGCTACAACTCCACGCTGGCAAAGTTTCTGTATCCTATATACTAAAGTAATAGCTACAATAATGTTGACGATAAGTGCCCAAAAAATACAACAAGTTTCTGCCTAAAGGTTCACGCAGACGAAGCTTAAGAAACCTAACGATATTCTTTTGAAAGCACAGTAAAGCCAGATAGCTTTATTTCAAAGGCTATCTTGCTACGCTGCCAACAGTGAAGCTCGGATGTACAGTTGCTGCGTGGATTGCTCTTCTTTTTGTGTAGAGAGATGTGCGTTGTTAGCTAGAAAACCATGGCTTCACCCTGAGCAACGGGGTCTGACAAGCAGTTACAAAAGATAGGGGAGAGAGGGTCGGATTGCTCAGCAAGCGGTGCTTGTGTATCTGTATTTAACATATAGTCTTAGGCGGAGAGGCCTGCTACGCAACTCGTACCTAGCCTTACGATTCGTACAGTCTCTCATCTCAGACAAAGCTCAGAGCTGGGGTGATGCTTGCGGATCACAGTCGGCGAAATAACTCGTAATGCGCAGGCCGTACTATTAGAGTTGCGCTGTTGCAAAACTCGATGCAGAAGGCGATTCCATTAACGCGACCAGATTGAACGACTCTTATACGTTATCCCTAATCAGTCTTGCATAGGGTTCCTACTCTCCCTATGGACAATTGTAAGAACGACTGGCGTGCGCTCATGACTTTGGGGCCTCTGAGAGGTCTAAGCAAAATGCAAGGTTATTGTACATTTGTAGGCTGCCGGTAAGCTACTGTATCTACTAATCAAGGCCTCGTGCAATCGTATGCAACCTGACCAATATTATTGTTACATTCTGAGAATCGTCTTCTGTTCAGTCCTAGTAGCAATTTACTTCCTCCTATTCTGCTGCATGGCCAGAATCTGAACCATCCTGACGAAGATGTTGATAAAGTCGAGCTCGAGGTGGATCGACTCGTTGACGGGGTCCTTGGGCATAAGACCGCGCTCAGCTAGACGGGCGTGGTGGAGGATCTTCTGAACATCGTACAGGGTGAAGCCACCGAAGACAGCTAGACCACCGTACAGCCAGATGTTCTCTGTCCACATGAGTGTACGGGCGGCAGTGGCGGGAATGACCATGGGAGCAAGACCGGACAGAGCGACGATGGCGACTCCAGCAAGCAGAGGGCCACCAAGGTACATGTACTTGTCGGTCTTGGCAGTGGCGCCGACGAATGCGAGCGAGCCCATCAGGCCAGCAGTGTAGAGACCGGCGCGTGCGAGGATGGCGGGGTGCATGAAGAAGAGCGGTGCGAGAAGGGCAGCTTGGGTAACGTTGAACGCAGTCCACAGTGCGTACTTCTGAGCGTAGCTGTTGCTGTTAGCTTTCGGCTTCAGTCTTTCGAACCGCGCAAACTTACTTCTGAGGGTTGGTAGCCATAGTGCCATACATGGTTCCAATGCTAGCAGCAAGACCGACACCCATGACCAACCAGGGGTTGGCAGCCATGAGCCTGAAAGACCAGCCGTTCATGTGCATCGCGCGCGCAGCGATACCAATGATGCCGATGCCGAGGCCAGTGTGCAGAAATGTGTCGTTGAGGTATGCGCGTTCGAATGGTGGCATGCCGCCATCCTCTCGTGTCTCGCGGTTGAAGATCAAGTTGATGCCTAGCAGGGTCGCGCCGAAGATACCAGCGCCGTAGAGAAGGCGCTGTCGCGCATCGCCTTGCGCAAGAGGGTTGTTGATAGCCTGCTGCTGGTACGAGCGACGGAAGGTGGACTGGAACTTGGAAACATTGGTGGCGGTGGTGAGTGTGGGTGCCTTCGACTTGAAGAAGTGCGGGTGCTGCTTCAGTGGCGTATTGTGGAAGGTGCGCACTGAAAGCTGCGATGTCCTTGTTACGGACTGCTTGATATTCGCTGGGATGGCGAAGGGCCGCCGTAAGAGGAACGCCATGGTTGGTTGTGATTGTGAGTGGGATGGTGGGCGCACTGAGGCGGAGGTTCGAGGGTATATGACGTCCCGGATCGTGGAAGGCGCCAGAAAACGCGCTAACGCCGAGGGCAAGAACGGACGAATTGACTGCGCCATCAATCTCAGCACACCTTGTGCGCTGTAATTATGACTGGAAGACTCGGATTGAGCTCCAGAAGAGTCTTTTTGCTTCGTGATGGAATTCGAACACTTCATGCAGCCGGGACAGTGGCAACATACATGGAGTTTCGTCAGCCTCAATCTACTTTTCGTGGGAATTCTAAGCCAGGATCAAGAGGGTGCAATATATCTTTAGGAGATTGCGTCCTTTGAACAGGCTGCTCTATTCGAACGCATTAGCTGATGGCATGCGTAAGTCTTTGTGTGATCCTCAGGGACTGGCGAGCTCCCAACATAATGGGCAGAGGCCGTTCAATCGCACCGTTTTTTGAAGTCAACGCGCAGAAGGAATCACACCCATCCCGTACTGGTGTAGTCCTGCAAGAACTGGCGATGATCATCAGTGCAGCCAATGATACGCATTACCCCATGGCATCTACAAGTCAAAGAACGCAGTATGACGAAGTGCACTGGAACATGTGCAAGCACTGAAGCTGAGCGAGGCATTGGTTGACTCCGAGCGTAATGCTGGTAAATCCTTCAGGATGCAGAAGACTTCTGGCATGCTAAACTACATGAGCCATTATGCGGTTGGAGGCACACGTAATACTTGCAAGCGTTCTGCATTCCACGACCATTCTTCGATCATTCCAGAAGAACCCTTCCAATGGTACACTTCCGGCAGCCGGCAACAGTAGGCATGCAGGGATCGTCACATGGAGTTGCATGCGAACGATGACCGGCAGAAGTGTGGGGCAGGAATGCGCTGCAATAGCGTTATTGTCGCAGGCAGCTGTTGTGGAATGCGAACGCAAACAATGACGAAAGGCCCGTCCGCGTCAGGGTCCAGAGCTGCACGACTCAACGTCGACAACGGTCGAGACAGTCGTTCAGGAGCCTAGGGCGATCAAAGTGCAGATCATGACAGTGCAGCAGAGGAACGAGCATTCGATCGTATGCGGTGCAGATGGCATTGACTATCTACACGACCCAGCCACCATGGGTTCAAAGGAAATGACAAGAAGTGGTATATACCCTAATGCACACCAGGAGTATCTAAGAAAGGAAAGCAAGCCGAACGCAGCATCATGACATTATTGACAAACCAATTACCTCCAATGCAATTTTTGGAAAGCACAAAACTGGAGTGAGGCCAGTAGCTTAGAGCATGAGCGCAGCAAGAGCGGCAGCACCGACAAGGCCGAGACCAGCCTTGATGGAGCCAGCAGCGCCGGTCGACTCGGGAAGAAGGGCAGAGCTGGTGCCGTTGCCGGCGCCGGTGGCAGAGGGGCGCAGAGAGCTGGGGACGGTCAAAGAGCCGGTGGGCTGGATGATGGTGGAGTTGTAGCCGGGGACTCCAGTGCCGGCAGCGGGGGCGCTGGAGGTGCCGACGGTCTTGACAGTGGTGGGGTAGGGAGCAACGGGGGTCGACTTGACGACCGACGACGAAGCAACGGGGTAGCCAGCAGGGCTGGAGTGGACGGGGTAACCAGCGGGGCTGGAGGAGGCAACGGGGTAGCCGGCAGCGGCGGAGCTGGCGGCGGGAGCAGCAGAGCTGGAGACAACGGGAGCAGCAGAGCTGGAGACAACGACAGTGCAGTCCTCCTTGGAGATACCGAACTGGGTGGAGTACTGGTACTGCCCGGTAACATCATCGATCAGCTGGAGTCCGTAGCGGGAGCTGTCAGCCTCGAGGGAGGAGGCAGGGGTCCAGGCGAAGGAACCAGAGTTGTTGATGCCCTCAGCGAGAGTCTGGATGGGGACAACGTTGGTGGAAGGTCCGCGGAGGAGCAGGAGAGAGACCGTGTTGGCGGTGGTTGGCTGCCAGGTGATGGTGAAGGCCTTGCAAGCAGGGACAACCTATGACAAAAGTCAGTGACTGTAGTGAGTGCCGTCACAGCGACGCTCGATGCTTACCTCGTTCAGAGGACGGGTGATGGGGTTGCCAGCGGGCTCGCCGACAGGGGCGTGGAGCTGCGCAGCGGCAATGCTGGCGAAGAAAGCAACGACGGAGGCCTTGGTGAACATGTTGTCGGTATTATTTGATTAACGTGCGTAAAGCGATGATTAAGGTAGTGAATGTACTGGTTGTTGGTGGGGTTTGTAAAGAATGACTGTTGCTTTAAAGAGCGACGAGGAGCAAATTCCTGGGTTTTCGGTGTTGGCGAAGAAGCTGAAAACAGTAGACTGCTGACGGGCGCAGCAATGGTTATATTGACTTGCTTGACCGGTTTGCAGGATTCCGCTTGCAGTCAAGGGTGCGGCGCTAGCGTGGAGCCAAATTGCTTGGTGGGTCGGCGTGCCTGGCCCAAAGCGCCCTGCACGGATACATTGGCTCATTTCCTAAGCCGCAAAGGAGATCGTTTAAGGGGTTCTGAAGCGATGATTGGACATTCTTCGATCGCACACACCTTCAGCGCAGCCATTCGTTAGAAAGCTATTCTTGGTGTAATTGCGCAAAGGACGCCTGAACTGCGAAGGCCGCCGCTGGAAACAAAGTTGAGTCAGCGCGGGATGGTTGCCTCGTCGTGCTGAAGGCGTTGGAGCAACAAAGTGTGCCGGAGTCCCCCGGGGCGAGGCGTGAGTGCTGGTAAGTTGCGAGCATGTTGATGTCTCAAATTGCGATGTGACAGAATACGAAATCTTCTCCGGATTCGCGTCATGGTGGAACGTGGTTGATTCCGTGCTGCTTTTAGCCTCGGCGCTCAAGCCTTACAACCAGGCCAGAGCGCAGAGTCAGCGGTGATGTTTCCAGGCAACCAGTGTGGCACGAAAAGGGGACTCATCGTGTCAATCAACCGTTCGTTGCATCCGCGAATCTCTTCAAGGTTGCGCATCCTCCAAAGTCTAGACGTTGGCGGCATGATATTGCCATCGCTGCTTTTAATCGTGAGCCCAAAGCCCGCTGTGTTGTCGGGCCGTGCCAACATGTATGTAAATGAACAGTGGTGCGCTTTCAAGGATTGGAGATGCTCCTGCCGTTGGCGCCTACAAAACGCCGCCGCAGCAAAGCCGCCGGTCGCCGCGACAAGCCCTTTCTCAAGCATGTCACCGACATCGAACAATCTCAATCACGCTCATCACGGATAACAACACATTTTGGACCAAATGCTGTTCAACTTATTTCATTGCAGCTATGACTGCGTACGCCGCTGCATGTGCAGCCGACGACCGTCCGAACCTCATTTAACGAGGTCCCAACACCTGACAGCTTACAGGACTTCCTGAAGAGGTCGCATCTAGCGAGCGAATACAATTGGGTATCTTCGAAACAGATCTCGTGACAACAGGATTCATGTTGGGAACAAGAGGCGGGGACAAGGCGGTCTGCCGAGTGAGCGTGAAACGGTCAAAGTTCAAACCGCAAGAGCCGGTTGCATCGTGAAAACGCGCTCAACAAACAAGCATGAGCCTGCTCAGCCACACTGACCAGGGTCTATGAAACGTCAGTACCAAGCGCCAACACCACCCGCCTGGGGCTTCATCTGGGGAAAGGGTTCTTACACTTGCGAGCTGTCAACGGCTGAGGGAAGATGCCATTATCAAGCAGGTCCTTCATGTCCCACTCTGGAGCGCCCTCAGTCTTCCACGTCCAGAAGATCCAGCCAGTGGCCTTCTCATATGCGTCGAGTTGAGCTTCGATAAAGCGCCCAATGTTCGACTTGTCTGCATCTGACAGACCAGCGACGCTGCCAATCGACTTTCCAGTGCAGTCACCGATCTTAGAGCCACCACCGAACGAGCCGTCGTAGCGCGCGCCCTTGTCCTTGCCGTTAAGCCACTTCGCGCAGTCGGTGATACCACCTGTCCACTCGCCACTGATTGTCCACTTGTTGTTGCTCCTCATCTGGTTACCGAAGTCACAGGCGGTCTTGATGTGGTCGTCGATGCTCATGGCGACAGCGTCGAGCGTGAAGATCTCGTAGTGATGAGTGTCGAGGAGTAGATTCCACATGCCAGAACCCCAGTCATTCCATGATGTAACGCCTTGGAAGGCATCGTGGAAAGTGATAGCAACATTGGAGTCTTTGAGGTTGCCCCAGCCATCCATATAGAATTGACGGACAGTATTCATGTCGAGGTTAGGACCAAGTGGTTCGTTCAAGAGCTCGATAGCCGAGACAGCAGGATGCGAAGCATGGTCGTCGCGAATCTTGTTCAGAACCTTGATGGTATGGCTGACAGAATCGCCTTGTGTCCAGCCGACATTGCCGTACTTGCCTGAGTTGTCGAAGCCATTCTGCGAATTGGAAGCTACACGCCATCAGCTGATGAGTTTCTGTAGCAGCTCACAGATCGTCAACTTACCACCGTGCAAGTCAATCATGACTTTCAGGCCAGCATTGTTTGCCCAGTCAAGAGCCTCACCGAGCTTGTCATACGCTCCCTGTACGTACGGCTCGCCATCGATTGGAATAACACTCCAGTACCCGATTGGGATGCGTACGTGGTTTAATCCTGCCTTTGCCATTTGGTTGAAGTCGTCTTGTGTGATCCAAGAGTTCCAATGATCTTGCAGCTTGGATTTGGCAGCATCCTTGCCAAAGATTTCTGTGTACGTCCACTCGTCCTTCGCGGCGTTGCCCTCGAAGATGCTCGGAGTGATCCAGGGCTCGAGGACGAACCAACCGCCTGTGTTCACGCCACGGACCTTCTCACCATTGTAATCGAAAAGTGGTGAGCGCTTCGCAAGCTTCTCTGGTTCTCTGTGACTGTGTAAGCTACTGTCAATCAATGTTTCGATGCTACCTACAATGGGGAGGCTTTTGAGCCGAGGGCAAGCATGCCAACGGCCAATGCTGTGCACCAGACCATGATGTCGTTTCCGGTATATTGTTGCTTAAAAAGGTAATATTACGATTGCACGCTTGCATCCAGCTTCGTGGATCGCGGTATGCAAACAGGGTAAGGTGTTACTCAAGCAATTCAAGAATGTGCCTCCACGTTTTGCGTACCGTCAACCCAGGGGACATGCACGACTTTAAACCTCAAACTCCCAGCTCACAGGAAGATCCACCCAGTGCGGAACTGGGATCTGTTCCCGTCACCCGCCATGACAGCAAGCAGAGGTCCCTTGGCATATGGATAAAGATCGTCAGAAGCTCAGAATTCTGCCAACAAAGCTCCGCCAGGGATGGGCTTCCAGGATGAAGCTCCAATACCCGACCTATCAAATGTTCGCTTGAGTTACTTTCCTCGGGGGTGACGCAGCGGCGGGAAACACTGCACGAGGTCTAACCGCAAAGCCACAGCTGTCCGGTCTGTGATCGTCCTCACCTGGTACACCTGGCACCCTGGGTCTGCGGAAACAGTCGGTGCACCTAGGGTTCAGGAGTGGTGTTACACCGGCACGAGATGACTGAGGTGAGGCCGCGGTCAGGTACGCTAAGCTGATTGCTGAGGTCTTTCAGGCGATGATGGTGCGATCGGCGGCGCGTGGCTCAAGCAGGCAGTGGAGATGAGTAGGCGACGAATCAACTTCACAGGTCTTGCTCACGCGGCCGAATGTGGATGGAGAACTTGGGCCGTTGTGGAGAAACGAATGATGATGTTGTTCTGGAAACTGGAAGTTTGAAAGACGTGCACGTCAACATTCCGAGCTTCCAGAACGTCGATTTGCATGCAGAAAAACACTATTCTCGCCAGTTTGTGTGCCTATTCCGTAAATTAAACCGAGACATCGCAAGTCCTAGCCGCGTATCCGATGTGCTTACGAGCACAGCAGCTTGACACTCGGAGTGCTATACAGCTACGTCAAATCCCTGACGAAAGGAACAAGTCTTCCGTGACCTTACATGAAGTCAGACCTTAAGGTTGCGGGGGCGCCTGCTCCCGGTCTCCATTCACGATCATCGTAACAATTTCCTTAAGAATCATTAAGCGCAGCAAAAGTGCATGTTGATCCTCATCTCCTGTCGCAAGCCAGCGCAGGTTTTCCAGTCACCAGCGCCAGCGACCCAATGACCTGGCGAGACGCCACAAAGAAGATCTGCCGGCCCATCAAATCTGCCGGTCAGCGTAGTCATCGGCCAGCCTACACCTAACACACTGTAAGCCTTAAGATCAGCTGTGGTGGCAAAAGCACAGCGACGTCGCGGATCCGTCGCTCTCAGCGTCGAAGAACGACTCGGACTGCACTCGGGAGAAGTACCCCGCCATCGTGATGGGCCAAGCTTCGCGATCTGATCGCGTGCAGCGACGGAGGCCGTTATTCCCGCAATACGAGCAAATCGTGACGCTTGAACGATGGGAGGCAAATCTCGTGAACGTCAAGTGTGGGGTTTTAGAACTTCATGTGATGGCTATAATGTACTGCGGGCGGTAGTGTTATGTACCACATGGTGTTTGCAGAAAGCAAGCGACCTCGGACTACATGGCAGGTATGACGAGTGAGCGTCATCACAACTCGCGGAATGCGTCTCTTTTCGCGGGAAAACAGCAGTTCGGACACCAATGTCTGCTGTTGTTGATACTTGCTGCAAATATACTTTGGTACATGGCCGTACATACAGATTCAGCCCGAGCATTGCGGTCTCGGGTTGATGATGTCGGTGGTGCAACAGGGTCTCAGTGCGCCGGCTGAGGCTTCGCGCCCACAGCCCCGAGTGTAACATGAGTCGGACACGTTGTGCGCTTTGCAGGCCCGAGTCCAAGACTTACTCGAGATGATGTGTAACGGCGAGCTGAGAAGCCTTCCCGAGCGCGTCGTGAAAATGTCGTCGTTGGTGCATTTGAAGTTTGGCGCCGGCAGCTTCCACTTGCCCTGTTGGGTGAAGCCGGAGGTCACAAGCACATGGATGATCTGCTAGATCGTCACCTTGGTGTGATGTGGGGAAGACTTTGGGGATGCTGGGGAGAGCCGCGAGACGCTTGACAAGGCAAGATCGTCGTTATCGTGACTCTGAAGAAATGCCGCCGAGGCTGCAAGTTAGGCGGTGAAGGCGGATACAAAAGATGAGGTTGGATTTGCTCCATCATTGGAAACTTTGAAGCTGCAAAGCAGTGCAAGTGACGATATCTTCGGAATACTTCCGCGGATGTGCACCGCTCAAGTTACGTCTGTACAGTCAAGAATTAAACCCAGATTAGCTAAGATGGTGGCATTGCTGATGTCGGCCAGTGACCATGCCTGACTTCGCAGGTGCGGGTGCGAGTAATGAAGGGAATATAGCAGTCGATGAGACTCAGACATATATTTGCCCTTGTGTAAGATTGCAATAACTCGATGCGATGCTGATGAAAGAGCAAAGATTACCGCAGGATCCTCGTAGTTGCGAAACATTTCAGGATTTCTCCAATTTACACGCTTGCACTTGAACAGAACGCGATTACTTAACAACTTATCGAAGTACAAAGCACTTTGCACCAGAAATGTGCTAAGCAAAGCCAGGATCCCATGCTGTTATAGACGGCGGTCACAACAAGCACCAGATACAGCACATGCACTGCGCCTACTTAACCCACGTTTGACAGTAAAGTCGCATTCGGGCGGATTCGGGCGGGTAGTGTGTTGTTGAGCAGACCAAAAAGGAAAGGATGGGGCTTAGTCATGAACAATATGACCAAGAACGCCAGCCCGCATCCCAGCGTGTACTCAATACCGTACGATACACGGCCATCAAGACAGCTTACCCAAGGTGAGACCCGCTCCACTGCCGCTCCTTCACACCTCATGTTTGCGTCCTTTTTTGTCGCCTACGTCGTTCACAATGCATTCTCCTGAGTTTGCTGATCATGATGGCAGTGCTTCGCCGCAGCATCAGCACCAGCTACAATGGGTCGACACGCAAACCCTGACATCCGCCGTGCATTTGTAGAATTCCAAGACTCAGATACGCCGTCCAAATGCAACAAGGTCAGATGCCAGCATTGCGGCTTCGTGAGGGCGAAAAACACGACGAGACAGATTGAGCATCTTCAGGAGTGTCAAGCCTACCTGAATTCGCCAGATGCGCAGTCACACATGATGCCTGGCCAGGCCAGCCAGTCTATGGGCGAGTCTAACATGTCGCAAGGCCCGAGTTCTATCTTAAATGGGAAGCAGCCAAATCCAAATCTTCAAATACACCGCCGCGGCCCAAACACGAAACGCGCCCGTGATGGGCAGCCCATTGCGCCGAATCCCATGCAGCAGCACCCTGCGCCTTCCTTGACGAACCATCTTCTCACAACATGCTCTGGGCCATTTACACAGGCGACCCAACAGCCATTCCTCTCACATGCTGGCTGTGGTTCGCTCGCTGCGGGTCCTCTGTCGCAATGGCTAGTACAGGACGGACACTACTCGAGAGGATACATACGTTTCGTTGGGCAGCTGCTCGCAAAGATACGATTACCGCAGATGCAGAATTCACAGTTCCATCCCATGTATAGGACCATGGATTTGCTAATCTCGGCTCTGAACAATATGCGCCGTGAGATGCAGTTCTTTGAGATTACTGCCACCAAGTACGGTCTTGCGCTAACCAACGAGCCTCCTTCTCCAGTCACACGAGCTCTGCTGGATCTGTTTGTCAGCGCTAGCAGCTCGAGCGCTTCTCTTCTGGAGGGAATGGTGGTGCTTTGGGGCACTGAACATGTAAGCTTGCTAACAATGCCGGGCTCTGACGGCATGTGCTGACAACCTAGTGCTATCGCTCTGCCTGGCAATACGCTGCATCCTTCAGTACCTCCCATCCGACTCCCAGCAGCGAAAATCACATGGTGGCTCTTCACCAGGCCCTGATCCCGAACTGGACGTCACCAGCATTCAATAAGTTCGTGGACGCCACACGTGCGCTCGTCGATGAACTTGCAAATACAACCACAGCTCGCGATGGCAAGGAAGAGATGCAGCGCTGCGATGAGATTTTCCGTCAAATATGTTGGCTGGAACAGCGCTTCTGGCCTGAGGTTGACGGGATGGGTGAAGAGGATGAGGGCGCCCAGCTCGGTGGCCCTGCGCACATGGACTCCATGGGAGCTGGTCTCGCCAACGGCCTTACCAACAACTCGATGAGCAGCAACCATATAGGCAACCGAAACATGAACAATGGTCCTATCAACTCTGGTCGCACGAACAGCGGCACAATGAATAAGAACATGGGCAGCAACAACATGAATGGACCGATGCGCTTGCAGATGAACAGAGGAAGCATGAGTGGATCTATGATAGGTGGCCAAGACATGAGCAACCAGAACATGAGCGGCCAAGGCATGGATAGCGCTGGTATGGGCGATGATGACGGTAGGCCCACCTCCATCTTCGCCAACAGTGGTCTCGAAGGTCAAGATCCGTGATCTGATACTCAACAGAGTCTACATCGGAGAACGAGGCTCCCCCCCAACCCCGACCATCGAATACGCAGCCGATGAGCGCGCAATCGAGCCTGCCGGAAATGCCTCAGGGCAGTTCCTTCTGTCGCTTCAGCAACCAACCGTGTAACCACGTACATTGCGCGGAGCTCAAGCGCATACACCAAGCGCAGCTCAGTGTTGGGGGAAACGGCATGCACCAACAGCCACCGTCTTGAAACGATCCAACCAGAAACTGGCGCAACAGTGAGTTCTGATGATTCAAGGGTCAGAAACGGATAATGCCGGTCCGTGACCTGTCCACATCCAAAGGGACAAAAGGCGCAGGCAGTCTATTCTTATGGGTTGGGCTCCAAACAAGTGTCCGCGCGGCAGCCTCATAGCAGACGTGTTCCAGAGTACAGCCACACAGCATGCCAAAGCATCGGTGACATGTCCACTAAAAAGCCAGTCATTGCAGGGAGGGTTTGTCTCCGTATTCGATGCGCTTGGCGCATTACATCATCTACAATGTTTGTTTATGAATGCATCCATGTTTTTATGCTTCCATGCCTCGAGCCACGAGTTCCGCACAAGCGTGACAATACATACAATAACAGGCGGTGTTATGGTATAGGATTGCGATGCGCTGTGCTATGCTATGCTCGCTATGCTCGCTATGCAGTTGAATAATGTCGGAGCAGCCGTGACTCCCCGCCAACGCCGTGTGTATAGTGAATAGATAAAAGCAGAAAAATAATATAGTAGGGGTATACCGCAACGCCGTCAAATTCACGCCCGCCACAGCGCGTAGGTTAGCGAGACAGTAAGATGGCAAGTCTAACGTTGGGATAGTAGGTTAGTGTAAGAGGCTAGTACTGTATATTAAGACAGAAAAGTATGATGGTGTTATGTTATGGTATTATGATACGCTACGCTATGCTTGCTATGCCGTGCAACAATAATCCAAGCAGCCTCCCGCTCAACGCCGTGTCTCTAGTGAATAAACGAGAGTGGAAAAAGAATATAGCAGGGGTATACTGTAATGCCGGGAAAGCACACGTCCGCACTAGCATGGAGGTTGACTTGACTTCCGCCGGATTGTGCTGTGGTATCTCGGCGCCGTCATCGAGGACTCTCTTCGCGGGTCCGTGGACGCCGTTGATGTGGGTCTCGACTAGAGAGATTTCGTCGGAAAGATACATCGTTCCGTGTCTCGTGAGTTGGTTGTTGCCTTCCCGCTTTGGACCCTGGGGTCTTGTGAGCGGATCCCGCACTTCGTTGTACTGCTGCAGCGTTTGTTGCGCAAGGGGTTGCTTTCTGTCGGGAAGGTGGTTGATTGGGATCTCTTGCTTGTTGGTATCTTGGTGTGAGGTTCAGTATCGCGCCCGAGCGCTAAAAGAACCGGCTGTTGCGGTTTTCCCTGTCTTCTGGATCGATCCTAGGGAATCATACTCCGCCCTAGGACTCGCCTGCAACCTGGTCTATGGATAGGTCAGCCTCTTCGAAGACCCTGCCTCTGCAGGCTCTTATGAGCCTTGGCCGGAGCGCGCTTCTTATCGTGGCGGCGTTCGAGGGCATCGATGAGACTGCGCTCGCACATGCGCAGCTAGTCCACAGGCATGCACCGGTCTGCAAGTGTCTCGCAGCGGAACCACTACTCCTCGTGCAGCTGGTGAGTCGGGCATGCGCCACGTCCCTTCATCTTCCACCACTCTTTGATGCATTTCTGCAGATTGTCAGTTACCTATCTTCGAGGCGTTTCGCACAGTACCTACCTCGTGGAACTTGCACCAGCACACTAGCCTGGCCATCTTGTCGCCCGCCTGGAACTCTTCGAAGCAGATGACACACTCCGCCTCGGTGCCGTCTTCATCGACGCAGTCCTTTTCAGTGGCGATGTAGGGAAACATGCCTCGTGCAGCATGGCTGTGTCGGTGCGACGATCCTTCGCCGGCCCCTGCACTGCTCATGCCACGAGTGCGAGTCGTAGGTAGGCTCGCAGACGTCTGCACTTGTGGCCGTGTTGCAGCAGCGTTGGGAGCTGGCGAGGAAGAATGCAGGGCGATGCATTCTTCAATGTGCTGCGAGCGTGCCGAATCATCGCCGTTTGGCCCCTTCTCTGGCAGCTCTCCTCCGCAGATGGGGCATTCGTCCTCTTCGGCAATCTGACGTCGGGGGCGAGGGTTCAGCTGTTGGATCGGGGGCGGTCCAGAAGGCATGTACATTTGCCGTGGAAACATGTCGCCTGTTCTTGCAGAGCTTGAGCCCGAGCCGCGATGATTTTGTAGAACAAGGTCGAGGCCAGATGGCGGGCGTGACGAGGCTGAGCCTTCGTGCTGGCGAGGGTACACGTGTCCGAGGTTTGGCAG
Organism: Didymella pinodella; assembly: GCA_039634465.1. Classification (NCBI taxonomy): domain Eukaryota; kingdom Fungi; phylum Ascomycota; class Dothideomycetes; order Pleosporales; family Didymellaceae; genus Didymella; species Didymella pinodella. Next base: position 1,216,943 of record CP113352.1, read on the forward strand.
AGGTGATGGCCAGCGGTCCTCGTTGTGCGAAGCATCGTGGTAGCTAACGCGCCGATTGCTGTTGGAGGTACGCGAGGATTGTGATTGTCGTCGCTCGTTGTTGGGGGCAATCTGCACGCCGGATGCGGATCGATGCGAGCGATGGTAGGGTGGTATGGCGGGAGGATATTGCGGTGGCAGGCTGTAGTTGGGATCTGGAACGCAAGGGCTGCAGACCCGCACTTCCTCGCCGCCGCCGAGAGCTGGGTTGCGGAAGGGGCCGAAGTTGGACATGGGATTTGCTTCTTCGTCGGCGGTGAGGTCGATGATGCTGTTGGAGCCGTCGGCCGGGGGGTGGACTATGAACTGGCGGGGTATGGTGATGCGGTGCGGCGAGCACTGCGAGCACACGACGCGGCCGCACTTCCTACAGTGGTGCTTCCTGAACAGGAACGTGAACTGGCGGCTGCATACCGGGCAGGAGGCGACGTCTGCGTCGGGCTGCCACGGCGGCAGCACCAGATCGCTCTCCCGCCGGAAGGGCCTGGGTGGGTGTGAGGGAGTGTAGTTTGGTGGGAGTGGTGGTGGTGGTGGTGGTGCGGGCGACGAGCCGACGACGATGGGGTCGGCGCTGGAGCCCGGGTGCGAGCTGCTGTGTGTCCTCATGCTCATGCCGGAGCCTCGTCGTATGGGCGAGTTGGCGGTGGTGAGGCGCCGCTTGCGGTCCGAGGAGCTGCCAGAGGACGGCGTGTCGGTGCGCGGGGGCGGTCGCGCGGGGAGAGCGAGCGGCGAGGCGTGCGAGGGCGCCGCTGTGTGCGAGGGCGACGCTGTGTGCGAGGGGGCGGTCGAAGTAGTGGTCGGCTGGGGGCGCATGCGGGCAGCGTCTCCGCCAGCTTCCCTGAGGAAGTCGACCCACGTCTCTCCTCCGTAGCCGTCGCCGCGAGGTTGGGCGAGGAAGTGCGAGGCAACGGCGCCGTGCAGATGGCGGTGCTGGGGCTCTTCCGGGCTGTCGACGCTGTTGCGGGCGGGCTCGTCGCTGGAGGGGCGCATGCTCGGCGGGCGTCTTGACCAGGCTCTACCCGTCTACCCGTCTTCACGTCTTCACGTCTTCCCGTCTTCCCGTCTTCCCGTCTTCGTCTTCACGTTCGGTCGTGAGGCGTGCTGGGAAGCAGTCGGCGGCTCACGGCGACATGCCGCCACACCTTCTGCGAGCAGGGATGCTGGTTAGTAATGCTGTCCGCTGCGAGTCTGTCGTCTGCTGTCTGCTATCAGTGACTGCCTCCTGTCCTGCCTCGGCGTCCTGCGGCCTACAATGTCACGGCGAAGCGTCGCGGCTGCGGTGAGGCGCCGAGGTGGGTGGGTCCTTCTGTTGACCGCGCACCAACGTGGATGGGACGCCTTCCGGTGAGCGAAGGCTGTTGTGTCAAGGCTGTCGAGATGGATAAAAGAAGCGGACGCCAGAGCGTGTCGCTGCCAGACTCTACGTAGCACAGGCTCGAATCGTCTTGTGCGTGCTCGGTGCGCCATGCGTCGTCGTGAACCCACCTCAGGCCGTCATCGAGACGCTAAGATAAGCAGCCGCACAGCCGCACAGCCGCACATGCCAACTGCTGGCAGTCCGCTGCAACGAGACGCCGCCGCAATCCGCTGCCCGCCACCGGCAACCGCTCGATTCACGCCATCCAAGGGCGAGCACGTGCCTTCACAATGCTGATATTACTAGCTATATGCGACTGACTCCGCAGTCTCTGCCCCAGTCTACAACACCCAAACCAGCTACCTGAACCACCCTCAGTATGCACCCCTCCAACAGCCCAATGCTACCCCAACGCCAAGAAACGACCGCTTTTGCTGAGACAGGTGCGAATGTACAGCCGTCATGATTACAAAAATATACTATCGCTGAAATATTGCTCGCTTCAACGCCACCCATGCATTGTACTGCACAATGTCCGCACCAACGCACATGGCCACACGCGTCCGGCTATCAGACTTGTCTTGACCTTCGACTCCGTTCGCTCATATGCGTGCTACCGCTCTGGCTGCGGTCGACAATCTCCGCCCGTGCCTCGACGTCTGCCCCGTCGTAGCCATCACGGTGGAAGCTGTCTTGGGTCCTATGCCCCTGGACATAGCCTGTGCTGACCCTGGCGTTGCCTCCAATCGCTGCTGGTGGGGCCAGTGCCTGCCGATACACGCTTGATGCTGCCGAGTGCCCTGGTGATCGCTCAGGCGAAGGTTCCGAAGAGCCAAATGGTAAGCGGATGGCCAAGGTGTCGCCCGTGGGTTGCAGGTGCTCGTTGCTCTGCGCTATCGGTGGGCTTCCGTCCATAATCCTTGACAACCGCGCATTGTTCTCGAGAATCGCTGCTTCAGTCGACCCTGTCCGCCTGGAGCTTCTCCTGGGTATCGAAGGTACCCCGCCTCGTCCTCCGCGCGTCGACCGACGGGACACACGCGACCCAACTCTACTAGGAAGCTCAATGCCGCCGCCCGTCTCAATAGGCCCTAGTATGGGAGGAATCGCCGATACTCGGTTCGAAGTGTCGTATTCACACGAGTCCTCGTCAGAAAACTCGGATTCGCTGTCGCTCGACTGCGATCGTCTGCTGCCGCCAGCCAACACGCCAGCCGGTGCTACATTGCGTGGCGGGCTCTTCTGACTCTTCTTCGATTCCGGCGATTCAGGATGATCACGGTATGGCTCTTGTGTAGGTCGTGGCGTTGTTTCGTGCTCCTCTTCTTCGACGGCCATCATCTGCGGCGGCATCCTCGTACTCCTGACAACCTCAAAGCCCTTGCTCTTCTCCTTCTTACGACCACCACCTAGCAAGTTCAAACTCTTGAACCACCCTGTAGCAGACGACACAGGACTCATCGGATCCGCGGGTCCGGTCTTCAGCTTCCTGCTGGGTTGTGATGAAAGCGCCGGTCCTCTTAATCCATAGTAAAAGTCAGACTCTCGCACCGAGTAGTCTGTGTTATTGTGACGTTCAAGATTCGGGTCCGAATCATTCTCGCGGTTCATGCGTAGGTATGCCGGCGATGCTCGTGAAGGCCCCTCGCCGATGTCGTGGGCGGCTTCCATGTCCACCTGATCTGAGTAAGGTGTGTCGACAATGTCTGCGCTCCCTGGTGGCTGCGGCCCTCTACCACGCGTGCCTGGTCCTATCGAGTCCATGGTATTGGTGCGTACGCGGGGTGGTCTGTAGTAAGGATCTGCCGCATCCAACGCTGTGCCCATCGTCGGTCTCCGCGAGCTCTGGCCAGAACCAGCGCCTAAAAAGTTGAACGGCATCGCATTCACCCCAGGTGTGCCTGGACTGTTGCCTTCGCTAAAGTCAAACCCTCCGCTCCGAAGGTGCTCGTCCAGGTCGTATGGCTGGTTCAGCAGTACACCAGAGCTAGCAGACATACTACGCGATCGACTGTCCATGAGCTGGATGTTCTTGTGCTCGTCGGTAGCAAGCATTGCTGCGTTGGAGTTAAGACTGCTGCGTTGGGTGCGATGGTTCACTCGCTTCGAGAGCTGGCGTTTGCCGAAAACTTTGGTAAGACCACCTCTGGTGTCGGCGCCAGCGCCCGACAGTCGTGCAATAACCTCGACGATGGTCTGCAGCGCGTTGAGAAAGAAGCCAAAGACCAGTACCACGGCGTGGAGGAGTAAGATCGCGTACCCGATCCAGCCTTTCGACGACTCTGCGACGCCGAGAGACGGGACGAAGGCGACCGAGAGGAGGATGCAGGTAAGGCGAACGACCGAGAAGAAAGTGTGGTAGGCGTTCATCGACGTGTTTGACTGAAACGGCCGGAAGGCATGGAGGGTTAAAATTAGGATTACTTCGCAAATAGCGAGCATGATAAGTTGAGCAATACCAGAGGGTTGTATAGCTCCGATGGCAATACCTCGTATGATGGTCAGTAATACAGGAATGAAGGCGAATGGTGCGGCATCGTCCGAGTATGTGTTATATAGCGGTCCGTATGTCAACACAGTCGGAAGATCATCAAAGAGGTGGGCGCGCGGCCGTGTCGTGAAAATGAGCCAAAAGATCCAGAATGCTATCCCCATGACGCCAACGAGAAGCACCGACGCAGCACCAACCACAGATCCAGGCGATCGCGGGGCCGTGACCAACTGGAACAGCGACAGTGCAATGATGGGCAACATGAAGTAATTGAAGACAATGCGGACAATATTGCCGGCGGTAAATGCCCAGTTCTTTCCAGTGAGATCGCCGTCGTTGGTGTTGGTCAATAGCCGCATGAGCCACCGCGCAATGAAGCCAAGCTGTGTAAGTACGATGACGATTGCGATGAGGACAAGGAGAAAGATGGCCATGCAAGCCCAGATATCGCGCTCCTTTGTCATGCCGACGTATTGACCAAGTCGAGTCAGCCCATAGGTGCCGTTGACGATGTAGATGCCGTCGTCGAGACTTTGTGAACCGTTGCCCTTGCTCACGAAGCTTTCGTTCCATAGAAGTACAGACCAACTAGCCTGACTGATCACCGGTTGGAAAAAGCCAGGATAGTTTAGTGTGAGACTGCCAGCGAGGACGACGAACTGAATGTACTGCAGACAATCACCGAAGCCTGGAGTGACAAGGCGCAAAAGATCCTCGTCACGACCGTAGTTGCTCGTCCAATGGAAGATGTTTGATGTTCCCCACGGACTGCAGGTGGCTGCAAAGATAGTCGCAATGCCCACGAGGATAAGTACAGCAGCCGGAAAGTAGCAGAATGCATCCGAAAGTCGCTTGCCCAGGTCCGGTGTGATATTGGCAGAAACGCAACCGAGGGTGTAGGCCTCCTTGCGGCCAGATATGATGCGGAATTCCGATGCCCATGTGGAGAAAGCATAAGTGCTGGAGAAATTGTGTGATACGGTGAACGCTGGAAGAGTCGTAGGATCGCTAGCGTTGGCAGAGAAAGCTGGACCCAAGGGACACTCATAACCAGCACCGTTCAATAGGTCCTCGCAGAATTGTGTGCCGTTCGGAGTCCACGATGAGTACGTCAGTGTCTTGAAATTCGACAACAAGGTGGTGTATTTATTGTTAGCTCTGTTGAGATCTTCAATCTTTCCAATCATCGTGGTTGTGCTGTTGGGGTCATTCCATGCTTCTGTATCGGTCGAAGGGGGCAAAGGGCTCGTGTCAGTCTGGCCTGTGACGTTCCCATATACAGTGACATTCAAGTTGTGCGTAGGATTGTCAGTGTCAAACGCTGCCCACACATACATAGGCGTGAACTTGAGGTACGGTATATCATCGCCGAGGGTAAGCGGCGTCAGGCAGCTGTCGAAGTTTATGAATACGGCGTTTGCGTGAGGAAGGAACGAGACGACGACGAGAAAGAAGAGGATGGTCGGCAGAGCGCGCAATGTAGCCATGGCTGAATGCTGCTGCTGCTGCCGCCGCCGCCGCGGTCGTCGCGGTCGTCGCGGTGGATGTGTATGCTCGTGGGAGAGTAGCTTGCGTTGTCTGCCGCCGAGGGGCATTGGTGCGGCGTTGCGCGGTGTAGTCACTGCCATCATTGTCGGCAGTTCCCCTTCATGTTCGGAGCTCGCGCTATCTCTTGACAATGATGCGTCGTGCCGTGGGCGCAACGAGTGGCTAGCCCTCGCTGGCGGTGTCGTATGCGCGGGATGCTCGTATGACGTGGTATCGCGAACGGGGGGATGTCGATCAGGACAGTGATCGATGCTGGGGGGGCGTGGGTAGTAATAGAACTTTCGCAGCCAGCGTTGAAAGCTGGTCGCACGCAGGACGGGGATGGCCTGCTCTGGCTAAAACACAGGGGCGGGGGAAATGGCGAAGTGCTGGCGGCGCGACGGAAGCTGGTGAATAGCCGGTCTAGATGATTACAGTCGTAGCGAGAGCAGCTCTGTAGCGAACGTACGAAGCGAAAAACAGCAGGTGCTCGTGTAGTCTGCTGAGGCAGGCGCTGCGGGGATTTGGAGGCGAGGAAGTGTAGCGCAACACGGTCAAGACACTAGTTGGGACACACAGTTGGCCTCGTATAGAGAGATGCGCCAGTGCCCACTACAGCCGTTGCGCCTGAAAGCCCCAAGACAAACCATGGGTGGCCGCAAAGGAGGCGGCGTCGAAGATAAGATCTGCACGCGCAGATGGATGGGACGGTGAGCAGGCCTCAACAGCAGCACTGCAACGCGGCCGACAGGCGCGAGGTTGGCGTCGTCATAGCCGCGCTATAGGTCCTGGGACATGGAAATCTTTACACTTCTGCTAATTTTCGGGAACCTGCCAGCCGTTGCTGGCCCATCAGACACCACGACCGGGGCGGGCTAGGGCACCCTGATTGGATCTTTCCTGCGCTGCTATTTCAGGAGTTCGAGCCTGCCCGTTCTGAACGCCACCCGCGTTAGTGCGCTGCCATTGCATTGCACAGGAGGAAGAGCCTGCTCGTCCATAAGAGCTGACATATGTCTTTCTTTGACACCACCGTCATGCAGCTCTCGTCGGCGAATGGCACAGGGATACGCGCTGATTATCGTGTTGAGTGGTGCAGCGTAATGGATACCAACAACGCGGTGCAGCACAGCCACACTCTGGGTAGATCACAAGAAAAGATCCACATTAGTTTCATCTCGTAGGGCAACACGGCAACACGATCAACGCCTTTGTTTCACCGACGCTCGCTTGTTCGCTTGTTGCTGCTGGCAATCATCCGAGAAAGCTCCTGCAAGCGATTCAGTTGGACTTCTTTTGCGTGTTGCATCGACTATACTTCCAGAACGGTTTAACAAACGTACTCTGCCCCACAAGTTCGCAGCATCTGGCAGCGGACCATACCACGGCAGTCTATCGACCGGTTTTCCTGGTCTGTTGTTTTATGACCTATTCCAATGACCGAAACCCCAGCTTGAGCTGCCTTAAAGTAGATTCTGGCATTGTAACCATAATCACCCAGTCTGATCTGTCACGTGACCTCCATGTCCACCTGGGCAGTCATCCTGATACGAGCACCTGTTTTTTTAAACAATTGTGTGAGTGTAGCTTACAATTGATATCGCATCCTTGACCGAAAAGCATCCAGCTCTCGGAGTCTTCCAACAGCCACACCACATAAGCCACCATGCCTGTCGTGCTAGATGATGCTCCACAATCCCCAAAACCTTCAACCCTTCCTTGCAACCCGGCAGGTCGTTCTCCCCGCAACGCACCAGAACGTAACATTCGCGACCTGGTACCAGGCACGACTCGCCTCCTCTCTTATCGCGTCATCTTGCAGGGTGTCGATCCATGGCCAGCATGCCATATCACGTTGCCATCCGTCGCCGGCACGCCTTGCTGGCGACCCTCACCTCTTCTGGCAGGTACCGGCACCACAACGTGACTTTTTGACCAAAGCCCCGCTCGTACCAATAAGAAAGCCGCCTCAGCGGCACAAACACAACGTCGAGTTGAGCCGGATTGCACGCAAGGTGGACAAGCCCGCAAAAGCCTTTCTTGGCAGCACCCAGAACGGCTAGCCTCTGCCAGTGTTAGGCAGGTGTTGTGCTCAAGGGCCTCTTGGCAACGATTGTCAAGACTTCCGCTGTGATGATGATGCTGGATCCCAGAAGGCTGGGAGTCGTTCAAAAGGCTCAGGAAGTCGCTCTGAGATCTCCAGTCTGTCCCACGATTCTCCAAACTTTGCTGTTTGAAGAATTGACTCAAGATGGCAATGCGGTCCACTCTCCTGGCTGCTGGCCTGCTCCTCGGCTCTGCACAAGCTTTGACCACTGAGTGAGTACCTATATTGACTACACAGTGCAATACCTCGCTGACTTGCTCCAGAGGTGTGCTTGCTGCGCCTCGCAGAAGCACGGGAAGTCTGAGCCCCAAGGGTGTAAGTCGCCATCTCGCAACAATAAGAGCTCCTCGCTGACTTTCCAGGATCGAGCCCTATTCTCGTCGACCAGCTACAACTGGACGACAGCCAAGGCCACGACCGGATGGTACTTTCTCGATGTAGAGAGTGGTAACACCACCAAGGCGCCTTTTGGATCCGAGGTGTCAGAGGTCGTCTGGATTGGCGAGACAGAGGACAGCATTCTGTACTTGAACTCCAGCAACGAGGCAATTCCTGGAGGTGTAGCTCTGTACACCGCTGACCTGAGCGGCGACTTTGAGCCGTAAGTGAAACTACACATCAACCACATTACTGGAGTGCTGACAGATTGCAGCACATTAGTAGCATCCCTGGGCGCACCTTTCTCTGGTCTCAAGGCAGCGAAGACCGCTGACGGCTCCATTAAATGGGTCGCTAACACGCTCGCCTACTGGAACAATGGATCTGCTTACAATCCCGAGCTTGCTTCCAAGCCAAAGTCAGCCGGACAGCTGTACGATGCAAACTTCGTCCGCCACTGGAACTACTACATCACCGAGCAGCGCTATGCTGTATTCAGTGGCAGCCTTGCCAAGGGCAACGGTAGCTATTCTTTCGATGGAAAGATCACCAACCTGCTGAACGGTATCAACTCTACCGTTACGAAGCCAGAAAGCCCTGTTCAAGGATCTTCAAGCGACCCTGGCGACTACGAGATCTCCCCCGACGGCAGCACGGTGGCCTTCCGCAGCAAGTCCCCAGATCTCCCCAAGGCCAATTATACTGCAAGCTACATTTACGTTGTCCCTCACGACGGCTCCGAGGTTGCAGTCCCTATCAACGGACCTGGCACTACTGCACCTGAGACTGCCCAGGGTGCTTCTACCTTTCCTACATGGAGCCACGACAGCAAGAAATTGGCTTACGGTCAGCAAGACGGCATCGACTACGAATCTGACCGTGTCAAACTCTATGTTGCGGACATCGATGGCTTGAACTCTCAGGTACACGCTGTTGCGGAGGACTGGGATTCATCTCCTTCAGGCCTCAAGTGGAGCCCTGATGATGCCGACCTCTGGGTTGTCTCAGAGCTCCATGCCGCGAACCGTCTCTGGCTCGTCCCTCATGACGCTCCTGCTGATTTCAAGCCTGTGAACTTCACCGGTCCTGACACAGTCCTGTCCGACTTTGACATTCACCCAGACGGCTCTGCGTTTGTTTCAGCTGCCGCCTCGTGGACGAGCCGTATCTTCTACAAGCAATACCCTGGTCAAGACAAGGATGTCATCTTCACGGCCAATGAAATCGACCCCGAGCTTGCTGGTTTGCTACCCAATTCGACCTCCAACTTCTGGGTGGAGAACGAGGATGGTGATCAGGTTCAATCCTTCGTCTTCTACCCTACTGACTTCAACCCCGAGGAGAAGTACCCGTTGATGTTCATTATTCACGGTGGACCTCAATCCACCCAGGGCGACAACTGGAGCGTCCGCTGGAACTTGCGCCTTTGGGCCGAACAAGGCTTCGTCGTCGTTGTGACGCAATTCACCGGCTCACCTTCTTACAGCCAAGCCTTCACCGACAAGATCCAGGCCAACTGGGGCGGATCACCGTACACTGATCTTTACACTGTCTTCAACCACATCAAAGCCAACATCTCGTACATCGACACTGACCGCGCCATCGCTGGTGGCGCCTCTTTCGGCTGCTACATGACCAACGTAGGTTTACGCAGTAAGGAAAAGAAAAGTATAGTAGCTGACTAGTAATAGTGGATCCAGGGTCATGACCTTGGCCGCGAATTCAAGGCTCTCGTCTGCCACGACGGAAAGGTCAACCAGGTTGCTAGCTACTCAACCGACGAGCTATGGTTCATCCAGCGCGACAACAACGGCACAATCTGGAACGACCGCACCAACTACGAGAAGTGGGATCCTATCATCCACTCTGCGAACTTTAGCACTCCCGAGTTCATCATCCATAACGACTTGGACTACCGCGTGTTGATCTCTGAGGGTCTGCAGACCTTCAACATCTTGCAGAGTCTAGGCGTGCCGAGTCGTTTCTTGCACTTCCCTGATGAGGGCCACTGGGTTACGAAGAGAGATAACAGCCTGCTGTGGCACAAGAGCATCTTCAACTGGATCAGGTACTATGCTGGTCTGGATGAGGAGCTCATACAGGAGGGTGTCATCCACCAGTGAGCGTATCACCACGCTCACACCGTGCATGATGTGCGCGAGCATGATCGCATCTGGAGGACATGAGCGTGGCAATTACCTAAAACCCAATGGAAAATATTCCCCATCGTCCTTCAAAAAACACGAGCTTACTCATGTTGCACTGCAGGTGGGTCCTGCTTTACCTTTCGCCCAATGAGGAAGCTGGCTGAACACTCTGTGGAGTCAGCCTCGTGTACAGCCAACCACAAGGTAATAGCACACAACTCACTTGCCCTGTGCTTGACTGCGATCATGATGATTAAGTCAACCCCAGATTAAACCCACACCACTTGTGGGTGAATAAGCACACCACAATTCACTTTGAGCATATCTCCATGGACCATGTCTCTTCTAGATGTCCTGCTGCCAGCATCATGAATAGTATAAGTAGCCTCGCCATTGCCTACAATGAGCACCACAATCACAAGTCCAACTCAGTACTCAACAAACAAGATGCAGCTCACCACCACCCTCCTCGCCGCCACAGCGGCCCTCATCACCACCGCCTCGGCAGGTCAAGTGAACTTCTACTCCGACACAAACTGCCAGAACTACATTGGCGAGCGGCATCCCGCTTCCTTCCAAACAACCGGGTCTGTCACATCCATACCTTCTTCCTATTCTTCCAATTCCCATCCAGCCTCACCCCATAGATCCTCCTCACAGTCTAACAAGCAACAGCGGCCCCGCAGGATCCTTCTCCGCGCTCTGGGTCACCATCGACCAGCAGGCCTGCAGCTCCACCTGCGGACCGATGATTATATGCGGCGATGCAAACTGCAGCCGCCGCAGGGCTACGGGGATTGGACGTTGTGTATCATTCAACACGGGTGTTTGGGCGAGGAACGGGTGTGGGCAGGATATGTGTGGGAACGCTTAGCTGGGGAGGGGATCTGTAGGTTGAGAGTTGAGCTGCTATACAGCGCAACATATCAGCGTTCCAACTGCCAGTATAATAGCTGTACAAACTCTCACTCCGCAGTGAGAGCCGGAAACAGTCTTAGACCACCTGGAAGTATAGTATGTATTCAGTCACTATCTAAGCGGTGTCTAAGTACAGAAGAGTCTTGTTCGAGCTACAATAATTTCGCTGCTATATATAGTCTTCTACCCGACGGCACGACGATATCGAGACGGCACTGCTTGTTACGTGACTCGTGCCAAATGGCAGTCATCGCGGCTGATCCTTGAAAGATGCCAGAGTCTGCTTCGCGGAAGAAAAAGCGATGCTTTCCATCGTAAACGAGACCGGACATAAGCCTCGAGCTCTCAGGAAATTGAGAGGTTTTAGTGTTCTCTGCGGGTTTCTTTGAAGGATCGCAGATTGGTTGACGGCTCCAATAGTAGTGCTATCGTTTTCGAAGGCTCTCGACATGTGATGTATGTCGGGAGAAGCTTGATGAAGTAGAATTACCACAGTGACATGTTTATGCGTTCAACGCCGATGTGTGGTCCCTGACACATATTTTCACATTCGATTCACCCGATGCTTTTTTCCTGCAATGTTCGATTGGACAGTTTTCGAACTCACTTGCTAGGCATGCCAGCTTATGTTGATGGACATCGATATTACATGCCCGTTGCATTGACTCGCAACTAATTTGACAACCTTTGACAGCCAGCCTATCGCCTACTTTGTGAAGATCGTGTCTCCCCGGAACCGGCGCCATCACCTACGGCAATCCCATCTTCAATTCTTGGAAACGCACTGTCTTTCCTCGTGATCTCCACTGAGAAAGTGTTGCCCTTCTCTAGATCGATATTCCCCAACGCCACGTCTGGTGCGCCATGTGGTGGCAACACGCCAGTCATCTGATGGTCAGGATCCTCGAATACAAAGTCCTGGTCTCCAAACTCGCGTTGGATATAGATATCAATGGTGGATGGTCCAGCAGATGTTGAGTTGAGCATCTGATTGCCATGCCCTCTTCCACTGACACGTTGGCGTATACGTTGTGCAGAGGCGAATACGTAGTTGTTGCGCTTCTGTTGGACTTGTTGCCCTGGTTTCGCGTCCGTCCAGAATGATTTACGGAACACTATATGTCATTAGTAACCCAAACGTATACGGGAAAGGTCATCGTAGGGAGCAGAGCAGAGACTTACTTGGCCTCAACGCTGCTGTGTTGACTGCCACTATGGCAATGCAGAACTCACGAACGCCCCAGCGTGCGATATTAAGAACAAAGATATTGGGGACTACTGTAAGTGATACTCGGATAATGCTGTTATTACTGTTAGAGCGACATGAGATTCAGTGCCTTGGGCACTTACCAGGCTGCAAGCACAAACATGCCGGATGCGAGCAGTATAGTTACGGCAAGGCGGCTGTTTTCTTTAGCAAGGCTTCGAAATACGATAGTGGGAGCGCAGCATACGTTCGTAGTGGTTTATTGAGGTTCCAGAGCAGCGAGATAGGGACACTAAGAAGCTAGACGGCGTTAGCCAATGCAGATGGGCTCATATCACAAAACCTACGAAGACATCTGTCAGAGCATTGACACAGCTTGTCGTGATGAGAATTCTGGGTGAAGCTGTGCACGTGATTGGCGGTCGTGGCACCAGCTGCCACCTTTGATGATATGGCAGGCATCTGAGACTGAGGGCTATGGTCAAGCTTGAAAATCCAAGTATACAAAGAGCTGTTGTGATCTTCAAGACACATCTCTGCCAATACTGGAAGAAGATGCGTTGGTAGAGAATCAAGACAACGCCTTTGAGCGAGAAGATGAGAACAAGACTGAATTCCATTAACTGTTGTTTCCCTGAAAGATACTATACTCACTAAGCATACCACGATCCGAGGAATAGCTGGCTGCCGTACACGACCTCATCGTATTTTTCCTGGTCAAATTTCGCGATCTCCGCTGGCTCGTAGTCTATGTTGGTTCCTGTATGATAGGTGACATGGATGATAGCGGCTGTGTATATCCAGGCAAACAACGCGATAAAAGCGAGAGCATCGTCCATTCGCAGTCCTCTGATGCCCTCGGTGCGGAGCCGTACGGCAAACCTAAGCACGAGCCAGATCGTGCCCACAGAGTATAATCCCCATACTTCTGGCAGGAATTTGCTGTCACGTGCTGGTGCCATATCGTGCGTGTGGGACTGATTGGAAAAGATTAGCAGAAAGCCTGAGAAACACAACGAGACTACGGTTGCTCAATTGTTATGTCGAAGGCAGGCTATAAGGCATCTGCCTCATGGCTCACTTTTGGATCTCGATGGCGCGATCGGCCACTATGATGAACACAGTGAATTAGCCCTTCCCGCAAGAGAACCAACACCGCTGAAACTCAGTGGTGGAAATCTATGCAATGGCATCTTGTTACATATCGGAAGCGCCCGTCATACTTTGTCGGTCAAGCGGCTCGAAACATCTAGAACATGGACAAGGTCATCTCTGATGAAGGAAACATCGTTTCTATAATCCCAACAAAGTTCCGACGTGGCATCGTGAGAAGTTCGGCAACCGGAAGTGAGCGAGATATGAATAGAGCCGGCGGAGTTGTGCCCGTCGAGAACCTTTGGAGTTGAGAGATAGCTGAGCGCTTGACCGCCCTACCCGAGCATGTGGAACCCCGCTTCCCCGTAGATAAACATCTTGTGTATTGCTTCAGTGCCGAGTTTAGAAGGTTTGACGACGTTCGGCTGCTGCTGTTGAGTAGCTCTATGCATCCAAATCGGAAGCAAACCCCGCCAACCACTCAACGTTAGGCCGCCGCTCATAGCTTGGATTTCAGCTGCTCTGCTCGTTCATCCCATTCCCAGTATTCACCCTGGAATCTTGTCTTCTCCCATTCTTCGTAGATCATCTTGCTTTCCTCTTCTGACTCGCTTCTACACATCTTCTCCCATACCAGGAGCTGCTCCTTAAACCCAGGATTCGGATCGCATACAGGTCTGCCTTCGCAGAGCTGGGCAAGCGCTGTTCTCGCATCGAGGCGGTACTTCCACATCAGATAGGCCACTATGAGAGTAGCGGATCGAGATTTCCCCATGGCACAGTGCACAAACACACCTCCTACACTCTTATCTTCAGCATCCTTGGAGATAGATTTCGTCTTTTTGGTCGCCGTAACCTCTTTCAGGGCTTGATCGATATACTTCACTGCTTCTGGCAGGTGCTGAAGTAAGTTTTCATTGGGGTGATCGTCCGCTCGAATGTGGAAATGCCTGAGGTGCGCAAATCTATCCTGCAGCAGAGGATCGTAATCGATGACGGACAGCACATGCGTGATCCCAGCTGCACGTATTAAGTCGGTCTGGTACAGCGCATAGAGCCCGCCGATGTAGAGCTTACCAACCCGTGGTACTTGATCGACCCAGCCCATGCCTGTATGCGAAGTGCTGCCGTGGAGAAGAAAGGACATGAGATCGACGGGATTAAAGGAGGATATTGTTGCACGTAGAAGCGTGAGTCCCGCAAGCTCTTGCTGCGGCAACGCAAACACGCCAGTGACTAAATAGACTGTGCCGAGGTCCAACGCGTGTCCTTGGTTGCAGACTTGCAATCAACGTTTGGAAACTGGTTGATCTTTATGATGACTGCTGCTCATTCTCACGCTACCCAGAAGTTAATAGTCAGCAGGCGTAGAAGGGGTCTTTAGAGTCTGTGGATGAACAACGAGGAAGGAAGGGTTGAGCTTGCTGCGAAGGTGTCCACGTTCGTACTAGGCTGGTTTCTTAGTGCTTTCTCCGCATCTGGCTCTTCCAAAACTTGCGCCTCCGAAGAATTTACACGTAGCAGCAGGAGTCAATTGGATATTCGTTTGCGCTTGAATCCTGCAAAGGCGACTATTCACTGCCGCCAAGTTTCACAATATTCAAGCCTGTTTCTGGCTCTTTCTACGACATTGGGCAGTCGGCTTCTGAGCGCGAGTTCCCAGTGAACTTCCCCTTCATCTCCCCGTGGGGGGTCGTCCAGTACGTTGGTGCCACACGTTTCGACCAGCTCGGCAAGTCAAGAAGTTCAGCTCCGCTGAGCCGCCGCTGATGGTCTATGAAGGCATTCACACCATGCTGTGCTGGTCATTGTTCAGCTCGTTCTGACTTCTATGCCTGCCAACATGTCGAGTATGACAACGGTCGGCTCAGCAAGCTATCTCCATATTACTTCATTGATCGTGAAAGCTGGTTAAGACCACCAGGAACCATGCAGATCTGTAAATGCGCTAATGAGTGAGTAGCTTTTGCGGCGATCTTTCGACTCGTCACATACCTTTTCTGTGCCTCACGAGCGCCAACACTGCACGCAGACGTTCTCAATGCCGCCATACGTAGCATGATGGACCGTATCACGATCGCAGACTCCAGATACTTGATTGCACAAACGAGCGACGGCTACATGAAGTCCTATTGCAGGCGTCGTGGCCTGGAGCCCAAGACGCTGAGACTCGACGCCGAAAACGGACGAGCCGTTGCGCATTGGATAGGTGATCCGGACGCAAAAGCTGTCATCGTCTACTGCCACGGCGGTGGATACACCCAGCCAGCGAACGAGGGCACCTTTCGCTATCTCCCCAGACTTGTGAAAGATCTGAATAGTGACAGAAGCAAGACATCTGTCTCGGTTCTGTTATTGGCTTACACTCTAGCACCCGAATCTGTCTATCCTACGCAGCTGAGGGAAGCTGCAGTGGTCATTGCGCATCTTGTTCGTGATACTGGCCGCTCTGCGTCAGATATCTTCGTTGCCGGCGATTCTGCAGGGGGTAATCTGGTTCTCTCGCTATTGTCGCACATTTTGCACCCTCATCCAGATGTCTTCACCTTGCAACTCGAGCGTCCACTGGGAGGTGCCCTGCTCATAAGCCCTTTGGTGGGGTTTCGAACCGATTACCCCAGCTTTAGCAGCAACGCGACCCCGGATCTGCTTACCCCCTTAGCACTTCGCAAATGGAGCACGATGTTTTTGGGAAAGGCAAACACCTCTAATCCAGAGTCTGATTCAGGTCCGGTATCTGGAGATGCTTGGACCGAGCCTTGTCTCAATTCTTCGTCTTGGTGGCATGGCATGCATCAGGTTGTTGGCGACATGTTCGTCTGGTGGGGCTCGCACGAAGTGTTTGTCGATCCAATTCGAGAGCCGGAGAGCAACTTCAAGGCAGGTTGGACGGATAGTGGTGGCGAAATCAGTCGGGCCATCTTCCTCGAGTCAGCAAATGAAGCACATACGGCACCCATTGTGGATACCGTCATCTCTGCCGCGAAGAAAGGGGATGCACAGGTCCAAATTGAAGAGTGGTTCAAGGGCCGACTACAGCAGTGAGATCGGCAAAGGGTTCGCGGCACATCTTGCAAGCTTTCCGCTGCCAGGCTTGGCTGCGCAATGCGCATGCTTGCCCGCTTGTTGCATCCGCAATTGGCCAGATGAGGACTCGACAAGCACGTGGATGTAACTATCGTTTGAGTTTTTTTATGAACATTCACAGCGCTTTGCTTGATCGTCGTAAGCTCGGAAGTGTTCACCGGGTGGTGCGGGCGACACCGAAGGTGAATCCCAAACTCATCGTCAGGCGCGAAACTGTGCAAGATCTCCGCTGGCGCCGGTCAACTCACGTTCGCGGGGCCCGTGCGTCGAAGCTTTCTGGCAGTTGCCGGTACCCACAAGGACGGTACTGCAACCCTCAACGTCACCGCTCTTTGGCTTTTGACAGTGACGGCATCACGGAAACCCTACGATTTCACGTCCCAATCAAGGCCATATTTACATCTGGTTGAGTTACTGAGGGCCTGTGAGCTGCGCCTGACTTCGACTGCCGAGCTGAGGAGACGTGATCGGCAGGGCAAAGACTAATTATGTTCCTACCGCTACAATACTTTCAGGTACGATCCGTGGAAAGGTCAAGAAGTTGCTTGTCTTGCGGCATTTTCTCCTTGAGATCTGCATACATTTCAAGGCATAGCGTTCACGTGACGGGGCTGTGTAAAGCGATTGCAGGTGCATCCGCTACACAGTAGACGCCAAGAGCCGTTGGAATAGTTCTCAAATTCCCACCCATGGCTCCTTCGATGCTTCCAGTTCCACGCCTGAGCGGAGCTGCTGCAGCTCGATGGTCGACAATGTCTTTGCCCTCCACCAGATTCAAGGGGAAGATGATGCAATTTTTCCGTTCAACACCAAGGACTATCAACGCTATGTCTTCGGGGATGACAGGCTAGCGCACCGTTTCGGCACGGACTGCGCTATGGCCTTCGTTGCCCATGGCCTCGGGTCCAAGGCTGCGCAACATACCACGACGACACCAGCAAGCAATCAGAGCGCAGCAGACAACTTTGCAGTTGCCGTTATATCCGACTATGTTCCCACGGCCACCCACAGCTTGCGCAATCATTTTGTCGCTTATCTAAACCGACACCTGATCGCGACCAATGCTGATCCAGCCATCAAGATCGACATCAACTTGGTGCGAGAAGGGTTAAACGAGCGGAGCGGACCGCAGGCAGGGAACGAGATCTACCGACTCGATCGCCAGCTCGTTGGATGCAGGACCCTCATCATTCTGTGCGATATCCGCCTAAGTCAGGATCGAGAACGCCAACTTCAAAAGTCGCTCTGCTCCCCCGACGTCAATAACCCAATAATCTTCGCCTATCTCGCCTCAATACTCGACCCTTCGAAGGCAACGTCTCTTTCGCCAATCTTGGGATTCATTGTGAGTCCGTCCCTCAAGGACGTCGAGGATATCACGCACGGCCCCAACTTCGTCATGAATGCAAGCTTTGTTCAGTATATCCTTGGAAAAGACGGTGAAGAGTTCTGCCGCTTCCTGAGACGGCAGGATGACGGCTTCGCTAGACTCCTACTGGACTATGCCATTGGTGGCGGCTATTACAGCAACGAATTGTACCAAGCAAATGTCAAGTTCTTGCAGTGGGAAGTTGGCACGAGGGAGAGCCTATAGTAATTATCGACGACGTTACGAATGGGGTACAGTGTCTTTGCGCAGACATTGTGGAGCCCCCCAGATATACCCTTCTAGCGGGGCGTTCGTTTGGAGAATAGACTGACAACAATGGAAAATACATAATATACATGACTGCGCATCATTCGCGTAGTTGGTTTCGCATTATTTGTAGCCTAACAAAGCTTCTTGCCCAGGCAAGCTGATGTCTTAGGCCACATATTGAGGGATGATCACATCCGTCTCGCGCCTAGGGCCTTTCGCACCAACGATCCGCACCTGCCAGAAGGCCGAGCCCAATGTGAATGGTAATCCTAAAGACTTATGCGGTTCCAATGCAATGCACAAACTTTCCGAAAAACTTGGTTCTAGGTTCCGAGTTGCAAGGCCTCGACAACCTCTGACTCCGGAATTGATTCCCGATTAGTGGCGGCTTACATAGTTTCTCCCATCTCGGCTTTCGCGGAATGAATTTTACTGCAACTACTACTTGGCTGGACTTCAAGTAACGCGTCAGACCCCAAGCATCAGCCCATTCACAGGAAAACATGCAAAAGTGGGCCCTTTTGATGCCTGAACCTCAAGATTGAGCCCTTCTGAGTAGCGCACGATGCGCATAAGCTTTCCTAGCAGCGTGATTCAGGAACAAACAACGTCTGTTCCTGAGCTATAAAGATCGCTGCGCACGTTGGTCAAAGTCCTGATAGCGGATGAATGTTAACTGGCTTCAGTAAGATCCAAGATTCCCTTGCATGAAAGAGCTACTGAATATGATGTCTGGTGGGGTCAGCTGGCGGAACCCGCTTGGCCAGGGGCACTCATCGGGCGGAGCCATATGTGCAAGACATTCAGCCTGTCAGCTGGACTCCGAAAACAGCGAGTTCAATAGGGAGAAAAGTATTTACAACGCTGAGTGCTTAATCGACATGGTACCGTCAGGTCAGCAAGCGTTGTCCGCCTCAGTGTCGGAATTGCGAAGTCCGCGAGCAGCCACCATGATCTACGCAGTGTGTAACGCAGCAGCAGAATGGCATTAAAGGCAGAAAAAACCCCGATTAGAAACCACCAGAACAGATTGTGCCAGCCTCTACACTCATCAAAACATTATCAGCAAACATGGTCCGCTCAGTCCCCCTTATTCTTGGCAGCGCTGCCCTCGTCACCGCGCACTCCTGGCTTGGCTGCACAGACCAAGACAACAAGCTCATCCTAGAATGGATGAAAGGCAATGCAACCGAATACGAAAAACCTGGCGATCTCTTCGTCGATACTTTCGCCCCTGGGCTCGCAGTCTTCTGCAAGGGCTGGCCGCGCGCAAAGCACAACCCCGGAAACTGGATCGATGAATCAAGCAACTACCTCTGGGATATCGCGGCTCAAGAGTTTAAGGGTGACACTCATGCTTGTCATCCCAGTCAGCGCAGCCCAACGTACTTCACTGAGGAGAACGCAGGGATGGCGACTGCGAAGCCAGGTGGCAGCATCAAGCTGATGTTTGGAGGAAATGGGCATTCTAGGGGCGCGAATGTGGAAGGCGGAGATCCGGGGAAGAGTGTTGTTTATTGGAAGGGAAAGAAGGAGGCGGAAATTGAGGATATCAAGGAGCTCACCGAGAAGAATAAGCTCAAGGAAATCGGATTCGCTGAGGAAGCATTCCTTTGGCCTGAGGACCCAAACGTTAAGAGCCCGACTCAGGGCTTGCTGGATAAAGGCAATTGGATGACGGTTGATATGCCGAAGGAGATGGAGAGTGGAAGACACATGATGGTATGGGTGTGGGAGTATGGGGGTAAGCCTAGGTGGAGTACCTGTTTCGACGTCAAGATCGAATAGATGGGTGAGAGCGGTGAAGTCACGGTGGAAGCCATGATACTCTACATTAGGGTTCAGGCACGAGATACGAGTTTTTAGATGCCCTGGAATTGATTTTGGGACGATTGTGGACGCTGAGCATTTACGGTTGATAAGGGATGAGGTGTTTCCAATGCATAGAATTTCCATACGACAAAGATGACAATAAACAGTACTTTTTACAGATACAAAGCCAGTCCTAGAACGTGGGCTATCGATGGAGGGTCATTTGCTAACTATGACGTCTCAACGTCTTCCACCTTCAGCCTGCTATTCTTTTCGAGCACCTCCTCATCGCTCGTGAAGATTCCTTCCACTTCTTCCATAAGCCTGCGTGCAGCAACAGCGGTATTACCACCAGAAGCGGCGACCCTTCTGTGGTACTCCTCAACGTTGCGTTTGACAAATGGGCTGTCGCTTGTGAAGAGGAGATTGACCTCCTCCAAACTGCGTCCCGCCGGTTCTACATAGAAACAGTAGATGATTGGCAAGACAGCGGCGTTCATAACACCAAAGAAGACGAAAGTGTACCATCCGATCCTGGAAAGCATGGTCGGAATTAGGAACGTAGTCATACCGCACCCAACCGCCCAGCCCAGAATAGTAAAGGAGTAGCCCTTTGCACGAACATCCTGTGGCCAGATTTCTGTTCCATACAGCCAGGATGGTACAATGTTGAACATGCAGAAGAACCAGAGGTAGATGAAGACGAATGATGCTGCGCCTTGACCGAGCATCTCTGATTTTCTGAGGTTGGTTTCGGCGTAGTCCTCGGATGACTTGATGAGCCCTGCCACGACGAACAGTGCAATGCCTTGGATGACAAATGACACTAGCAAGCTCATACGACGACCAATGCGATCGATTACCAGACCAGCGGCAGCTGTACCAAAGATGCCAAGTGTGTTGACAAGTCCGGCCATCCACAGCGATTTGACCTCATCGAAGCCTGCTAGTGCGAAGAGACGGCTGCTCCAAGTCACAATGGCGACAATTCCGCACCATTGCTGGATCTGCTGAAGCGCAAACCCAAGCATTGCGCGACGGCCAAGATGGAGAGACCCAGAGTGACGACCACAGAGAAATAAGTGGATGTAGCTGTTGCGTGGGTGCTTGGAAGCCTCAACAATTGCGTGCAGCTGCTCAAGCTCATCCTGAATTGATGAATCGGTGGGTAGTATGTCACCCCGTACCTTACAAAGGATTTCTACAGCTTCGTCCCTCCGGTCGTGTGCCATCAGCCAGCGTGGCGACTCAGGAAGGAACATGACCGTGACAGCGTTGATGAAGACTGGGACGCACATGAAGCCGAGCGGGAAGCGCCATCTGAACTGTGTCCCAGAGCTTCTAACGCCGAAGTTGATCCAGTTGGCGATGGTGACGCCGAGAAAATTGGCGATGAAGATGGCCGAGAAGTTGGACCCACGATCGTGGGCTTGGGAAAGCTCCGAGACCCAGGGGGGTACAATGGCCATAACAAATCCCATTCCGAGACCAGTTAGGACACGAGCACATATAAACATGTCAGAGTTGACACTCCCAGCCTGGAGAGCTCCTCCAATGAGACCCTGCCAGGCGCCGAGGAAGACTCCAACTTTCCTGCCGTATTTATCTCCGACCCAGCCGCCAATGAATGCTCCAAACAGAGCTCCAAAGTAGTAGGCAGCCGCGAGACCACTTGCTTGGTCGAATTGGTGACGATGCCAGCTGAGCCGATGTCGGCCATCTCGATGAAACCTGGAGTGCCAGATACTGTGCCGAGGACGCCCTGGTTGTATCCTTCAAAAATCAGAGCAACAAATATGAATGCATTGAGAAGGAACATAAGCACTCGTCCTGGGACCCGACGCCATGGCTGAAAGCTGGGCATGTTGGTGAGTGTGTGATCTGAAGGGCGAGTTTCGGAATCTTAATGTCTTTCTCAAAGCAGCTTTCTCCATCATCTTATAGTGATATCCGATCTGTGCTCGCCGAACTGTTCTCGCGACATAGTATGGAGATCCGGGGTAAGCTGGGGTTGGTTTTCGGCATTGTTGTTGCTGCCGGTAATCCGCGACCATTGATGTCGAAAGCGTCTAAGCGGCTAAAAGCTTAAACGCTTGAACGACCACCACAAGTAAACATAATACGCTCCGCGGAGCTGCTAGTTTCAGGCCCATTCTCATGTCATGCAGGCCCAAACATTTCACCGACCCTGTTTCCTTGATTTCCCCTGCATGCGGCGGAGGCGTTTTGCGTCGACCGCGGATTGGGTAGTCATTCATAGCTGCTGGAATTTGATGCAAAACTCAATTGCTCTCTCATTACGGCATGGTGCATGATACATTGAGTGAACGATATTACACGAAACTAGTCTTCCAAGGCCATTCTGACAAGAAGTCTTCCGGCACCTGAACTCCGTGGGGGGAAACTGAGACTTCCTTGGTGGAGACAAATCCTCTTCCAGTTCGCGAAGCCATGTGATCGTCGATGCGCAACACCAGATCCCTTAGCTTCTGCGCACAGTGGACTGAGTGCGCACCAACCTCCAAGTTTTCCAATAGCTGTGCCAGTGAGAGCAAGACTGTGCGCACTTGTTGGTGTTGGTAATCACTCAGAGACTCCTGAAGCACCCCGCCAAGAATAGAGCCAATGCCGCTTAGGTGATGCAACAGTGGTGAGCTAATAGCGCAAAGATACGATCTTGGTATCTGTACGAAGGCGTCAACAACTTCGCTAACAACTTGACAACGTTGGTCGATTGTGTTCTTCTCCGAAGCCAGAAGAGCCATGCGCAAGAGCTGTATGGTCGCAGTGATGTTCGCAGCCTGGAAGCCAAAAAGATCTTTGGTTGTGTCGCCAGTCATCTCACCAATGACCAGGAAGTGATGTGGCAGACGGTAGTAAATGCGATCAATTTTTGCTTGGAGCGTTGTCGCAGAGGGTGACACTCCAAAATCAGCTGTCACTTCGAGAAACGGCCGATCTTCCGGGTCGTGGCCGTGCAGCTTCATCGTCACGTATTCTAGCAGCCGCCATAAGTCGGTTACGATGTTGTAGCCGTGGAGCCAACTGTCAGGCGAAATAACGCTCGACGGACTGGACACGTTGTGCGTCGATCGTGATTCGCTTCTGTAACCAGTATCGTCGAAGAACGCATCGTCAATTTCGGTAGGGTACCGAACATTAGACTGGCGGTCTCGATTCCTGATCATGCTGTTAAACACGATGCAGGAAAATATGTCGAGCGTATACATTGACCAGTACTGACAGGGTTAGTGACCTTGAGAGCACTTCGAGGTGATGTACGTACCAGGCGGCGACGTTCCTCAAGCTCGACGATCGTGAGATCCCGCGGCCAATTGACCTCGTCATGCAGTCCGTCCATAGCCACAAGGGCATGATAACGACCAAGATAAGCCTGCATGTCTCGCGATTTGCCATTCTGAATAGCAGCGAGGGACAATAAGGCATAAGTGCGCATCAAGTTCAAGCTCTGTTGAGGCCTCTCTGTTGTTGGTAAGGCGCTGACTGCGGCGTCGTGGAACGCAACGGAGGACGTGCTCAGCAGGCTGTTGCGATCCCAAGCCGTGTTCGTGAGAGCGTTGTCAGTCACCCTCGCAGAGCTGAGGGCGCATGCCGCCATCGTGACAGCAAACAATTCTCGGTTGCTGGTGTATTCGCCTCGCGAAATCTTTCGCAGGAAGCTTGGCCTGTGAAACAGTGGGAATATGGGGTAGACGACCTCGAAATAGATCTCAATGAGATCAACAACAAGGGCCTGACTGGCCACTGAGGGTGCGGTCCAAGATGATGTGACCGAGACCAAGACTTCAGATATCTGTGGACTCAAACCAGTAGAAGCTGAGGCTCTCATAGCATCTGATGTAGATAGCGACGTGTTCTCATGTCTGGGTTTGGCACCACGGCGCCTTACTGTTCGATCGCGCGTGCAGGGCTGACCAAAATCGATGCAATTGACGCACCTCTGCTCTGAATCTACATCAGCAGGACGACAGCGGATGCTCCTTCGGTGGCAGTAGTCGCACGCCTGAGTGACGCGACGACGTTTCTGGGGTCCTTCTGGGGTTGTCATGGGTGAGCCATGAAGGGAGACAAACGCAGAGATATCTTGTGCTTTTAGGCTTTTAGGCGAAAATGCTGCCGAGGTCTACCCGTGCCATGCTATGCCCGTTCAGTGGCAAAAAAAATAACCATGGGAACCACACAAGGCTGTAATTCATGTAGAGATCTCCCATGGGATTCTAGTTTGCCGTTGAATCTAGGTATATATACGCAACGGCCTCCAGCCGAGCTGAATCACTCCGCCACAACCGAACCTAGTAACAGAGCCCAAGATGAGCCCTCCCATGAGCGACACAGTCTCCGGAGAGCATGGAAACAAGATAAATGGCCTCGACGTGCAACATTGCAATGACGAAGAGCGCAGCAATCCTCTGGACATGACAGTGCTGGGCATGAACTCCGGAACCTCCATGGATGGCATCGATTGCGCCTTCTGTCGATTCCGTCAGGATTCCCCTACAGCTCCCATGAACTTCGAGCTCTTGACCTACGACGAGATTCCTTTGGAGCCTTCCATCAAAAAGCGAATCATGACAATGATCTATCACAACCGTACGACCCCTGAAGAGCTGTCAGAAGTGAACGTTCTTCTTGGTGAGACTTTCGCAGCCGCTGCCATCGACTTCGCTTCAAAACATAACGTCGCTCTTTCGGAAATTGATGTTATCGGATCGCATGGCCAGACAATATGGCTACTGAGCATGCCTGAAGAAGGCCATACCAAGTCTGCACTCACGATGGCGGAAGGAACATTCCTCTCGGCGAGGACAGGCATAACCTCGGTCACGGACTTCCGCGTGTCAGACCAAGCTGCTGGAAGACAAGGCGCGCCGCTCATAGGTTTCTTCGATTCGCTGCTGCTCCATCATCCTACGAAACTCCGCGCATGCCAGAATATCGGCGGGATTGCCAACGTTTGCTTCATTCCACCCGATCGAGACGGAAGGCTCAACCCAGAATTTTTCGACTTTGATACAGGTCCGGGCAATGTCTTCATCGACGCAGCTGTCAGGCACTTTACGGGTGGCCAGATGGAGTACGACAAGGATGGTAAGATGGGTGCGGCCGGAACAGTGAACCAGAAGATGGTCAATGCCTTTCTGACTGCGCACCCTTACTTCGCCACGGAGCCACCCAAGACTACAGGTCGTGAGGTGTTCCGTGACACAATCGCCGACGACCTCATCAAGATTGGTCTTGCCAAGAATCTTTCCCAGAACGATATCGTCGCCACGATCACGCGCATCACCGCGCAGGCCATCGTCGATCATTACAAACGATACATGCCCACCCAGTACGGACCTCTGGCTGAAATTTTCATGTGCGGTGGAGGTGCCAAGAACCCCAATATCGTGGCATACCTGCAGAAGTCGTTTCCGGACACTAAGATTATGATGCTGGACGAAGCTGGTATTCCCGGTGACGCCAAGGAGGCTATAACATTTGCTTGGCAAGGTATGGAGGCCATTGTGGGTCGCAGTATCCCCGTGCCGGATCGTGTTGAGACTCGGGAAGGATACGTCTTAGGAAAGATCTCACCAGGAAAGAATTATCGACAGATCATGCGACATGGTATGGAGTTTGGCGGCAAGCAGGACGAGCTCCGCCCAGTGACTGAAATGATCAATCGGAAGGACGGGAAGATTTTGACCAACAATTGGTAGACGAATTGATATGGACAAAACTCAAGTCGTTACAATGACATGTTGTTTGATTGAATACTTGGCCGATGATGAGAAAAATACGTATTTGCGTGATAAGTCTGATTATCATCGGTGAGAGCTACTCTGACATTTTTGACATAGGAAAATTGAGGGCACGGATGCGGAAGCTTAACTTGAGACAAAAAATGTGCCTTGGTCGACATTAAACCCGGGGTGAGCAAATATGCGAGCCCTAACCGGATCGTCGGCGAAATCTAGACCAAAGCTTGATGGGCCTTGTGTTAAGAAGTTCCCAGCGTGCCGATCGGCACATGCCGAGATGGTATCGGCTGAATGTAGGACAAACGCATCATCAAATGCTGTTTGCGAGGTTGTGTGCGCCACAGCTGGGGCTGCGATTTGTACGTCTGCTTGTGGGGGAGTATATCGCTCTTTTACCAATTCGCGCTCCACATGAACATTTTGTAGAAACGCTGCTTGTAGTGAGAAGCTTGTATCGCTCGGCACTCGAAAAGCTATGAGAACGCTTGCTGTGTTGCTAATGCTACCCAGCACTTTACAACTCCATCTCATCCGAACGATAAGCTGGTGCCGAAAAAAGGAGCTGGTTTCTCGTCAGTTTTCTGGCTCAACGACCGAGTAGAAGAGCAGATACCTTGATAAGCAATACTTCTGCGTAAGCGATCATGGTGTGAACTGAACCTTGTGCAAAGTACACCAGTTGAGACGCAGAAGAGTTAGGTAACAAAATCAGCATATCCGGAGCGCTCGAACAGCTGCTCCAGATTGCCCTCTCTGTCGACTGGGGTCACGATTTCTTTCAGCCTCATTGATGCGCGCAGTGGCGCAGTGGCGCAGTGAATAAGAGCAGTCGTCCAAAGTTGGTGTCAGCCAAGCTGGATGGCCATTCTGATAGCATGACCTCCAGAGAGCCACACCTGGCTATCGCCTGGCTTCTGCCAGTAGGTAAGGATGAGTATTGCTTGGATGGTCTCTGCGAACTGCGGCAAAATTCTTCATGAAGAGTCTATCAGCATGAGCGAGCAAATCGCAATAGCAGGAGGGGTGCAACAGCTTCGCTGATGCTGCCAAAACAGCGGACAGGAGGAAGGAAGATGCATCCTAAACAAAGCCCCGATCCCTTCAACGCATCTCTAGTACCGAAAACACTGGCAAGTCTCTGGGATTTTGGAGCTCCTCAATTTCGGCAGCTTACAGCTATACCAACATTCAGGTCGTCGCCATTGCCTGTGCAAAGACCACAATCCCAAAGTCGTTATCCCGAACGCTACACGTATGACTTTATGGCGAGTCCTGGTTTTCTATATTGTCAGCATCCTTATTGTTGGTATGTTTGCGCCATACGACGACCCAAAACTTGGCATCTCTACCGGCAATGCTCAGCAAAGATCTTTCGCCAATGCATCCCAGTGAGCCGGAGTTAATGTTTTGCCATCGATCACTTGCTAGCAGAGGATACATTCAGTATCGATTCGCTGTGGTCTTGGCGTCATGGATTGATTTTGACGCCGGCGTTCTTGAGGCTTGATGTAGATCTGGCGCACAGAACCGGCTGGTTCCGATTTCTTGCTCTAAGAACACTGCTGGGATGTCGGAAGGAGATCTCCACACTGCGCGGCCGAGTGGAGACACTGGAAGATCCACGTAAAGCTTGATCCAGACAAGCAAACAGACGATGCCATTACCGAATCTTCTAAGGTAGAGGTAAATTAGAGGTAGAGCAGAGGCAGATGTTTTTCGAGACTAGTCGATGTTTGGTGTTGCGCCTTGCGTCCTAGTTGCGCCTGCCTCAGCTGCCAGCCAGCCACGACAGTCTTTCGGCAAGTTGGTAAGTCACTCAGCGCTTACTTTTCTCTTAAGAGATCATTGTTTCGTTAATGCATCTCATCTAAGTGCGCAGTGTTCAGCATGGAGCAGTGACCGCCTCTGCAGGGCGTAAGATCCATCGACGATGTTCGAAACGATCGGAGCGGAGGTCTCGGTGGTGGGGGCAGCTACGACGTCATCATGCCGAATTTACGAATGCGTGTTCAGATCCTGGAAGGCCTCATGCTTTTGCGACCTGCGGTAGAAGCCGTGTGCTTCGCTATCAGACCCGACATGCTGATATGTTACCATATGTAAAGAGCCCGGTCACCAGCACTCAAGTTCGTTCTTACTTCCATCAATCGCAGACCCTAGGAGCACTGTACCAAGGTTACCAGCTTGGCGCAAACATGGCATCCCACTCGAAACAACACCTGAAAAGCGAGAAGTTTGGGCACTTGCCTTTGTCTACTTCTGGGCCTCAGAAGACTACCTTGACAGTGAGCAACACCTGTTCTAAAGCACACCCATTCCCGCTGATCCCAGCTCACAGGGAAATGCACTCCTTAGAACCCCATACTTCAACAAAGGCACTGCCTTCACAGCAGAGGAACGTACAACATTCAAATTGCACGGACTCATCCCAGATAACGTCCAAACCCTTGACGAGCAGGTTCGACGAGCCTATGAACAGTACAAGTCCCGCACCAGCGACATTGCGAAGAACACGTTCATGACAAGTCTGAAAGAACAGAACGAAGTCCTGTACTATAGACTGATTTTGAATCATTTGAAAGAGATGTTCTCGATTATCTACACACCAACTGAGGGAGAAGCCATTGCCAACTATTCGAGGCTTTTCAGGAGGCCTGAGGGCTGTTTCTTGAACATAGGCGATATCGACCGCATCGAAGACGACATCAGGCAATGGGGTAATCCGGAAGACATCGATGTCATTGTAGTCAGCGATGGCCAGCAAATCCTGGGTATTGGTGATCAGGGTGTTGGTGCTATCCTTATCAGTGTGGCCAAGCTGGTCATATACACATTATGCGCAGGCATTCATCCGTCGCGCACACTTCCTGTAGTACTTGACTGTGGAACTGATGTCAGTATTTGAGTAAGTAGTCGGAAGAGTGGTGTTGCTAACACATCGCTAGAACAAGGAGCTGCTGGCTGACGATCTCTACCTCGGTCTGCGTAAGCCCCGTGCGACGGGCGAAAAGTATGACGAGTTTGTCGACACGTTTGTCAGAGCTGCGAGGAAGCGATACCCCCATGCGTATATTCACTTCGAAGACTTTGGCTTGAACAACGCAAGGAGAATTCTGGACAAGTACACACCAGAGATCGCCTGTTTCAACGATGATATTCAGGGCACAGGCTGCGTCACTCTTGCTGCGATCATGGCCGCGTTCAAGGTCAGCGGCGTGAAGTGGGATGAGGCACGCTTTGTAATGTTCGGGGCTGGCACCGCGGGTACTGGTATCGCGGACCAAATCAAGGATGCCATTTCGCAGAGGACTGGTAAATCGAAAAAGGAAGCAGGGAAACAGATCTGGTAAGTCCCCTTGACGTCACTTCGCTTGCGTTCAGGCGTGCTGATACCTTTCAGGTGCGTGGACAAGCCGGGCCTTCTGTTGGAAGGCAAGAAAGATCAGCTTACGCCAGCTCAAGCTGGGTACGCACGCAAAGATAGCGAATGGAAAGGCAAAAGTCATAACGATCTTTTGTCTGTGGTGAAGGAGGTCAAGCCTCATGTCCTGATTGGCACATCGACCAAGCCCGGTGCTTTCACAAAAGACATAGTCAGGGAGATGGCAAAACACGTCGACCGCCCAGCCATCTTCCCGCTGTCCAACCCTACAAGGTTGCACGAGGCTAAACCGCAGGACCTGTACGACTGGACCAACGGCAAGGCTCTGGTTGCGACAGGCTCGCCTTTCGACCCAGTCAAACACGATGGTAAGGAGTACGAAATTTGTAAGTTAGTACTTCATCCCACGAAGGCTCCATGCTAAGACTCTACAGCTGAGTGTAACAACTCTGTCACCTTCCCGGGCATCGGTCTCGGAGCTGTACTTAGTCGAACGCGCCTCGTGACGCCAGCACTCCTCGTTGCTGCCGTTGAAGCACTAGCAGCTGTGGCGCCCGTTTTCACCGGCTCCGGCTCGGGCCTTCTGCCGGATGTAGAAAATGTCCGGGAAATCAGTGTTCAGATTGCCAGCAATGTCATCAAGAAGGCTGTGCAGGACGGCTTGGCACAAGAGAAGAACATCCCGACGGACGATAGTGAACTAGAAGAGTGGATTCGAGAGCAGATGTGGGACGCAGAGTACAGGCCGCTGAAACTTGTCAGTGATACAGAGGCAGATGCTCATGCGAAGGGAGAAATGGGAACAGGGAGTCATCAGCGGGAGGCGCGGTTCTAACACGATCTCATGTAAACATGCGATATTAGTATCATAATAGTGCAGAACTTAGGCCTAAGGCGCAGAGCATATCCATGATCCTGATATGTGCATGCGAGGAAGCCTGCGATCGCAGGTACTGTTCCAATTTTGATCCTAGACCGCCGGCCAGGCCTCCCAGCCGTCATATGACGACGCGCGAAACCGATCGCATCTACGAGTCCTAGACTGGGTACTCCTATCTCTATATGTGAAGATGTTGTGGTATTGCAATCTGACTTGGTCCGCGAAGTGATCTAGTGCTATCTTGAAAGAGGAGCTTATTCGTCGAATTTATTTCAGCTGCTCGCCTCTCTTTGGACTTGACTGCACGGCGGGTCTCTGGAGCCGTCCCAGGAAGACAAATTTGTCAATCAGATAATGCAGAGATCAAAGTCTTGTTATGTTCCATTGCAATGCGAAGTGCTTGAAAGACTGTCTGTCAGCGCTACATTTAGTGGATCCTCTGCCAGTCTTACGTGAGGGATTGTAAGCGCAAGGCGCTCTGCATATCAATCCCGCCAACACACAGTTGCCAGGGAAGAAGAGAAATGCTTAAGTTTTCGGAATTGAATAGTTGTAGTAATTTCCGTTAATCATTAGGATACGAATTAGCTCAATGGTAGGCACGTACGCAGACCGCGAAAACAATCTCCGCAACATCATGTCTCAGCCCACGATATTATCGCATTGACCCTCCATACATATTGCGATTACTTCGAATTCCTCATTGTTTCTTGCGATGCCGCTCGTGTTAGTTTTGAGGAAGCAGTTGTACGGAGTAATCTTGCTTTGCACCATGGCTAGCGTCTGATTCCACCACGCCGGAATAAAGCCAGCTCCAACACACATACGATCGCTGCTCTCTTTGACGGAATTGTATTGGGAACAAGACTCGATGCAATCTGACTGTGTAGCCACAGACATCGAGATTAGATCGGAGGATAGCCATCCTTGGCCGCAGACAGTCGTGTACGGAATGTTGAGGATGTGAGACCGGGCCTTGAAAGAGCGGTACGGGTCTGTGGAGCTACACCCTGATGACGGCTGGACGATTGTGCGTTCGAAGAGACCAGATGCATTGTCATGTGCGGTGCTGGATGATGTGGGCAGGGCAATGGATGTTAACGATGCCAGTGATGATGACGGAGTTGATGATGCTGCGCTTGCAAGCGAAACGTCTCCTTTGGACCTGTTGTGCTCAATAGACTTGCCGATGAATCCTCCGGCTACGCCAGCAATGGTCATCAATAGTAGTCCGAGGAGCAGAAGCAAAGGCCAGCGCCTCGCGGTTCCACGCTGAGACGAAGATTTTTCGATCTCACTAGGTGCAGATGGCAAAGGAGAAGCAGCGTCGACAGTAGGAAGAGCGTAGATAGTCGTATGGGGTTGAGGGCTTTCGGGTACTGAGTATTTGTATACTGAGGAACGGTGCACGCTCACAACTGTTTCCGGTAGATCGCTGTGATGTGCGGGTGCCTTTGCCACTTCCATTGTGTCTCAATATGGCCAAGAGGAACAAAGAAAAAGAGCGATCCTAGACACTGCACATGCGTGACGAAATATTATACAAGTACGAAGATCGATGTTGGAGTGGCCCCCATAGCGCTGCCAATGCGGCGCAGTTGGCATGTGGGTTTCAGATACGCAGGCCTGGAGGCTAAGCGTATCACAGCTAAGCACTAAGCGCGCGAAGTCTTTCCCGGGACTAAGCGAGTCTGAAGGCCTGCATGAATGCCCAGCCATTTCCCAAAGAAAAAGAGGGAGAAAATCTCACTCCCCTACGTACCTTGCGAGGTTGTCACCGTTCGAGCTGTCACCTTTGTTCACGACTACCTTAGTGGCTTCCTCGGAGTCTAGACATTCACAAATCGATGCGAAAGTTTCTCTCCAAGATGAAGTGAATGCTGAGCAGAGCAGCAGAGGCGCCTGGTGGCTCACACTAGGCCCGGAACCTCTGTACCCTCTGTTCCGTGCTCGAAGTATTGAATCCGCACGCCTGACCCCATGTTAGCTCTATGCAGCCACTGCGTTTCGCATCGCGCGCTCCCGTCCGTATCCTCAGACCGGTCTTTGCAAGGCTTCCTTACTCATTTTCTGTTATCACTGCCTCTGATTTGACAAGGTGCATGAGACTGGCATGAATCAATGCGACAAGACAGCGCACCCCAGGTTCTGCACTGCCTTCCAAGATGCTGTCTAGAGAGATTTGTATCATGGGTCGTACGAGCGTACCGCAAATATGCTTGAACGGGCGGAACGGGCCATAGGGGGAATTGCTACCGAACGCTTCCAAGAGTGGAGTGGGTCTCCAAAACTAAATTTATTGCCGCTCGGTCACCGACATGCCGTTACTCCTGAACCGCACCTACACAGTGACGTGACAGTACATTCCATGGTTGCGGTGCACTTCCACCGTGACAGGTCCCAAAACGAAGCAGGTCGTTGATAGGTCGAGTTATTGCCGTGCCATTCTGCGGCGAGGCCAACACATGTTGCGCAATAATTCATTCAGGCCTTTCATACAAGTGTCCGTCAGCATGCTTGATTATATCAAACCTGAGAGGAAGGAAGCGTGGTCGTCAACAATCATGGCTATTATTAGCTCCTACAATTCAAGCTTACTTGCCCTCGAGTGTCTTCTGTTAATTATTGCATAGCAGTACAAGAGGTGTAGCCTAGGCCTATTAGCCTACCCAACCTCAAAATCTTTCCAAGTCTTCCTAGAAGCGAGGTCTATCCCTCTGTCTCACCGTCTGAGATTCTGTGACTTGTCAGATGTAAGCTCTGATGATACGGCAGGGATACAGAGTATCATCGGCTGTGCTGCGAAGAAAACAATTCAAACAAGGGAGCTGAACTGAAACGATGAACTATCATCAGATCTTGTAGTACCATACAGACTAACGGACAGGCTCAACAGCTGGATGAAACAGGCTTAAGGGGACGCTCTTTGCGGAGGTCAGCCTTGCGACGGTGTCTTAGTGCGGACGCTCGTATTCTTGGGGATGATAGTCATTACCGCGATAATCACGCTGAGAGTAATCCGGAGAAGGGTAGCTTTGCTGTGCGTACTGTGGCTGTGGAGGCGGGTTTTGTTGGTTCTGGTAGCTCTGGGGATGGTATTGCTGCGACTGATGACCTTGATATTGATGGCTTGGCCCGACGTGGTACTGTTCGTTATTTTCGTACCGTGGCGGTTCGTTGTATGCTTGCTGTTCATGACCCTGCTCGTTGAGAATCTCGCGTGGAGAACCTGGTCGAAAGTTGCCTTGGGGATTTGGCGCTTGATGTCCACCGCCAATCTGTGTGTTCGAATTTGGTGCGCCCACACTGACATTCTCGTTGCCGATGTCATCGGGAACATTGATCTTTACATCAGGTAGGTACCTCTGCACCTTCTGCTCGACCATGTTCTGCACAAACACCCAGCTTTCGCGCTCAAACTTTCGGTGACCCCCGTTGACGACGCCCAAGATGCTCTCTCGTAGTGTTTCCTGGACTTTCTGCACGAGTGCGCGGACCTTGCTGAGGAGCTTCGCTTTGATGTCATCTCCAAAACCACGATCTGCGTTGCCAGATGCATCGCGGTCCAGCTGGGAGTCGAATGGATTTCCACCAAGGATCTTCTCGAGAGGGCGCTGGAACTCATCCGGCAACAGCTCAAAGAGCTGCTTCTCGATCTCACCAAGCACCTTGCGGAACTCTAAACGTACTTCTCTGTGCACTTTCGCAAGGCCGGTAGACAACTTGTCACTGATGACTCTCGAGAAGCCACCTCCGCCTGACTCTTCACCATCACGAGCGGACTGGTCGAACCCTCTGGCTGAGCCTTCGTTGCTAGACTTCTTACCGAACAGTCCCCCAAGACCCTTCACCAGATCACCAACTTGATCAACAATCTCAGCCTTAGCACCGTCACCAAGGTCACGAGTGCTAGTGTTCCCACGAAGCCAGCGTTTGATGTGTTCCAGGGCAATACGAGTGAATTGTTCTGTAATCGATGCATGTTGTGTGCGCAGCTTGTCACCGACTGTCTGCTTGATCTCAGGGCTGATAAGTCGCGCCTTTTCTTCCGGATTTGCAGAGGCGTCTTTTATAGTGCTGCTAATGACACCAAGAAGCCCACCGATTTCGAAGCTCTGACCACCTGGGCTCTGGCTATCATCAAGATTGTCCTGGACGGCGTTCAGCGCGGAAGAAAGGAAACCACGAGCTTTGCGAGAAAAGTCATTCTCGTCATCTCCAAGACTGCGAGACTGAGGTCGGTTCCCGCCGTCATGCCCCTGGGTAAGGTTGAAGATATCCTGCAAATCGCCATTTGCCTCATCTGAGATCTGTGTGAAGCTGCGCGTTAGTTTGGCGATCTCATCAGCGAAAGGTAGGGATTGGCCGCCGTAGGCGTCCGGTGCAGCGTCATTCTGGTTCCACGGGCCTTTCGTGCCGTCTGAAGAAATCGGCTTGTCCTTGTTGAACAGTGAGCGAAATGCATCGATGACTTGTGTTTCGAGGCTGTCGATAGTCTTTTGTTGGAAGAGCTCGAGCTCCGATGCGATGCGGGGCTGGATCTGAGGGGCAAGGGAGTCGACGTAATCATCGACCTTTTTCATCAACACCTCGGGAAGGCCGTGAGAAGACATGCTGAGAGGGATGTATGGAGATAGAGATAAGCCTGATAAGGGTCCAAGGCTAGTGTGTTCTAGGTGTGGTATGGTGTGGACGGTGGCTCGCGGGAAGGTGGCTGGTGAATGCGAGCGGAAGAGGGGTAATTGCCTACCTTGGCGATGACGTCATATTGTAGAACCCTCCCCCTACCTGGCCATCACCCCAAATCCGTATAAGATGGCCGCAAAAACTATGAAAGCCGTACGAATGGTAGCGTACGATGCGCCAATGGAGTTTCACGACGTTACAACACCAACAGTTCAATCACCCCTCATGTTATCGTCAAAGTTGGCGCAGCCGGCGTGTGCCGAACAGATATCCACATCTGCGATGGCGAATGGACAGAGAAATCCAACGTGAGGTTGCCATACACAATTGAACATGAGAACGCAGGTTAGGTCCATGAGATTGGTTCTTCGGTTTACAATGTCAAAGTTGGAGACAAGGTCATTTTGCATCCGCTTGTGACTTGCGGCCTGTGCACGGCTTGTAGGTTTGGCGATGATGTACATTGCGTTATGTCAAAATTCAGCCTGGAATAAAATAAAAATGTTGACGAGGTGCAGAAGACAGCAATTTCCCGGGCCTCAACGTCGACGGTGGGTATGCTGAGTACATCCGCACGTCTGCGAGGAGCGTGATCAAGCTGGACGACAAGCTCGAACCATCAGATGTCGCTGCTCTTGCAGATGCAGGTCTGACTGCCTACCACGTTGTTGCGAAAGTAGCAAGAATTCTGTGGCCGGGCGACTACTGCGTAATGATTGGTGCAGGCGGTGTGAGTGTTGTGAAGGAGGCACTGAACGATCGCTAACGGATCTCAGCTTGGTCACATTGGCATACAATGCATGAAGGCCATGAACGCAGCAACACTGATTGTAGTGGACAGTAATCAGGCAGCAATCGATCTCGCAGTGTCCATTGGAGCCGATCATGCACTGCAAGTCGACAAAGACGGATTGTTCGTTGAGGAGGTTATGAAATTCACGCAAGGAAAGGGTGCTGCATCTGTGATAGATTTCGTCGCTAAGGGCGGCTCCACCAAGTCTGGTGTGAAAATGCTTCGAAGAGCTGGAAACTATTATGTAGTGGGATATGGCGAAAATCTGGACATCCCGACCATTGACATTATCTCGTCTGAAATCAATTTTTTTGGAAATCTGGCTGGCAGCTACAACGACCTCGCGGAGTTGATGGCGTTGGCTGCACAGGGAAAGGTCAAGCTGCATACTTCCAAATACAAGCTCGCAGACTACGAACACACGGTACAGGATTTGATAGATGGATTGGTTCAAGGGAGGGCAATTTTAGTGCCATGAGCCGAGCAACCAAAGTTTCGCAATGCTGTTGAGATCGATGACAGTCTGATGTGCTAGACCTTCTGCTCAGTGGCGTAGCTGACTGCTGTGTCCTTGACTTTGACTCGATGGACTAAATGCGCATTGCCCGTGTCGTCAATACCTATAGACTCTGAGAGTACGTTACCGGCATCATCGTGAGTTCTGTCCCACTCCGCAACGTCGTCGTTCGGGACCCGTTTCAGCTGATGCACGACACTGCCATCCTCGTTGACGACAGTGAGCGTCCTGATGCTGTATTTGCGGAGTCGGGGTAGAAGATGGACCCAAAGATAGTAGTAAAGGATCATGCCCACAATGAGGCCGAGACCAACAACAATGTACGTGCCATACCAGAACGAGTAGTCACCGCCGTCTTCTGGAGGTACCCACGGCATGATCAAGATGAAGAGACAGACTGCAGCCGAAAATATGAGAGCCGAGTGCCAGGCCTGGAACTGAGCAGGAGGAAGCCCTTCCTTCTTGCGCCGCCAACGAATGGCGTAGATCCCGACGACCATCAGAAAGATGAAAATAGAGTCAGGATAGGAGCGGAGATCGACCAAGAAGTCGAAAGCGTCGCCAAAGGGTAATGCAAGGATGACAATACAGGTCATGACCCACTTCAAAAGGACTGGGGCGAACGGCGTGCCGAAAGGCTTGGTCGAGGCCCAAACGTGCGGCCAGGGGATGACACCTTGCCTGGCACATTCGCGAATTTGACGTGTGGCGCCGATGATGACAGCCATAATGTTGCCGGCTGCACTGACTGCAATGAGAGCAGGGAGGCCTTTAGCTGCCTTGGTGCCAAAGACAGCCTCGAAAAAGAGAGCGGCTGCTAGTTCACCAGACTGCCGAATCTCAGCCGCTGGCACAGCTGCAAAGTACGCTACGTTAGCGAGGATATATAGAATGAAGACAATGATGAGTGATATCGGAGCGACTTTCTTGAGCAGAGGGAAAGGGTTCTGGGAAGCATCAGTAACTTGAAATCTCGCGCTGCAAGGTGCACTTACCTTGATCTCGTTCGTGACATTGAAAGCATTGGCATATCCTTGGTAGGCGAAGTTGATGCTGACCAGAGCATTGACCAGATCGTTCCCATTGTTAGTGATGCCATCAAAGGAGTTGCGAAAGTTAGCGTGCGGGTCTTGCACACGCGTACCTCCTCCCAGCACAGCGAACCCGGTCAAGACGATGAACAAAAGAATGATCAGCTTGACCAGCGAGATCAAATTCATAAGGCGAATCGACCATCTTGTAGAAATCAAACACTGCACTGCTGTCAGCTTGAGCACCTCTTGGGTTGAAGGCTTGATTTACCAAGAACGCGAGGAAAGTGTACGAAGCCATAGCCAGACCCTTGTTTTCCCATTCGGACGCGGTGTAGCCGGCAGCGCGGTAAATGTAACGTGCTAGAACGACCGCGTTGCTGCTCGAGAATGAGAAAGCAACTGTGAAGAATGCATATGTGACTGGGAACAAGAAAGCAGGCCTGGGGAATGCCTGCTCGAGATATGCAACCTGACCGCCGGAACGATTAGGATATAAGGAAGCGTACTCCAAGTAGATGGCGAGAGCAGCTATCACATATTAGTGAAGGATTAAGCCTTGGCAGAGCAGTATTCGCCTACTGGCAGCGATAATGAAACCAAAGATCCAGTACAAGATCGACAGACCCACAGAGTTAAGAGCGCGCAATATAGAACCAGCTACAATGAATCTTAGCATACGACTAGCTTGAGCGATTCGTTCCGAACTTACGAGTGCTGAAGACACCTGTTCCCACCATCTGGCTGACATTCAGGAAGAGGATGCCAGCCCAGCCAACATGATAGCCCAGTGGACTGACCGTCTCTACAGGTGCTCCATTGGCATCTTGGTAGACAGGTACTCCATCTACAAAGACTTCGTCGCCAATCCGTGCATTCTTTGCCTTGACGTCCACAGCGTCGACGTTATCGCTCGAGTCGCCCCAAAAAAGGTGTTTTAGATGTGCTACGTTGAGAGCCGCCATGATGATGCACGAATGGCAAGGTACCTACAAGCACCCCGGACACCCGTTCTCGACTCACAATGAGTGCGAAAACGCAATGCTAATATACAGCAGACCCATATCCCCGGGTGAACCAAGCCAAGCTTTCAAGTGGTAGGGTTAAGAGCGTGCAATTTTGCCCAGTTTCGCGTCATCAGCGAACATGCAATCAGGCCTACAACAATGTCACGGCACCAACTTGGCAGATAAGGTTCAATGCGGATCTGGAAGGTGTTCGGAGATTCTCGTATCCGATCCGCTGGAGATGGTGCTCGTGAAGGTGAAATGTTGCAGTCCTTAGCACATACAATTTGATCCTGCGTGCTCCCCTATCCAAGCACGAGATCTTTCATGATATTTGCATCATCAATTACCAAGCCTTGCGGCGTATTTGCCTGGGTGATGCGCCTCGAAAGGCGCCCAGGAAGCTGGGCGGTTAAATGCAGACCGTGGCTGCGTGTGAACTCTGCCGTTGTGCTGGGCATTGTCATCTCTTTCTCGCATCCATCGTACAGCATTGGAACACCCTTCCTCCTTTGGAAATTCCCGTACTGCCTTATCAGCTGGACAATATGGACGTGTTCGAGACAGGGGAATGGACGAGTCTAGTCGCGGAAGAGACGCGGTGATGCCGTCTTGGAACCTGAGAAGGACGACACGATACAGAGTAGCTGAACCCATCTCATCGAGGCAGGCTCGTCATCCAGCTATCGTTGTGAAAGCATTGAGTATACGCGCTTTGAGAGAAGGATGTAGCGATGAGAATTGTTAGCAACCTTGGAGTACCACGTTCCTGACTCAGCAGTCGCGCAAGACAACCTCGGAAGTCGCGCCCCTCCCACTTCTCAACTGGGGGGTCGCAACCCTCAACTGCGCTCATATGGCAGCACATCCCATGCTTCTCACCATGTGCTTTCTCTTTGCAGTGGGATGAGATACCGCTCGAGCGCGCCGCCGAAAGTCACAAGTCAATCTACCTCTGAAGCGTATCAACTACTATGAGCCGGCTACCGCACCCTCACTCTGCGTACGGCAGGATCGAGCGCATACAGGACTTCACCTCACTAGGATGGTGTCAAGACCTCCTCTCCGACCCATCGATCACACGCATACAAAAGCGCCAGGTCCCCGACCAACGCGAAGACGTGTCGAATACATTCTTCACCAAAACCCTGTTCACGGACGAGGCGCTGCGCGCGTATCTGTCTATGTACAGGCTCGGCAAGGTCGACAGAGGACATGCCGAGAGAGCTGTCTTCACCGGAAATTCCGCATCGCAGGGCTTGAGCCAGCCTGTGAAAGGCCTGACTGCAGCATTCACACTCTCCAAGGAGGAATACGTGTGGAGCCCGACAGACTCGGACACGCCAGAGATGCTACTTCTGATTAGCATTGGTCGGGATCTGGATGGTGGCGTGCGGCGGCTCCACGGAGGCGTGACGGCGACGTTGCTTGACCAAGTGATGGGACACTTGATAGCGTTCGTGTACGACAATACGTGCGCAACTGCCGATCTAAATGTTAAGTACAAAGCAGCAGTAACCACACCTTGCGTGCTGCTGTGCAGGGCGAAGATGGTCTGGAAGAAGGGCAGGTGGATTGAGACAGTAGGGTGGGTCGAAGATGGCCACGGCAAGGTCTTCGCAGAAAGCAAAGGCGCCTTCGTTTTGAACAAGAACAGGCTGACTGATGTTGCAAAGATTTGAGGGAAGTGTCACATACTAATGGAGAAATTGGACACCATACAGTTACAGCCATGTGAAGCCCTACTGAACAGCGTTCAGCACCTATCAGATTTAGCGCGACGAGTCTCTCCAACCTGTTCAATGTTATCGTAATGTGGAGCGTTGGCAAGTATTCAGATCAGAGATTCCAAATTGTCAGGATTGGGAACACCTTGCGAGAGGCTGAGCTGACGCAACATCTGGTTGGCCTTATGGCTGACACGACCTCTACAATACCTCAACGTGCATCGCTTATCGATTGTGGAGTGGCATTGCTTGGCTCAGTTACGCGTCTTATGGCTCAGGACGTGGATTACGAGCGTCGAAACCCAGGGCGTTGTTCCGGTCAACAGAAACTGAGATGCCTTGTCATCATATATGAGCGAGCCCTGTTACCCTATTCTCCGAGTTTCACGTACAGGGAGCACTACATCCAAAATAAAGAGCATCTTGAACGATCCCAACATGGCTGTCACTCCCATTGGAACCACACATATTGTGCTTCTTGTATCTCGCGCAGATTCTTCCCCCGCTCCTGAGTGCACAACAGCTGTACCCGGGAAATTCGGACGTGTTGACGACTACTCAGCCTGTAACGCATATTACACTTACAATCCCTCGTTTGCTGCCGCGATCTTGTTTAGCATACTCTTTGGCGCCCTGACCATTTCACACACGGCGCAGGCCTTCTGGTACAAGAAAAGTTTCACCTGGGTCGTGATTGCAGGCGTGCTCTTCGAGCTGACAAGCTTTGTCTGTCGAACGCTGGGGAGCCGGGACCAGCAGAACGTTGGGCTTGCAACGGCGAGTCAATTGCTCTTCTTGCTTGCACCGCTATGTGAGTCAAATCTTGAAGTGACTGAACATCGAGCAGCACTTGCAAACACAGGGATCAATGCCTTTGTCTACATGAGCTTTGGTCGTCTGGTACACTTCTTCCATCCAGATCGTCGCTGTGTTGGTCTCAAGGCCTCGAGCATCGCAAAGTATTTTGTCTGGGCTGATATCGTGTCTTTCCTGGTACAAGCTGCTGGCGGATCAATGCTGAACCCAAGTAACGGTGCAGAGGCCCAGAAGATCGGTCTGAAAGTGTACATGGCCGGTATGGGCGTTCAGCAAGGGTTCATTGTGAGCTTGTCGACATGTCTGTTGTGTACTCGCGCTGAAAGTGGGCTAGGTTGTATTCACCGTCCCCGGGATTAAATTCGTACGCGACATGCTTCATACAGAAGCGTGCGGCCAGGTCTCTAGTAATAGGACAGGGTGGCGCTTACAGATGTGGAGTATATTCACTGTGCTCGTCCTCATCACTGTAAGTAGCCCTTACATGGTTTCTTCCTATGCTCACAATTACACAGGTTCGTATCATCTTTCGACTCGTTGAATTTACTAAAGGATTCGAGTCGGGTAATCCGATGCTGTTCAACGAAGCATACGTGTACTGCCTCGATGCAAGTCCCATGTTTTTAGCCCTCTTGCTGCTGAGCGTCATACACCCCGGAAGAGTTTTAGTTGGGCCCGAGAGCGAGTTTCCTCGACTCTCACTAAGCGAAAGGAAAAGCATGAAGCAAGAGAAGAAGGGACTAATGAGAGAAAGGAAGATAAGAAGAGAATTGCGGCCGTGAAGATGGACTGCAGAGAGCCGCTAGAATCTTTACTACTGAGAAAGTGTGGATGTGTGATGCAGGAAGATTCTAGAAAGTCGACAGGGCATAGCGAGTCACATGGTGGTGGGCTGAATGAAGTATAACGATCTCTCCATTAACAAAGCGTGGGAAGGGGGAAGGAGCCAGGCATTGTTTCCAGACGAGAATATGAAGTTAATCAAGGGCCAACCAGCTCCGGGAAACAAGGTGTTTGGCTCATATGATAATGCCTGTTAATTTTCGTCTGCTTCAGGACCTATCTGTTCTGTGAAAATCTCCCTTATGTCACCCGGGAGAGACTCCGTGGGATATTCTCGTGCCGATGTGACCAGCGCTCCGGTGCTAATTAATGGCAGCATCGATAACAGATCATGGCAACAGTGAATTTCATAGGATAGCGCAAGCAACCTTCACTATTAGAAGTTCTTGCTCAAGTGGGCAACGAGACTGACGTGGCTGGACGCGTGGAATTCCGGAAGTCGCGTCAACGCTCCGCAATCTCACAGCAACACCACAACCAACACGATCACGAATTCATCCGCTATCATGCATCGCATCCCTGATAACCTGCTGATTTTTCTGCAGTCATTTTGTTGTCTCTTTGGGTCGCGACCTGTTGCGCGGCTCGGTGTTATGCGACCGACACCCTGCGAAAATTCACACCCCACCGAGAGGACACGGCCCAAGAAATCCTACCTTGTTCATCACGTGTTGGGTTTACCTTGTGCAGGTGCAGGAAATCTGGTAGTCATTGATCAATCAGCATTTCTGATGATTGTATAAAATATATACACGAAGAGTCGACGGTCGAAGTCTAGCAAGCCTAGGCCCTCGATTTGATCACGTCAGCAGCCTTCTCGCCAATACCGTAAGCGGTAGCCTGCAGATGGCATGAAGGGATGATAGGGATGATGGAAGCATCTACGACGGAGAGATGCTGCGTGCCATATACAAGGAGCTTGTCACTAACGCACCCACCCGCGTTCTCGGGCATCATGGGGCATGAGCCAGAGGGGTGAGCGAGAGTGGGGGATAGAGAAGCCTGAGCGAGAAGAGCAGAGTATATGTCTTCGTCAGATGTGTACTGAGCGCCAGGGACAGTCTCGCTGATTTTGTACTCCTTGAGCTCGGGGCGGGCCCAGACATCACGGAAGAAGCGAAGTCCAATGGCCATGACACTCCTATCAATAGGGTTGACGAAGGCATTGTGGATGATGTCAGGGGATCCAGTAGGGTTTTTTGCGTTGATATGAACGAAACCACGAGAAAGGGGCTTCTCGACACCAACAAGACCATAAGAGCCATCCGCAGGGACAGGGAATTCGGCAACAGCCGCATCCTTGCGCTCGAAGAGACCAGCAATTATCTTCTTCTGCGCAGCAAAGCCCTTCAGGAGCTTCTTGTTGCCTGTGTAGAAGCTGGGGAGATAGGAAGCGTCCTGTTGGCTGTTCAGGCTGCTGACAACGGAGCTGACGTCGGAGGTCATATCGGGCAGCGAGATGAAAGCAAGAGCGTTGCCACGGGCGTAAGTATATGGACCGGTCTTATTGGCTTCATACTGAGCCCAAGCTGATGCGTTAAAAGTAGCGTTGGTCATGATCAAGTTAGGGCTGGGATAATGGACCGGCGTAGTGTTGAAGACGACGGTGGCATAGGGGTGGTCCTGAAAATTGGAGCCGACGGCGTCAAGCTCCACCCTCACTTCAACTCCGGCAGCCTCCAAGACAGACCTGGGACCAACGCCGCTGAGCTGAAGAAGCTTCGGAGTCTGGATAGCGCCAGCAGCAAGGACGACCTCCTTCCTTGCATTTACTGTGTAAATCTTGTTGGTATTGTCATCCTTGATCTCGACACCAGTTGCCGTCAGCTTTTTGCCAAATACGATTTTATGAGCAGTGGTCTTGGTGAGGATCTTCAGGTTGGTCCGCTGAGCGATGGGATCGATGTACGCGTAACGAGCGTGTGCGCGGCGACCAGTCTTCTTGTCCATTGTGTTGGCGTACCAAGAAGGTCCATAGGCCTTACCGTTGTTACCATCCTCCGGAACATGAACACCAGTAGCCTTCCATGCCGCCCAGTAGTCCTTGATATCAGGGTACTGGGTATCGGTGATACTGACAGCCAAAGGACCGTTGCCGTATGTCTCGGGGTCCCATGTGATGTTGAAGGCCTCTGCGACAGCGGCAGAAGGGGGCTGGAACGTGGTGCCTTTCTTGAAGAACGGCTCCATACCTGCCCATCCCCAACCATTGTTACCCAGAGCCTCCCAAGCATCGTAGTCAGCAGCAGAGCCGCGGTCGTACACCATGCCGTTTACGACCGATCCACCACCAAGGACTTTGGCAACCAAGACGTTGTACGTTGAATTACCCAGACCAGGCTCAGGCAGGGATGTGAGGCCATCCCACATCAGACCGTTGGCACTAGTAAGGTCATTCGCCTTGTAAGGGATCATGTTTCCTGGGCTGTCGACGGACTCGCCACTCTCTATGACCAGGACGGAGACTGGAGATCGAAGTCAGCTTCTACACTTCGCCATTACGGAGAATTACACATACTCCTTTTGTCCTCGGTCAAACGGTTGGCGACAACCAGTCCGGTGACGCCGCCTCCAACAATAACATAATCGTAGTCTTTCGAGGCTGCTGCCCCAAGAACAGGGGTGAAGATGATGCCGAAGAGCTGAACGGCTACTACCAAACGAGAAAAGACTGGCATTATGAAATCCAGATGTATTAGGTTATTAGGAAAAGTGGTCTGGGATGCTCAGAGATGGGTGTGGGATGTCTTGTGGCCATTGAAGTCTTTATAACACCGCGTCAAGCGTTGACTTTGGTCAGAGGCTTTCCGCGCACGTGGAAATGTCGGCAGTTCGCTACGTCCCGAGACCTCCTTTTGTCGGTAAGGTGAAGTCCCACAGAAGGTCGGAGGGCGAACAAAGTCACACTGGAAACAAACAGTTACGGCTGCGTAAGAATCCTTTCCAGGCTAGACCAGCTGACGTTCGCACTAATCTTGACTTCTACGAAATTGCATAGCAGAAGCGAGTCAATGCCGTCCAGGGTCTGTATTCCTTCGATCATCGCTGTCAGAACGGAGCGACGCGCTACTCGAGGTCAGTGTCAGCATCATTCGACATCGAACAAGGCGTGCAGCTATTTACGAATAAGGACTACGACTAGTTCTCGAGTCGCATGATCTAGCAGCACTTGGGTGTTCTGGATAATTGAAGCCCGCCTATTATTCGTCGACGCAGACAAATTTTGACAAATGGAGATCTGTATGGGAGCTTCACACTCACTGACTGGGTCTGAAGTTGAACACAGTCCTGCTCAATTCCTTATCTTGCTTCGCATTCCCATGATCTTTTCGATTGGGTGGGCGAAAGACCATGGCAAAAATGTTAGATTGACTGGTGCACGTTCCTCCCAGGCAGGACGTGCATGAGTCAAGCCGATATCCACAACGGGTCGGTTTCGCACTTTCCCCGATCACACCAAAGCGGACGTACACCTCTTTCCAGCAATTCATCGGACAGCGCGGCAAATCCGAGTGCGCGTCAAAAGCGGGTTTACATGGCAGCCAAGGGAACGACTTTGGAAGACCTGGTTGTTAGGAACAAAAGTTGTAACGTTGATGTTCCCATGTCCCCGGTGCTGCGGCGCAGCACGCCGCCCTGCTGGACCGGAGATTTAC
This sequence comes from Didymella pinodella, assembly GCA_039634465.1. Lineage (NCBI taxonomy): Eukaryota > Fungi > Ascomycota > Dothideomycetes > Pleosporales > Didymellaceae > Didymella > Didymella pinodella. Next base: position 1,261,850 of record CP113352.1, read on the forward strand.
CAAACAACCGGAAAATCATGGCACAACGGTGGTGGACAGGATCAGCCTCGCAATGAGCCTATCGACACACGTATTGTTGGCTTTAGATCACCTCCAAACAGTCAAAGCGGTCCCTGCCTCAGAAATTCGACGCACAACGTTCTAGCTATGGCCAAGCCGTTCGGCAGCTGGGATGCGCCCGGATGCACGTGGACGGCAGAGGCGCACCTGCGGCCCAACCGTCGTGCTAGTCCATGGAATTCGACCCACGTGGTGTGGGCGAAGGACCTCCTGCTCCGGAGAACAATCGCCTATCAGAGCTACATCTGCAAGTGGCGACCTATAACCTAATCCAACAGTACATCACCCCGAACTTTTTTTCGAACAAATCTTCTAGGCTCGACGCCGAACGCCAGGATAAACGGAATGACAGGATTGAGAGATCTCTGACCCTCCTCAACGCGAGAGTCTGGAGAGCTAATGAGATGGCTGTGGTTCCTTCCAGGACGCCGTGTTCCTTCACTACCTTTGAGTGATGGCGTGAGGAGTATGGGCCTTCTGTTTGACTAAAAGCACTGTGATGGGTCGACTTTGTCAAGGAGGTCGGTCTCCCGAAGACTCCGAATTGATCCTCGGTGGAGACTTCAGACCACTTCGCTTGACTCGTTAGCTCTTCGCTACTATTCAACGTTGGTAATTAGTATGTACCATATCCGTTTCTTACAGTTCTGCCAATCTGGAGCTATCACCCTCCCCGCCTGGAGTAAAGCCTGTGGAGCTGTCGTCGTTGGATGATGCACATAGAAGGTCATGCTCTCTGCTGTGACGGGTTTCTGACCATGAAGCGTGACAGGTGTGTTCTGACACCCGCAAGGCCGGGTGAATGACGGTTCGAAGCGGTTTCATAATGGCCGACCCCACTCCTCATTCTCCCTTCTCCAATCGGGGCACCCAGACCCTTGTTAATCCTCTTCTCGGTCGAGATCACACTAGAAGCAGTTCGGTCCATGTACCAAGACCCCTGTGCAGAAATGTCCCTGCGATGCGGTCTGGGAGCCCGTATCCTGCTGCTCAGTTCAGAGATCATGTCCATGAATTGCTCCCATACCGTCGGTCCTGCTATCCCACATACGACTACACTTACTCTTCCCGAATGAGCTAAGAGTGCAGACTGCCTACATATCGACGCTACACACCGCCGCCTCTTGCCGTCGTGTCTTCGCACGTTTCTCTTCCTCGAAAACCCCACCAGAAGCAATGGATGCTCCGGATTCACCGCCACAAGAATGGCCCAATGAACGGATAAAGATTCTCGTCCCATCATGGACTTTAATGATTATCAGTTCCGCTTTCCTTGTGTGGAGGATCGTGTATGGGTTCATGCATGGACGCAAGTTCATGATGTGCGATTACATGTTGATCATCGCCACTGTAGGTTTAATACTCACGCAGATCAGCCGGACATCTAACAAGGTTTACCTGCAGCTTTTGAACATCAGTGCAACAGCCATAAATCAAGTCGTCGTTGATGCCGGCTTAGGGCGACATATCATGGATCCGTCAATCGACATCATGCGCTACTCCTACTACCTCTGGATTGCGCAAATCGTCAACATAATCGGTGTCGCGATGTTGAAATGGTCAATCTGCGCGTGGTTACTGGTTCTCAACTTCTCGAAGATCTACCAGGCCATCGTGTGGTTCTCCATCGCCCTTGTCACCGCCTTCAACTTCCTTGCGCCAGTATTAACACTATTTGGTTGCGCACCTCTAGAAGCGAACTGGAACTATGGCTATCAGCCGAGGAGATGTTGGGCTCATGGTACTCTGTGGCTCTCCTACACTCAGGGAATCTGTAATATACTTACTGATGTGATCTACATGGCTGCGCCACTGATCTACCTGTCTCAGGTTCAACTGTCTCGCAAGACACAGTGGGGCATCCGTATCGTCTTTTTATTAAGCATCCCGTAAGTACCCCATGCGTCGTCAGTTCAAGGGTCCAATTGCGGCTAACCTTCCATCAGTGCCACGATTTGCTCCATATTCAAGACGATCGAGTTGAAGACGATCACCGAGACCACTGACCCTACTTGGTCCGGTGTCAATCTCGGCATATGGAGTGCTGTAGAACTGTCGATTGGAATCCTTATTGCATCTCTGCCTCCTTTGCGCAAAGCATTCGACAGCCTCTTCCAGAAGATTCTCCCGTCCACCGTCAACACCTCCAAGACACCGGACCAGTATGGATATGGGCGTTCAACGAACGGCAATCACATTAGGTTAGATACGTACGAGAACAACAAGCGCTTGGGAAATAAGGGCGGGCACAGGAGTGTGCATCCTGGCGAGTCAGTGCTGGACAGTGACTCCGAGAGCGAGCGTGCGATACTAGAGGACGAGGAAAGTAAGAGTTTTGGCATCGTAAAGACCACAAAAGTCACGGTACTCGAAGAGGCTGAAGGACCAAGCCAGCAAGTTTCGACTACATCGTTACAGAAACAGGATTGCGACTGGGCGTCTCCAGATATCGAGAGAGGCATTGGGCATGCTGGATAACGGTAATCATTTTTTGTCCCTTATGCCATTTGGCACCTAAGATACCCTCTATTTCAAACCAAGGCAGTGCCCAACCTTTGCTCGACTTTCGCACCGCAAGTGCTCTTGCACTTCTGTACCCGCTACTCCGCCGATTTCTAAGAACACATGTTCTACTCCTAGCGCTAGCGGCCGTTATTTTATTTGCTCCTGCGTTGCCCCTCAGCTTCCGCGAAAACGCCCTCTAGAAACGCGAAGAAGATGCAGGGACCTTTCAGTCGCCACAAGCTCTGTGCCTTACATATTCCAACTGACCTCAGCAACAACAAAGTCGACCACCGCGGACCCGCTCGCAGGCATTTGGAGCAACCAACACGAACCTCCATAGATTCAAGCCAAGCAGCCAACACCAGTGCGCCAACCCCGATTGGCGTTCGAAGCCGAACCTAAGCTTACACCAAAAATGGAGTAATCACTCCCATGGATGATTCGGCAGACTCTCTAATATCTACATCGAGAGCATACCGATTCATTATTCACGTACAAGGCCAAAGGACGAAAAGCCAGCGCAAGCCCCAATGTGGCTACAAGCTCGCCCGTGTCTCACGAGCCCAATAAAATTGGCAAACGACTTCTCTGAGAATGATGTCCAGTATGGAGGGACGAAGGAAAGCGACCAGATATTATGGATACTACGCTAGTAAGTTCCGATGTAAGCAGATCGATGCAGTGCTGGTTTCACCCTTAGCGCTCATTGGATATTCAGCTTTCACACTTAAGTGTACAAGTGCTCATTATGCTCACCGCCTGCAGAATACGGAACTCTCCAGGCTCAGGCCAGGAACGGGGCTGTCGCAAAAGCCGCTTAGGGATTTACAAAGACTGGAAAACTAGCTGCAAAGGAAGCTGATGAGAAAGAGGTGGCTGTCGCAGCAGTCATACACGCAACGATAGATGTAGAAAGAGTGAAGTCAACCGTGAGCCTTACTGATGCCAATCAACCATCGGGAAACATTTTGTCTTTCTACATTTGTTTACGGGTAGCGCCGCTGACACAGATCAGAATCAAGTGTAGCTTATCGACACAATGATTGAGCATATGACTTGTGTTCCTACGCGGACTCCAGTAACTATCAATGGACAGGAGCACATCTCAGAGTCAACATCGGTGAAACGAGCGACCCTGATAGTACCTCTGTAAGGGGCCGTAATATCTGGGCGCGGCTGTAAGAGTATTCCACAAGATTCTCGACAGGAACTCAGGGTTGATTGATCAGTCACGACTCAGCATGGCGGGTCATAAGTGTTGAAGGTCAATTCAAACATAATCCACTACCGTGATAGGATTTCTCTCCGTGATACACGGTTCGCTCGTACTTCTGACATGTGTCATAGTGTGCGGTCTCGCTATGGCTGGGCTGGTACCCTTGTCTAGCTGTTTTTGCAAACAAGCAGAAGTGTCTTGGTCTAGATGCTGTATTTGGAGGGTGCTTCTACTCTGTGTTATCTGTAGCGGAATTTGATACTTCACATCTCCTGTGGGATTCTGTTCAGGTAGGACTCAATCATTGATGCATTGTTGTTGCACTTTGGACAGCGCCTTGCGATGGACAAAAGATTCGATTACCATTGAGCATATCATGTATGGTTTCTTTGAACGAGACAAATGAGTGTGCGACTTGATTGAGCTGGCAAGCGAGCTTTTTATCGTGGCTTTTATTATGATATTGCAATCCTGGGTATTTGGCGACAGTGACCGTTTGGGTACTGTACTGAATCGTAGGTAACTTTTATGGAGATGTGCCAGTACCGAGTGGCCGCTCACCTGCCATAGATGTTCATGTCATTCTCGCCCTCGTCCTCGAACGGCAACCTCGCCACACTGGCTTTTGGTATGCTACTTCCATCTACACCACCACCGAGCCACGAGTTCACTGATCCTCCGTTTGCATGGTCAGAAGCATGTATCCACTGCTGTATCGCATCTGTCCGTCCATCCGCCCAGCTTTGCTGCACACCAAGGGGCTGCCGGAACAGCAAGTCTTGGCTCACCTGCAACGGGCCCTGCGCTCTTACTGTCTGCACAGGCGAATCTTGACTCAGTAGGCTGCCGCACATCCGCGCCGTTGGTGTGAGCGTGCCATCCGCCGTATTTACTGTCGCGCTCTGGAGCCGTGAGGGATGGTAGCGACTTTGGACCTCCGCCAGTGTTGGCAGTCGCACCCCGCTGTCCGGCATCTCCATGCCCCATCCGCTGATGCTAGTGCTTGCTACCGTTCCGCGGATAGATCTGTAGTTGTTTTGTGACCCCGTCCCCGTGAGCAGGTTTGCCGGCGCGAGGGCGTAGGTTGGCGCGTTAGCGTAGGACGGCGTGTTTGTGCGATCGTCTGAAAGATTCGTTGCGGATTGGCTCTGTGGAAGCAGTCGAGACACGTGGTTGGTAGGGATGTTCATGCTGGTAGCAGATGCGAGGCCTGGTGGCTGGTTGGTGATGGACAGCTGTCGATTCATAATGCTCTGTGCCATGTTGTCGCGCTCTTGTGCTGTGATCTTGGCGGCGATTTCGCGTGCGCGCTGCTGTGCAGCAGTGGACCAGTCTTTTCCACGCAGGTGGGCGAACTCACTGCTCCGAATGCTGTTTGGTGTGATCGCGAGTGCTAGTGTCCGCTGCGGTTGCAAAGAACACTGCTTGGCTGTTTGAGGAAGTGCATGAGGAACTTGCGGAATGCGATGACCCTCTGACGTCAATTGTGCTTGCTGTCGTTGCAGTATCTCATGCTGGCTTGTCTGTTGCTGTTCTACTTGGTGCTGGCTGGACTGAATCTGAAGCTGGTGAAGGCAAGGTGTTCGCGCATTAGCGTCGACCAGTGGCAGTATCGGCTGGCCCTGCATAAGCGTAGAAAACGGACGCGGCGTGTGCATCATGTTTCCATGCTGCGCAGGTGATAGCTGAGCAGGCTGAAACTGTGGCCAAGTACATTGCTCGTGTGCATATGGTCGCGAGGGTACGGTGGTATCAATCGTGCCCGAGAGTATCCGCTGAGGCTGGACCACTTGCTTTCTCTGATGTATCTGCGCTGCTGCGCTCATTTTGGTGTACAAGGATGTGGGATGGGGTATCTGCTGTGGCGTGGAGACCGAGGATACGCCTAGCTGCAGTGGTGTATTCGGCTGTTGCTGGGAAGAAGGTGAGTGGCGCACGCTCATCATGTAGCCATTTTTTTTCTCAGGTAAGGTATACAAGGTTTCATGCATTCCTGCTGGCATTGTAGAGGTGCAGGTCAGCTGCCGCTGTCTCTGCAACTGAGCTTTCTCGTAGTTGCAGTTCTGTTGCCGATAGTAGCTGTCTTCCGCAGCAGTCAACTGCCCTGAGAGATTTGCTGCTGTAAGATGACCTGGTTGCGCATGCACGAGCCTTGGATCAAGTTTGTCTACGGTGAGAGGGAACTTGGCTGCGGCCACGGGAGGTCGTGCCGGCGATAGAAGCTCTACTCATCGTCAGCCCATAATTTCTCTAGCTAGAGATAAAGACACACCATCTTCTGTTGCTTCGTGCCCCTCTATAGATTTTGTAAACCTCTGCCGCTCGTGCTCGATCCAGGTGCTACTTGCAACGTCTGTCCTCTCAAGCAGCTCAAATGGCCCCTTGAGCTGGGCTCGTCGGATGAGGTACTTGGCGCAAGGTTCGAGGTTGTCTACGACTAAAGTCAGGTCTGGTGCGAGGTTCTTGTGTCTGTGCATGATGGCCATGAAGATGCGTTCGAAGGCCACGTCGTCGCCATCGCTATGATGGTCAGGCTTGACGAGCGCAAAGTCGATTGAACGCTGAATCTCTGCCGAGATGTCGGCAGGGTATGGTAGCGTCGATGCAAATGCAAAGAGAAGGAATGGGACGAGTGTCTGCTTGATCCAGTGATGTGTGATCGGGTACTTGTACGCAGTCATGGTTGTAGAGGATATTGAGGTTGCTGTGACGATGCTTGCCTAGCGAGCTTCATTGTGACGGCAGCGTCAGGCACGACTCCCTGTGCCCGAGTGAAAGTCAATGTTTCAAGCCCTCACGGTGAGGCTTAAGGGCGACGACGGGGACGGAGACAGTGCCGAGTATTGATCCCTTCGCAATATTACCTTTGGCGCTGATTCACGTAATCAAGGTTGAAACGTGCGCTGTATTCGAAGCTCAGGGCACCTACATCGGTTTCACTTGAAGCTACGTTGTTAAGACTGTATTATGTCATCCGTAGGAAGGCTAGGTGGATAGATTGTTGCAGGCATCTGATACCGGATACCCCCTGGAGGCCGCAAAGACCTTTGCATGTCGGCCTCTGAGACCCTCAGGCAAGCTTTGAGCGCACTTTTCAGCATGCATGGGAGTGCCATGTCGTGTCAAATCGGAGTCTGGTGGCTTATGACAGGATATGTCACTAAATCATCATGGTGGACAACAGTGATGAATGTGGGGCTTATTTGGCGAAAATTGCAAGCGGGCCAGTTTTTGTGGTCTGACGGTGAATGCTTAAATTGATGTTAGTAAGGTAGTCAGCTTGCTTTTGCCGACGTTAGATGATCCACGCGCAGTGACCGTAGCCAAGTCGCCCGTTCCCGCTGCCCCGGCTGACGTCACATCCCTGGACTTTAAACAAGGTTCGAGGGTTCGAAGCGCAGGGTTAAGTGCTCTGGTTCGCAGTAGCACCCAAACATTGCATCCGCATAACCGTAGCGGAGGCATCACCGTCGGATCACTCGGAGTTTTGACCCTCGGCGCTGCACGACATGGGCGAATATGAAGAGCTCGTGGTACGCGAATCTGGGGTGACGCATTCCCGTGCTTGCTTTTGCTGATCCGTTCTTTGCGCCTGCAGGAACTCGGCTTCGAAGGAGTCGACAAGGCTGTAGACAAGTACCACGACAAAGTCTGGGAAAAGTCTGGGAAACATTCTGCAGGCTGGCATAGGCGGCACGATCACAAGCAGCCGCAGCAGCCACAAAATCGCAGACCATCTGCGAGTGAGTCGTCTCGCTCGAGAAAAGACACCCCGAGAAGCCGCGACGACAGCAGCAACATTGAGTCTGACCGCGACATGTACGCTTCAGACCGCCGTTTTGACCGCGAGTATCAGGAACGGCGGGACCGCGATCGAGGAGACTCGCGATATGTATCTGATGACACCTTCTATTACCGAGGGCCAGATGCAGGTGCTGTGGCGATGCGCGGCAGTGTCCCCTTTAATTATGCGCAAGAGCACGAAATCCAGGTAGGTTGCGTTAGTACGTATATCGAGCCTGCGCAGCGCTAATCTGAGGCAGCAATACCAACAGCCACAGTACGACAACCGCCGGCCACAGCCCCAAAGAAGACGCTCGTCATGGTCACCGCAACGGTCTGGAAGAGATCGCGGCTCTGATCGCCGTGTTCGATCAAGATCGAGGTCGCGCTCGAAGGACAGACAGCACCGCATTGCAGCCACAGTGGCTGGAGGTCTGATCGGTGGTCTGTTGGCAAACCAAGTGCAGAAAGGCAAGAAGTTCGACACTGCAGCTACTGTGGTTGGCGCTGTAGTCGGCGGTCTTGGTGCGAGGGAGATCTCTGAGCAGTGGGACAAGCGCCAGGGACGAAGGGAAGAGCGCGAGGAGAAATGGGAAGAGAGGTTTGGCGACCACCGAGACCGACGACGGAACGACCGAGACGGCCGCAATGAAGACCGCCGGAGATACAATGACAGGGATTGACACTAATGTTGCGCACACATGGACTGTTCCCGACGACTTTTACGATATCTGAGATGATTTCCGGGGACTTTCCGGACATGGGTCCAGGGTAGAATGTCCACGGGTATCAGGGGCTTTGATCACGAGACTATGACAACAAGACACGATGATACGCAGGGAACGCACACACGACGTGCGAAATCAACAAGGAAGGCGCGATAAAATTTACCACATCGTTCATCACGTCGAGCCAGTGAAATGTGGTTGCGTCTTCGACGAATGACGTTTGGGAAGGCCCGTGTCTGCAACATGATCTGAAGCGCAGGGCCGGTGTTGGTCAGGGTGAACGCTAGTGACGGCCCGTCGTGCAAATGGCACTTGATAGCCCCGGTCGAAACAATTTGGCTGTCCTGCAGGGCTGCATGACGCCTTCACGGTGACGCACTGAACAGGCAAGTCGGTTCGTGATAGTTGCGAATTGGACCGGTGTCTTGCGCAAGGAGGCGGCGTGGGGGCCTTATAGGGCCCTGATCAGTGATAGCGAGATAGAGCTCGGTTTGTATTGGCGTGGGCAAGGGGGGCACAGGCCATTGTTTCATGCGGTTCTTTCCTTCTAGAATGGATACCTAGTGCTTCGTTCCCGCACCTGGGCAGACGCAAGAGCCCGTGTCTGCGGCATCCGTCGACGGACCATCGTCACCACCTCGATTCTCCAGCAGCATCACGGCCAAACATACTCTTACGCTGTCTGCGGTGAGGCCCTGCCCCAAGCACGTGACTGCATTGTCTCAGGGCGACGACCATTCTTAGCATCACATTGCTTCTTCTGTAGTTTGCTGTGTTCCCGCCCCACCCTACCCAGCAAGCTCCCACACCGGGCAGACGCGCCGTGCAGCTCACCAAGACTCGCTGTCGAGCACCGCCTGCTGTTCCTACACCACACGCACACGCACGCACACCATGATCTGAGGTCTGCTGCACCCCTGTGTCGCTCCTGCCCCAGTTTCCACTGAGCTCCTTCCTCGTGCCCGGTGAGGCGTGAGCCCCGCTCAGCAAACACACCGCCGTTCGCTCGCCTGGCACGCGTCGCTCCCAGCCAGCAACAGCTCCTCCACCACAACAATGCGCCGCTACAGGCCTGGCGGCCCGGTGCGCGGCCACGGCAATGCTGCCGTGCCCGATTCCTTCGCCATGGTGCGCGCCTTCGACAGCGACTCCAATCCTGCCAGACCTATACGTCCTTCACCGCTCGCTGCGAGTACCATCCATGGGCTCCCCCTCGACCTGCTCGACCGCTTGCGCTCTTTCCCTCTCTTTCAGGCTGCCCCCGACGCCTTCCTGGCTGCTATCGGTATGCACCTCAAGCCGGCGCTGTACCAGGCACACGACACCGTCCTTACCGAAGGCGAGACGGGAAAAGCTATGTACTGGCTCGTCCGTGGCGCAATGAGGGTCACATCGCGCGATCAAGAGAGTACCTTTGCCGAGCTGAAGCCTGGAGCTTTCTTCGGCGAGATTGGTATCTTCATGGACATCCCTCGCACCGCCACAATCATAGCAAACATGCGGTCGCTGGTAGTGCGTCTGAACAAGGAAGATCTTATGAAAGAGCTGCACAAGTTTCCACAAGTCCAGCGAGCTATTATGGACGAGGCCAAGGAGCGACTCGCAATCCTCGAGCGCAAGAAGAAGGAACTGGGAAGCAACAAACGACCCAGCGCTCCCGTACGACAAATCACTGGCAAGCGGGACCGCGAAGATGGCGATGTTGTCATGGCAGAGAGCGGCACGCTGCGTGACGGAGAGATCATCAATGCCTACAAGAAGAGGAAGTCGCCAAGTCCAGGCTTGACCGAGGCCGCAGCGAACAGCGCTTTCGGCAGCTTAGATGTGAACGTAAGGTCATTACTGAAAGAGCTGCCACTCTTCTCCGAGCTCCCAGACGAAATACTCCACTTCCTGGGCATGCGCGCTCAGCCATGCTCGTTTCCACCATTCTACGATATCATCAAGCAAGGAACATCAGGGCGTGACGTTTACTTCATCGTCAAGGGTGAGGTTGAAGTGGTCAACGTCAAACCAGCGCAGCACAACGGCCACGGAGCATTCGACCATGGTAGACGGAAATCCATCGCAGCCGGCGAGCATTTCAATGAGGTCAAGGCTCGATTGAAGGCCGGACAATACTTCGGTGAAGTTGTCAGTCTCTCGCTAGCTCCGCGGCGCACTGCTACCGTACGATCAGTGTCGTCAGTAGAATGTCTCATGATCAGCGGAGATACCCTCAGCCAGTTGTGGGAGAAGTGCACGCCAGACGTGCGCCGACAGGTGGAACTGGTTGCCAAAGAGCGCCTAGAGATGGCTAAAGACAACGACGTCCACATGTCGGATGGAGAGAGCACTCCCAAGATTGATGAGCTAGTCATTGCCGACACGAAGCGCCCACGGACGCCAAGGAGGAAGGAAAGCGTTCCAACGGTAACCTTCAGCGATCTCCCAGATGCCGACCTGCCAGTTACACCACCGCGAAGAGACGAGAAGATGATGGAGCCTTACGATCCTGATCCGTTTCTCAACACTGACCTAGACAATGTCCGGTCTAGATCAAGAAGGGGTTCACTTGCCCCTCCACCACCAGACTCACCTTCAAGTCCTACTAAAACAAGCTTCTCGAAAGATCCATCGCCAATCGGGTCACCCCTAGGCACCTCGCCTATTGGAACACCTTCTCTTGCGCCATCGCCCATGCCGAAGCATGCATCAACTCCACCCGAACCAGCTTTTGACTTCAAGCGCCCGCGCATGATACGAAAACCAAGCAGATATAGTAGGGGTGTGCTTCCGGATTCGATCCTTGTCAAGATCTTCCAAAATTTCGATGTGTGCGAGCTGATGCTTTTGCGACAAATATCGTCGCATTGGCATAAGCTCATCTCAACCTCTCCTGACATTCTTCACGACCTTGACCTTGCGAAGCATAATCGCAAAGTCACAGATCGAGCACTGGTAGACATCATCTGTCCCTTCGTTGGCGCACGTCCAAGGAATATTAATATGAGCAACTGCTTTCATGTTACAGATGAGGGCTTTGGCGAGCTGGCAAAGACATGCGCTCCTGGTGTAAGAGTGTGGCGCATGAAGAGTGTGTGGGATATCACTGGCCCTGCAGTCCTTGAGATGGTGCAAAAAGCCAAGGACTTGGAGGAGGTCGACCTCAGTAACTGCAGAAAGGTTGGCGACAACCTTCTCGCACGGGTCATTGGCTGGATTGTGCCAGATCACGCTCCACAGATGGCAATGGCACAAGCACAACAACAGGCCCAAGCAAACAACCAACGCAAGGGCAAGAATGGCGCCAACCAACAAGCACCAACACCACTTCCTCCTGGCACCGTTGTCGGCTGTCCCAAGTTGCGCCGTCTTACTTTGAGCTACTGCAAGCACATCACTGACCGATCTATGGCGCATATCGCTGTGCACGCAGCGAACCGCATTGAATCAATCGACCTCACAAGGTGCACCACGATCACAGATGTTGGCTTTCAGCACTGGAGCGTGTACCCCTTTCCACGGCTGCAGAAGCTCTGCCTTGCGGACTGCACTTACCTGACTGACAACGCAATCGTCTACCTCACAAACGCCGCTAAAGGGCTGAGGGAACTGGACCTGGTAAGTCAAAATCAGATGAACATCTGCACGTGGGGTAAGCTAACCAGCTTTCAGTCTTTTTGCTGTGCACTCTCAGACACAGCAACAGAGGTCCTAGCCCTTGGTCTTCCAAATCTCACACACCTCAATCTTGCTTTTTGTGGATCAGCCATCTCTGACACGTCGCTCCGTTGCATATCGCTGCACTTACTTGAGCTGCGAAATCTTTCTGTTCGCGGTTGTGTGCGTGTGACAGGCACAGGCGTTGAGGCTGTGGTGGAAGGCTGCAGAGACCTCGAAGTCTTCGACGTCAGTCAGTGCAAAAATCTGGGCAGATGGCTCGATGCAGGAGGTGTGCAGATGGTCAGACAAAGGGGTCGTAGGGTCAAGTTTGAGACCGTTGCGGACGGCAGGTGGCGCGTGGGTCAGCAGGCGCTGTGAGCCGTCTTTTAGCTGCTGAAGTGAGGAGGTTCGTTTCCGCGTTTTCAGTTTTGCTGTAGCTGCTTTCGAGTTTGAAGGCGTCATCACATCGCATAGCGAGGTTTGCGATTTTGTTGTATCTATATGTTGTTACGGCCGACGGTGGTTTCTGGATACAATCGCTACTATGATACCAGGTACGTCTTCGCTACGTATACCAATCGCAGCAGTTTGCTGTGGACACCATCTAGACACTCAAATAACTCCCAGTCTTCGATTACGAAAGGTGTGGCAGGTGCAACTATGCTGCGTTATTCCCAACCCCCGGTTTCCGTTGTTTGGGCGGTTGCCCCGGCATCGATGTTAGGACGTCTACTATGGCTGTAATCGTCACCCGTAGTCAACCCCTCATTACCTGTCAACAGCAGCATAAAAGGCACTCTTCGCACTGATTTGCGAATATTCCTCGACAATCATTATCCTCTTTCAGATACTCATCGAACAAACTCGACGCCACCATGACCCCCAACCAACAAGTCGCACAGATGGAAAGAATTATTGAACATGAATTCAATGATTGTCAGCTCGCTGTGGAGTCGCTCTTCCATGGCGGTCAGCCCATTTGCTTCGATGGCAGCCAAGTCCTGCCCCAGCGCAATGAGCGCCTTGCCATCCTGGGGGACAGTTTACTCGATTTGCTGCTTATCCGCAAGTGGTACACGACTCAGCGCTCGGGTAAAGCAGGTACTCGCGGATTCCGGAACGTACTGACGCGTTGCAGGGCGTCTTCTCTACTCAGTGGAATGGGCCGGTATCATCCGCGATGACCTTGTCACGAATGAGAAACTCGCTGCTCGTGGTCGTGCACTGGGGCTGGACGTTTGTGTCATCAAGAATCCAGGAACAGGCACCGTCTCGACTAAAATGACGGCTACCACCTTCGAGGCTATCATCGCGGCTGTCTTTAAGGATTCCGGCTTTTCGCTCGATGCGGTTTACGGCGTAATGGACAGACTTGGATTCTTCGACCACGCTCTCTTCTCGGTAACGTATTGCATTTCCCGAATCCTTGCTTTAACAAACATACAGATGATGATCAATTTGCGATATTTCGACCCGTGCTGACACCAAGCACCCCGAGTGGGTCCGCGAGAGGCAATGGGACAGGGGTGGTGAGTACGGACTTGAAAAGCCGCCGGTCGTTTCTTACCTTCCGCTTCGTCGTGAGGCAGGCTTTGCGGTTGGGGAAACCTCTGGATGAGCCTCTTGTCCGCGCCATCACCCCTCTCCCACGACCTCTTGGGGACCCACTCAGGGTGCTTGATGCCGTGCACGGCCACCGAACTCGCATTGTGGTTACAATAGCCGTGCCTCAGGCTGCTGTTGTACACCACGGCCATGAGGTTGTACTAGTACCGTTGTGTAGACTGCCGACAACTGAGTAGTCATGAATCTCTCAGCCTCCATGACTCGATACTAGTATGCGGAGAACTTAGGGAAACTTCGGCTCCATCCACTCGTTTACATTTCTGGCGTTCCACCCTGCACTTTTTCCACTCCTTACTTGATACTCAGATTCTGGTTCCTGCAACACTTTACACTCCTTCAACAACCTTAAAAATATGTAGAGAATCTACGCAATTAGCTACGTCATGGAAACTTACGCAAACAGTTCCTTTATAAGATAGACAATTTTGTGGCGTAATTGCATCAACGGTGTAGTGAACCCCTCTGCCGGCTGCAGTGCTCCTGCCTTGCATCACTAGCTCCGAATATAGGAAGGCGGGGTACAGCATCGCTGCTCCATATACTTACACCTCGCAACAAAACGGCCGCTTCTCGTTCTCTCGCTCCAGTATGACACTCCTCAACGTCGTTACCAAGGCGGCCCAGCTTGAGCTTCTGACTAGTCACACTTTCACCGACAAGGTTCTCGCGGCCGAAGCCGCCCAGATGGCAGCCCCAAGAGTTGCCGTTATTTACAACCAGTCCTTCCGCGGACTCCCAAACAACAAGCGACTGTCCGTGCTTGGAGACGCGGTCTTGACCAAAGTCTTGTGTGGCATCTGGTTCAATGCCCGTGGTACAAACGCTTGCCAGCTCTTCTTCGATGTGCGACTAACCATATCAGACAGGGATCTGGACTCCAGTGACTGGACCACTCTACGCAACGATATGCTCAGCAATGACAGCCTCGCTCGCCGGGGCTACAGCCACGGCATCGACACCTATGTCTTCTGCAACGAAGGCACCGTCGTGTCCGCAAAGATGGTGGCCAGCACCCTGGAAGCCATTATCGGCGCTGTCTACCAGGATTGCGGGGATACCGCCGTCCTTCGGGTGATGGAGCATTTCGGGTTTCTCGATCATCGCCTCCTCATGGTAACGTTGCATCCTCTCCATCACCCACCCTGAACATTTCTCACCAATCAACTAATGTGCATACTATAGATCCCTGGACAACGTATTCCGGGACCTGCGGAGCGAAGCAGCATCAGATCCTCTTACCGAGAGGTTTTGCTATACAGACCTCAGTTTTGCGTGGGGTCTCTTGTTTCAAGCACGAGACTGCACGCAGGAGTGAATCATCTGCGATTGGCAGGGCTTTGTCGTTTTGCGGATTTGAAGCTGCGTCTCTCTGTAGGTCCCGGAGTCAGTGTTGCCAGTCTGGATTGTGGGCATGCGCAAAAGCCTGCCACTCCGCCTTGCGCATGTTTTCTGACTACTGGAAGCAGTAGACCAAGTTTTAAACGGATTCCGATAACAAATTTACCAAAGAAAGCGGAGTCTTGGGATGGATGCTGGATTTGGATTCACTCTCGTCAGACATGGCGATCACACTCATTAGCTATGCGTTTTTTTCTTTTGACAACAAGTCACCCACACTCCCTCAGAATACATGTTTGTTAGCAATGATCAACAAGAGTGCCATGTTGTCATTTCTCACTGACACAGTCTTTCACAGGCCCGCTTGGAGTCCGAAAATGTACGCATTTGTCTTAAGCTGAATCTAGCAGTCCTACAGAATGTATGGAGAGCTCTGCGGCCTGACAGAGCAACTACACGAAGTCGATGTGGACTCACTGACCATTATCAATCGCCAACAAGCGTCCCACAACCAGAAGACAAGCTATAGTGACATCCACAATCCTCCTTCCGCCTCTCGGGACAACACTGCTGAGGTACAACGCCATTCCGCACCTTCAAACCACTCATCTTCCCTTGTCACTCTCCAATCCTTCACACATTCAGCCCGCCCCCTCCCTCCTCAGCGCTTTTCTCCGCCCCCGATAGAAGCGCTCCAGCATCTTCCGCCGCTCGGCCTGCGTACTGCTTTCCACCAGCAGCGCGAACTCGACGGGGTCATCGAAGCCCATACTCTCCGCCATGGCGCAGAACTGGCGACGACGAATTTGCTCAGGGGGCCGGTAGCGGTACGAGATTTGGAAGTCTGTTCTTGGTGTGAGGCCTGACTCTCGTAGTTCGTCGACTTGGTGTTCATCTTCATCCTCGGCGGCGAAAGCTAAGGGATGTGAGTGCAATGTTGGAAGGCGCTCAGTTCCTTGAGGCCCGGCTGCTTGACTCTGGCTCTGGCTCTGGCTCTGGCTCTGCGTGCCTTGGAAGACGCGGCGCGCGCTCAGATCGATATCGTTGCGTAGCTCCATTGCTTGTTTCCCCAGCCGCGCTTCTACTTCAGAGCGCCCGATGACTTCGGAGTTCTCGTGGGTATACTGCACGCCGGCTTTGGCCAGGATCGCGTTGATCGGGTCGCCACCGAGGGCCTTGGTGTGCTTTTTGCGACCGCGAGATTTGGCGCTGTCTGCGTCACCAAGTGCACTCGCTCCGCTTGCGGTGGTGAGAGTATCGGCGAGACGCTTGATGCTGGCGAGGTTATCGTCGTCGATAGTAGTACCAAGACCGAGAGCCTTGTTGCTGAGAACATCGTCCTCGTCGCTTTCGCACTGCATCTCGACGAACTGGAAATCCACCGCCTGGACACCTGCTCTGCTCTCGGCGACATTAGTCTTGTGCATGATATCCCGAAGCAAAACGCTGTTCTCCTGGAAAGTGAACAGATTTTCTAGCCCAAACAGCTCGCCCTTCTTACTCGCAGTGTCCATGACGCCGCGGAAGTATCTGCGTTCCTCAGAGGCGACGTACCCGATGTTTGCCTGCTGCTGCTTGTAGATCTGGCGCGCGTACACGATTTCTTCAATGGTGCCGGCACTCACAAGGCGGAAGACTTCGACGTCGCGTGTTTGACCTATGCGGTACGCGCGATCCTGCGCCTGCAGGTCGTACGCGGGATTCCAGTTCGGATCCACGACGACGACTTTGTTCGCGCTGGTGATGTTGAGGCCCACGCCGCCGGCCTTGGTGCTGATCAAGAACACGAACTGCGTTGGGTTGGCATTGAAGTCTGCAACTGCGGCGGCGCGCTCTGCGTACGACATGGACCCGTCGAGGTAGCTGAAATTGTATTTGGTCCCGTCGACGTCGAACAGCCCACGAAGAAGCCGGAGAAGCCGTACTGAGTGGCTGAAGATTAGCACTTTGTCGCCGTTGGCGTGCCAGAAGTCCAAAAGTCGACGCAGCACCTTCCATTTCCCGCAGAACTCGCGCTGCGACTGTTTCAGTATCGCGTCGCGGTTGCGCCACAGTTCCTGGAACGTCGACGGACACGCCGTTTCCAGGGTCTGCAGGTCCTTGGCTTGCTTCTCTCTTGTGTCGGTTGACGACGGAACGATGAGTGCGATGTGGTTTGCAAGCTTCTGAAGCGTGACCATGCACGGAAACATGTACTTCGCCCACTTCTCATCCGTCTCGAGGATCGATGTGTAGCAGCACCAGCCGCGTGATTTTCCCGACGCGCAGTCACAAGGCTCCTTTGCGGTACGAATGTACTCGCATTTGTCAGACTCGAGGAAGGTGCGGTAGGCGTCGGCTTGGGTCTCGGTCAGCTGGCAGAAGACGACACGGTCGCTTTTCTTGGGGAGCTGGTCGGCGATCAGAGTCTTCATGCGCCGCAGGAACACGCTGGGGAGGATGTTGTGCACGAGGTCCTGTGCGCGGCTGCGCGAATCGGCGAGCTGGGCGTTAGTTGCATCGTGTGCCTGGCCGAGCTTCAGTGGCAGACTGATGGTCTGCTTCCACTCCTGTGCCGAGCCATATGCGCCTGGTCGCGCCCAATTCAAAAGATTCCAGAGCTCCTCATACTTGTTTTGTATCGCCGTGCCTGTGAGTCCAATGCGACACAGCGCATTGACTTTGTTCATCGCAATCGTGACCTCGGACGCCTTGCTCTTGATCTGGTGGCACTCGTCTGCAATCACGCAGTCCCAGTCCACCGTGTTCACATCGCTCTCACTCATGCGGTACGTGTTGTACGTCGTGATCATAATCTCGAGCATTCCTTTCTTCGCCGCCCCGAGGACCCCCTTGCGATCTGCGATGTGCCCATGGTACCGATACACCTCCCACCATCCCCACTTGCTCAACTCATCCTCCCAGTTCTGCATCAGCGTGCCGGGACATACAATGAGCACACGTGGGTACCATCGTCCATCCCCTGCGCGACGCAATTTTCGCATGCGTTTGGCGTCGTGTGCAGTGCCAGTCTTGCCAAAAGCGGCAGTGAGAAAAGCAATGACCTGGATCGTCTTGCCCAGACCCATATCGTCGCCCAAGATGGCCCCAGTCTGCTTGACAAAGCGCTCGTGCAGAAACTGCACGCCCGAGATCTGGTAGTCGCGCAGCCATTGCGCGATCGTAGCTGGTATGACGCCTGTTGAGTCACGGAGCCTAATTGCTCTTTTAGAGCGCTGCGGCTTGATCGCTGGGTCGAGTTGGGGCTTCTCTTCCGTTTCATTATCAGAGTCTGAGAAGATGATGTCTTCACAGCTGGGTGGGTAGCGCAGACCGCCTTCGTGCAATTTCTTGAGCATCTTTTGCCGTGCAGTGACGTACTCGGGGATTGGGTCGTCCAGGTAGGTGCCACCGTCCGCATCGCCGGCGACAGAGTCGGTGCTGAAAGCCTTATCACGAGCGTCCTGCTGTTTTGACTTTGAGGGCTGCTTACGACCGACGATACTTGTCGCGGCTGCAGCTTTGGACTTCTTTTGCTGGCGGATTCGGACAGTCTCTGCTGCAGCACGTTTGCGTTTGAGCGTCTTGCGGTTCTTCCAATTTTCATAAGCAGCGCGGGTGTCTTCTTCAGACCATTCTGATTCTGCGTCTGGCTCGTCATCTTCTGTTTCCGAAGGGACTGTGTGGGCCCTTGGAGCAGCCTCGAATGCAAACTCATCATCAGAACCGAACCCGGCAACCCCTTGTCGAGAATTCAGCTTCTCAGTCTTCTGCGACTGACTTTGCGTTTGCGTTAGTGCTAGACTGTGTCAGTGACATTTGCGGAAGGTGCGTACAGCTCGGCATCTTACCCTCGATGCACTGTGAGAAGTCGAGCTGCCTGCGTGACGACTCGACAATGTCGAGCCCATTATCACTCTCCTCGCCGCTCATGGTCTCGCTTTCAGCGAGAGACTGCAAAGCCCTGTGGTACTCTTTGTTGGACTTTGAGCGGGAGAACGACATGACGGCCCTGGCGCAGCGTGAAGGTGCCGAGACATCGATACCTGTCTGCGATCATCCGGGGTCTCGCAGTGGTGGCATCGGCATGTTCCACTGCTGGTTGCCGTTGTTGACAGTGGGTGGACGGTGGATGGACTGCGGACAAGAACACGTCACGCGTAAACGCGTTAGCACGTGACAGCACCGGTGGGGTTCTCTGTTCTCAGCAGATCCCTACCTGCGCTCTGACCACCCAAAATATCTCGACCCGCGTCATCATTCGAACTCACTCTATCCACGAACTGCAATTGCGCAACCAAAAAAGCCTCTCGTACCTACAGAAGATCAGATTACGGCTGGTACCGACTGAACAAAACAAATACACGCCCGTTCCCGGCAGCTTACCACCTCAACCCTCACCATGCCACTCGACACATCCACCTATTCGCTCGCGCTCCTGCGCCTCGACGGGCGCCGCTGGAACGAGCTGCGCCGCACCCACGCCCAAATCTCCACACAAGCCGCCACCGACGGATCCTCGTACCTCGAAATGGGCAACACGAAGCTGCTGTGCAGCGTCACCGGACCGCACGAAGGCCGCTCCTCGGGCGCACGCGGGGGCGCCAATGGCCTGGCCAAAATCGAAGTCGAAATCAACTCGGCCGCCTTCTCGGGCACCGACCGCCGGAAAATCGGTCGTGGAGATAAGCGCACGAGCGAGATGGAGCACTGCTTGCGCGAGGCATTTGGCGGCGTCGTGCTGGCGCATTTGTATCCGCACAGCACCATTACTATCAACTTGCATATTCTGTCCCAGGACGGGAGTCTACTGGCTGCGTGCATCAACGCCGCGACACTGGCCCTCGTCGATGCGGGCATCCCCATGACGGACTACCTCGTCAGTTGCTCGGCCGCGAGTAGCGCGAGTGCAAGCGCCGCGGGGAACGAGAGCGCAGATGATCCGCTGCTGGATCTGAATGCGCTCGAGGAACAGGAGTTGCCGTTCTTGACGGTGGCGTGTCTGGGCGAGAGTGACAAGGTTGCCGTGTGCGTGTTGGAGACGCGGGTGAGGATGGAGAGGGTCGAGGGTATGTTGGCGGTGGGGATCGAGGGGTGCAAGAGGATGAGGGGGATACTGGACGGGGTCGTCAAGGGCTATGGGAAGAGGTTTGGCTGAAGGGACACAGGGTCGGTGACATGGTTGATAAGCTAAGGGGCTGGGGGCGAGGGACTGAGAGAAACCTGCCTAAGACGATTAGCTTTGTTGCATGAGGACAACAATCACTCGAACGCTTCATCACTGACAGACTCATTTGAGCTCTCTTAGCGAAACCCCCGACGAGTCGAGAGAGGAGCTATGTCCTGCCTCCACGCAGATCCGCTTGGAGCCAGAAGCACGAAAGGGCGACGAAAAGTAGAAGCACGCAAGACTGCACATCTACATGAGTTTGTCTCTGAAACCAGACCACACCAGGTCGGCGCGCACAATATAGTCAAAATCATTACATATTAAAGACTTAGTCTACTCTACATTCTCTATCACGGTCTCATACCTGGCCTAGTAAGTCGCATACGACTTCAGCGGCGGCTCCGTAAGCGCCTTCTCCGGGTACGCCAACAGCAGCACGCCCGCGACCGGAATCAGCCCGCTGGTCGCAAGCACATCGTCCAAGTCCAGCCCTGGTGCAGCGTAACTCGCGCACACAGCCTGCCTGTCAATACGGCTAACCTGGCCCGTGGTCCCAGGATGCTGCAACGCGTCGACGATGAGTGCGTACGTAAGCGGGTTGAACAGCACGCCCGCGTGCCCGTAGAAACTGCCGCCCGGCTGGTTGGCGCAGACGACCTGCACCTCGTTATTCGACGCTGGCGCGAGACCGGCAGGCAGGAACGCGGACGCCGCGGTGCCCTGCTGCGGCTCTACGATTTCGTCGAACAGGCCCGAGTAAAACGTCGTCGTGGGCACAAAGGTCTTGTCGCCACCGTTCTTGCGTAGTTGCTGCACGAAGTCGCTTGTGCGCTCTTGCTGGATTACGCTGGGGTCGCAGGGCAGGCCGATTTCAGAGTCGGCGCTTAGGCAGAGCGCGTTGGCGAAGATGGTGCCGTGGAAGTCGGGGGACACGGGGAGGAAGTCTTGGACGATTTTGCGCGTGCTGGGCCAGTACTTGAGCACCCATTGCGTGGACAGGCCGCCCTGGGACCATGAGATGACGGCCATCTTCTTGTTGCTGGACACGGCGTTGATGTAGTTGATCGCGTAGGCAACGTATTCGGCGTTGACCTGTGCGTCTCCGAGCATGGCGCCGGGGACGTTCACCCAGACTGGATCGGCGTATGATTGTCCAGTGAGGAGTTTACGCAGGTTGTTGGCAAAGTTGCTACCGCCGTATGCACCTGTGCCAGGGACAAAGAGGACGGGCGTCTTCTTTCCGTAGGTGAAACTTGATGGGATGAAGATGGCGGCGCGAAGATCTGCTTCTGGTACCGAGTAGGAAGCATCAGTCGTCCCGGCCTTCTTGGGGTAGAGACCGGCAATCGCTTTGTTGTTGTTCTGAACGCTGTTCTCGCCAACAGGGCGGCCGCCATTCAATGCTGTACTCAAGGTGCCATCGAGTACAGGTCCAAGGCCGTTAGCGACTTGTGTTGCGATGCCACCATAGATGTTCGTTTTTGTTGGTGATGCCCAGATGGATGACTGACTGGCAAAGACTTCCGGAATGGCTGTGGGTTTTGCTGTCGGTTGGATTTGAACTAATGCTGAGCTGACGGCAGAAGGGTTGCCAGCCGCAACGGCATTGTCTACATCCTTGAGAAGACCGCCTACGAGCCCAAGGACACCATTCAACAAGCCAGGAATCAGTTGCCGCTCTTCGATAGTTGCAGGCGTGACCTCTTCAACTGTAGGCGCAGGGGTGATTTCCGGTGCTGGAAACGCATCTGGAGCCGGAGCTGGAGCTGTGAGGACCAGCGGCAGGAGGCCGAAGATAGCCAGAGATGTGGATGAACGCATCTGGAGGAACGTGGTGGTACGATACCGAAAGCCAGGGTTGAGCCCTACCGAGTACCACAGCCACGGGCTTCCGGTATATATGGCATCCCGTCCGTCGGCTCTATCTTGGCTCCTCGAATCTCATGACGCATGGTAAGCCCTGGGGCCGGGGCGGACTGAGTGACCTGCGGAGCTTGTGGTCGTTAAAATAGGAGTTTAGTGACCGCGGTTTGCTGTAGCGTATGCAGATCTACAAAACAATGCAGATCGGCGCTCAAATGGGGCCAAGCGTGCTTGGTGTTCCCTGAAGATGATCGCTCTTCCAGTGAGCTATCGACGACAAGGTTAGCTGCGATGACAGATTTGAATGTGCGGCGCCGCTGATATTGGCCGGCACCTCGCCAAACCGCGCCCAGCGTCAGGTCCCGCCGAGCCACGGTAATCGTTCGTGTAGCCGCACAGTACATCCGCCTTGTCGATACCGGATCGCGCGGTCGACATATCGAGCCCTGAACGTAAAGAATATGTGCATTTATGAACAGTTGCGGTTGCGCGACGCGTCGTGATACGAGGAACGAGCTCTCGGCTTGTGTGAATGCCTTCTCATTGGCCAAGCGCCAGACCTTTTGGAAGACAGTAGGTCCCAGACTTCTGCGCTTCTACCACAGTAAGACAGACGCCTCTACGCGGTGTGCACTTTGAAAATCTCGCGGTACATGCCATCATCGGAACTCTCTCCGCATGCCAGGAGTAGACATGGTCTACCAGATTGACTGACAGCAAAGTCTATCGCCAGCTCCTGTCTTCACCAACGCGCGCCAGGGGTTGATCGTCGAAGGGTCTGCGCAAACCAATTGCTTTAGCATCTGGCCCTGCGCGTCCTGACGCCGACGTAGACCTAAGGAGGTCCAAAGTTGGCGCATCTTTCGAAATCGATTGTCTTGGCATATATTTGGATACAGTGTCCGTGCACCTCGTGCACGGTTTCATCTCGTGCACGCCAACACCATAACGCGTCAATTTCCTCAACGCGATAACTCAACAACGACATGGATTTAGAAGCTGCGCTTGAAGCCTGTGACGCAGCAGATGCAGCTGATGAACTTTCCTATACTAAAATTGCTGAACAGTTTTCAGTGTCGCGATCCACCCTGTCGCGGCGGCACCGAGGCGTATGCGCGTCGCGTGAACACGGTTACTTCAAACAGCAGAAGATCACCCCACAACAAGAAGATGAGCTCTGTAATTATATAATAGACCTTTCAAGCCAAGGCCTATCGCCTACAAGGCAAATGGTACAAAATTTCGCCTCCGAAGTTGCTCACAGTCCTATTGGAGATGCCTGGGTTACTCGGTTCCTGCACCGTCACCACGATAAGCTCATATACAAATGGACCTCCGCCATGGACGCTACACGCCATAACGCTGACGATAGCGAAAAGTACTTATACTATTTCAACCTACTACGTTCCAAAATCGAAGAATACTCTATCGAGCCACGGCACACGTACAATATGGATGAGAAGGGCCTTGCGATTGGATTGGTGAATAAAAGCAAGAGGGTGTTTAGTAAGGCAAGCTGGAAGGCAAAAGGCAAGCGCCAGAGCTTGCAGGATGGCAATAGAGAATGGGTAACGATTATTGCAACTATCTGCGCTAATGGTTCAACGTTGCCGCCAGTCCTTATCTTCGCTGGCCAGCCAAACGCTCTACAATCGTCCTAGATGGAGGACCTAGACGCAGGAAAAGACTCTACCTATAGTACTGCGACGCCCTCTGGCTGGACGAACGATGAGGTTGGTCTTGCCTGGCTTGAACAAGTGTTTGAGCGGGAGACTAAGAGTAAGACTCGCAGTAGCTGGCGCCTACTCCTACTTGACGGCCACGGCTCTCACATAACAATGGCTTTTATTGACTATTGTCGTTGCCATAAGATCCTGCTACTCATCTACCCACCTCACAGTACCCAGACGTTGCAGCCGCTTGATGTGGGTTGCTTCTCACCTTTTGGTACCAACTACTCCAAAGAAGTCACTAAACAGCTCCACTAAAGCCAGGCCTTAACTGGCATTAAAAAGCATCACTTCTACAAGCTATTCCGAGCTGCCTGGTACCAAACGTTTACCTCTGAGCTTGTGCTGAGCGCGTTCCAAGCCACAGGTATCTCACCACTGAACCCACCTACTATACTCAATAGATTTGAGAAGAAGCTTAGCGAGCTGCCCCGAACCCCATCTCCATTGCTTGACGTCAATAGGATCGCGATCGAACGGTTTTGCAACGAAACAGTGAGGGACCCTACAAGTTATAAGGCGCGGAAGCTGGTTCGCACGTTGAACTACTTGGCAGCTCGCAACTCCCTTCTAGAGGTAGAAAATGAAGGCCTACGCAACTAAATTAATACCTAGAAGACCTCCCGGAGGTACCGCCAAGTACTACCGCTACAGACCTTTAAGTCTTATACTTCTAACGCGATGTTGTGGTCTCTAACGAAGGTGGATGAAGCCAAAGCTCAGCTGCGTCAAAATACCCGCCAACAAGCTGAGGAAGCTGCTGCAAAAGCTCGCAGTAAGGCAGAGGCAGCTGAGAAGAAGCTTCAGAAGGAGCGAGAGAAGGAGCAGCGGAAGGTGGAGCGAGCGAGGATAAAGGAAGAGAAAGCCCTCAGGGAGGCCGCTGAGAAAGCCGAGAAACAACGAAGAAAACAAGAGAGCGACGCTGCTAAATCTATCCAATTATCCCAAACAGGCAAGCGCAAGGCCTTACAAAAGGTACCTACAGAACCTGCAGCCAAAAAACAGCGTGTGCGTGGTGCTACACAGGTTGTGGTAGAGGCGTCGCCTTCCCCAACACCTCCACCAATTACTACACGCAGCGGCCGCACCACGCGCCCAAACAAAAAATGGGAGCAGGGCAAGCATCGTAAGAGTTAGTAGACTGTTACGATAAAAAATCTTTATATAATAGCTTTTGTGTGTGGCTCTACAACCTCATTTTGGTGGTTGCCAAAGGTGGTTTTCGCGTGCACAAGATGAAACCGTGCACGAGGTGCACGGACACTGTACCGTGTCCGTGCGCGTAACGCCCGGAGTCGCGTGACGCCCGATAATCACCCTAACAGCACCCGCAAAAATGAGGCTGTAAAGCCACGTACAATAGTTATTATCGCGAGATTTTCTAGTAGAGTGATGTATTAATGTATGCGAAAGTATCCTGTGAAGCACTATTTATATAAAGTGGCGGTGCGGCCGCTGCGTGTTGTGTGAGTGCGTAGAGCTGGAGGAGGGCTTGCAGCAACAGTACGACTACGAGCTGCCCCAACACGACGCTTTTTGGAGATTTTTGCTGCAGAAGCTGTTGAAGCTTTGCGCTTGCCTCTTTGAGGCAATTGTATATCTTTTTTAGCGTTGCGAGCTTGCTTATCACGCTCTTTTTGAGCCTTGCATTCGGCTGCTTCCTTGGCCTTCTCAGCTTTAACACGCTCACGCTCCTCCTTCTCCCTCACCCGCTGCTCACGCTTCTCCTGAGCGATCCTCTCGTTGTATAGCTTGTTGGCACGCCTAAGTTCAGCCATCTCTGCTTTTTTAAGGTTTTCTGCTTGCTCTTCCTCCTGTCTTACTTGCTCACGCGAGCGAGCTTCCTGTACTTTGCGAGGAGACCAGAACATAGCTCCACCGTGATACTCGCGATCTGACTGGAGGTTAAGGGCCTTACTCTTCTTCTTGTGCTTCTTTTAAGTCTTAAGAGCCTCCTTTAAGCCCAGATTCTCGTGGTGGAGGAGTGAGTTTTAAACTGTGATGTGGTGTAGTGAGCGGCTGAGCTTCTTCAGCTCCTTGCTTGTCTCATCCCTGACTGCTTTCCGCAACAGAGTCTCAATTTTAAGCCAATCCTTGCCTGAATAGACTGAAGAAGAGCTTGTATTGCTGTCAGAGGCCTCAGGGGTACCCTGAGCAAAGCGTTGGAGGATGACGTTGGGCTGAAGGGGGGATATACCCGTCGCTTCAAAGGACCTTAGTATCAGCCCCTGAGTAAACGTGCTCACCCAAGCCTTCCAGAATAGGTGGAAGAAGTCGCTCTTCTTGATTGCTGACAGTCCTTGGCTGTTGTGAAGGTGTGTTGTAAGCTCCTTTGAGTATGCAGTTGATAGAGGCTTAAACATCACCACATCGAGCGGCTGCAGCGTATGGGTTGAATGTGGAGGAAACATAGCCAGGAGTATCTTATTCTGATCACAGTAGTTGATAAAGTCTATTGTCACATGGGAGCCGTGGCCGTCAAGGATCAAAAGGCGGTACTTTCTTTGAGCTTTCTGCTTAGTGAAGCGATCAAACACCTGTTTAAGCCAAGCCAGGCCTATATCGTTGTTGGTCCAGCCAGTAGGCGATGAAGAAACAAGTACAGAGTGTTCCCCTAACTGTATTTCCTCTACCCAGCTCGATTGGATAGTGCTGTTGGCAGACTCATAGATAAGGCTTGGCGGCAGAGCTGATCCATCACCGCACACACACGCCAGCAGCGTGATCCAGGCGCGATTGCCATCTTGAAGTGATGCTTTGACCTCCCCCTTCTCCCACATACGCCTGCTGAACACGTGCTTTGCCCTTGTGGTAATGCCTATCATGAAGCCCTTCTCATCCATATTGTACGTGTGCTCAGCGTCAACCTTATACTCAGCGATCTTACGCTGCAGTAAGTTGAAGTAGAGCTCGTATTTAACGTATGAATCGGCGTTGTGGCGATTGGAGTCCATACCCGTTGAGTATTGAGAGATGAGATGGATGTTGTACTTGTTGATGAAGCGGGTAACCTAGCTCTCGCTCACGCGTCCTTTGGCTACAGATGACGCGAAATTCTGTATCATCTCTCTTGTAGGAGGTATATGACGAGCAGTAAGCTCCTCTATATACTGTACAAGCTCCTCCTCTTGTTGTAGGGTGAGCTTTTGTTGCTGGGAGTACTTGGTTTCTTGAGCTGCCTGAACACCTCTATGCCTTCGGGCTAACGTGGAGCGATCAACACCATACTAATCTGCAATTTTCTGATACACAAGTTTTTCTTCTGGTTTCAGCGCTTTAATTGCTGCTAGCGCATTGTCAATAGGTGCCATGGTTGTTGAGGTATGACGCGTTGAAGTGTGAGTGCTGTTTTGGTTATCGGGCGTCACGCGACTCCGGGCGTTACGCGCACGGACACGGTATGGATTTTCCGCACGAATCCATCATCGCCAGCGTACCTCCTTCTATGTCGGCACATTCGGCGAATCGCCAACAACATAATCTTCAATTCTAGAGGACGTGGCATTTCTTCGTACACCCCTTGTCTTGGCTATGGCCATTGTCAAGGGCTGTGGGCAAGTGCTCTGATAGAGCATTGATGCATTTTGGGATGTACGGGTACACAGCATCACCAACTGTAAAATTCGTTGTTAATACGTCATGCATCGCGAGGTGTAAATTGACTACCATAAGTATGTGAACAACTACAATCAGAGTGTGTGAACCAGTTTCTGACACATAGCATGGATTTATAACAAAAACATGCTGCCAACTGACACTACCAGCAAACAAAACGAATTCTATACCCTCACGAAGTGAGTCGCACCAGGTACTCACGGATCTGATCTCGTGATCTAAAACCGAACACGTCTATACAACAGAAAAGAGGCATCTGTTTGACAATCTGAGGGTGATGCATGAAGCACGCGTGCATCAACGCGAATTTTGCTTCAAGAAAACATCCCTCTTCAAGGACGGGTCACAAAAAGAGTACCGTGGAACACGCTTACCGGTCTTCCCAGAATGCTAGAGGCACCCGTGCAGCTGTGCTGACCCTCGCTGATGTGCGACTGGCTGAACCTGTTGCGCGGTCAATAATTCGATGTGCAGAACCAGAGATCATACTGCACCATGGGCTTCAGCACGATACAGTGACCTGGCTCAGGGTCATGTGTAGGAACAGTCAGTACCATGGCACGCTCTCAGGCTACGATATTAAGTCAACGCTCCCAAGTCCTCTTCCCTCCCATCATCTCCAACTACTTTCAAAGACTCGACAAACAATCCCGAGAAGAAAAAAACTTGATGTCAGTGAGTGCACCCTCCCAAGTCCGGCTTACCTGTCTAACTCATGTCAGCTACTCATACCTTTCACAATGCTGGGCTCAACTTCCGTCCTCATCCTATCTGTCCTCGCCTCAATGGCTCACAGCGCGCCCACTCTGGAACGCAGAAAGTGCTACCTGAGTGGTATCAAATTTGATCCCATCACATCGCGCTTCGGCCGCGATGCCGCCTCCGACGCTGTCGACAAGCTCTGCACGCCCGATCAATTGAGTGGCGTATATCACGGCAACCAGAAAAAAATCGCCTGTATCACCATCCTCCCAGGACGTGCTGTCGACTTCAGCATTGAATGGTTGGGTCCTGACAGGAGCCAAAACGATCGGTTCAACACGACAATCACCGATAAAGACTGCCGCGCCAGACTTCGCGACGAGATTTTCGGCTGCAAGCACGGTGGCGAGACCATGTACACCAAATACGATCACTATGAAGGTCAGCCGTTTATTCCTTCTGTGCCCAATCCTGGAGAATGGACGTTCAAGTAAGTGTCCCCCTTGCAACATGCACGTACTTGAACTGACAACTTAGGGTCGATCCTCAGAAAGGAGTCTGTCGAAACGGAGTTTCTGTCTGCGAAGGAAACGGTTGGCCTGACTGCCGTTAGGCATATCAGAGGTTCTGAGATATAGTCGTGAGACTATATCTATCTAGGATGACCTACAGTACTCGGGCTGCTCGGTAGTGTGAGGATATATACAAAGACCTTTGCTTCACACGAATAATTAGGTCATGTACATGTAGTAGAGACAGTCAAACCATGCCTTGAAGGATTACTCTGCAAGTGCCATCGGGTCACATTTTGTTAAATGAGGTTCATGTGGGTAAGACACACCATTTGCCTGAAATTATGCGCGATTCGCTGACGGATAACGTCAGTCTCTATCTAGTCCAAGGCGACCATGACTACTATGAAGCAGTGCAATCTTGTAATCCCTGAACGACGATAGATAAGTGTTCTCGACACTGATAATGTGAAGCGCAAATAGCACCACATTATTCATTTCCCATAACCTATTTTCGCCTTACGAGCGGCGTGCCAACTTGAATCAGCAGTGATAAATGGTTGTTTGTGGTTCTCCTCCTCAACGCCCATGCGTTGTACTCTCTTGCTATTCTACCCGCTCCATTCACCACTGAGGCCTTGGATCTGGAGCCAGGAGCCAACCGTCCTCACCATGGGGGAACGTGCAAGGCACCCTTGGGCACTGACCGAGGTGATGCCTGAGACTGCATCTCCACCTAGCGCAGCTCTCGTTATTTTCAGTACAATGACGGCAGCGAGCCTTGTTGTCGCAAGTGATATTCTTCGCATAGCACTCGCTGCAGCTCATAACAACGGGAGATAGTTTTGAGGAAATTGCAGGCTTGACGAGATGAGCCGCACCACGAAGGCATGTATTCTCATCAGCAGCGCGCTCCACCTGCCGCTTGCAGGTTTCGACCAATTTCTCCTGGTTCTTGTACTTGTTGCGCCAGCGTTCGCAATCGGCGCTCTTCTGGCTCAGTTGGGTCTGCAAGTCGCCGACCTCGTTAAGCTTACTCTGAAGAAGTTCAATGTGGCCCTCGAGCTCATTCACCCTGGCATGCTCGGCAGCGTACTTGGCATTGACGGATCTCAGCTGCTTCTCGCATTTGTTGAGTGCTCTTAAACGGACCTCTGCAAGGTCCTTATGCTCGTTGTAGCGCTCCTCTTCACCAGATCGCCTGACTACCTCCCGGAGGTCGCTCAGCTGCTGAGTAAGGGCGTGGATTTCGCGGTTCTTGGCCTCGTTCAAGTCCGAGAGTCGACGTAACTCAATGATTTCATCATCTCTCAGCTGAGTTTGAATGTAGTCACGCTTACCAACATCCTTGGCAAAGCCTTTAGCTGCGCAGTCAGCGCGCTCAAGAGCCTCCTTGCAGGCGCTCAAGTCCAGCTGCAGCTGTTTGATCTCGACGTCTTTCTGCGACAGGGTACGACCCATTATAGTCTTCTGTGTCTTGTTCTGCTCCTCCTGGTACTTCAAATAACCGATCTCGGTCTTAAGCGCCTCTTCTTTGTCGCTTTCGAGCCGGAGTAGGTATGCCTTCAGTTTCTGCAATCGCGCGATTTTCAGTTCCAATGCTCGATTTTCGTCTTTAAGGCCCTGCAGGTCTCTACCCATGGCTTCCCAAGCGCGCACGGTGACATTGACAACAGGCTCGGTCGAAGCAGCCGGAGTCGGAGGCGTGATGGGACCTGTGCAGATGGGGATAGTCGGAAATGGCTCAAAGCCAGATAAGAGGGGTTGAGCATTGAGACTGTTGGTCTGCGTGGACTGAACGGTCGCGATATCCTTTTCAACCTCATCGACTGGAATGTCATGAAGCTCCTTGAGCATCGACTCGAGGTGCTGCATTTTCTGCTCGTTGTAGCCAGTATTAGGCGAGGCGACAGCCGTAGGAGAGGAGCAAGCTTGATTCTGCAGGTAGGCCACAACAGAGCCATCGGCGTGAAATGGGCGGGCTAGCGGCGAGAGAATACTCGTTCCTCTGCTGGCCTGGGTAGCCGACTGCATGCCTGGAGGTAAGTCAGCAACACGACCAGGCTCATCGTAGTCATAGTTTACCATTGGCCGCGAGCGATAGTGGGGCCCTCGACGTAGAAGAAGTTTGCGTGTACGGCATCTTCGCCTTCATCATGACCGTGAGGTCAAAGAAACTGTCAAGCTTCACTGGGCTATGATGACTGGCCACCATCCTGCTAGATGCAGATGCAACGCTGGTAGTTGAGACGAGGCTGGTGATCGTAGGCTCGTCAGCCAGGCTGATCAGGTCGTCGTCGGCGTCTAGATGTGATTGAGCGCTCCTCGTGATGTCTCGATAGAGCGAATACTTACAGGCCGGCATTTTGACACTCAAGAAATGTAACGAGCGCGAACGGAGCAGAGATAATGCAGTACGAGGGAGTTGTGCGGGAAATGGATGATGGCAGGGTGTTGTGGGAGGTGGACCAATACTCAGGGTGAAGGCGCTGCCGAGCTGTGTGGGCAGACCAGAAGCGTCCACGGGTGTTAAGAGAGCAAACTTCATACGCTCGTTCTACTTCATACGTACAACTTCACCACAATCACTTTGACTACCTCCAAACCCATCGTCTGCAGTTCTTCCACGATCTTGACTTCCTCCAGGGTAGCAAATCCCGCTCACCTGCCAAACTTCTTGATCTCCAGCATCCTCAACGGAGGATACACCAGCGCCGCCCACGCAAAGCCTACGTAGTTACCCATGTCTGCGCCATAGGTGCCCACAAGCAACGCGATAGGTCCGTAGTACCATACCTGCGCCATGCAAAGGATTGCACCCACCCAGCCTAAAACATATGCAACGAACGCAGCGATGCCTAGGGGGAGTTTGTTCTGCTGATTCCAAATGTCCCAATTCCAGCCGCGCTTGCGTTGGAAGAGAAGGTGCTCCTCCAGCACAATCGCAATCCAGATAGACACCCAGTACCCCATGAGCGCGAGGAAATTAGTGAAGATCTCAGCGAGATGCGCACGTCCTGCCAGCGCGCAGACAGTGTAGATAACAACGCCGACTGTGTTCCAGATGACACGCGGCACTGCACCAGCCCATCGACCGAGAATCTGAGCGTCGATGCCGGAACTGTAGGTCGGTACAATAAGATTTGCGACGAGTCCAAGCGCAACGACCACGCCGCAGAAGGAACCAAAGACGCCAAGGGGGCGATAAGCTTCGACGATCAGCGCGCCCTGGGAGACACCATATGCGGCTTCCCAAGTTGGGTTGGCCAGCATGCCACATGCAAGCCCGATGCCGAGGATGAAGGCGAAGGTAAAACTGCAAAGCAGACCGAACAGAGTCATGCCGAAGATGCGCAGCGAGGAGGCGTGCGCGGGGTAGTAGACGAAGTAGTCGGCTGCACCACCGCCGTAGGTGATCGCTGCGGCGAGCGTGAGACCAAAAAAACTAAGTCTGTTGCCAATAATGGTGTCTGGGTTCTCGTCGCCATGCGACTCGGCGGACACATTAAACTGCGGCCCTGCAACGCCAGCAAGGATGCTGAGCACAACGAGTTGCGGCAGCCACGCCCAGCGTTCGTAGTAGTGGAAGATCTGGTAGCCAAAGGTGGTGATGACCCAAGCAATGATCGCAACGATGATGATGCCAACGACCACAGACATGCGTTCGCCAGACACGGCAGACAGGATCTGCCCGGCGACAACGCAGTCAATCATGCCGTAACCCAGCAGTACGATGATGTTCAGCACCACCACAATCTTGCTTGGCCACCATCCCATGCTATATCTCGAGAAGATCATTGTCCTATTCCCGCTCTTGGGGCCAAATGTAGCGATATACGCCACCACCACTGAGCCCACAAAGGCACCAAACACGCTCAGCAGCGCGCTATCCAAGAACCCGAGCGCGAACACAGCCGGACCGAGCATGCCAAGGGTGATGTTGTTGGCCGCAAGATTGACACTGAACCACATGATTGCGACCTGCGAGTACCCCAGGGCCTTCAGGTCCTGACGCTCGTCATCTTGTACACGCTGGATGCCGCGTGCTTCGAGATTATAGGCGACCAGCTGATTCTCAAAGCGTTTCCACGCCTGCTGCAGCCCGCCGGTGCTGCTTGGGGGATGCTCATCGGTGGGCAGCACATCGTGTACGTTGGGCGCGAGGGCTGCTTGGAAGGTTTTCTCGTTGTCACTGATATCGTCGGCTTGAAGTGCCGCATTCGGTGCAACGATCGAGTCCATCATGAAGGGCCTATGCCAGTCAGTAGCAATCTCCCAAAGGGAGTCGCAAAGCATGAAGTCCTTTCGCAGGGGTTAACCTGATCAAGTTCAGACCGTATTTCTCAGATCGCTATCGTCGCCCTGCACCTCCATCTGGAACCGACGGTGATGCGAGACGACGGACAGCGAACACCGGTTCTCATGCACTTGCTATTAAATACCTTGATCAGGCGGGTTTCTGCGGAGAGACTCCATCTTGGCTCGTTGCCATACTTGAGAGTTCCTGAAGATGGCTTGAATGAGTACTTTCGAAGGGAAAACTGGCCGATAGCGAAGAGATCTAGGGGATAGAGATTGAGGTTGGAGAAAAGTCATTATTGCCGTCGCCCAACAGACACGGGACAGACCCCGCTATCGGCACGCCACCGAGTATTCGCATGCACAAGAATGCTGTTATGCACATCACAGTATCGATGAATGCATCCTTTGATTTATTTCCGCGAGCGGAGAATTGTTTGAGTCGTTGTGTCTCCAAGCATTGGGCTGAGCGATAATATGTGACGTAGCTGAAAGGGGAGGTCTGTCGACGCAGGCGCGTTGGTCAGAGCTTCGTGCCCCTCTCATACTGTGTACATCTGTGGGGAGATTCGTTCTCATCTGCACGTGCACCTAGGCACATCATCTCTGTGATGATATTTGCAACATACTGTGTATGATCATCATTCTACATGAAGGTCCCCGAGCACGTGACATGGGGATCTAGCTGATTATCTCCAGGGCTGATTACCTCCATGCTGATACATATCAAACTAGGTCCTCCAAAGACACTCTTTCTTCTTCACCCCCTCCTCGCCGTCTGAGCCCTCGCAGGCTTCCGAATCCCCAGCTCTGGCCTTGACCTCTGGGAGGAGTCGACATATCGTCCGACAGCAATCCAGTATCCGCCGACGTGGTCCACCTTGTCTCTCCATATACACTCAGTCGCTCTTCCAAGTAGGTGTTTCTCTGCTCGAGCGCCTCCATTCTGAGTGCATCACTGTTCTTCGCTATTTCAAGTGCGTCGCAATGACTTTGCATCCTGGCCAGGTCCACTGCAACCAGGCGCTTCTCCTCTCGTGTCAATTCGAGTATCTCTGTTTCCAAACGGTTGTTGGTGTCGGCGTAGATGTTGGACTGGGTGGCAGCCTCGTACATGCGTTTCAGCAGGATTTCGGATTCGCGCTCGGCAGCTGTCCTGGCGTCGACTTCACGCGTTATCTGAGCCTCCAGGTGCTTTCGCGTGGCATTTAGGATGTCCTGCTGGCCTGATGGCTCTCGGGTAAGTGTAGTTACTGCATCTGCTGCGCTCGAGAGCCGTGGCTTCAGGGCAGCGATCTCGTTTTCTGCGGCCGTCTTGGCAGCGATCTCGCGCATTAGTTGTTCTTGCAGTTGGTTCTTTGCTGCTGAACTGAGATTGATTCGCTGTTCGAGGGAATGGATGCGAGATGCAGCGTCCTTTTCGATTACTTCAACCTGGCTCCTCAGAACTGTTGCCTCTCTCTCTGCAGTCGAACATGCGTCCGATTCGAGTTTCATCTGCCTCTCTAGCTGCTGTACATGCGCCTTCAGCGTAGCTACTTCCCACAGCGAAGCGTTCCAGTGCCCGAGCATGTCGGCGTTGACCTGTTCAGCGAGATTTTTCGCCTTTTCAGCTTTGAGTGCTTGTTGATGCAAGCCAATCTTAAGCGTTCTGGATTTCTGCTCGGTGCTGGACATTCTTTTTGCCAGTTGCGCACATTGCTTCTTGGTAAGACTGAGCTGCCGCTGTGCTTCTATCCGACCTTGCACGGCATCGTATCCTCGATCCGCCATGGACTTGATCTTCGCCTGCATTTCTTCGACGAACCCTTCTGAAACTAGGACCTCACCAGGTGCACAATGGCTGCAGGCAAAGACGCAGTAGGATTCCAAGGTTCCTGAGATGGTGTAGAGATAGCTAGTCTCGTCTTCCGGCTGCTTAACGTGAGGTAATGGAGACTCCGGCGGTGTCAATAAGCCAGGATAGATTATGACGGACTTGGTATCACAAAGATATCTGTCTAGGCTATCGATATTAGGCTTGCTATAGCCTGACGTAGAAATTAGACTGTCGACGCTGGCACGCAGGTGTCTGATTTGCTCTTGTAGATCGCTCATGGTGACGATAGCTTCTGCTACTCTATTGAAAGTAGCGTTTGAATCCATACTTGTTCGAGGAGTGAGGCGGTCCGGAGAAGACCTAGTCGATTGTGTGTAGTCGGTCATAAGAGCCGGGGCTGAGGCGGATGTGCTGTTGTTAAGTGCGATCAAGTGTTAATGGTAAAAATACAGTGAGGGCTGATGACACGAGGATATTCGAATGGGAAGTTTCTCAGTGCGTAGAGGGTCGGACCGTTGACTTATTGGCGGCTACTTCTGGATCGTGCAGTCGTATGTACCAGAAAGATGCGCAAGCTGACCAAGGAGCAGGCGAGCTAGAGACTCCGTAGATCTTCTCCGGCACCTGGAGTTTCATAAGGGTACCCGAAGGTCTCTATGGCGTTGCTCGCTTTTTGAAGACCCTGGTGACGCAATTTGTCCACGGGTAGAAGGAGAACGAAGCGCATGAGCCGCATCTTCACACACTGAAATTCAGGAGAGTAGAATCTGAGTTTCGTATTGCTGCACATACTACAATCGCCAGGTTTTTTGCATGGTGCTCGGAATCAGAATATTGGAAATAAATGCCTTAGTCAGGGTCTCTCTCTTACAATCAGCGCTGCAGCTTACTTATCGTGGATATTGCAGTAACAAGGAAGTGGCAATGCTTCAGGGGTTTTTTTTTGAAAGACGCACATTCAAAATGATAAGCTTCATCAGAATATTGAAGCGCTGCCCGGTGGCCGGAATGCGAACAGGGTGGAGATGACCAGTCTGCAACGTTTCCACCATTTTGCGAGCGTGCATTCAGAGGGCACATGAACACAACATAGCGGTCCATTCAGGGTCATGAGGTTGCGAAGATGCAGCTGCTTGGCCAAACCTTGGAGCCCGTGGTGAAGTAATGATGGCAGCAGAAAGTATATAACAGTTAGAGAAGATGTAGTGGAGAGGATTATGAGATAGGAAGAGATGGTGGTTGTCCGAACGCAGGCGACAGGCCAGAATTCAACGGCTATTTCTTGATCGATATTATGCACGTATGGCCCCCAGAAGTGAATGGTTCAGAAAAAGAAGAGGAAGAATGAAGGGACGAATGGCTTGCTTTATGGCAAGGACTAGTTTCGCATAGGATTGGTGATCTTGAAGATAATTGATGCCCGTAGCCAAACACCGCCTCTGCAGGTGCATCACTCCGACCCAGTGCACCAAAGTATGCATCGGAGTAATCGAGCCGTCAAGCTAGGAAACTAAGAAGTAAGAGGTGCTGGAGACTGCCCGGGGGGGGGTCAAAAGAGCGCATGCTATCTAACTTCTGTCCGACACAGTTCGTGGCCTTCAATTACCGCGCTGCCTATCCTGTTACGGAAAGCCAGGACCATTTCGTGCATCATCAAGGGCTATGATTTTCTGCGCAGCATGCTCAGCCGCAACCATCACGATAGCCATGGTGTTCCCGGTGGGGAGATCTGCGTGCATCCCAGCATCCACAACGAACAAATTGTCTGACATGTCAGTTTTTGGACTTCGCAGTTGCTTCTCATAACTCACCGGTCCCGTACACCTTGCAATCTGTGTCGACGACACTACTTCCGTTCTTCGTTCCATCATCCGTACCCATGATTGTGGTGCCTATCATGTGCTGCCCAGGAATCATCATATTGTTGGGATCTTGCTGACCCAAAGCAACACGAAGGATTGACGCACCGGTGGCGTTCGAAGGACTATACGAAACCGGACTCCCAGGCAGGCGACTGATAGCGAGGAGTTTGTCGAGTGCCTTTGTCATCGCTTCCCTGTCCGAAGCTGAGTTCAGATATGGGTTCTTGATCCAAGTCGTATTGCCATCAGACGTAATGCCCAATGAGCCAGTTGACGTAGAGTTGTGGGTAACAGCGACGAGGAACTGTACCGTACCATTGACCAAACCAGTGACATGAGTCTGAATAAACGTCTTGTGTCCATCATCGTTGGTGACAGTCGTATAGGACATTAGCCGGTTCCAAGCTTGAGTAAGAGGGCCAGACCCGCGGGCGTACAATTCCTTAATATCCTCGCTGGGACTTATGAAGGTCGTTTGGTTCAGTACGTTTGTGCCATCGGGAACATCGAAAGTCACGATTACGATGGTGTGGTCTCGCACGAATCCGACTGGTGACTCAATCCAATCTTCGCGTGGAGGAAGGGTAACATTGGCAGTACCATTTTGAACAATCTTGATCTGCTCCAGAGGACCAATGCCAGTATTGAAGAGTAGTCTCGGACTTGACATAGCGCCAGCTGCCAGGATGACCTTGCCACCTCTGTTGGTATTGATGATGGATCGCCGGCCAGCGGTACTCTCAACCTCAACACCCGTCACCAATGAACCAGTGCGCACTGCGCGAATGACCTTGGTATGCAGCTCAAGTTCAAAGTTAGGAAGCTTCTCCGCAAGTGGCAGATATGTGCGCACAGGACCAGCTCGGAAGCCTTGGTCAGTGTTGAGTGCCGGGTGAGACCAAACTTTGTACTTTTTGTCTGGCTCCTCGTTGGTGTCGACTTGCGCGTAGCCACCCAAGGCGAAGAATTTTGAGACAACATCCCTGACATCGTTGTCATAGAGAATCCCATCGGCTGAAGGAATCAATGTCCCGGGATTGCGTTCATACAGTCTTGCAGCTGCATCATTCACATCGTTCCAGCGCCAACCCACCGGCCATCTGTCGTCAAAATCGAAAGTCGGTGGGTGTACGAACTGCAGGCCATTAACAGCGGTTCCACCGCCGAGGAGACAGCCAGCTACAGCGCCTGTAGGTACGTCGGTGCATAAAGTGTTGGCTCCTGGCCAAGCCGTCACGAACGTGTGCAAAGCCGGCACATCGAAAATGGTAAGTGTATCGTTCCAGGACGTAAGGACGTTGCCACCGGATACGAACAGGGAAGCTGCACCTCGCTCCAAGACGAGGACTGACTTTCCTGTCTCAGCGAGTCGTTCAGATACTATCAATCCGGAAGGGTCCCCTCCAACCACGATGTAATCATACGTAGCGTCGGATAAGCTCACAGTCTTGTTGCCTGAAATATGCGGAGTCTCATTGTCGCGGGCATGCGCTGCAGCGAAGCCACACACTATCAGGAGATACCAGACACGTATCATCGAGGCTGTTGTAAATAGGTAGGAAAGATCTTGAAGGGGACCGACGGCAGCGGTTTGCAACAACAAGACTGAGGGTCTCCTTCTGTTATACTCGACTTGAGTAAGACTTTGGCCTGGATCTACCCTCGGACGCTAGATCGCCCATGCTGACGGGTCTAGAGAATGCGTGCAGCACATCCATAGGGAAGTGTGGCAGTTGTGGTAGGTGTCACAAGTAATACTGCAAGACTGTCTGCGGGTCTGGAAACAGGCAGACGAGGGCACCAATCAGATCTTCCAGGATTCTCTGGGTCGCTGATGCCCCACCACAGCCTTGCGTCGTTCTTCACAACTTCTCAGGAGCGATGCACATTTCGTTCGTCATTTTACCGTAGGGTTTCGTATCTACGTGAAATCGTAAGGATCGTTGAAAAACTCAATAGTGTAGACGACATTGGCAGATGCATTATCCGTTCATTCAACAGCAGAACATTACATTGGGTATATCTCGCGTCAGTCATCAGCCATCACTATCCTCCAAAGATGGGTCCAATATCTAGAGCTTCTCGTTCTTCTCGTTCCTAACACGGTGAGCTGAAACATCCTCAGCATCTGTCTGTGCCCGACCACCGAGGTACTCGCTTTCCCTCAGGTTGTTGAGGGCGTCCTCTTCGGCATCAGCCTTGCGGAAGGTATAGTAGAAACCAATACCACCAATGGCAGCAACGACAGCAACGGATCCGTAGTTCCAGACGAGAAGTGGGTCGTCAGAGAGAGCGACGAGGGCCTGGCCAAGAGCAGCGGAGACAGCGGAAGTGGATAGCGCGATGGCCTGGACGGTGGACTTCATGTTGGCAGGGGCCTTGGTGTAAGCATATTCGAGCTTCGTAATGGAAGCGAGTACCTCGGACATACCAACTAAACCATAAGGGAAGACTTGCACCCAGACAGATATGTCAGCGCTGCAGTCCTTGCCCGCCTTAGTGAGCTTGTTGATCTGGTTGCCGCAAGGACTCATCTTGTAGATGTAGTACTGAGTGACGCAGGCAGATACCATGGCAAAAGAGCTGAGTGCGAACCCAGCTGTGATCTTTTTGATGGGCGAGAGAACGACGCCGGCCTTGCGAAGGGCGGGATAGATGATGAAGTCCATGATGGGAATGACGATGACGATGAAGATTGGGTTGAGCTTTGAGACAATGTCGTTGGGAGTGCTACCCAGGTTCATCGTACCAGCTTGAGAGACAAGATTGTTCATCATCTGATTGTACGCTAACCAGTATAAAGGAAACCAGAGAAATACCTTGCAAGCGAGTACACCACGGCGAACCTCATCGACCCACTCATCATCGAAGGTCATGAAAGCCGGGAGTGTTTCTCCGCGAGCACGCAGCTCACTTGGCTTGATGCGGTCCCAGAAGAGAGGATCCCTGAGGATGTTCTTGCGATCACTCCTCTTGCTGGCAAATCGGATGAGCTTCCACGCCTTGCCCATGACGGATCCGGTGGGTGGCGCCAGCTTATAGGTCTTCTTGAAATACATGAGAATGAGAGGGCAGGCCAGGTAGCAGATAGTTGGCAGAGTGAAACTCAACCAGAAGCCCACGAAATGCTCAGAGTAAACCATGGCAAGGGAACCTGTCAGGGAACCAGCGTTTATGAGTAAGTAGAAGTAGATGTAGATACGCGCTGTGGTAGTAGCGGGATCGACGATCTCCTTCTTACCATCCTTCCTGGTGCGGACGTACGCCTTCTGGTTTTTGTACTGTTCAGCGATGAGCGGAGAGATGTTAGACTTGAAGCCACCTGTACCGATTCCCATGATGACGAGACCGGTAGCGAAGATACCCATAGCGACGTTGGGTTTGACAATGACCTGGGGAATGGCCGAGAAGATCAAAATGATGTGACCGATAATTGAAATCCAGTTGGCCCACTGAATAGTCTTGTAACGTCCCCAGTACTCGTCTGCAATCCAGGCCCCGAACAAAGGCGTGAAGTAAGACCAGAACTGGTTGACTGAAAGAAGTTAGCAGTAATCGTAGAAGGATGATCAATAGACTTACAGGTTGTCATTCCGGTCGAGGCACGCTGTCCCATGTTGAGAGCACCGGAACCGGGCTTCTTGAGGAAACCGGCGCCAGTCTTGCTACCAGGGGGAAGCTTTTTCTGAATGAAGTTGACGAAAACAGCAGATGTGCCATAGTATGAGAAGCGTTCGACAAACTCGACGGAGGCAACGGTCCAGGCTGTCCATGGGATACGACCGGGCACACGAGGAAGTGTTGCCCATTCCTCCTCAGTGGGGAAAGGGCCTAGCAGCCTTTCATTGTCATCGTAAACTGAGTTGGACTCGCTGACATCGAGAGGGATCGGGTCGAGGGCAGTCGCACCCTTTGTGATCTCGAGGCTAGCCTTGGTGTTCACTGTGGCAGCCATTGTGGTGGTTGATCTGGAAGTTTTTAGGTTGAGAGTCGCAAGATGGGAAGCTCAATTGAACTAATCAAACTCGGCAACCCCCTGTGCACGAGGAGGTGAAAGCCAGAAGAACCTGCACGACTGGTTCCGTCAAGTTGGCACTCAGTCCGTTCATATAGACGCAATGCGAAGTTCCAGGCCAGCACGATAGCCCGGAGTTGCGCAAGGATGCTACACGCGACAAGGAACAGTTCTCCACCGTTCAGAAGCAACCCGTGGCCAATTATCACTTCCAAGACATTGGAATTGCGCCTCGTGCAATCAATGGATCGCAGAAGCGCTGGTTTAGCTCCATACCGTTGCTAAGCGCGTCGCTCAAAGTACCCAAGGCCGTGGGACAAGCCCCGAGTGTAGTGAGGCCCCCGGAGTCAGGACAAGAAAGGGAGGAGAGTATGAAAGTCAAACGCCAATCCATGCAGCGATGTTGCCACGATCCGCAGTTGGAACGTTCGAAAAAGACTCTCCAAGCCCATGCTAAGATCGAAAAGATAAGCTGGGATGCGGTGGTGGAAGCTTCCTCCCAGCAGCAAGACAATGCCCAGTCCCGCCCAGGATTTTGCGCAGTGAACCTTCCTCATTAAGCCGCGGGCGGAAACGGCCAAGGGCTTGGTGCCAAAGTGGCAGGATAACAAGGTTGCATTATGACCATTCGCAGCCGGAAATCGAACAAGCGCTGCGTGATAATGGCTACGGCACAGCAGACGGCGCCGATGAAGCACAATGATGGTTTTATGGCGGCAATTGCGTGTTGTTCGAGAGGCAAGAAATCTACGCCGCACGGGCTCCCCTCCCCGCAAAGGGGAACACCGAGGGCACGACATCCTTCGTTCATCAATTTTCATACTCAACAATAGATCACGAATCGTACAAGCGCGCTTCGAGCTTTGCCACGAACAGTCTCACCGACGCTTCTGATGAATCCGAGATCTGCCATTTTGAACTGACCAAGTTCTGATAATACTTTACTTCAGCAACAAATATTCGCCCGGGCAGACAGTGGTGACTTCGATCTGTGCTACGATAATTCGTCTTGTACAAGGCTTACGTTGGAGGCCAATTGTTCTTCGAGAAACCCAGTCACACGAGAGGGAGTGCAGATGAGCTTGCCTGCATCGAAGACCAGGGTCGGGTGGGATAAAGTCCCTACACCAGCGCGCTGTGGCCCAGATCAGCGTTAGCTTCAATTAGGTACTTCGAAAGATCTTGAAGGCAATACGAAGCGGAATTGAGATTTTTCCTGAGCAGCGGATTTAGCGACGGGCTTGGCAAGTCTGCATCTCTGGGGTTCCCACAGTCCAATATTGCGTTTACTGATAAGGCTGGCCGCAGCCAAGCCTGCTGCCCTCCTGTCACACAGTCGATCTTCCTATGCCAGGCCCTGGCATTTCCAGAATTTCGCACACGCCGAAATCCCTAACCACCACCCTTGTGTTCGGTACTCCAGGATGAGGCACATTCTCAGCCAAGCTGTGGGCTTCGTTCATACTACCCAGTATCAGACGCCCACCCTCAAATGCAGTCAATGCTTCTACCTCACGCTCTAGTGTTAAAGTGGAGGGTATTTGCATCTGTCTGGCTCAGACTATGGTTGAACGTCTCACACCATACCCCCTTATGGAATTATCAAGGCAAAGACTTCCTTCTTGGTTTCGGTGTGAGCTGTGTATGATCAACTTTGTCGCTCATATATACTTTTTAAAGGTTTCCTTACCTTTCACTGGGATCAATAATATGCCGCTGCTGCTTACCTTGTCACTCGATTACTTGTTTCGACTGCACCTTGGGCGCTCACCACAGCAGCGACCTTGCGCCTGATCACGAATGCCGGTTATATGGCCCACATATCTCCGTATGCTGTATAATTACAACTGTGCAGCTCTCTATACCTATATACGCCAGCGCCAAATCATGTGGGCTGAGATTGATCAGGGCCTGACAGAGCTGCTTGGTGGTAGTTTAGGGCGACTTGTAACAACCTGGGTGTCAGCTCACACGCCTTGCGCTCTGGATGGGCATGGACCATGCCTCAAAGCTCTCGATGATCGATATCGACATGGTGAGCTAAGACTTTCTAGAGAAAGGAAAATAGTTCGCACGCTCCCCGTGACTGCTCAGCCATGTTGCTTGATTGCAATCCCGCGCTCGGCCTTTCGAGCTTCGTCGATCCTTTGCTGCCGATACGCTGCTCTTGATAAGCAGCTACTTTTAATCATTCAAGAACGATTTTCTTGGACACATTCGAGTACTTAGTGTTACCGAAAAGCAAAAAGATCCTAACGATTATCAGATCATAGTCGATATCCAGAAAGTGGGACTATCCAGAAAGTGGGACTTTC
Organism: Didymella pinodella; assembly: GCA_039634465.1. Lineage (NCBI taxonomy): Eukaryota > Fungi > Ascomycota > Dothideomycetes > Pleosporales > Didymellaceae > Didymella > Didymella pinodella. The sequence goes on from CP113352.1 coordinate 1,304,632, forward strand.
CCGAAAGTAACATTATTCCCTGCACACACACACACACACACACACAGTGGCACCACCACGGCCCATATACTGCCTAGACTTCGCAACAATCTTACATTCTACCCCTCTCACCCAATTACATCTACTTTTCACACACACCTCCTTCGTCGGCAACAGCCTTCCCTCCACAAAATTGAAGTCATCTATCGTGCCTAGCCTCAACACGCTGTGCCCAGAATATCGCGCGCTAACACGATATATCAAGCTTCCACAGTCCCCACAAAAGTAGATCGTCATCATCTTCCCACTCTCGATACGTTTGGTGGTGAGAAACGTTTTCAGCACCTCTTTACTGTGAACGTGCTGCAGATGTGCATCATCAATGTCGAGGATGGAGGAGAACCTCGAGACCGTAAGTTTGTGGCAGTCGGTGCGGTTGCACACCATCGACAACACGAAATCGGGCATAGTTATGGGCTTGGAAAAGTTGGTGTAGGCGAACGGGTTCTGAGGGACATGTTGTAAAGAACAAGCAAACGTTGAGTTACCAATCCTAATATATAAGTCGTTGGCTTTAATTCACACCTTGGGTTCGTTTGGTAACTTGCCATATTTGCCAATCTACTCAGTGACAACTCCTTGCGCCTCACAACATCCACTGATTGCCTCTCAGCAATGGGGACGGTTTTCACCAATGGCGCCGAAACCAATCGGTCCAGCTGGTGGCAGTTCATCGCTTGCTGGCCGAACAACATCATAGCCCACCGTCACTGAAAGTCCAATAGTGACTACCCTTGCACGACCACCCAGCCCAGGCGGCTTCTCCAAGCCTAGACTATCGCGCCTATACAACAGTCAATACTCGGCACCTGAATAACCTTGTGACAGCTCACCAATTCGGGTAGTACATGAACAACGTCTCAGTTCTCCGATTCAGCGCCTTCTCGCTTATAATGAGCGTCTCATGGATCTCCTGCTTGACGCGCGCGGCTTGTAGAGGCGGGAGGATGAGGCCGCCGTGGTACTTGAAGTGGCGAATCAGCAGTACGGCAATGAAGAAGTGATCATCGAAATCGCGTCGCACGCCGGCGTGAGCATTACCAGGGTGTGTCAGACCCCAGACTAGCTGGTCAATCATGACGGAGTCGCGTGCGTAGAAGCTCTGAGCATTGTCAGTCAGTCGGCCATGGGTCCATCGACCTGGTGGATGTACAAGCTTGTAAGCGCGTGATGCTGTTACCTGGTCATTACCAGACCATTGGTCTTCTGCCAGAATTCTAAGGAGGTTGACGAGCTCGCGGTCTTGAAAGGTCGAGGCAGCCTTGGAGTTTGGGCTCGTTCGATTCTGCAGCATTATGGAGATGGTATGGCGGAAGTCGGTGTCATCGCGGAGTAGGTCCTACTCTTGGTCAAAATGATGCCTTTAGTGACCGGTCATTCGCGTTGACTTACGATATGTAGCACGAAACGTGTTGCACGTTCCATCACTGGGCCGTAGTTATAGTTCGGTCCCCCCATAGGAAGGTAGGCCCGGAAGAAGGTGAAGACCTGTTGCTCAATGAACTTCTCGCATAGCGTCTGCGGCAGGTTCCTGTGGCGACGAGCTCGATAGACCATGTTCGGCGCCCATGGTAGGATCGTCTCTGACGGAGCAGCGTTCATTATCAGCGTGACGGAGTGGTGCAGTTGAGATTGTTTCTGGTGAGGTGGTGGGAAAGGGATGAGGTGTGTCAGCGCATATATACCTGCAGGCAGGGCGGCAGGCAAGAGTGAAGGCAGATATGCCAAAGTGCGAGAGTGAAAGGAACGTTCACACGAGCTCAACTCAAATGGTCCATTCTTCGAGACATTCTGAGGAGCGTGATCATCAGCTCGGACTTGCATACTACTTTGGATGATACCAATCTGCACACTCTAGATGTGATTCATGTTAGTCTAACACAACTTACGAGGACAAACGCGCAATGACAGACACAAACACAACTGTCTACCCGCCCAAACTACTTCAGCTCCGTCGCTGTCCCCTTAATAGCTTCCTTTTCTTCCTCCGTAAGAGTAATGCCGAACCACTCCTTTAAGACTCTGATTCGGTCTGCCTCCGTCTTGCACTCCTCTACGATATTTGTTTTGCCGCCGAGATTCTCTTTCACCACTGCATTGATCAGCATGCGCTTACCGTAGATCTCTTGATCACCAGATCCATCATTCTTTTCCCTTCTCAAGAACTTGACAAGTAGTTGCGTGACCGTTTGGTGGCTGTCGGGCGATGTACCCGTGAAGTGGTTGATAACATGGAAGTCTGCCTCCATCGCCTCCGTCTCGGAGAAAGCGTAGAACGAATTCCATGGCCTGTCCTTCCCATTACGATATTCGTATATCCAAAGCTTGCTTGCTTCTGTGCGGTGCAACTGCGTGGGGATCCAGTCATGGACCAGACGAACCTCCTGGCTGCCGAGATTGACTTGTGGCTTGTCGTGGACCAGCGGCATGGGTCTTGTGGGACCGTCACCACCGAAGCCAACGTCCATGGTCCAGACTTGGCCATCGGACAGCGTGATGATGTTCACCAGATGGATCCAGCCGGGAAACTCACCGGTGGGCACAGAGTCGATACGTGGCCGAGTGCGGGCTGGGCCAAGGTAGACCGGGAAGCCCAGGAATCGGAGGGTGTGGTTGAGAAGGACATGATTGCCCATGCAGTAGCTCCCACGGCCGCGCGATTGCTGGACGATTTTGTCAAAGTTGCCGAGGGCGGTAATGTCGACTCTATGGGTGGGGTTGTAGTGTAGCCAGAGATTGTCGTATGGGACCGCTGCGATCATATGGACATGGAGCTGTGTAAGGAAGTGAATGTCTTTTGCTGGGTCCTGCAGTGGTTGGTGTTGTTGCAGGCTAGCAGGAAAGCCAATGAAGTCGTAAAAGGCATCAACATGAGCCTGATCGAAGGCGGAAGGAAGGATCATGACAGTTACAGAGTGAGGGCTTCAAAGCTGCTGTAAGTGGTGCACGATAATGAAAAGATGTGTCGCGAAAGCTCTGGCTGACTCCGCGGTGGCCGGACAGATGCTAGGTGTATCGATGGAGGTCAGCATACGGTATCTTGTATATTATTGAATCACTGAATGACGAATCGCCGAATGAGTCAAGCGCATCAACTTTTCAGGCACCGTTAACGCCGGCGGATCATGGGATACGTATGCTGTCGCGCAACGCTGGAGCGCAGTCTGGGTACAGCAAGGAGAGTATCACATTCTGCATGGATCCCGCCGCCGAGATCTGCGACCGCAGCACAAATTCTGCCGTAGCGCACTTCGCAAGGTCGTGGTGTTGGTGTTCTGACTGCCCCACTTTCCAAAGCCGCTAACGTCAGGCTCAGCTAGCGCCTTCGCTAACGGGGCAAGCACTGAGAATATTGACATCGTCGTCGCTTCCTCGAACTTTGCAGCACCCGATCTCTCGCCCTCCCACTAACCACATCATACAGTCAAAATGGCCTCCAAGCGCGGGTATGTCGCGATGACACGACCATGGGTGGGCAAATGCTGACTCTCACAGACGTGGTTCTTCCGGTAACAAGCTGAGGATGACCCTCGGTCTTCCTGTGTACGTCCAACCGCCCGCGACCGCTCTCGAACCCCCGCGCAGAACGAACACCGGTCGTGCAGTGTCTTGAGAGGGTCGTGCTATGATTTGAGAGGAATGGAGGCTAATGCGAACACAGCGGCGCCGTCATGAACTGCTGCGACAACTCCGGCGCCCGCAACCTGTACATCATCTCCGTCAAGGGCATTGGTGCGCGCCTTAACCGCCTGCCCGCTGGTGGTGCCGGCGACATGGTCATGGCCACTGTCAAGAAGGGAAAGCCTGAGCTCAGGAAGAAGGTCATGCCCGCCGTCATTGTCCGCCAGAGCAAGCCCTGGAGGCGAGGTGACGGTGTCTTCCTCTACTTCGAGGACAACGCCGGTGTCATTGTCAACCCCAAGGGCGAGATGAAGGGCTCTGCCATCACCGGCCCCGTCGCCAAGGAGGCTGCTGAGCTGTGGCCCGTACGTTGCGCCGTTGTCGACGAGGGGAAAACTCGGCTAACAAATCGCAGCGTATCGCCTCCAACTCCGGTGTCGTCATGTAAAGTGTCTTTTTTCTGCTTCTCCAACATTTACGGGTCTACGGGAACGGCGAAAATGCATTTACGGGTGGAAGGATTGGAAGCGGACATTGCACCGAATAGCAGTGGACGACCTTCACAATACCAGTCAAATGAAGAATACGATGAACACACCAACACGTTTGCCGCGATTGCACCGACCGACGTGATACATCGGCCACAATGCTGTACAATAAGAAGCCGGTGACACAACGGTCAATGCTTGAACATGCTTACATGAAATGTGTAGGATCCCCAACTAGCACGAAGTACGATCGCACGCCAGCAGCGCTACATCCTCCTCTACGACGACATCCTGCGCCCACCTTGCGAACACCATCGACTCCGCCTCGCGTTTCTTTCCACCCGTGAACTGCAGGTTCTCGTTTCCAACAACTCCAGTTGTGACCTGCCCAGTACTCGGCGCCCCAATGCCTGTGACCACGCCATTTCCGCCCTGCACAACATTCGAGTAGCTCGTCAGCATGGTCTGTACCCCAGACACAAAGCCCTGTCCGTCGAACGCGCAATGCCCGCCTTGCGGCGTATTATCCACAGTCTGCAACTGATTCACCTGCGCAGTGCTAAGCCCCTGGCCTGTTGCAATCTGCTCGTACGCAGTAACAGCCTGCGGGATGCTGCCCTGCAGTAGCTGGAGCTCCGACTGCGTGGACTGAAAGTGAATCCTCGTGCTCGCCACAGCTGTAGCATTTACAACATCAACCTGCGGTGGCATGCCACCGCAGTTCAACTCTACCGCACTCGGCGCATAGTTCTGCATCTGCGCGGGCACAAAGAAGCCGCTCATGAGCAGACTCCCGCCGCTCACACCGGTGAACACCATCGCGCTCATGTTGACCGCGACGCGCTGCGGCATCTCGTTCTGGATCCAATCGTTGACTGCTTGTGCGTGGGCGACGCCGTCGGTGCGTTGCAGACCACTACCACCGCCCCAGAAGAGCTTGTCATTGGGGGCGAGCAGCGCCACGCCCATCGTGTTGGCTTGCACGTTCTGGTTTGGCATATCGAAGAAAGACTGTCCCCCGTCGCCGTGGAGCAGCACATTGGCCCCCATGGTGCCGTTGCCGCTGGTCGCTGCGGCGCCGGGTACTCCCGATCCTACCAGGAACTGATCCGCTGGCGCAGAGATCTTGAAGCGAATTGGTAGGCCGCTGTTATTGATGTGTTAGTGTCAAGTTCCCAGTGTACTAAGCGGAGAATATTCCAGACGTACTTGACCATTACCATGTCATCGAGTATCATGCTTCCGTCTTGTGCCTGGCTGATGCCCATCGGTACACGTGCGGCTTGTTGCTGTGCCGTTGGGCGTTGCTGACCTCCTCTACTATTGCGTTGCGGTGCCGGTACTGCAGCGGCCAAAGCCAGCAGCGACAAAGATACGAGTTTGTACATGGTGAGGAAGGTGAAAAACAGTTAAATTGTTAATGGTAAATAACGGACCGGCCGGGAAGAATTGAATTGATCGACGGTGGATGGGGAGCGCGAGTGAAGGGCTGCACAGCAGTACTCAGGGACATCCTGTGGGGAAGACGAGAGCATATGCAAGTCGACTTGGCTCGTGTCCGCCCTCACTATGCCCCATATTTTGTGAGGTCTGAGCTGATTGCCTAAATCAAACATGTGCGAGTAGCCAAGTTATTTCCGTGTGGAGATCGAGGCTTCGCGATGCTCGAATGAGCTTGACAGCCGCTGTATTCGTGCAGTAACTGGTCGTAGACCGGTAACGACAGTTTTGTGTCTACAACTGTGACGCGTGGTTGGTTTGGGCGCGTTTTGAGAAGGTTTCGGGGCAAGACTGGGCGCAAGGCTTGGCGAGGCGTGGTACGGGAGGGTATGTTTATGCGGATTGAGCTGGAGTTGCATGGCTAGAACGACACGTACGGTTCTTGCATTGAACTACTGGTATCCTACTAGGTTACTTGTAGGTTTGTAGGCGCTGAATGGAGCATGGTGAGGGATTTGTTTTATGTCTGGACCCTGTTCTTGCCGTGGTGATGCTGGCGCATTTCCAGAACAGACTACCGTGTCCGTGCGCGTAACGCCCGGAGTCGCGTGACGCCCGATAACCAAAACAGCACTCACACTTCAACGCGTCATACCTCAACAACCATGGCACCTATTGACAATGCGCTAGCAGCAATTAAAGCGCTGAAACCAGAAGAAAAACTTGTGTATCAGAAAATTGCAGATTAGTATGGTGTTGATCGCTCCACGTTAGCCCGAAGGCATAGAGGTGTTCAGGCAGCTCAAGAAACCAAGTACTCCCAGCAACAAAAGCTCACCCTACAACAAGAGGAGGAGCTTGTACAGTATATAGAGGAGCTTACTGCTCGTCATATACCTCCTACAAGAGAGATGATACAGAATTTCGCGTCATCTGTAGCCAAAGGACGCGTGAGCGAGAGCTAGGTTACCCGCTTCATCAACAAGTACAACATCCATCTCATCTCTCAATACTCAACGGGTATGGACTCCAATCGCCACAACGCCGATTCATACGTTAAATACGAGCTCTACTTCAACTTACTGCAGCGTAAGATCGCTGAGTATAAGGTTGACGCTGAGCACACGTACAATATGGATGAGAAGGGCTTCATGATAGGCATTACCACAAGGGCAAAGCACGTGTTCAGCAGGCGTATGTGGGAGAAGGGGGAGGTCAAAGCATCACTTCAAGATGGCAATCGCGCCTGGATCACGCTGCTGGCGTGTGTGTGCGGTGATGGATCAGCTCTGCCGCCAAGCCTTATCTATGAGTCTGCCAACAGCACTATCCAATCGAGCTGGGTAGAGGAAATACAGTTAGGGGAACACTCTGTACTTGTTTCTTCATCGCCTACTGGCTGGACCAACAACGATATAGGCCTGGCTTGGCTTAAACAGGTGTTTGATCGCTTCACTAAGCAGAAAGCTCAAAGAAAGTACCGCCTTTTGATCCTTGACGGCCACGGCTCCCATGTGACAATAGACTTTATCAACTACTGTGATCAGAATAAGATACTCCTGGCTATGTTTCCTCCACATTCAACCCATACGCTGCAGCCGCTCGATGTGGTGATGTTTAAGCCTCTATCAACTGCATACTCAAAGGAGCTTACAACACACCTTCACAACAGCCAAGGACTGTCAGCAATCAAGAAGAGCGACTTCTTCCACCTATTCTGGAAGGCTTGGGTGAGCACGTTTACTCAGGGGCTGATACTAAGGTCCTTTGAAGCGACGGGTATATCCCCCCTTCAGCCCAACGTCATCCTCCAACGCTTTGCTCAGGGTACCCCTGAGGCCTCTGACAGCAATACAAGCTCTTCTTCAGTCTATTCAGGCAAGGATTGGCTTAAAATTGAGACTCTGTTGCGGAAAGCAGTCAGGGATGAGACAAGCAAGGAGCTGAAGAAGCTCAGCCGCTCACTACACCACATCACAGTTTAAAACTCACTCCTCCACCACGAGAATCTGGGCTTAAAGGAGGCTCTTAAGACTTAAAAGAAGCACAAGAAGAAGAGTAAGGCCCTTAACCTCCAGTCAGATCGCGAGTATCACGGTGGAGCTATGTTCTGGTCTCCTCGCAAAGTACAGGAAGCTCGCTCGCGTGAGCAAGTAAGACAGGAGGAAGAGCAAGCAGAAAACCTTAAAAAAGCAGAGATGGCTGAACTTAGGCGTGCCAACAAGCTATACAACGAGAGGATCGCTCAGGAGAAGCGTGAGCAGCGGGTGAGGGAGAAGGAGGAGCGTGAGCGTGTTAAAGCTGAGAAGGCCAAGGAAGCAGCCGAATGCAAGGCTCAAAAAGAGCGTGATAAGCAAGCTCGCAACGCTAAAAAAGATATACAATTGCCTCAAAGAGGCAAGCGCAAAGCTTCAACAGCTTCTGCAGCAAAAATCTCCAAAAAGCGTCGTGTTGGGGCAGCTCGTAGTCGTACTGTTGCTGCAAGCCCTCCTCCAGCTCTACGCACTCACACAACACGCAGCGGCCGCACCGCCACTTTATATAAATAGTGCTTCACAGGATACTTTCGCATACATTAATACATCACTCTACTAGAAAATCTCGCGATAATAACTATTGTACGTGGCTTTACAGCCTCATTTTTGCGGGTGCTGTTAGGGTGATTATCGGGCGTCACGCGACTCCGGGCGTTACGCGCACGGACACGGTAATTACAAAAGTCCAGTTTGGGGGATTCGCCACCTTTCCACCATAAACACCCCAAAACAACCACACGACTACGCCCCAAAATCCATATCTTCGCGACTCGATCAATATCCCACCAATGACTGATGGTCCACCGTATGGGAACATCCGCAGCCCCACATGCAATGCGCTTTGTTGAGTCCTTCGACGCGCGGTACGAAGATGCAGTGCCACGTGCGATCATTAGTTACGTTCACAGTCGTTGATGTCGTGAACGAATACATTCCTGTCTGTGTACACCTGGCCAATCATCACTATTGACAAGATGTGCTATCAAACAAAAGCGGGCCATAGGGCAAACGCGTGGTGTTCATTTCTTAACAAGACATCCAAGCGTACACAGGAAAAGGTCGACCATCCTTACGGATTCACCAACTATAAACTGCTCACATCCCTCGCCTGCAGATATACTTTGCCATACACTGACTGACTGCCTACCCTCAATTGGGTGGGTTTGAAGGCGCCACGCTTCTCAGTACGACGGGTACCTGACCGAGGCTTGTGTCGTTCCAGTAGAGGCGGTGGGTACGATCACTGATCTGAAGTGAGTAAAAGCTTGACTCCAGCGTTCCACTCTCCGTGATATGAATAGCAGTCGATCCATAAAAGGAGAATCCTGTCGTGGTGGCACCGTCCGTGGATGCATTACTTGCCAGGAAGCCAATTCGCTTGTCTGTAGCGGTGTTGTCCGGAATGTAGAACGTTACGTTTGACCAATTCACAACAGTAGAGTTCGTCGACAGCGTGGTGTTGGGATTGCCGATCCAGACTTTGTCGGCTTCAGGAGCAACTGCTCATCGTCAACACACACCGGGGAGATGGGCCTAGCTAACACTTACAGACAACAGTCGCTGCATCGCTGCTGTTCGATTGAGATACGTCGCCAATATACGCACAGCCTTAAACCGTCAGCAAGGTCAGGCTGAGAGCACACTCTACCTGCCGTCTGCATAGAATAAGGGCAATCCGCCGAAGTCTGAGCCATATCCGTACAGGGCGAAGCTGGATGGGACATCGCGCTTCTTCATGCTAATGGCAAATAAGGGAAGCGTGCAAAGAACGGTGAGTTGGGAGAAGAACATATCAATCTCGACTGAAACTATTTGTTGAGATGCAAGTGTGGACTGGCCAAAAGCGAACGAGTAGAAGGAGCGACTTGATATAGCAGATCTCGAAGACAGAGTGGGCCTGAGAACTTCACCGAAGACTTGGACAAGCGATCAGCGTGCTTTTATCTTTATCCAGCTAGACTTTCAGCTGGAAATGGATGCGCCCTACGCAAGCAGTCTTCGTCACCTTCAAGGCAATACTTATCTCATTGTCAGTCGTATTGCCTAGGCTCGTGTCAGGGAAAGACATTTGGCGTCACCATCAAGAGCTAAGCATCACGTACATCTTGGCAATAGAGACTTATCTATACTTGTTGATCGCTCCACGTCAGCGTGACTACGTACGAGGGCAGCGTTACGACCCAGGTGGAGATCAATGTCTGTGCCCCTTCACCAGCCACAACAGTCGTCGTGCACTGGGCAAGGGACCCATGTTGATGCGGATCTTGCCGACAAGGTTACAATCTCATTCAGGGCATGCAGCGCTCTACCCTACAGAAGGGAGTTCACGATACTTGCCGCACCCACCTGTCTTCAGGACGCCGTGGAGTATTGGTCGGATGGTTGAAACCGCAGGTCCACTGCCGCGTCATAGGAACTCCAATGCATTCGTCGAAGCACAGCCATCTTTACTATAATCGCAAGTTCGATGTCCAAATTAGGACAGTCAGCAGAGAAATATATGTGGGTACTAGAGCAGCACAACGAAGCAGTGCTGGAAGAATACATAAGAGCTTGGAGTACCTCAGGCCTTCTCACCCAAATCAACACACTCACTCTGCTTATCACATCTCGCAACGAATTTCCTAATCTATTTATCCCTCAAGCAAACCCTTCGCTATGTCCCTTCTTTATTTACTCGGCGCAGCCGCTCTGCTTAGCTCTTCGCTGGCGCATCCTTCGACTTCGAAGCTGCACTCTCAACCTGCCCAACTGCTGTCAATTAGAGATGTATGCTCTGGAAACACCAATTCCACTCGTTCGGAGTGGTGCGATTACTCGATCGACACCGACTATGCCACTGGTAGGCGTCGAAGTTGCGTACTGAGGCCCAAATAACTGACATTTTACTGCAGAGGTGCCCGACACCGGCGTCACCAGAGAATACTGGCTGACCCTCGACGACGTCACGGTCGCCCCCGATGGTGTCTCACGCTCAGCAATGGCTGTCAACGGGCAAGTTGCGAAGCACTCACAACCCTGGGGATGCTGACAGTCTTCAGCACTATTCCTGGACCAACCATATTCGCAGACTGGGGTGACACAGTGACGGTACATGTGACGAACAACCTGGTGGATTCTGATAATGGTACCAGCATCCATTGGCATGGTATCCGACAGAACTACACCAACGATCAAGATGGTGTTGTCTCAATAACCCAATGCCCCACGGCTCCTGGGGGCACCGTCACGTACACATGGCGAGCAACTCAGGCGAGTGACCGTATTTGTCCTAGATTACTTATATCTTGTGACTGACATTCTCTCCAGTATGGCAGCACATGGTACCACTCACACTTTGCTCTGCAAGCGTGGGAAGGCATCTTCGGTGGAATCGTCATCAACGGCCCTGCAACAGCCGACTATGATGAGGATCTCGGTATGCTCTTCCTGAACGATTGGGACCATCAGGTAAAAGGCGACGTTCTTCTGACATGTTTCATGGCTGATGCGCGCAGACAGTTGACGAGCTTTACATGAGCGCAGAGAGCTCCGGACCCCCTACTCTCGACAACGGTCTCATCAACGGCACCAATACCTACGATGAAGGCGGCTATCGTTACAACACTTCCTTCATGTCCGGGACCTCATACCGCATTCGACTAGTGAACGCGGCTGTCGACACTCATTTCAAGTTCATGATCGACAATCACACCATGCAGGTCATTGCTACCGATCTTGTACCAATCGTACCTTACGAGACGACTGTAATCGATATCGGCATGGGTCAACGATACGACGTCATCGTCACCGCCGATCAAGCTGATGTCGCTGATAACTTTTGGCTGCGCGCCATCCCTCAATCTGCTTGTTCTGAGAATGACAACTCCGATGATATTCGTGGCATCATCTATTATGGCGACTCACCTTCGACACCATCTACTTCTGCCTACTCCTACGAGGATAGCTGCGATGACGAGACTGACAATCTGGTCCCTTACATCAGCAAGACCGTAGAGACCGAGTCGAGCAGTAACGTTGAAGATGCGACCGTCGCATTCAACTCTGACAGTCTTTTCCGATGGTACCTCAACAGCACCACCATGGTCGTTGACTGGGAAAATCCTACGCTCGAACAGATTCTCGCCGGCAACACAACATACGCGACATCCAACGCCGTACTTGAGCTGCCAGACGCGGATGTGTGGACTTATCTTGTGATTGAGACTACTCTCGGTGTACCCCACCCGATTCATTTGCACGGTCACGACTTCTCGGTGCTCGCTCAAGGCTCCGGCACTTATTCATCATCTGTCACCCTCAATCTGGATAACCCGCCTCGCAGGGATACGGCCATGTTGCCAGCCAGCGGTTATCTTGTCCTTGCATTCGAGACTGACAATCCTGGCGCTTGGCTAATGCACTGCCATATCGGCTGGCACACAAGTGAGGGGTTTGCGCTCCAGTTCATCGAGAGGTATGATGAAATTGCTGCACTGACCAACGAGACTCGCTTGACAGACGGTTGCGACAGCTGGACAAGCTTTGTCGAAGAGGCTAGCATCGAGCAAGATGACTCAGGTGTCTAATCGTGATTTTCTTTCGTTCACTGGCACAAACTTGCTGGAATCGAGCATTCGCCGGTGGTGATCATTTTGGTGCTGAACCATGACGTTCTTTTTGGTAATCTTCTTTCATTCCATTGGGGTTATGCTCGATGTCTGACAACAATTCCTCAAGGTTATTCATTTAGAGCGTAACAACATCCAGTGCTCCCTCTCCACAAGTTGGCGAGGCTTATCTCTAGCCTTTAAACCTCCATTGTGCCTTCATGTCAACGCTAAGCTTCTCTCCCCTGAACACTGCCCTTAAAATCTCAATCGGAACATTATTCTCTCTCAAAACAGCATCATGAAAGCTCTTCTCCTCCCACCTTGGGCCCTCAGTATCTTCTACGAGCTCATTCCGCAGTCTCTGGAATTGGAAAGCCCCCAACAGGTAGCCAGCCTGATAAAGAGGCGGATACTCGCCAGCGAAGGACCTTCGAACTTCGCCTTCGGCAGTGGCACACTCATGTCCTACCCTTGTGACCAGCAGATCGATGCACTCTTGAGGTGTCATCTGCCCGAGATGAAACTTGATCGAGAATATGATACGAGCGCAACGGTGCATACGCCAGAAGAGCATCCCGATGCGATTCGCGGCTTCGTCCGTTGCCCATCCCTGACCGATCTCTGACGGAAAACCGCGCTGCCACAACAGCAGTTCCCAGTACACAGACCAGCCTTCAATCCAGAAAGGTGTCTGGAAGATACTACGGTGTGGATTGTAGCGATCCATGTAGTAGAATTGAAGATGATGGCCTGGGATGAGCTCGTGGTGAACCGTGGAGCGAGAGAATGCAGGATTGTTGCTGCGCATGCTCATCAACTTATCCTCATGGCTCATACTGTCAGTTGGGTAGGAGACGATGATTTCCTCGCCACCCAGGAAGAAAGGGTTGACTTTTTGGCGGGCAGGAGTCATCATAGTCGTCTTCCAGCACTTCTTCGCGACAGCCGGGACGGTTATGAGGTTGTGCCTCTCAACGTAGGCTATTGCCTCATCGGCAAGATCACGGACAACCTGGTGCATAATATCAGCTGTGGTCTTGGGACTTTATTCAGATGGTTGATTCTCACATGAATCTGTTCGCCAGGCTCGACAAATGAGTTTTTGACATGCTCCAGGGCCTCTTGAGGCTGGTCGAATCCTAGGGCTTTGCTCGCTTTTTCCATCTCATCCTCACACCATCTGAATTCCGTTTCGGCTATTTGCACAAGCTCTTCAGGTGTATACGCGACCCATTCCGCCTCAAGCTCTTGCAGCAGCGCCTCCCTACCAATTGGATCACCGACGATATCATCTGCACTCCCAGATCCATCGATTCCAGTCTTCTTACCTAGAGCCGAAGTCAAGGAAGTCAGTTTTGTACTCAATACTTCCCAAGGCTTCTCGATCCACCATGAGATAACAGGATCATAGCCTCGGTAGAAGTCAACCGCTTCTTCAAGGGCTCTTTGCAACTCTTCGAATTTGCCGATCGTCCAGAACATGATGAATCGCTTTTCACTACCTCCAAGACCATCATGGAGTTCGAGCAGGCGCAGCAAATCATTGACGCCTCGCTCAGCTCCTCGCAACGCAGTGGCAATCTGTTGTCCGCTCTGTCTGCCAACATTATGTCTCGTTTCGACGAAGTCAATACAGAGGTCAACCCAATCTCCGAAAAGACCTAGTTCCTTGGCTGTTTGGACCTTTTTCGCTGCAGCTTTGTGTTGATGGAGTAGTCTTGTGATATGGGATTGCAGAAGGAGATAATCAACTTGCTCATTCTGACGAAGACGCTCGAAATCGAAGTTCTTAGAAAGAGAGGCAAGAGTTGATGTGAAGAACTCTCCGACTTTTTCGGCACGAGATGGGCCGAATGAGACACTCAGAAATGCCTGGATGTCGGCAAAGTCTGCTGTGAATATTTGAATAGTGGTCTGGATAGTCGGAATCTCTTTGGGTTCTGGTAGGCGGGCTGACTTGATCGCAATGATTGATGTTATGGGCTGTCTGCGGGTCATGATGTCTAAACTAGCGAAAGTTGGACGAAGTAATCGACACTGCGTAGGTGTGAGTCTGATAGGGGCGACAACAACCAGAGACGATCAGGTGATGGTCAGCTGCGGCGTCTTGGGAACGTCGGAGTTGATGCACAGCCTGTGTAACCTCGACATCCTTCCCGTGTTGCTTATCGTCACACGCAAGCAGGCGGTATGTCGTTACACTGTAACAATAGACCCTGCTCAATGCTTTCAGGAAGGTGTCTCTCCGCATGGTCCGTGCGTTCACCAGAGGGGTAGTAGCGTAGCACTAGTGCCACGCTGTATCCGCCACAAGGCTTATCCGCAGCTCCTCACCTTGGCTTTTCAACGAAAGATGGCAGCTATCCAGGTATCATCCAGTCCCGCTCGGAATCCTTCACATACAGCCCGTATCGTGTGCTTATACTCCAACGGGCGACGGGCGATTCATAACTATCCGGGGGCAATCCTCGTCACTGGCCGCCGATCCTTCAAATATAAGCGCGGAGTACGCCCGAAGCAACAGATAGCAACCCCACCTTTGCCGCGAGGCCAGATGTTTGTGAACAATGTCTCGCATCACAGCAAGAATCAGGCTCAGCACATTGTTACCAACAAAGAACTTGACTACACGAGAGATGTATAACCATAGTCTGCTATTTTCTGAAAAGCAGGGGCTTATGTCGTTATCCTCTGAGACATGGAAGCACGCTTGACTTCGACTCCTCGGTTAAATGATAAGTTATCACTACGGACGTGACCTTCTCTTTCATTCCAAGCGCCATGATAGGCAATGCTTACACGCATGGGTCAGGAGGAGCGACTTTTAACCACGCCACTCCGCAGTATGCAACATCGTTGCGGATCTCCATAGGTACTCAAACACCACCGTACGTTATCATCAAGGTGCTTTTTCCTTGTACTTTCGCGATCGTCTCCACCGCCGAGCGCTGATGTTTGGCTACTGCCAAACAATAGGATCGTGACGACTGATCTATTGGCAGAGCAGCATGGCCGAACACATCCACTCCTTCGAGACAAGCGGTGCCTTGGAAGCCTCGGACGAGAAGCGATCACTCAAGGCTTCTGCGGGTGCAGCCTGCATTTCTACCCCTTCGATCCAGTCTGCTGAAGTCACGGACGAGGTTATCACTGCGAACGAATACGTTGAAGCCGCTGTTCGTACTGAAGATGGCGAAGAACCCGCCAACACACTTCGCGCGTGGGTGCTTGGCTTCTTCTTCGTCACTATCGCCGCTGGCGTGAACATGCTTCTTTCTATGCGATCACCCGCTATCTCAATCCCCGTAGTCGCCATACTGCCCCTCGTTTACCCCGTCGGTTGCTTTTGGGCCCGGGTAATGCCTAGTCGGACATTCAACACATTTGGCGTAGTGTGGTCGCTGAACCCAGGTCCGTTCAGCATCAAAGAGCACACCGTCGTTACACTGATGGCCTCTGTCACGTACGGATACGCCTATTCTACCGACGCTCTATTGGCACTTCAAGCCAAGTCACTCTACGACCACGACCTTGGTGTGGGCTTTCAGCTTCTGTTCACCATCAGCAGCCAGCTCATCGGCATCTGTCTCGCTGGACTCGGCCGCCGTTTTCTGGTTTGGCCTGCTGCCTTGACATGGCCGAGTAATTTTTCGACTACAACGCTACTGTATGCCCTTCACAACAAATCTAAGACAGATCCTGCGCAGGCCAACGGTTGGTCCATCTCTCACTACCGTTGGTTCGTCTACGTGTCGTCGGCCATGTTCGTTTACTACTGGTTTCCGGGCTTCATATGGCAAGGTCTATCGGTGTTCGACTTCCCGACTTGGATTGCGCCCAACAACGTCGTTGTCAACCAGCTGTTCGGCGGGTTCACTGGTCTCTCACTGATTCCTTTGACTTTCGATTGGTCGAACGTGATTCCGTATTTAGCGGACCCACTTCTATCACCAACTGTTTCGCACGTGAACACTCTCATCGGTCTGATCGTCTTCGTCATCGTTCCAGCGCTCGGGATTTCGTATTCGGGCGCTCTCTATTCCGCTTACCTGCCTATAAACACGTCGACTCTCTTCGACAACACTCAGAGCCCTTATGTTGTGCGCAACATCCTTGGGGCAAATTTCACCTTCGACGTCGACAAGTACAGAGCTTACTCACCCTTGTTCCTCGCGCCAACTTTCGCCCTCAACTATGGTCTCAGCTTCGCAGCCTTGACGGCGTCTGTGGTCCATACCATTCTACACCGTGGCAAGATATTGGTTCGCCAATTTCGAGAAGCCTCATCCCAGAGTGAGGATATTCACTTCAACATGATCAAAAAGTATAGGCCAGCCCCGGATTGGTGGTATCTGACATTGCTTGTTGGGTCACTCGCGATGGGCTTTGGCGTTGTGGCAGGCTACGACACCCAACTTCCATGGTGGGGATTCCTGGTCACATGTGTCATTGCTGGAATATTTGTAGTACCCTGTTGTACTATCCTGGGCATGACAAACATCATGCTCTCACTAAACGTCATCAGCCCTTTCATCGGCGGATATCTGTTTCCAGGAAAGCCAATCGGCGTGATGATCTTTAAGGTGTACAGCACAATTGTGTTGGGTCAAGCTCAGGTATGTGGCTCTTCCCACTTCTGTACATGGTTGTCTTAGCTAACACTCTTGGCTTCAGACGTTCTGTGGCGATCTCAAACTAGCCCAATATATGAAGGTTCCGCCACGCATCACTTTCAGTGCACAGATAGCCGCGACAATCTGGTGTTGTTTCGTGCAGATCGCGACAATGGACTGGGCGTTGGCTAACATCGAGAACGCCTGCGAGCCCATCCAAGCCAACCACTTCACCTGTCCAAACGGTCGCACGTTCTTCTCCTCCAGCGTTGTCTGGGGTGTTATTGGTCCCACACGTGCTTTCGGAAGCCACAGCATTTACAAGTATTTCAACTTATTTTGGCTTGTGGGTGGCGTCCTTCCAATCGCTCTGTGGGGCCTTGCAAAGATGATGAAACATCGATACATCAGCAACCTCCACGCTCCGATCATGCTTGGCGCAATGGCGTGGCTGCCCCCAGCTACTCCTCTCAGCTTCTTCTCATGGGTCATCTTCGGACTCATCTTCAATCTTTGGATTAGGAAGCGATGGCATGGATGGTGGAAGCAATACAACTACCTCACTGCTGCTGCCTTGGACACTGGTTTGATTCTGAGCACGGTGGTTATCTTCTTTGCTCTCTGCCTGGAGTTAGTGCACCACAATGGTGGGGTAACGTCGATGTTTTCAATAACCTGGACTACAACATGATGGCATTTCGCAAGACTGTGGCGGAAGGAGCGACGTTTGGGCCCAAGCAGTGGCATTGATGCCGCAGTCTGAGGAGAGGGAAGTAACTTCATATTTCATAAATCTGTGTTTCACGGAAGCAGTTCATGAAGTATTTGGAGCTTATTGAAAAGCACTCATCAGTCTGACCAGCTCTCTGGTAGTTACGAAGATCCCAACTTCTAACCTAGTATTGACTAAATACGTGTATTGCTAAGAGCGCTTGGTAGTCTCTGTTGCGGTATGATACAGACACTCGATCTTTCTCACGATAGTGATAGAATTCGAGAAGTGTGGTTTTACAAAGAAGCCTGTTCTCATTGCCCGTTAGAATCATCACGCCTAGCCGCTTTACCAAAATTACCTCAATGCGTACAAAGACAAAGACGAACGATATCCAAGCTCTATTAGATTTACGCAGAACCGACAGAGTCACTTGTAAACAGACTACATCGCTGCTTGATCTAGTCTACCATGTAGAAAGGAGTAACTTAGGACATATTAATAGGCATGATGTCGTATTTCTGGTACTACTATACTTCCAAGCGGTCAACAGAACGGACTTCTTCGTATCTCCCCCCCAACTGACCGGGGATTTACAATGCTTCTAGCCAATCACGCATGAGTTCGCCACGACATTTCTCATTTGATCCTCATCATTTGGAACTGTTGTTGGCTTACGCCTGAAACTGGTGTTTCCCCAGCTATGTTGCACGGCGTAGACCGTCGAGCCATGCGCCAGCCCATAAGATATTCATGGGACCATGAACTCTGTAGCGATCACGTCGTTGTGTCAGTTCCCACTTTGAAAGCGATGGTGTCATTACACACTCTATCTGCTGTTGAGTTTGAGCGTCCAAGGTAGCGACCGAGCCTGTCACTTTCAGTCTCGGTACGAAGAATCTCCTTGTACCTGTGACATTTGTGGTGGCACAGCTTGACATAGTTTGGAACGCTCTTGGTTACTCGAACGATCAAGCCACTTTCACGTTGAACAATCTATGCCGAGAGGTCTCACCGCGCGAGCATGTGGTAGATTTTATATAAGCGCAGAGACTCACGGAAAGACACTGGTATCTTTCCAGTTGAGATTGTGTGAAGTACAGGAGATTGTTTCAGGCGCTGGCACTGTGAGTAGGATGCCCTTCTCCAGTGCCTCCCACTACGGGTAAGCCAAATGGACATTGTGTAGAGGCGGTTGACTGTCGTATCATGGTGTATAGGTCGTTTGTCCTGCAATTCGGTTATGCAAGCATGACCTTCACTCATCTCCATGTGCAAGCCTCCGCTATAAATTTCTGCTCGTTACGGCCTGCTCCTGTGCCTCTCACCTACCTTCTCCCCAGCTATCCTCCAGCTCAACCACACGTTTTACCACAACGAAGTCACCTGGTACTCTTCAACTGCCTTCTGTGAGCAACATACATTGTGTGTAGCCAACAAAGCCTCATAATCCTACCATTTAACACGCGCGTAGAACAATGTCAGCGCCAATCGACTTCTCTTGGAAGATAGATTGCGAAGGCACACGGAGTACCGATTCCGCGCACGCTGCCAGGATTGCAGCTGCACGACTTCGCATCGTCGCTGAAGTCAATCAGACTCCAGCTCCGGCTGCAGCCACACCCGAAGAGAAGCCAATGTTCGTGCGAATCGGCTGGCGTCTGAAGATAAAAGAGTGGTTCAGACCGAACTCGACGAAAACGCGCGTGTATGAAGAGTTCCTCAGAGCGCAGGCGATTCCAGACCAGCCTGGACAGGCCGTCGAGGAAGTAGATGAGCCAGCATCGTTGCCGGGCGCTGCGTTGCAGAAGCTCAGGGAGGAAGACGAGGAGCCTCGACCTGCGTCAGCGGTCGATGAGACCGATCTCGATTTGACTCGAGAGGATTATACCGACCACATCTCGGCATTGCCGCCCATGCCTGGTCACCAGCGCGAAGTCTCCGCGGTCTCCAGCAAAGGATCCCACGCCCCATCACCTCGTCAGAGCAACGAAGAGCCCTCTCTCGAGGACTTGATGGACGACACCCTGGACGCGCTAGATGCACCAGGCAACCGCTGCTCTATCCGCTCTCCACTGCCGCCACACTGGCGAGCTGCCGAGTCCTCAAAGACGACGAGCAGTAGCCGCACGGCGGCGCAGCAAGAGGCACACAGGAGCAGTGAGGACTTGCCTCTACCAAGCGCTGTGTTTGAGGCAGGAGCGGGGTATCTCCCTAACTTGTCGGCTTCGAAGTCTGTCCCCAACTTCGCGGTGACGAGCAGCAGGCCAGGCACGGATAGCCAAGACAGTGAGGAGTGCGCCCAGGCGATGTCCGAGTCGGGCAGGTGGTTTCGTAGCGTTCGTAGGAGGTAGGTAAAATATTCTCGAGATCTAAGAGGCCGAGAAGGGTAGAAGATGGAGGCTGGGAGGTATGCTCACGGGCTAGAGAGTGGACTAATACACATCATGGAATGTGATGACAGATCGTAAATGGCTGCATCATCCTGTAAACTGATTCAACGCTTCAAGCAATTGTATAAATACACATCAATTTCTGTTGCAGGTGCAGACGTCGACACAAGCAACCGCCTCATCCCACCGGACAGTCTCCCGGGCGTGCACTGACAAGACGACGAGCCCCATCATCCCATGATCAAAACACACAGAAAGCATAGACAACAGCAGAGATATCAACAATGACAGACACCAGCAG
Organism: Didymella pinodella; assembly: GCA_039634465.1. Classification (NCBI taxonomy): domain Eukaryota; kingdom Fungi; phylum Ascomycota; class Dothideomycetes; order Pleosporales; family Didymellaceae; genus Didymella; species Didymella pinodella. The sequence continues at coordinate 1,324,867 of CP113352.1, forward strand.
CGTGATCGCAGATGCAATTCAAACGCAGACGTCCGCCACGGCGATGGAGTCTGCTCGGGCCCCACACCGACGAGAGCCGCACGGCGTTCGGTCTGTCTCGCTCTGGGCGAGCGCAGGCAGGAAAATCTTCGCTCACGGCTCCTCGCCAAATCCTCACGACAACCGATACCGGCATGCATGGCACGAGTGAGCCAGCGCCAGACTCAGCCGAGATGGAGTGGGGAATTGCTGCTGTCACGCACAATTGCTGCGTCGGGGTGAGGTTAGTTTAAGAGCGATGCGGACTGGGTACCTGCGGCTCAGAATGGGGGTCATTCGTAGTGAGCGGGCCGCAGCGTGGGCTGTGCGCTGGGAGCCTTGCGGTTTGAGGTGCAGCGCGCTTTGCATGCAACTGTCGAGTGTGGGGAAGCTGGCACGGTGGTCACGATGGCTGCGATGAAACGCATACGAGCGCATTGTGACAATAGCAGGTCGGTGTGTCTTGGGCGTCTTGGATCGTCGAGGGCAGCAACGACGTCTTCGGCGATGACGAGACACAATGACGTTCTGCCGTGCTGCTGCCCGTGACCGCGCTGACGGCATCCACCAAGCTTCCAGAAAACGCAACGTCAAGATCTCAGCCCTTCCGACGATGCCGCGCTCTGCAGCGCCAGGGACAGATGCAGGCATTGGCCAATCATAAATGCTCCGCTTGCAGGCCGATAGGGTCCATGCGGCGTCGTCAGTCTGGAGCAGTATGGGGCAGCTCATGAGCATCCGACGCTGGCCGAGCACCGCGCGCAACATCGTGGGCGTTCCATGGAAGACCCTGAGTACGTCTTGGAAGTATATATGGCGTCAAGTACGTATCTGCTGGTCACAAGACCATCGAACCGCTCTCGAATGAATATTTGAAGATTAGGGGTTCTTCTAATATCACTTCATACCAACGCCACTGTCCTCCTCCACATCCATCACCACATACCACGCAACTACACTTCAACACATCCAGCGAGAAGAAATCATAGACCTTTCAATATGGGCTCCCGCTTCCAGCAGGTCCAGCGCCTTCAGCGTCTCACAGCCGCACCTTCATCCAAGATACTCGCCCGCAATGTGCACCAGAGCTCCCGCCACAATACTGCCATTCAAGGCCCTGCTCCCACATCACCACCCTCACAGCTTCTGTCCACAAAGACATACCGACAGGGACCAACACCGGAATCTGTCCTTGCCCGCCTTCCCACATCATCGGTCGCCCGCTCGTATCTGATCACTGCCATGTCCTCGTCGCCAGCGCTGCTCGGCCTGACATTCACTGTGCTGCGCAAGATGCTCGACTCGAAGAACTACCTTATGGACGTCGAGCGCAACCCTCTTATCCGGACCCTGCTGAAGAGCACTTTCTACGCCCAATTCTGCGCTGGCGACAAAGCCCATGAGGTGAAGCCCAACCTCGCCGCGGCACGATCAGTGCTTGGCTACGACGGTGTCATCATCGAGTACGCGCTGGAAGTTCTCGGAGGGAGCGAACCAACCGCCGCCGAGACTGCGGCTGAGATCGAGGTCTGGCGCAAGGGCATGATGAAGAGCGTGGAGATGGCGAGCGAGGGCGACTTCATCGGTCTCAAGTAAGCCCGCACACCGCAATCACTGCCCAAATACTAACAACACTTAGATGGTCCGGCCTAGGCCGCCACGCCCTAAAGCTCCTCCAGAACCAGCAGGACGCCACCCCCGAAATGTGGGCCGCCATCACCGAAGCCTGCGACGCCGCCGCCGCAAAAGGCGTCTGCCTCCTCCCCGGCGCCGAAGAAGAAGCCACCAACATCGGCCTCGAGAAATGGACCCTCGCCCTCCAGCAAAAATACAACACCCCCGCCTACGGCCGCGCCCTCATCTACACAACCTACCAATGCTACCTCCGCGCCATCCCCGCACGCATCGCATCGCACCTCGAGCGCGCCAGCGCCCACAACTACATCGCCGGCGTCAAACTCGTCCGCGGCGCATACCTCAACTCGGAAAAACCGGGGACTTGCTTCGCCACGAAACACGACACAGACGCCTGCTACGACGCCTGCGCCGCGGCCGTCCTCACACAATCCTGGTCCCCCACCATCACCCCCTCGGACCCCAACATCCCGTTCCCGGAAGTAAACATCGTCCTCGCAACACACAACCTTACTTCCATCCAAACCGCTACATCCCTCCGCGCAGCACAATTGCAAGCCAATAACCCAGCCACGCTCCCGCGCCTCACGTACGCGCAGTTGCAGGGCATGGCGGATGAAATCAGCCAGAGCCTCGTGCAGGACCCCACGATGAAGAAAGATGTGAATGCGAGCGTGGTGAAGTTGCTCGCGTGGGGCACGATGACGGAGTGTCTTAATTTTCTGATCAGGAGGGCGGCGGAGAATAAGGAAGCGGCGTTTCGGACGGAGGATACGCGGAGGGCGATGGGGGCTGAGTTGTGGCGGAGGATGAAGGGTTTTGTGGGGATGGCGTGAGGGAGGTGAGTGATGAGGGGGTGTGGTGTTGCATAGCGTGGTGTTTGGGTGTTTTTTTTTTGCGGTTTTGGGGGAGCATAGCGTGGCGTGGGTTCAATGCATGGGCCTTGCCTTGGGTCTTTGGGACTGAGCAGTTGATTTCCAACGATGGGGTTATGAAGGGAATAGGTTTTACGAATACTACAATATCTCAGTGTGCTGAGCATCGTTTTAGATTTTAAGAATATGTTTCTTGTCTTGCGTTGTCATCGTTTGCCATAGCATCACAGCATCTATCATACAGTCTATCCACATCCATTCTCCTTCTAATTCCGTCTCGTCTCGCCCGAATTCTTAGCACCAGACCCTCTCTCCACCTTACCATTCTGCGTCACACCCCCTCCCACCACCTTCTCCCCACGCACACCCTCAACCCCCCTCGCAACCACCCCACCAACCAACACCACCACGAGCACCAAATCCACAACATGCACCCCCCACCACCAATGCTGCACCCCAGCCTCACAGCTACTAAACTCCATAACCCACTCCCCCTCGTCTCCGCGCTCTGGATCAAACCACGCAGACAGAAACCCAGCCGAGCCCGAGAACTCGCCCATCATGCTGCGCAGCGTGATTTCGCGCAGGTGCGGGGCGCTGGGGATATGCGTGCAATCTTGTTGTGACGAAGAAGAGGAGGGGGAGGAGGGGCGGACATCGTACTCGCGCGGCGGGAAGCGAACAGCCTGCCACTCCTCCTCACGTCCCGTCTCAGCCGTGCCATTGATCGCAGCCTCCGCGTCCGCGATCCCAGCCGTTGAAGAATTCCCCCCGTGCCAATACGCGTCCCCCCTCTCCACAACCCTCGCATCGCACCCCGTTGCGCCAGACTGGCGGATCCAATGCAGCGTATCGCACCCCTCGTGATCATGCCCGTTGAGCACCACGCCCCTCCGCCCCAGCCCCGCCCCTTCGGCGTGCACGTCGCGGTTCAGCCCGAATATGCTTTCCAGAACGATGTTGCTGCCGTACGGGCTTAGCATGTTTTGCTCGCGCACGCCGTGGCCGGTGTCGAAGTAGTCGAAGAACGGGCTGTCGATGCAGATCCCTGGGGCTTTGTGCAGGGGGATGTGGGTGAGGAGGATGGTGGCGTGGGTTTTGGATGTGACGGGGCGGGAGGTGGTGATGATGTGGTTTATGAAGGCGTAGGTGTCTTGTTGGAGGGAGGGGGTGTAGGCGGGGGTGTCGAGGTTCATTGTGTTGAGGATGACGAGGCGGAGGGCGGGGGGGTCGGTGTTCGGCTTGGAGATGTCGTTGTCGTCGGGGGGAGATGTGTGTGTCGACGTGTTGCGAGGCAGCTCGAACCAAACATCCCAATTCACACTCCCAAACGCGCGCTCAAACCTCTCCACCCGCTGCTCGTCAATATCCCCCGCATACCCAATATCATGATTCCCCGCCACATTAATCACTCTCCCCGCCCACCCTTCATCCTCCCCCAACACCTCTCTCCTCCCACCCCAAGTCCTCTCCCTCATATAATCCCCCTCGTCATAATCCTCGCTCTCCCCCTCCTCCCCCATAACCTCCTCGGGCACCCTCTCCAGCCCGCGCATAACAGTCCCCCAGTACCGCCCCGCCCTCTTCTCAAACTCGCCATCCGTAATCCACTGACTCCCCAGCAAATCCCCCAGGACAGCAATGTGCGTGGGCTGCGTGGCCCATCTCAGACTGCGCACGATATGCGCGAGGTAGTAGTCGTTCCCCCACAAATCAACGCTCTTTCTGCAGCCCTCGAGCCACGCCCCGAAATCAGTCACGGCGCCGCGCGCAGCCTTCACCAGAATGTCGCGCACGTCCGGAGGGTCGAAGTTAACTTCGCGCAGTTTCTGGGACACGCCGCGCAGGCTGGGGAATGCGGGGGTGGACGGGTCGGGCAGGCTGGAGTCGCCTTCAAGTTGTGGGTCGCCGAGGGCGAGGAGGCGGAAGGGCGCGCGGGCGTGCTGGAGTGGGAGAGAGGTGGGATTGGGCTGGGGGAATGCGCAGCCGTGGAAGAAGGGGTAGAGGTATAGCCATGTTGTGCCGATGAGGGCTAGGGGGAGCAGCAGCGCGGCGAGGCGGAACAGGAGGCGCGAGAGCTGCATTGAGGCATCGTGTGGTGGTGTGTTGGGGTTTGGGGAGGGCTCGGGGGTGCTGCGGAGTTCGGGGGCGCGTGCGTAGACAGGGGTGCAATGGACGTTGTCTCGCTTACACAGTACTTGCGGGCTGCATGGGAACTTGATGATAAGAATCTTGAACTGAACACACAGGACATGCATCAACGGCATGAGAATACCAACTTCGTATCGTCGTGTTGTTTGTCTACACCGCTAGCCTCTCGTTCCCGTGCTGTCTATCCAAGCAGGTCACCAAGAGCGCCGCCAGGAGGCTTCGACCCTGACTGGGGCGACTGTGCCGCCGGCGTGCTCGAGCTGGAAGCCGGCGCACCCCAGAGACCCTGGCTCGTCTTCTGCTTGGCCAGGTCGCCCATCGTCACCTTCTGTGTCGGCGTCTGAGCCTTCTTCGAAGAGACACCTCCCAGCAGAGACGCAAAAGCATCTCCGCCAGCCTTCTTGGGAGCGCCTCCTCCCAGCCCCCCCGGCGACTTCACCGAGCCTGGTGTGGACGCACTAGACTGCAGGGCAGGCTGCGGCACCGACGTGAAGTAGTTGGGCCCAGCCGCCTGGTATCCTGTAGGCTTGGGCGGCTGCGAAAAGCTCGAGTTCATCGAAGCGGGCTGCGCAGGAGGCGACATCATGCGACTTGCCGACGGTGCAGGCGACACGGTCGCGAACAGGTCGTTCAGGTTGCTGTTCTGAGCCGCAGACTGAGGCTGCGGTGCAGCGAACTGCGTGGTGGAGCTGATGGTCGACGTAGACGCGGGGGGCGCAATGCCAAAGCCAGCTGGCTTCGCAGCAGGAGTAGGCGCCGCAGACTGGAAGTCGTCAAAGTCGTCATCGTCGCCGAAATCATTGCTTGCGGCAGGCACAGCGGCTGCTGGCTGCTTTCCTGACGAGGAGCTGGCGACCGGTGCAGGCTCGTCGTCCCACGCCAGCAGATCCACAACGGGCTCGGGCTCCTTGGGCTTTGGTGGCTCCGCCTTCTTCGGCTCTCTTCTTGTCGAGGTCGAAGTCGGCTCCTTTCGTCTGGGCGGGCTTGCGACAGTTTCTCCCTCGTCGTACTCGTCGTATTCGTCGAATCGCTCGCGCCGTTGTTGTGTGTCGTTGAAGCTGGGATCTTGCCCGCCGAAACCACCTCCGTCTCCGTAGACGCCGCCAGTGTGGCCGCCGTACTCGGCAGACTCGCTGCCAAACCCTCCGTACCGGCTGCCCCCGCCGCTGCCAGAGAAGCCACCGCCCAAACCCATGCCGCCCTCGACACCTCCGAACTTGTTGCGGTTTGCACGTGCCTTCTTCCGCTCTTGTCGGATTCTGTCCACGTCGCCCAGGAGCTCTGCAAGCTCCTTGGCCCGATTCCTGACGTTGATGCCCTGGTCCTTGCCGTTCTGGTCGATGAAGTGGAACTGCCGCAGCATCTTGAGCAGCGATACGTGGGAGCGTGCGTCGTCGATGACGCGCTCAGAGCCGTTCTTGATCAGGAATTCGAGCAGTTGCAGGGCCTGGGGTGTCAGTGGAGCCCAAGCAGGGAGTCAATGCTGTACGCACTTTGTAGATCTGCCTCCACTCTTCAGAGGCCTTCTCTGTGAAGCGCTTGTAGATCATGGGCATGATTTCGTTCAACAGTTGGCTGTTGATGTCAGCGGAGGAATGCATGTGTGCGTCGTGGACTGCGTACTAGTTGAAGGTTGCGTTGGCAATCTCCTGCATCAGCGTCGAGGAGGCACCTGAGAGCAGTCAGCGTTGCCCTGGTGCACTGAATCTCGTGGAGCTTGACATACCCCATGGCTCGTTGTTGGTCGCCTCGCGCACCTTGGCCTCCATCTCGGTGAAGTTCATGACCGCTACGTCGACGGTTAGCAGTGGCCAGCTGGCCATGTGTTGTTGCGGCGCGCACCATTTTGGGCCTTGCGGAATCCCGCCTTCAGGTCGTAGAGCGTGAGATTGCTCACTTGGTCTTTCAAGCTGTTGAAATCCATGGCTGTGGGTTTTGGTGTTGCGGCGTTGCGGCGTGGGTCAGGCTGCCCGTGTCGAGGAGGACTGGGAGGACAGGTCGGCTGGCAGCAGTTGGGCGCGACTCGGCTCTGGTACGCAGGGTCGTTGTCGAGGGGAGCAAGAACCTTGCAGCTGCGCGCTGATTATCTAATTATCGAGGCTGCGTCCAAGTGCAGGCCAAGCCAAGTTCAGTGTCAATTGCACGTCAAGTCGACCAAGGGCGCGTCGTGATCGAGGGCCGGAGGAGAGCGGCGCTGTGGGTTTATCACGTGCATTGCGCGTAGCTGAATCCTAGAGCAACTCAAGTCACATTGGTATTGGTCCTTTCTGAAGGATCAAGTCAAATGCTGCATGGTAAATCACCTATAATGCCAAGACATCAAGCATTGCGCTTCGAAAATAAATTCAAAAAATGAGAATTGCTACACTCAATGGCCAAATCCATCTCGCTGCTCTCAACGCCGGCGACGACGCTAGGGCCGCAAAGAATGGAGAGCTTGAGCTTCGTCCATGTCGAAGTTTTGGTCCCCGGACACTCTCTCTCCACCATCATCACCTGTACACTAGCCATCTCTCCTAGGTCAATTGTACCATAGCCATCTCTTCGGCATCTTGTATTGCATAGCATCCTGTCTCTTGGACTCGTCCGCAGCCCCAGCCGCCACCCTCCTGCCCTTTAACCGGCCATCCATTGCACAGAGCACATTGTGACAGGTGAGTGTCTTGCGTGTCTTGTGTCTTGTGTCTTGTACAGTCCTCTATTCCTGCCGGCGTGCTCGCCCCGCCCCGCCGCGGCTTCACAGCGCGTATCGCCAGAGGCTCGCCGCAGCAGCTGGAGCTTCACCGCGCTACTGCCAGCTCCAGGATGCATGCTAACTGCTTCCAGCCCCCCACCACCCCGCGCCCCACCATGTCTACTTCTTCCACGGTCCTCTCCGCCTTCCGCCGCTCCACCGCCAACTCTCTCCGCCTCCAAGCTCCCATCAGCAAGCGCTTCTTTACTCCCTCTGCTGCCAACATGGTTGTCAAGACTTACTTCGACGTCAACTGGACCGGCCCCGAGGTCACCGTCGACCAGCGCGGCAATGTCACCAACGTCGGCCCTGTCAAGGGTGAGCTGCCCCGCCCCGCATGCCCTGCCCTTCCCTGCTCCGAGCTGTGCGTGGAGCTGTAGTAGCTGCTCTCCAGCATAGTGCATGAACCACTGCTGAGCCAATGCTGCACCATTGCTGAGCCACTGCTGAACAATGCATCAATCACCGAACCAAACTAACCCCATCCTCACAGAGCAATCTGGCCGCATCAACTTCGAGCTCTTCGACGACGTCGTCCCCAAGACGGTCGAGAACTTCCGTGCCCTCTGCACCGGCGAGAAGGGCTTCGGCTACCAGAACTCCAAGTTCCACCGCGTCATCCCCCAGTTCATGCTCCAGGGTGGTGACTTCACCCGTGGCAACGTATGTAGCTGGCGCACATAGTCCACCGCAAAACGGCAAGCTGACTGTCAACAGGGCACGGGTGGAAAGTCCATCTACGGCGAGAAGTTCAGCGACGAGAACTTCAAGCTGACCCACAACAAGCCCTTCCTTCTGTCCATGGCCAACGCCGGCCCCAACACGTAAGAGCGCCCGTTCCGCATGTCCAAGCAGTCACTGACGTCGCCCAGCAACGGCTCCCAGTTCTTCATCACCACCGTCGTCACCTCATGGCTTGACGGCAAGCACGTCGTCTTCGGCGGTGTCCCTGACGGCGACGTCGAGTCGTACAAGGTCGTCAAGGCGATCGAGGCCTGCGGCAGCGGCAGCGGCACCATCAAGTACAAGGAGGGCCCACCCACCATTGTCGGTGCCGGTGAGCAGTAGACTATTCATGTATAGATTTGATGGCAGAATGAAAGGCGTTATCTTTTTGGCGCATTCGGCAGCTTTCGCGAGAGCAGCGATGCCCACTGGAGTTCAGTTCTTTCTATCTGTAGCTATGAGCGTCAATTGATTCTACCGATGACATCTCCAATACACTCTTCACTCCTCCCAACCAATGCTGCGCTCCGGGTGCTGATAGCTGCCCCAAATTTATCAATCGCTGCCCCTCACTCAACACAACCCCGCGCCTGACGCAATAGCTTCCGCACCGACAACTCCCGAATGACAGCACCACCAACCTTCAACAGGAAAGGCTTCCATGTGCGGCATTCCCACAAATGCCGATGTGTAGCTCGATTTCAACCATCGTATCATGTACAAGGCGCGATGTGGACATGGACCAAGTCACCTAATTGGGTCACCAATTGACACAATTGAACCAGAGCCCTTCTTCTTCTTAACCCAAAACCGACTGCTTTCCAGTTTCTATAACGAAGGCTTCCACTTGAGTCAATTTGTCGTGTGACTCAGTGATAACCTCATCGAGGTGAAGTCACCTAAGTCGACAGCATCCACTGCTCACTCCATCATACGCCTGGATCACAACCACCCTCCAGCATGGCGCCTCTCCACCCAGCGACCTACGGCATTCATGCTGATGACCGCACAAACATCCTCACCGACGTCGCCCCTGCAATCCACACAAGCACCACCTTCCGCTACCCACGGGACCCCTCGCAGCTCCACCCAGTAGACACCGAAGGCGGCGAAGTCATCGACCTCAGCACGCCCCTGGTATACTCGCGCCTCGCATCCGCCAACATCAACCGTCTGGAAACCATCCTCGCGCCACTCATCTACCCCGGCGCGCCCTCAGCAGACCTCGAGCGCCTAGCCAACCACGTCGTCAGCTACAGCAGCGGCCTGAGCGCATTCCACGGGCTCCTCGTCAGCGTCGTGCCCAAAGTCGTCGCCATCAGCGGTGGGTACCACGGCTGCCACGGCGTCCTGGACTTGCACGTGCGCATGCACGGTTTACGGACCGTAGACCTGCACGCCTCCGACACCGCGTGGGACGAGGCCGGCATCGGAAAAGGCGACCTCGTGCATCTCGAGACGCCGCTGAATCCCACCGGCGAAGCCTTCAGCATCCAGCACTACGCCGAAAGAGCGCACAAGCGCGGCGCGCTGCTCAGCGTCGATGCGACGTTTGCGCCGCCGGGGCTCATGGATCCGTTCCTCTGGGGCGCAGACTTCGTGATGCATTCAGGCACAAAGTACATCGGCGGCCATAGCGACATGCTGTGCGGGATCCTTGCGACTGCGAACTCGCCCGCTGGGCTGAAGCGCGCGGAAGGGCTGCGCGCGGACCGTATTTTCCTCGGTGCGGTGCTGGGGAGTCTGGAGGGCTGGCTGGGCGTGCGGTCGCTGCGGACGCTGGAGTTGCGCGTGCAGCGGCAGAGCTCGAATGCGGATCGCCTTGTAGCGTGGCTGGACGGCGCGTTGAAGGGCGGCGAGGACAGCGAAGTCGTGCAGAAAGTCGTGAGCAAGGTCACGCATGCGTCGCTCCAGACCGACGACTTTGCCTGGCTGAAGAAGCAGATGCCCAACGGCTTCGGCCCCGTGTTCAGCATCTACACGCACGAGGTCGAGCAGGCGCGCGCTCTGCCGAGCCATCTCGGGTTGTTCCACCATGCGACGAGTCTGGGCGGTGTGGAGAGCTTGATTGAGTGGCGCAGGATGAGCGATGCGCATGTCGATGAGCGGCTGTTGCGCGTCAGCATCGGGGTGGAGAACTGGGAGGATCTGAAGGCCGACTTTCTCTCTGCATTCAAGGCGCTTGCTAGGGGCGGTGCGCAGACTACAGACGCAACGCGAGGGGCAGCTGTGCAGGTTGGACAGCAGGGCGCGAAGGTCGAGGGTGCGGCGCAGGGAAGTGTGTGATTCCTGTGAGTCTGCGAGAAACTACACGTAGAAATCAAGATACATTGTTATCAGGAGTTAGACCCGACCCATAAATACCATCGTCCATTCGCACTGTTGTGATACATTTCATCACGACTCCAACAACATAACCCACTCCAAAAGTCTCCACACTGCCCTTCCATCTCCCCTCCCCCATCAGCAGACCATCACGCGCCCACCTACGCCGTCACCTTCAAGAACCCCACCCGCTCCGCCAGCGCATCCTCCTTGATCATCTCCGCCGCCCCTTCCCCGACCCCATACGCAACCATCTGCGTATGCCCATTATTCAGCCTCGGAATAGACGACACATCCGCGACCCTCAAACCCCTCACGCCGCGGACTCTCAGGCGCGAATCAAGCACCGCATTCGGATCGGACAACGAGCCCATCGCACACGTACTGCTGGGATGGTAACCTGGATAATCAGCCGTCTTCCCTTCCAAAAAAACGCTAAAACAGCTGGGAGGTGACTCACAAGTCGTAGCATGCTCCTTCACATACGGCACCCAATCCTCTCTGCTCTCATTCCGATGATGCGCCAGCCCCGGGGGCCAACTCCCCTTAATCACCCCCTTCGTCCCCGCACCTTTCATAACTATCTCATTCGCAAACGCACACGCCTCGCTCATAACAAGCATATCCAGCGGATCCGCCAGATACCTATGATCCACCACCGGATTCACCCTGGTATCCTTGGACGCGAGCGTCACGCTGCCGCGACTGCGCTGGTTGAACAAAAGATTGCACAGTGCGAATGTGTGGTGCCCGTCGGAGGGGAAATCAGCGTATTGCTTCGGGCCGCCGTAGACTTCCGTGTTCCAGAGTTCTATGCTGGGTTGGTTGGGGAGGAGACCCATTGGATCGCGGCCTGGGGCGCGGGGGGCGGTGCGCCAGAGCGGGGAGGATTGGAGGCGCGTGTCGAGGCGGGCGTAGCCGAATATGCCTGCTGGTTGTTAGGTGTGGTGTAGGTGGATGATGGGGGGCGTACCGAAGGGGAAAGTGCTGAGGAAGCCGGATTTTTGTGTTTGGTAGAGGTGGTATGTTGATTCGATTGCGTTGTTGTGGTGGGTGAGGTGGTCGTTTGTGAGGTTTGGTTCGGAGACTTCGTAGAAGATGAAGACGAGCTGGGATTTGGGTTAGTGTGGCTGCGAGAAGTGCGATGGCGGTTACGTACGCAGTGGTCTTGGAGGTTTTGGCCTACACCGGGTAGATCGACTCTGCACTCGATGCCATGCTTTTTCAACTCTTCTTTTGGTCCGAGACCAGATCGCATCAATATGGTTGGACTGCAGTATGCGCCGGCGGTGACGATGACTTCCTTTCTGGCTTGGAACTTGATCTTCGTGCCGGCTTTCGAGATGGCGGCTACGCCTGTTGCAGTCGGCTCGCCAGCGTCGTTGGAGAAGAGGATCTTGTCGACGACAACTTCAGTTTTGATGGTGATGTTCGCTCTCTTGTAGCTCTTGGTGATGTAATCTGCCGCCGTAGTTCGGATACCCTGATGCACTGTGCGTGGCACATCCCCACATCCATGAGGTGTCTCTCCAGTCGAGAACATGTCGGGATGGTAAGGTAGTCCAAAGTCGATCATGCTTTCTTTAACTCGTTCTGAGATTGGCGCGAGGTCGTGCGGCTCGATGTGCAGGGGCCCGGAGGTGCCGTGAACGGACATATCTGCCTTGTGCCAGTCTTTCTCGTGCATGGTTTCGGCCTATCTGATTCAGCTTCGGCTCAGGAGTGGGTGACTCGAATCCTTACCTTTGCCATGTACCCGAACATTTTGTCACCTGTCCACTCCTCCATACCCCAGTCGTCATAGTCTTGTTTGGTACCGCGAATGCACAACGTTCCATTGATGCCACTCGATCCACCAAGAAAACGACCACGGCTGGCTTTGACCTGCCTATCGTTGATGCTGTTCATCGGTTCGGTAACAATATTCCAGTCCGTCTCACTGTCCAAGACCTTGCTCCATCTTGAGCAGGCAGTGAGCATGAGTCGACTTAACACAGCTCAAGAGCTTGGTAGCTTACCCGCCCGCCATGTGCACGTTCTCGAGGTCCGCATTATCGGGGCCAGCCTCGAGGACCAGGATCTTTGCATCGATGTCCTCAGCTAGGCGTCCAGCAATGACACAGCCAGAAGTTCCGCCTCTATGATCGCGTCAGTGGGTTAGAATACGTGTGGCATGAATCTACGTACCCGCAGATGATGTAGTCGTAGACCTCAGTCGGGTCAACGGAATCAATGCGCTCGAGCGACATAACGGTAATGTGCTGTATCGTATACAGAATATAGGCGTACCAATGTGAAAGCTGTGACTTCCAGGAAGTATATATGTATTCGGCCAAAAGCTGCATTTGACACGGAACCCATCCGCACCCCTTCCGCAACTTCCGCAGTATGCAATCCTAGGCCCGAGAAGTACACTCAAGCTCGAGAGCTACCCCACACTTACTTGACGTGGAATGCGTACGCGGATCTACGCCAGGGTGTTGTTAGAGTGGGTCTGTGAGATGCGGGGAAGGCTTCCGGAACAACCCAGCTATTCCAGACGTGCACATGGTCGTCGACAAGCCGCAACAACACGATAAATATCGATCTAGTAGGTTTATTGTCGAGAAAATGCATGGCCGATCCTCGACCGGATTAAATCGACTACCAGGCGGCAAAGGGCGTACTTTCGGTCTCTGTAAGGCGACCGCTAAAGCGATCACAGCGGGCATTATCGCTCAGCAGCTCTTGCAGCAACACCGGGCTTGATACCACATAGGGCTCGAGATATGGTGTATCAGACCCCACTGATATACTCCAACAACCCTCTCAACGTCCCATCTTCAACCCTGCACCCCTCGCCCTCTCTCATCGCCCGTCTATACCCCTGGCTCAGCCACAAGCGAATCAACTCCGGATCCAGATTCCTCACGTTTTGCTGCGAAATCATGATGAACGCTTGCGCGCACAGTGTCGTGCTTTCTGAGGGACTGGGTGGTGGTCGCGTCTTGCAGGTTGAGCACTCGGGATCCGGCGCTGCGGCCGGGACTTTGACTATTGCTGTTGTCGACTCTGCTGACACAGGGCTTACTGACATGGCAGACGTAAGGAGGGTGTCTGTGCAGCACGGCGGTGGACCAACTGTTGGTGTGACGGGAGACAGGAGAAGTTGGAAGGACGTAGCGACGAACGTAGGCTCCGTGACATGGCTTGATACCGGCGAAATGTCGAATCCGATATCCATTGGCGAGGCAGCAGAAAACGGCGTGAGTGAGGCGCTGCTTCCGATTGCGCTGTCCATGCGTTCGAAGTGCTTGGTGATGTCGTAGCATGCGAATGCGTTGGCTGTGTCGCGTTCTGCCTTCAGTGCTTCGATTTCTGCACGTGCTTCTGCGAGCTGCCGCTCTGTCTCTGCGAGCCGCTGTTCAAGGGTCGCCACATGGTCTCTCTGGCGCGCACGATGGCGTCGCTGATTTTCGCGCGCGCGGTTCAGCGTGTGTTCAGCGGAGACGCGCTGCTTGCGACGCGATAAGCCCGCATTCACGCTTGCGTCCGAGGATGGGGTAGGTGATGGTGAGCATGTTGCGAATGTAGACATGGCCATGCTAAGCGATTTGGCTTGTGTCACATTGGAAGTATTTTAGAGGTACCTCACCTGCAGAGTTGAAGACTGTTGAACATGATTGAGTGGTACCTGTTGGCATATGAGAGGCTACAGTGCTAAAGCATTAGGTGCCAGAGATCTTGGCGATATGTCACCGATGAAGTTGCCACGTGATAGGTCAGAACCACGCATCTCGACACTAAGGTGCGCACTGAGCGAAAGGCAAGATTCACTTTGCCAACCATGCCTGAGTCCTCTAGAGCAGCAGAGGGTGTGGTCCACATCCACGGTACGTGTTAGGTAAGAGCAGGCGCTGCCTGCCCCGCTTCGACCACTATGTTTTGTGGGGGAGGAGATGGACATCGAAGAGCACCGAGACACTAATATGCAGTATATATATTGTCAATTTTTCAAAATTTGTATAAAAGATGCAAAGCCTCCTTGGCCAAGTGGTAAGGCGTCGCACTTGTAATGCGAAGATCGCTCGTTCGATTCGGGTAGGTGGCACTCGTCTCTTTTTGCATTTCCTGTCATCTTGACTGTGATAATACCTGAGATTGAATGCGCTTTTTTTTTCTCAAAAAGAAAGCCCAAACTTACTACTTAGCATTAGCTACTACACTTTAATATAGAGCATGCACTCTGCTTCTGTGAGCCAGAGTTTGCCGGCAGAGCATGGGCATGTCGTGCGAATCGAGCAAAGCATGACACATCGTGGGAAAATACGGCTTTGGCCACAGCACGGGGAATGTGCTGAAAATACTCGTGAACGATCGAGTAAATCCTGGAAGGCTCAGCATAGGATTATGGGCATGAGGGCTCAATGTGCGGCGACAATATTGCTTTTCCTGAGTTGCTGTCATTGAGCCTGAACCGTATTCTACGATCACAGATACGACGAGAAACGCAGGACTGTCAACACGCGTCGCAATGATTTAGAAACAATTAAATGATGTAACCAGACCTACAGACGCCGAAAATGCTTCGCTACGAACTTAGAATCGCGATCTAGTGGCCGCAGTCACACGCTCGCCCATGCAAGAGGTGCCTCTTCTTGAAGTCCCCCGTGTAGTCTGCAAGATGCGTTTGGCCATCTAGCCTTTGGCCCTCCTGTGGCACTTTGCCCATCCAGCCCACCGCCGTGCCGTTAGCATCCAGAATCGTGAGATCCTTGCCCTTCTCTCTCAACTCCTTTGTCACAGCCTCGACATCAAGCTCCAGATAGTCTCTCAAAAAGGCGCCGACCTCTGTGTTCTCGTGATTCCCAATCAGCGCCGCGGCCTTCTTGGGATCAGAAGAGTAGATGTTGACGTCTGCGGCTGAGTGGCCGTGCGTGCTCCATCCCGTCTGCGAGCGGCGCGAGATCATGTCGGCGTATGCGTATAGGGCGGTTAGAGGCGCGTCGGTGATGGCCTCGACTTCTTCCTCGGTGTAGTCGTGGATGCCGAGACCGTTGGTGATGCTGTTGATGACGAAGATCTTCTTCTGCTCGTGCGGGGGCGAGGAGAGGAGGTATGCGGCGTACTCGAGGGCGAGGCGCTCGGCGGAGTGTGAGGCATTGGCTAGTGGCGCGGGATACCAGACGTAGTCGGGGTAGGTGGTGTGGAGTTCTGGAAGTTGTTAGCGTTTTTTGAAGTTGGGCTATGGCTGGAACGCACGGCGAGCGGTTGCAAGACCCCCTGTTTCGTGGTCGGAGGTTGAGACCATGACCGTCTCGGTCTTCTCGTTCTTGATGAAGTCAAGGACGCTGCTGAAGGCCTTGTCGTAGGCGAGTACCTCATGGACCTGTGCGGCGGGATCGTTGTGGTGGCCAGCGTGGTCAATCCTCGAACCCTCAATCATGAGAAAGAAGCCCTTATCGCTGTCGCGGGTGGCTTCACTCAAGGCCTTCATAGCAGCTTCAGCCATCTCGTGCAGCGATGGGTACTTGTCGTTCTCGTTGCGGCGGTCGATCTCGTAGGGAATATCGGTGTCAGCGAAAAGTCCAAGCATAGGAAAGTCGAGTTTGGCACCGCCCTTCAGATCGTCGAAGCCGGCACGGTCAGAGATGTAGTTGAAACCGTTCTTGCGCGCCAGGTCGACGACATCGCGGTCGTCAGCTCGGCAAGAGTGCTCGACGGTGGAGTTGGGGACGAAGTGGCAGCGTCCACCACCGAACATCAGGTCCACGACGCGGCCGAGAGGGTAGTCGCCGACCATTTGCTCGGCGATGCGGTCCTCCTCCTGACGCATGTTGACGTGTGCCGCAAAGCACGCCGGTGTAGCATCGGTGATGCGTGTGGTGACGACCAAGCCGGTCATGTATCCCGCCTTCTTGGCTGCTTCGAGCACCGTCCCGCAGGGCTCGTGGTTTGGTGTGACTGAGATGGCGCCATTGTAGCTTTTCTGCGCGCACGAGAAGGCGGTTGCGCCGGCAGCCGAGTCGGTGATGAGGCTGGACGAAGAGCGGGTGCGCGACTGGCCGATCATGTGCTGGTCGATGACGAGCTGCTCGCTGAACGGCGCGCCGTTCTGGAACTGCATGAAGCTGCGTGTCAGGCTCAGACTCGTCGGGCCCATGCCGTCCGACACCATGAAGATGAGGTTGCGCTTGCCATGGCTGTTGCTGGGGGCGCTGTCTGGCGAGGATTCCCCGCCTGTCTGCTGGTAAACCACAGCGAGTACAACGACGCCTGCCGTTGCTATGAGCGCCCAAACCAGCAGCCCAATTTCACGCCACCTCTTCCACGGAGAATCGCTGCGCGCGGTGCGTTGGCCGGTCAGGAGAGAGTCCTCCTCCTCGATCGATCGATCCTGGAACTCCGACGACGTCCGGTTGGAAAGAAGTGGGCGACTCATCGTGAGTGCTGATGGTGGTGAAGGAGCGGCAGGACAGCGAGCTGTCTTAGGAGAGCATCGTTTCAAGGGTTATCAAAGTCATGTTCGAGGCGCACCAGGGCAGCTGCGGATGATCGGCATGAAGCCAAGCGCCTTTTAGCCTAGCTCTATCTGTTCCATCATCTGAACCCGGAGTGTGACTGCATCACGGGTACCAACATATTAGTACTAATCATCAAGCTACAAACTCAAGCGCTTGGCATGCATGAGGCGATTATCAATTGGAAATAAAAACTGCACCTCCTTGTTGATGTCGAAGGAGATCTGCGGAAGGCGCGACGGTGCTAGCGTTGACGCGCCTCACCTGCTTGCTTGCGAGAGAAGCTTTCAATTCCCATCACCAAACGCCCAACACGGAAACTTGGTCTTCCCGTTCACAGCTGCTTTGAAGACATGAGCCATTTCCCCTCATGGATCAGTTTCTTTGCCCCTCGTTGCAGTAGAATCTTGTCCTCCACCTTCACAAAATCTGGCAGAACCCTCGAGAGCCCTGTCGTCGTCAGTAAGATCTTGAAGCCATGCGGCGACTCTTTCTGATGAGCGGTTAGCATGCTCAAGAAGGCACTGCACCACTCGGCGCCGCCCGAGAAGCACAGATCATTCAGTCCATCGATGATGCAGCGTTGCACCTGAGGCGTCGTTCGAAGAAGGTCCCTCAGCAGGAGCATTGCTTCATCCCATGATTCATCCGAGCCGTCAAGATTCTCAAATCGCTGCCTAGGAGCCTCAAAGATATCTTCTTTGACGATGAACTGCAGAAGTTGCATGATGAGGCTGTACACCAGGCCGATGAGACCAACTCGCTCTACGTCCCGACCCTCGGCTAAGCCTCCAGCATACGGCCTCAGGCAGAAATGCGAGATGATCGGAAGCTTCGATTCCCATGCTGCGACTAGGGCGACCAGAGCCCCAGCTCGTGAGCCTGGAAACTCCCGTGAGGCGATAGGGCTGGTGAGCCAGAGTGTCGAAAGCTCGGTGTCGCAGCCAATCCAGTCTCCCAGCTTGTTCGAGATATTGGCTTCGGGCATCCAGAAATTGCCGTCTCTGAACAGGGACGGACCCTCGGTGCCGACCACAAAGTCAATCAACCGTCTGCTAAGTGCTCGAGCTGAGTCACGGTTCGCCATATCGTCTTCGACGATTTGCGGCCCCTTGTTATTTGCTGGTGCAATGCACTGCCGTTCAGGTCCTCGTAAAGTCGGGTCTTTGGAATACGCGTTCTCGTGCATCAACAACATCAAGCACTGACCCTTTTGCCCTGCAAACCTCAGATCATCGTCATCTGTGTAGCGGCGCCTCTGCTCGCGAAGCCTCTCCCCAAAATCCTCCATAAGGACTGACACCTGAGCCGATCGTGCCACGTCCGCCGCTCTATACATTTCGACGACCACATTCTCAATTTTCTTAGCAGCTTTCTCATAAGGCTTGACCAAATTCGCGTTGAAGCTGTCGAGCACTTTTGTAGCTTTAGACTTCGCGTACCATAGGATCACATCGCGGTAGAAGAGGAAGACTTGAGCATACAGATCGGAGAACAGTTCTCGGAAGTTCCTCGTCGGAAAGATGTCTACCATGTTGGCTGCCCGCGTCGCCTTTTCGGAGATTTCAACTACCATTTCAGACAGCTTTTCAGCAACGTCGTTGTGATTAACCGCGGCGCCGATAATCAACGCAAGGCTCCCACACAATACGGAAGTGTACATATCCTGGGATGGAAACAGCAAAAGCTGCTTTGTGATCGTCAAGCTTCTGACAGACTTTACGAAATCGCTGGCCAACCTACGACGAAGCGTCAGTATGACGATGGGTCAGTGTCATGGCGTCACTCACTTTGTTCTGATTACCCTTCCAGTTTGTTTCAAACCTCTCAACGGCAGCCTGCAGGCTCTTGAAATCATGTGAAAATGCATTTAGAACAGCCCCATTCGCAGTCGTCCGCGGTGAAGGTGCATTGCGCGAGAATCCGAGCTTGGCTAGGGTTGTCGGCTTCTCGTTCGATTCCAACTGCTTGTGCGCCTTTTCCAGCGCCAGCTTTGCGGCTTCCATTTCATGGAAGCTGAATTCGCTATCCGGAGTTAAGAAAAACACGGGCACGTCTTTTGGACTTAGGAGCATACCTGGGATCACGGCCTGGGTCTCGGTATAGAGCCTCCATTCGTCGCCTACGAAGGGCTTTTTCGTTAGCGACGCATTGTTCCTTCGCGCTGATGGCTGCACGCTCAAGTGTCGTCTCTCCCTTCAATTCATCTGTGAATCTTCGAACAAGTACCAAGCCATCGTCCTGTGAGCTATTTTGCATGGCGTTGTTTGTATGATGTGGCATTGGAGATGTTCTGGCCGGATTGTGGAGAGCAAAGGTTGTGAACACCAACATGCAGTAAGCAGAACATAGGGCCTACCTAGCATCACATGGGTGGCTTCTTCGGGCGTACCGATCAGTCGTTATAGCCCGGCCCTGTCAGCCTGGCCTGCGAGGATGAGCATGCGCGTCACTATCAACCCACCAATTATTCCCTAGTTGTTGCGCTCTTTACGACGAAAGTGGGTTGGCGTCACACACCTCGCATCCTGGCGGCAAGAGCGACACAAGCGAGCAATCTGAGGATCCCTCAAGTCGGGGGCCAAAAGCAGCGCCTTCACCATCCAGCAGCCCTTAAGAGGCCTTGCCCCCAACTCAAAGTAAGTCCGTTTAATACTTCACTTAGCATATGTGAACCAAGCAGTGCACAGTTCGCTCTTAATACCTGGATAGTTTCCTGCCCTAGAGCCATCTTTGCTAAAAGTACCCAGGCTCCATGATGAGTTGTTCAAGCCCCACCGTAGTATCAACGGATACAGTCGGTGCGAGTGGTCATGAGCATCCTTCTTCCATTGCAGAATCCAAGGAGAGAATGAAGCCCCTTGGTGCCGAGGCACTTGCCGGTGCACCCCATTCTAGGCCCAAAGATGGTGCTCTGGAGACAGCTATTGAGAATGGAGATGCTGTAGCAGAACTTGATGGCAAGACTGTACTTCTCTGGCCAGTGATGAGAACTACTGCTGATCGGGACAGGCATGCTTTCCTCAGAGGAGAAGAGCTCGGAAGCGTCTGGAGGTTGGACACAGTACAAGAAGCAGATGAGCCGGTTCACTACTGCTGTGGCACGAGCAATCGCGCTTCCAGAGAGCGAGCCTGATTTGCACGCCGACAGTAAATGGGATCGGGCGCGTGTCATTGTGTTCTCTGCAAATGACGGCCAGGCCTACAGAATCCCGTGGGAAGCTTGCCGCACCTGGAAGGTAAGGTAGCCGCAACCCCGCTCGCCTGGACACTGCTAATCTGAGAAGCGCATGGAGACCTTCCTTCACGTGTGGTTCAGCGAAGGCAAGGGTTCTCTTCAGGCTCTTGCCAGTGGGAACTTCAGGATCGGGAGCGCTTTCCATGGAGCAGTACCACCCGGGCTCTGGGAGAGCGTAATACAACCGGACATACACCTTGAGTTTTCTCAGCAATTGCCCCCTGAGGCTCCTCCACCGCCCCCACCTGTGCAACATGGTGAAGCTGACGACTCGACGAAGACAAATTATGAAAACCGCATTCAATACAAAGTAATGCACTATCGGCGACATGAGCTTGGCGGTCTTTCATTTTTGAGTCAAAATACGTACACAGAGCCGATCCAGTTGGACGTTGAAAACGAAGAAAATTTGCCTGTCCTTGAAGAAAGGAAGAAAGGAAGAAAGTCGTGTCTCCACCCGATACTACGGATCAAACACAAAAGTTCGCCATCAAATCTCCTAATATGCCGAAGGTCAAGTTGACGAAGCTTCATGAATCCGACTGGGTCAGCGAACCCGAGCTGAAGATACATTCGCCGTACCTATTGAATGTCGTGAAGGCTGTCATCGATTGTTCTGCGGAGCTTCCCGGACGTGACAACGAGGGGTTGGATGCTGGCTTGTTGAAATATCCATACATGGATCTTTACCTCTACCTCGACGACATCCTTCGCTACAAGACTGATGATTCGGATCTGCGGAAGCGACACTCCAAGGCTTTCAACCGGCTCGCCGATGAGCATATCGACTTGCTCCACAGTTATCTTGAGTCTCAAACAGCTATCCAGTACAAGGCTGCTTTGTCCCGTTCGAGCTCAAGTGTCCCACGCACTACTTTCGGGACGTTCTGGCTCTTGATGAAACCAGGCACAGATGTCTACGTTCGCGAAGCGGATGGCTCGCTCAATCGATACGTCCTCGATAGACTCAGTGGCGGGAGATTGACAGATTCGAAAGGCAACCAGGTTACCGTCAATTACACCGCTCAGCTTTGGAACCTCATCCTGGATGACAAGGCCATACATCAGTATACCCGACAGGTTGATGTTCACGTCTTCGACGATGAGAGGTTAATTACTGAGCTTCCTGTTTTCCCAGTCCAGTATCAGGATGATCATGACGGGGGAGCAACGCGCACAGCTCTCATCGCCCGCGGTCGCAAGTACCTCGCCTACTCTAAACGACCTTCTTTCTTGCAGTTCGAAGGTCAAGGGTTGAAACCGGGTTCCCGATCCGTAAGTATCCGAGTTCAAGATCCTAGCACAACACTGAAGCCTTTCAGTACAAGCGAGCACGCGTCGTAGTGGAGCACGCTTCAAGTCCATGGTCAGACAGGGCAATCTGGGGCTCGACTCTGGAACATCACATGCCAACCAGCCGGGGCTTCAATACGGCTATCCCGGTGCGCATGCCACCCCCTTCTCGTTTCGGTGGCCCTCCTCCGCCTCCGCCTCCACCTCCACCCCCGGATGCACATGGCTCTCCTATCGTTGGTGAGTCATTACGTGTGGCAAGTTGCGAATGTAAGGACTGTCAGGATCACGCATCTTCCAAGGAGACATACCTACAACTGAAGTTCAACGACTACAAGGAGATTGATCCGGCGGCAGAAGCAGAATTGACGGAACACCAATATTCTATCATGCCGTCACATATGTTTGCATTCGTGCTCAACGATCGCGCTTACGGTCAGTAAGAGTCACATCAAGCGTGCAAGGATTGTCTGACCAGCACACAGACCTCCTGGATGTTGCAAGATTAGAAGAACCGAGCATGGCCGACAAAGCGATCGACAGACTCGTCATGCGAGAGGGTAATAAGACGCTCATCAAGTCTGTCGCCAAAACATACACAGATAGCTCTGCGCGCTTCAAAGCAGATTTCATCTACGGAAAAGGCGAGGGCCAGATAATTCTTCTGCATGGCCCTCCGGGGACAGGAAAGACTCTGACAGCTGGTATGTATCTTGAATTGGGAGGACTCACTACTCAATCTAATTCGTTCGTAGAGTCCGTCGCAGAGTTCACGAGAAGACCGCTCCTGAATATTACAGCAGCTGATCTTGGGCACGAATCTGAGGGCCTAGAAAGAAGTCTCCTACAGTACTTCCGCCGGGCCAATGACTGGGATGCAATTGTTCTGCTCGATGAGGCAGACGTCTACCTCGAGAAACGGTCAAAGAATGACTTGCAACGCAACAGTATCGTCTCTGGTAAGCCTGTGGTCAAGGAATTCCAAAAACAAACCCACCTCCTCTCTGACACTCGCCAGTCTTCTTAAGAGCGCTCGATTACTTCCAAGGTATCCTCTTCCTCACCACAAATAGAATCAACCAATTCGACGAGGCATTCAAGTCACGTATCCACCTGTCGTTAGGTTACGACAAGCTCAATGATGACGCTCGCGCTCAGATATGGAATAATCTCTTTCAAAAGCTCAGAGACGATTACAAAGATGGTGGGCTGGAGATCGGATACGATAAATACGCAAAACGATATGTCACCGAGGACGAGGACGTCCTGGCCTTAGAGTGGAACGGAAGAGAGATTCGTAACGGTAAGCTTGCGCATCTCAACTTGAAACCGGTACTAAAAGCAACCTTAGCTTTTCAAACCGCCGTCGCACTCGCAGTGTACAATGCAAAGCACGAACATCGGAGCAGCACTTCCAGTGAGCCAGTTGTACCCGAAGTGACTGAAGATCATTTGAAGCAGGTTGTGATGATGTCTGCAGCCTTCCGCAAGTATATGAGAGCAGCAAACGAGAACATGGATGATGCGGATTTGGCTTTCAAGGAAGGTAATCGCGATGATCGGACGTCGAGTGCACCGAGCAAGTAGGCCCGACACGATTGGCGAATCTCAACCTCAAACGGCATTTTTGGGGGCATTGATGGCTACTCGTGTAGCTGTGCACATACATATGGGAGGCTCTTTGCATCTTGTCAAGTTCCACAGAGCTCGAAGAGGTCCCGGAATTTTTGGTCCCGTGCCAGTTAGTCTCGAGCCGGACCACGTAGGACGGACAGGCTCCGTCGCTTTGGGCGTCAGACAACGCAGATCTACGCGTACAAAAACCCTGCAATGCCTGGGAAACAGCAGCTGGGCATATCCCGTAGATTTTCCAACCGAGGGACTCTTGTGCACACTGATATCAGAGCGACGCATCCATACTTCGACCAATTGGCGTTTTCAGGCAAGACAACGGAGCTGAAGGCGCTCCAGTCACTCTTAGCGGTAGGCAATCCTAGCGTTAGCCTGCATGAGACTTCACATCTTGGCTGAGTGATAGCAGAGTGACGTAACAGTATCAATATCGCATAGTGGTTTGCCTATCCATACACAATCTACAATCCTCCATATGAAAGCACGGGTGGCGAAGTACACCCAATGGTACTGCCAACAATCAGGCCGTCAAATGGGAAGCCATGATATTGTTTCTGTAGCGTAAGACCGCAGCCTTGCTGTTTAGAGATATAGATATAACAACCTGTTGAACATTCAAAAAGTGGCCAGCCGACTGATCAAGGATTGCAGCGTATTGAGAGAATCTTATCTTCAACACAACCTGCAGTGCCAGTCTTGGATGTTAGATAGACTCACGATGTTGACGACGACACACTGGCTCGGCTACCGTAACCACCTTACCGGTACCGATGCTAGCGTCTTTTGGTGGAGGCTGTCGGGTACTAGTACCCACCTCCACGGTAAAGGTCCTATGGTTTATCTCGTACCTGGTCAGCGGAGACGCAGGTGTAAGGAGTCGCACCTCCTGGGTAGATCATGACCTTTGCTGCAGCAGGACCACCCGTAGGCTTGTTGCGGCCTGCGGGCTTGGCGAAGGTAGCCGTGAAAAGAGACGTAACGGTGAACAGGGCGGCGGTTAGCCGCATACTGACTGATACTAGAACTCGTAAAGACAAGGCAAATATGCTTGTAGTTGAATGTGAGGTCCCAAGCAAATGTCAAAATGCGCTTCTTGTCAAACTCGACACGTGAGGATCCATATATATCAGCATCTCCATGATCTGCGAGCCTACATGACAGATAGCCGACAGTAGAAAGGTGGAATCAATAAGCAACGGGAGCGTTCGCTAAGATGACGCCGCTGTGACTTAGACGCATAGCTTTCTACACACCGCCGCGTCCGCATTCAATAGTCCAGTTCAGGTTCTGGCGAACCTACTTTATATCGCCGACGAACCCAGTGGTGGAATATTCAGCTCAGCATCTGATAATGAATGCACCTAGATATCCAATGGAATGCCTAAAATGGCCAATGTGATGTAGTACGTCTTGGGATCTTGTGTGAGCTGGTTTCTCGTCGCCGCTCCGTCCATCACGATGGCATACATTTGCTCGTATATTAGCATCGATACTTCATTCATGCTCTGGGCTAGATGTTGATGGTACCTCTGCACGCTACTGACGCAGGAAGACGATAATGCAGAAGTATGTAGCGCTTCCACAAACCGCCATAGAACGATGGCACAAAGAGATGCGGAGTATTGGTATTCCCCAAGCCAAGTAGGCACTTCGCTGTTGCTGGGTCAGCCCATTTCCCCATCTCTGGTATGATATGCGGACACTACGCGTGATGCCAACTCCCCCGGGCGCTGATACTAGACGCTTCTTGTCTCCACAACAGATCTGGACGTGACTATGCGAGACTGCTAGAGCCGTATTTGGAACAAGCAGTGTGATACAACGTGAGCTAGGAGCCGTTCGGGGCCATCTACAGGTGATCAAGCTTCGCGTAGAACCTGTGGACCAGCGGATGTTTGAGTGCCAAGCCCGCCCCAGTGGAGCTTCGGTGCACGCGGAACCATGGTAGATACTGTGGGAGCGGCTGACAGGCGCTGGGTCTTCGGGTCTGGTCCCTCTACCCCTCGATGCAGACTAAAGTGCCGGCAACGTGGTGATGGGCGTGTACTGGTACAAGCAACGAGGCTGATTTAGCGAGTGCGGCTGAGTCTTGGCGGGAGTGGGACGGCGATCTTCCGCCTTCGAGACCTCGCCTCTTTCACTGTCGGCCTCACCAGCCCTACCTCAGCTCTCAGGATATCCACTGCTCAGCATGCGCGAGCGCCATCGTGAGATCATCTTTTCTTGGCTTCAGAACAACTCAGCTTGCCATTTGTTGTGCTGCTTTTACTCCTATGCGGGGATGAGTGCCGGCAGACCTCGTGAACGTGGAGTTCAACATGAGGCGCGAATAAGGCGGCAGTCATGCAAGCATGGCATCTTGCCTTGCCTCTGCATTGGTCTCTGACGCTTTTCGGTTGGCTCCTTGGAGATCTGTCTTCATCTGCTCGCAACTTCTGTCTGCCTTCAATTTGCCCACAATCAACGTTGCGTCGTAAGCCTCTTCTCTTGGTGATTACAAAGAAACTGGTCCCAGACATAAAGCGTCCCACGTGCTGAGGTATCCATAACCCACCACTAGTGCGAAAGATATCCGCTAAGAGATCTAACGAGGACTGTTTAGCGCCAAAGCGCCCATCTTAGGCTCTACTACAGAGAAAGAGTGGATACAGGCGAGTTTTAGTCGAATTAGAATCATGGGCCAAGACTGGAGGCCCTTACCTGCGCCTAGTCGCGATCAGATGCCCATCATGAAGACAAGCTTTCTTGGACATGGCTTACTCGAGAACTTCGCGTAGTCTTCGATAAGGACTGTTACAAGGCTTTCGATAGTCGCCTTCGCTTCCTCAACCGAGATTCAGAACATGGATTTCTCGTCACTGCAGCCATGTGTGGGAACTCGACCACCATACCAGGGCCGCAGGCGAATCAGCTGACTGTTGTCCATCTCATCTAGAACACCGGCACACAGCTACGCAGTTAGCAAACGACAATCACTGGCTACGGGACGATGAGTTCCACCACGAGGAGACTACGCCTCCGACACGCGACAAGCACTCAGTAGCTGGTAGCATGAAGCTTGGTGGTCATTCTTCTTGGTGTCAAGCATTGTCCAGCATCCAAATGGGACGTGCACTTTCTCGCCTCGATGCGAGATTCCGTGGAAGAAGGTATGATCTGATTGTCGATAATACTCAGCCAGAAAATGGCGCTATCGGCAACAACTTCAGCTATCAGCATTCTCCATTGAAGCATAAAAGCTCACACCTCCGTTCACCAAGGTTAAACGATATCCTACATCTAAGTATCACTTCTTCTCTTCCATTTCAATCAAGACTTCATACTCTACGATCCGAGTCTTAGACTTAAGCAAGGCCTTCTCAGGCTGTATAGTCTTTAGCTACATATTCTTTGTCACACAATGCCTGGCCGTTACCTTCAGTCCGGTCTTTTGGCTTTGCTCGGGACAAGTGGTGTTCTCGCTCAGGGCGGATCTCTTCCATGGCTATCTCCTGTTTACCCTCTTTACACACAGCCCCTCGCCTTTGGGAGCGAGATTTCGCCGAAATAGTAGGTTTGCCTTTTCCTTCTGTGATGAGATCTTAGAGATCTAACACACGTATAGCACGGTTCCGAACTCCGATGGCTCCCTTCTCGACTATTACGAGGTTGCGATCAGACCGGTCGATGTCCAAATTTACCCCAATTTGGGTAAGACCAGCCTTGTTGGCTACAACGGCGAAGTTCCTGGCCCTACCTTCAGGATGCGTCAAGGGCGTGAGGCTGTAGTCCGTTTCGTCAACAAAGGTTAGTGAGCCCTTGCCAACTTGGTCATCAACTCTTTTCCATCAGCTCACATAGTCTCAGGGACTCTTGCTAATAGTGTACACCTTCACGGCTCGTACAGTCGAGCCCCATTCGATGGATGGGCAGACGACACCACGAATCCGGGACAGTACAAAGACTACTACTACCCCAATCGACAAAATGCTCGTACCCTCTGGTATCACGATCATGCTATCGATCATACCGCCAAGAATGCTTACTTTGGGCAAGCTGGCTTCTACATTTTGTCTGATGCTCAGGAAGACGCTCTTAACCTTCCGTCTGACAAGTTCGATCTGCCCCTTGCTCTTGCCGCCAAACGCTACAATTCTGATGGCAGCCTCTGGGATCCAGAAGCAAATGGCGAGACTACCAGCGTTTTCGGCGATGTCATCCATGTAAACGGTGTTCCCTGGCCTTTCCACAACGTTGAACCTCGCAAGTATCGTCTTCGCTTTCTCAACACTGGTATTAGCAGGTCCTATCAGCTCTACTTCGAGTCTAGCGATGCCGTAGGAAAGCAAATCCCTTTCACGGTGTTCGCCTCCGATGCTGGCTTGACCCTTAATCCTGTCCAAACAAACGACTTGTACATCTCGGTTGCGGAAAGATGGGAGGTCATCTTCGACTTCAGCTCCTACGCCGGCAAAAATGTCACTCTACGCAACAGCCGCAAGGTTGCTGCTGACGAGGACTACAACTCCACTGACCAAGTGATGCGTACGTATATTCTAACCGATTCATTCACACGAGCTACGAGTAACATCAAACAGGCTTCATTGTTGGTGACAAAGTCTCCGATCCAAGTAGGAAAGACAACCTCCCCAACGGCCTTCCACAAACCCTCCGCAACGTTCCCTTCCCACCAGCCCACGCCCTGACAGAATACAACTTCAAATTCGAGCACAGCAACGGCAAATGGGAAGTAAACGGCATCACCTGGAGCGCTGGTATCGACCAACGTATCCTTGCCAAGCCCGAGCGTGGTGCTGTTCAGAAGTGGACACTCGCGAACAATGGCGGTGGGTGGTCGCACCCAATTCACATCCATCTAGTAGATTTGCAAATCACTGCTCGATCCGGTGGCCGTGGCGCTCTCATGCCGTATGAAAAAGTCGCGCTCAAGGATGTCATGTGGCTGGACGTGAACGAGCAGATCGACGTCGTCGCTCGCTATGCCCCATGGGATGGCGTATACATGTTCCAGTAAGCCTCTGAGAATTACGTGCTGGTTCGGAACTGACCACTGCAGCTGTCACAACCTCATCCATGAAGACCACGAAATGCTTGCAGCCTTCAACGTCACCGCGCTCTCAGATTTCGGCTACAACGAGACAACGCGCTTCATCGACCCCATGGACCCGCAATACCGCGCCGTTTCCTTCAACGACAATGACTACACCAAGCGCATCGGACCGTTCAGCGAGTCCGCAATCAAGAAGAAGCTCGATTATTTCATCAAGCTAGATGCGTATAACAAGGTCGACGAAGTGGAGAAGGCGCTTGCGGAGTATTGGTCGACGCACAAGACCGGTGCAACTGCATCTGCTGCACGCACTACTACAGTCAGCACTACGGGCAGCAAGACGAGCACGGCTGGAACTGCGAGTACTGGCAAGACCGCGTCAGATGACAAGAAGACTACGATCAATGCTGCGGGACCCGCGCCTACGACGTTCAAGACGACTACCACGAGTAATAACCAGAAGGGCAAGAACACGTCGAAGAATTAGAGATATGAGTTCTTGAGGTTTGCCCCTCGGAAATGTAGCTGTAACTCACCCTCTGACTCCTTGGGCTACTGCAGCGCTACTGGGTTCCTTTTCTCATCGTTTGGTGTTGGTGTGCATGGAGTTCCAGCTTACCATTGTTGGAGTCTTGCCCTTTGTACCACGCTGTTTTCGCATCACACACTGGAATGTGTACGGCCTCAGATGTGCAGATACTTAATTTTAATATGTCGTCGAACGGTTATGAAGGTGCTCTTGATAATACTAAATTTTAATTCCCGTTCAAAGTTGATGCATCATCAGGCGACACGGACACGATCAAGCCATTTCAAGTCTACCAACAGCAAGTGACCAAACATTGGGTTAGACTCTGGACGGCAACAAAAGTAGATGTTACCTTCAAACTACGTAATTGCTTGCCCAGGAATATATTTCCACAATCGATCGTTGAGAAAAGGCGTAATTGACAGTCATACTTACACGTAGTCTTTGTAGTCAAATGTCCTGGAGGTCCTATCTCAAGGTATATTCTTGCATGTTCCTGTCTAGGGCTGCCAATCCTGAATATCGACATCTGACATGAGGAAGAACACATGCGACTAGAAGCCAGGCTCGGGCTGCGCGAACAGCAGCAAGGAGCTAATTAGGCCTCTATTGGCATTCTAGGCTACGTGTACCAGTGAAAGGATATGATCTGTCGTAGAATTGTTAATTAACCCCATTGGCGGGTGTTACAGCACTGAGCGATACCATTCGCAAGAGCAATGAATCTACCTCTATTTATGGCTCCCAGCTCAAACCTGTCAAATGATACTTGTAGGCTAAACCCTTCGCTCGCCAGGATCCCCATCCACTGCGGTTGTGATGCATTTCAGGGCGTAGAACTGCTCCACCTTTTGACATACAGTGAAGTCTGCGCTCTGAACTCTGAATGCTTTCCTGTTGAGATTGCATCTGAGCCCCTAGAGGCGGGTGGTGAAGAGGATGTTTGTGGAGGATTTGAGCTTGGCTTGTGCATCGGATGAGAAGGCAGAGGACACAAGACTATAGCCGTTAGAATGCAGCCGGGAGAACCTGACTGAATTCGAAAATTGAACACATGAGCGGATGTATGGCTTTCATAACATTGAGACAGCGGCCGCGGCGAGGATTTGCTAAGACTACTCGGTCGCGAGCACCCTGAGGTTTATATTAGCTGCGTTTACAACTCAGTTTGGTATCCGCCCTTCCACTCCTCTAACCAGTCTACAACAATGTTCTTCAGATACTGCTGCGCATAGATAACCTGGTACGGGGGTAGGATAGGCGTGGTCTCGTTGTCAAAAATACCGTTCTCCTCCCAGTGATGCACACCGTGACTGATGAGGTGCCATGGCTCCTCAACTGTGTCCTCGCGACTCTCGGGGTACCACAGCGGTGTAGCAGGGCGCCAGGGATCAGCATTACCACCGATGGTGGCAAGGCGAGGGTAGCTGATATTGTAACCGCCATACTTGTTGACCTTCTCGATGTCGGGAGGAGTAGTGATATTGAACTGCGCGCGGCAAAAGAAAGTCAGGTACTCGAGGTCCAAGGTACGAGAGATGAGAGGCTGGATGTCGGCAGGGGTGTTGCCGGTCTGTATGTAGCCCCATTCGGTGCAGACCTGGTAGCTCCAGCTGGTAGCGCCATAGGCCTCGAGAGAAGTGTACTGCTGCAGGGCCGTCTCGTTCAGGATGGTGAAGTAGCGATCCTGAGAGTAGTCCGATTGTCGCCAGCCGGGAAGAACGGTCTGGTTGACCCAACTGATGGCATTCAAGGTAATGTTTTGGACTAGGGTGTCATTACCATAGCCAGCTGCCGAGACGAGACCGGCCACGGTAGGGCGCAGACTCTCAGTAGCGGGCTCAGCTTGGTCGAAAGACTGCGTGACGTTGCGGCAATAATTGTAGAAGGAGGGCGAGTTGATCTCGGGGTCCCAATTGGTGCTCTGCCATCCATAGACGCCGGTCAATTGGTTGGCGAAATCTCTGTTGTCGGTGATATTGCCGAGACCAAAGACGGACTTGAGAGTCTGGATGTTGGCAGTGTTATTGCCCAGGAGATGCTTATCGATGACATCAATCAGAGTCTGAGTGTTCTTGATGCAATCAGGAGGACCGAAAAGTCTGATCGGCTCGAAGTACTGCCAGTAGTCATATATAGAGAATGTGACACCTGACGAGGAGATGGCGCCCCAAAAGGTCTCAGGGTAAGTGACGCGAAGGAAAGAGGCCTGTGCACCGGCGTACGAGCCACCGTAAACAATCCAAGGAGTCGAGGGTGCTGTGAGATCCTTGTCTTCGTGACCAACGAACTTGACGTTCCTCGCGAAGTAGTCGATTTCGGCAAGAGCCTGCTCCGTCGAGAGGAAGCGCAGATTCTCAGTTGTCAGATCATCGACAGGGAAACTAGTGCCGTAATAGCGGTGTTCGAGGATGACACCAAGACCCTTGGTAGCCTTGACCACCTGGTGCACGATGCCCTTCTGCAGAAATGGAAGGCGACCAGCTCCATCAGTCTCGCCTCCAAGTAGAACGAAGACGGGACCGCCCGGTTCGTAGTAAGTATCGTCAAACCAGTACCTCAAATTGAAGGTACCGTTCGAGTGAGGCTCATAACGAGTGTCGTTGTGGAAAAAGTCAACAGGCACAGAGATGTTGCGTTCAGGGTATAACAGGGTCAGATCGAGTTCGTCATCACGCTTGTAGAGACCGCGACGAGACTTTACGTTTTGAACCTGGAGTCGTGTAAGCTCATGACGTTTTCAAGCTGTCGAAGATCGAGTCTCAGAGCATGCGACCGACCAGTCCACGGATAGCGGACGAATTGCGATAAGCACTACCAAGCTTCTGGGCAGTGCGCCCATTGCGCCGCAAAACAGCATACTATGCTAGACATTTACACATACCTCTGCGGCAACCTGACCAGCCTGCACAGGCCCTTCTCTAATGGCGGCAGCTCTGAGGCCAAATACGAGCCCTGCAACGACAGTCGAAAAACGCATGTTGTAAGAATGGTCATGCGAAGATGCAGGATGAGTCTACGGTACGCCACGGAATATATACAATGAGCGGCGCGATATGACGATGGCGACAACGGCGTGATAGCAGGGGTGCACCCATAGCACAAGGCAAACCATTGTGCTTGAGGAAGGTGGGTTTATCGACGAACGACGACCAAGCTCGAACGAGAAGGAGCCCTGGAGATCGGCCGGCCTTAAATTGCGGGACTGTTGGCCGCACCCGAGTTCGAAGTTTGCCGAGGACTTCGCGGCTGAGTAGTGAGCTGTCTGGAAGATCGGACCATGGTAGACTGGCTAGGAACAGAGATGCATTGTGCGCATCGTGGTGGACAAAGCAAAGCTGAAAGCAAAGCTGTTGCTGCACGAAGAGTGCTGCGATTCGAGGTGGCTGGTATCTGTGACTCCTGATCAGCCAATCGGCTCTCGGTCGCCGGATTGGCGCAACACGAGCTCTAGCTTTGGTCACTGCTATTTTGTAACAATGCACGCCGTGGACTTGCTGGCTGCCAACTGGATGATGTATACGCGTAGTGCGACACTGTGCACATACAAACATCTCACCAGTCAAGGTCTTCGAGCGTATGTTTGCGATGATCCCAAACACTCGCTATGCACGTTCCAGCCGCGCCTGGTCAGGCGAATCCATGCTTCCGATCCGCTCATGATTGTTGCTGAGACCGGAACACTATGTGTGCTACATAGCATGCTCCGGTGCTTCTCTTGAGATGTACGAGCTGCCCTGTCCTGTCTAATCAAAAGTAAGACCTCATTATATGTGACGAATAGCAGTGACTCCTGGACATTATTTAGCAAAGGTTTGTGTTATACACAGAACTGAGCTTACAAGTAAGGTGCAATAGCCCGGCCTGCCCTCGTCAGAGACAGACCGGGAAGCTCAATTCAACTCCAATGCCCGCTCTTCATCCACCCTCTTCGTTGTATGCCCCATACGGTGCTTTCAGCCACAATTGTCGCTCGCCGCGTGGCTGAGGCTTTGGAATCTGGACACTGATGACCTCGCAAACACGTCTCGCTGGACCTCGTGGCGTGCTCTAGTCCTCCATGTCCGAGCCATCGCGCCCAGGACTCCTACTCCTGGCCCTTCCGGCACCACGTCCGCTCGATCGCTTGTCGTGGTCACGGGCGCGTCCCTTGTTCACTGGCGGCGGTCGAACGAAGGCGAAGTCGACTGTAACCTTCTGCTCCAGCAGCTCCTCGCCGTTCGCGCCCTTGATCGCGGCATTTGCTTCTTCGAGAGTGGGATATTCGATGAGGATATAGCCCTGCGTGATGTGTCAACTCATGATCCTCAATCCTGTGGAGGAGACATGCCTTGACGTAACCCGTTCGGCGATCGAGATTCATGTGCAGGTTCTTGATCGTGCCGAATTCACCGAACATGTCCTGAACATCCTCTTCGGTCGCCTCCTCGTGCACATTTGTAACAATGATGATCCACCCCTCGATTGAACGCACAGCAGTTGCGCCGGCACCGGTGCGCGCATCGTTGACCTTAGGCTCGGCAGAGGTGGTCTCGGGCTGCTCGACCTGGTCGACTTCCATCTCGGTATCGGCCATGAGTGCGACCGTGTAGGTGTATGGTCAGCTGATTGCAAGATTCGGTGGTGGTGGTGAGCTTTGAGTTGCTGTCCTGGTGGGTCGTTGTGGGCAAGATGACGGTCAAGCTTTCCGCGTAGCGTGCGGCTATTTTAGCGCGACTTCTACTCGGCGCTCTTCCGCCAGCGCTCCTCGCACCGTCCCAAGACCTCAACAGCGCCGCATGGAGCTGGTTTCCCTGACATGATGGCGTGCAAGTGCGCCAAAAATTACGGCGCTATTACTTTCGTTTTCGATGTTGCCGCCCTCCAGCCCTGGACCATCCCTCCTTCCTGTCACCAGTCGCTGAAGACTACAGGCGAGATATCTGAAATAGAACCACACTAGAGCGCAGCTACCTACCCCACTCGACGTCACTCTTTCGTTCGTTGAATTGTTGCATAATAAAGCTCTTCGTCAAGTCTCATCTACGGTCATGCTTCAATTCCTCGACAAGCTGGTTCACTACCAAGATCCTTCCCTTCCTGCATTCTCCAACCTTGCTTACCTCTTCATTCTGGTCTTATTTTCTGCCTTTCTGGTATCCTACCGTTCTCGACAACTTGAGGCTGAAGCAGCCCGCTAACTAACATGTCGAGATTTACATCTGTCGGTGAACTGCTGATGGGGGGTGCAAGGCATGACAGCTAACCGTAGCAGATTGCCATGATCGGGTGCGGGAGTATGGGCGGCGGCATGGCCCTACTATTCGCAGAGGACGGTGTGCATGTCAGTCTCTCAGACCCGTCTGAAGAGACTATGGACGCAGTGATCGAGAAGGCCGAGAAAGCTGGTTACCACGGAAAGCTCACGAAACACAAGGGTATGCTCGTTGACACCAAATGCAGCCTTGAGTCCCGCTGACGTACTTGCAAGACTACGACTCACTTTGTAAATCACTCTCCGAACCTCGTTTACTGGTGTTTTCTCTACCTCATGGAAATGTCGGCGACAAGGTCCTCGACGGTCTTATGCCAAAGCTGTCCAAAGGGGATATCATTCTTGACTGCGGTAATGAGCACTTCGTAAATACTGAGCGACGACAGAACAAGTGCAAAGACACCGGAATCCGCTATATCGGTTGCGGTGTCAGTGGTGGCTACCAGGCGGCTCGAGCTGGCCCGTCCATGTGTCCTGGAGGCGACGAATCTGGTATCAAGGAGGTTCTCCCATTACTCCAGAAGGTCGCAGCTAAG
This sequence comes from Didymella pinodella, assembly GCA_039634465.1. NCBI lineage: Eukaryota > Fungi > Ascomycota > Dothideomycetes > Pleosporales > Didymellaceae > Didymella > Didymella pinodella. The sequence goes on from CP113352.1 coordinate 1,359,363, forward strand.
GACAAGGAGGGCAAACCATGTGTTGGAATCATTGGCAAGGGTGGTGCAGGCCACTATGTCAAGATGGTGCATAATGGAATTGAGCACGGCATGATGAGCGCCATTTGCGAAGCCTGGGGCATTATGCGCAAGCTGGGTCTTGACTACGAAGAGATTGGTGATGTGCTGAACGAGTGGAACTCGTCAGGCGAATTGGTCAGTATTCTCAGCCATGATTCGATTCGTCTGCTTACGCAACGGACAGCAAGGGACATTCCTTATTTCGATCGGCGCCGACCTTTCCCACAAGCGCGAGCAGAGAGACAATTCGAATTCAGACTCTGGACAACACCCACTCGTTATCTCTGAAGTTCTCGACAAGGTTGTACAAGACATCACTGGTGAAGAAGGAACCGGCATCTGGTCCAATACCGAGGCAATCGAGCTGCATGTACCGGCTTTCACTCTCAATGTTGCCCACGCCTTGCGCCTGGCATCTGCATACCGAGGCGATCGCGAACGCGCGAACAAGACGTTCGATGGAGGCTTTCCCCCTAGCGAGCTGAACGATGTCAAAGACAAGAGGGCCTTCATTGAGGACATTCGCCAAGCCACATATGCAGCTTGTCTGGCCAGCTACATCCAGGGCATGAACATCATCGCACGTGCTGACCAAGCACATTTCTGGTCAATTGATTACTCACAAGTTTGGCAGATCTGGCGCGCTGGTTGCATTATCCAGGCCGACTACATCTCCGACAACGTTCTCGCCCCTGTACTCAAGAACAACCCCTCGTCCGAAGAGCTCAACCTCAACTTCTCTTCGGTAGTCGCTAAAGATATAAAGAAGACTTTCCCTGCACTACGACGCATCGTTGCAAAGGCAGTTGAGACGGATCAGGTTATCCCTGCCCTGAGTGCTAGCCTTGAGTACTTCAAGGTGTCTACTGGCACGGACCTGCCGACAAGCTTCTACGAGGCTGAGCTGGACTACTTTGGTAGCCATAAGTTCGACAAGAAGGGTGATCAGGATGCACAGGTCAAGAAGCCTATGGAAGGCAAGCATCACTTTGAGTGGAAGCCCGTCACAAGCCAAAAGGAAACATACGGCAAGCCTGCTGGTGCTTAGCTTTCCAGCGACAGGCGGAACCTATAATGACCAGAGTTTTGTACGTCTGCACGTAGACACAAGCTATGCTTGAAGCGTTTTACTGTTTTGTCATCTCGACAACACGTTCTCTCTGCTTCGTCGGTTTGGCCTGGCTGCTGACTTGGCAGGCGTGTTTTCCCGCCATGCAGGTGACATTCCTGCACGCGTTATCGTCATGCGTCATCTTACTTTTCACAGACACCGTTCGCCAGTGCTGCAGTACCGCAAGTTCGAGCAACCCCCGCGATGCAATAAGGAATATGTGCGACAAGCTGCAGCTGCAGTAAGGCTGTTGCTCATCCCTATTCACATTGGCTGTAACTAAACTACCGGCCCGTCATCCGCTGGGACTCGATATTTTGCACACAGTCTCTTACGCAGTTAGCAATTTGTGCTACGCGCGTTTTTACAGTGCATCTACCAGCCATGCGCGACACAGCCAAGCATTGTGTACAGAGGTGAGGCAGGATCGACTGGTCTACGAATCACTCCAATGTGTGACGATTGATCGGCGTCTGACTTGACAGCTAAGCTACGCATTTGATGGGGCCGTTCCGCTGCTTACGCCTATTGGGTCTTAAACGACATCTGGACAATGGTTGAGCAGCAAGACTCCATGTCACACACCATGATCTATGAACAGCCACGCACTTGATTGGCAATGGGCACACGGACAAAGCACCACACTACAAAACTACCAGTCGATCTTCACCCCTCGTGTCTCGCCTTTCGCAGGAAGATCTCATCAATTGTCTCGTCGCAGCAATTCCCACCTGTCAGAGTCTAATCTGAGTCCTGCTGCATGATTTATGCTCAGCTGCCGTATTGATCACTGTAAACCCCTTGTTGTATTCTGCGTATGGAGTTACGGTGTGATAATTTGTCTTATCTATATGCGTAGCCTTCGAACACAACGGTGCCGGGTAGGGTATAAAGTCAGCATTGACTGCTGTCCTTCTCCATCTCCATCTTCATGCACATCACAATGACCATGATTAAAAGTGGCGAGAGCGCTGCCATCACGCAGATCACCAGAGATGCCGTCGATGTCCAGCGCAATGAAGGCGAGAAGAGAGGAGGCGAGTCACAGCACGGAGCACTTGAGGTGTGTTACAGTCATTCATGAACAGGATTCCGATAAGCTGATGCTGTATCGACAAGAGATACATCAATCGAGTTACAACTCTGAACTTTTCCTTCGTACTGCTATGTTCATGGGTTGGTGCCGCTGCTAGTATGCAGCTGTCATTTCTCAACGGAGGCCCGACGTCTATTGTGTACGGTTCCATCTTTGCCGGGATCGGTACGACTTTCATAGCCATCTCTTTGGTAGAGATGGCATCAATTTAGGTAACAGAACATTATCTGTCAATCGCACGTCTGACATACACACAGGGGTCCGACGGTCGGGGCTCAGTATCGCTGGTCCGCAACTTTTGCACCAAAATGGAATCGCTTCTTGGGGTTAATGCCAGGTATGTGTGGACATCTTATCCAAGAATTTCTGGAAAATCCGAAGGGCACCCATTGCGGTAGGTTAGATCATTGTCTTTGCATGGATTTGCTCCACCACATCGACCACGGCATTAGTTGCGAATCTCATTACCGGTCTGGCCGTCTTCAACTTTCCTGACTACGACCTGGAGCGATGGCACTTTGCTTTACTCAAGTGGGCTGCTACCGTTGTGCCCTTTCTGACGAACTTGTGGTGCACAAAGATCATCACACCTCTTTCGTAACATTCTGACTCGGACTCAGACGTCCAACGATAGTAAGACTGAATGCAAAGGTTGAGAGGTAGAAAGCAACCCACTACACAAGCTTTATCGTACGTATTGAAGTCTGAGCTTCCTCTTGTGCAATCTCTCCGTTCATCCAGCCATCGACATAGCACTCGCCTATGAATTGAAATTTGCCATTGTGCAAAGGTCTCAGCAGGTACAGCGAGTGACCACCTCGAAAGGCGGCAATCATATCGCCCGGTGCCGCGCCTGCAGGTACGATGGCTATCATTCTGTCTCTTAACACGGCGAGTCTGCGGCCGTAGCAGACATCCCAGAAGTTTGCGAACATAGAGGCTGGGTGCATAGGCGAAGACGGATCTGGGATGGAACGTGTGGCCTCAATTGTCTCCCAATCCAATGCGCCGCCCCGCATGTACTTGTATTGAGCTCGATGAGGATCATCCCTGAAGTACGTGCGGTTGCCGACCATGCTTTGACGGATGGCCACATCCACGACAGGATTTGATTCAAACTTGGCGAGGACATCTTTGTACCAAGTAAGAGGCGTCTGCCACGAGCGGTCATAGTTGTCCCATATGTTGGTCAGCAGAGTGATCATAACGTCGCGTACGACGAAACCGTCAACGTGCAGTTCATGGCCCTCAACGCGGACGCCCGCCGACCCCGGTAGTGGCGTATACATCGGAAGGCCATCGTCTGCTGTTTTCATGAAGTTGGAGAATGCTGACTCCAGGTAGATTTTCTGTCTCCAATCAGGTACCCATGAAGGCAGAGCAGGCTGGTACGTGGCGCGGAAGGACTCCTGCGTGCTCTCTACTGCAGGCGCAAACACATATCGCAAGGTCTGCAATCCGTCCGTATCTTCCGTTATAAGGTATTGTGCCACGTCCACGAAGAGTTCCATAGGATCAACCTGATAGTCGATATCGAAACGCTCGGCGGGAACGTCCCAAGAGTGCGCCAACAAGCTATAGACACGATCTCGAGGATCCGTACAATCAGCTATGCGCATCTCTTGTAGCAAGTCGCCGAATGCTAAGCGTATCCCTTTTCCGCGTCGGTTTCGTGCTGAGATTATGCTGTACAGGCTACTCCCGTGCCCGCAGCTTTTCGCAAATTGGGCGGGAAAGCCTGGCAGCTTCGCAAAGTTGATGGCCATGGCCGTAACCGCATTAATCAGGACGTCATCGAAGTCGTACTGCCCGTACCAGAAACTGATCTTCGCAGGTGTTGAAACTTCTTGGTAGATCCAGGCTCGTCGCCAGAATTGAGCATCGCAGATACGCGCGATGCCAGTCCACCCCAATGTCGAATGTGTGTCCTGGGGGAAGCATGAAAGACCTGGGGTAATCTTGCTGAATACCATCATGATGTCATCGTTGTTGTCTCGTAGGCCTTCTCTTAGATACTTGTTGCATTCGCGCATCATGGCGACTGCTGCTTTTGCTTCTTCGTTGTCGTGTGGCAACCCTAGCCAACCGTAGATGCGGACTGCTCCCTCGTAAATCATCTTCATCAGTCGGACTTGCGCAGCGCGCTCTGTAAGGTCCTCCTGATTGATACAGAGGGAATCAACCCATATCGTGCGGTTTTGTGTGTAGTTTCGTAGGTAAAGCAGAAAGTCGAAGAGGTTCGAAGTGACTGTCATGGGTATACCGTCCAAAATGCAGGGTCGTGCAGAGAGGGTGTGTCCCCAGACATAAGACGCGACCGGATACACGGGTTTGTCTAGAAGTTTCACTGTTCTGAGGCTGACCACCATGTCGTCATCATACTGCCCACTTGCAACCTCAAGCAAGCGTATCTCGCCTTGTGCGGAGTCAATGGGCCGATATGGTGTGGTCTGGATGCCAGAGTCTACTCTGCTCAATGTGGTGTCCATAGTGTGATATGAAAGAATTTAAACAGCCGAGAAGGCTTATCTCTTTACAACAACGCGAGAGCGGCTCAGCTGCAGAGGTTTGTTGCGAGGCGGCGTCACCGTGCAGGACTCGAAGCCGCACTCACCAAGGGGAATACAGTCAGCCACTTGCGCTGCAAATGAACTGTATATGGCCAGAACTCAAGCTCTGTCCAGTCGCAAATGGAATATCGCTGAGAAGACTAAGAGACTGTTGTAGAGACTCATGGCAAGCGAGGGAGGAAAGAGGTAGACCAAAGTAAGAATGGAGCAACAGCAGAGAATGATCTCGAAGTTATAAGAGGTGAGACGAGATGTACATACCACCAGACGCACAAGCGTCCGTAGATAGCGATCATTGAAATCCATATCTCGAACATCTGGACGTGTGACGGCTGTGATATGGAAGGTAACGTGCATCGAAGGCGTCGCGTACCTCAGCGCGATTGGGTCGGGAAGCGCCCTCTGCTGCTTCGAGTTGTGGGAGCAAAGCCATGCAGCAGTACGTACGAATCATCACGATGACTTTGTTTCGGAATGCAGCCAAGCCGATGGGCGCGCCGAGTTGCAGTGTTCGAGTCTCGGGGGTGAGCAGCGCTCCGCAACTAAAGTGAGTTTCACGTGACACCCTGACTCCACCCTTCCCGCACTTTTTTGTGAGCAACCAGGCGCGGCGATCTCCCACAACTTTGCGCCTCGGCTGCAACAACACGCCCATGATCGAACGGTGACCCGCAAAGCTTAGCAACAATATGGCCGCACCCATGGCGCCCTCGATGGTGCCCAAAGAGGAGGAGCCTCCCGCCGTCGACGTCGCGAATAACGAAGCAGCGTCCCCCGCTGACACGCTGTACGACAAATGCGCGCAAAGATCCCAAGGCACTGTCTTCTTCCAGCGCGACCTGTCCAACATGCAGGTTGCAGAGACCATGGCCGAGCTTACCATGCTCTTGCAGGAGCTGTGCGATCGCCACCTCATGAAGCTCATGACGTTCGAGGGAGAGCCATGCTGGAAGCTGCGATCGCGCGCCGAAGCTGATAAGTAGGTGATTGATTCTGCGCTGCACTGCCACAATACTGATAGATTGAAGGCTGCGACGGCTCACGCCTGACGAACGCCTCCTCTATCACCACATCGACCAAGTTCAAGCTGAGGGGATCTGGTCCAAGGCACTGCGCGCACGAACGAACGTCACACAACAGGTCCTTACAAAATGTCTCAAGAGCTTAGAGTCGAAGGATCTGGTGCAATCGGTCATGAGCGTCAAGTTCCCTAATCGCAAGATGTACCTGCTCAAGCATCTAAGGCCGTCAGAGGATATTGCTGGAGGTCCATGGCAATCGGAGGGTGACTTTGACACCGCGCTGATCGAGGCCATATCACAGATCGTGGTGCAACACATCGAGAACGAGACTTGCATCAAAGTTCCAGGAAACTGGAATGACTATGAGAACCCAGACAGGTCAGCTGAAATCGCTCACAAGAAGGCGCAGGTGCAAGGCGTGCGCGATATTGAGGATGCACCAGCAGTGAAGCCCTACCACCCGCCAAGAGACTCCAATGCAGCAAAGATCGTGCATCGGACAAGTCCGCAATACCCTACGTCCGCCTCGGTGGCTGAGTGGCTCAACTCGAAGGAAGTCTTGAGGGGCAAGACCGTGAGAGAAGACGACATGGAACAGCTGCTTGAGATGATGGTGCTCGATGGGCGGCTCGAGAAGATCTCAGGCACAAGCTACCGCACTGTCTTGACAGCGGTCGACACAAAAGTGTACAACGGTTTTGTTGACGCCCCTTGCGGCAACTGTCCCGTCTTCGACCTTTGCGGCGACGAAGGTGAGATCTCAGCGAGGACCTGTGTCTACTTCGGCCAGTGGCTGGAGACGACATCCGAGGAGGTATAAAAGTCGGTTTCAAGAAGCATAGCGAGGGCGTTCAGGACAGTCAGCATTTACGGTACTCTCGGGAAAATACCCAACCACATCCTCTACTTGCAAGTCTGCAAGTACATCTAGACTCATTGCTTAATATTGCTCGTACTCCCGCTATTTCTTCAGTCCTACACCAACGATTCCCTCGAATTCCATGAACACATGTTTGTCCGGGCCGCCCACATCCTCAATCAAAACCGCCGTCATAGCATCTGCGACGCGCTCCAACCACCCCGCCCTCTTCTCCTCCGGCCACTGCGTACTCAACATCCCCAACACAAACTTGAACGTCGTCATAAACGTCTCCGGCGTCCCACAATCAACATTCTCCTTCTTCTGCACGACCTCCACCCCCTCCAACCCCGCCTCCTCCAACTCCCTCCCCACAAACCCCTTATCATACCACGCCTGCCCATTCGTCACCATCTTCCACAACTGCTGCTCCGTCGGCATATCCGGCCCATCCCCAACCCTCCCCAGCGTTCTCCCCAGCAGCTCAAACCACGGCAGATACGCCCACGTACTCACCGCCAGCGTACCCCCACTTACCACCCTCCCCGCAAGCAGGGAAATAGTACCAGGCGGCAGCATAAACACCGCGAACCCGACAAAAACATGGCTAAACGCCGCCCCAAGCCCCGCCTCATCCAACTTCCCCCCATCCACAATCCTCGTCGTTAGGCCAACCCAGCCTTCCTCCTCCCCTCTCTTCGCGAGATACGCAAGCATCGCGGGACTCACGTCGCCGGCGAGAATCGACAGGTCGGCCCATTGCTGCTTGGGCAGGGATGCGTAGATTTCGGCGGTTACGGCGCCGGTGCCGCAGCCCAAGTCGAGGATTTGGACGGGTGTGGTTTTGAGGGTGGTTAGGCGCTGGGTGAGGGCGAGCATGGTGCGTGCGAAGGGGCGCGTGGCGTTTTCTGCTGTTTTGTAGCGCTGCGCTACGTCGGCGGAGTGCTGCCAGTGGGCCTTGACGGCGTCGGTGGTAGAGGACATGGTTTGGGGGTGGGGGGTGGGAGACGGTGAATGTGTGGTGGTGTGATTTGCTGGGTGTGAGGTGGAGAGTTGTTAGGTTTTCGGACACGGCATGGAATTATGTAGAGGTGTTCTAGGGCGCTGGGGTGCACTTATACAGTGTTGGTTGTGGGTTTATGGCTAGTGCTTATGACTTACCGTCTCTTTTAAGCACAGCTTACTGTATCGCCTCGATGGGCCGTTTCGCTCGATGACCGAATAACCGAGTGCGCGGCGATATGATAGAGTATGGTTCCGGAGACATTCGACCTCGAGGCTGACATTGTTCGGAGACTTCAGCGCACGAGTCTCAGACAAGTAGCGAAATGTAGGAATGAGAAGAACGCAAGAGCGCGGTGTGCATCCACGTGAGGTTCAACTCGCAATGACTGAGCTGCGCTGCCTGCATCATAAAGGCTTTGTGAGTCTTCGTCGAGACGATTCATTAATTGAACTGGTATAAAACACGCTCCAATAGGCAGAAGAATAGGACAGGTAGGAACTGCGGCCGCGACTTAGGAAATGCCGCAGTCGAGCCTAGGAAAAACCCTCGTGGCGCATAACCCACCGCATCCAACCATTATACCTCTCACCGCACCATAGTGCGTCCTCTTGGAGGTCTTTCGTGCACGCTGTCCTCAAGAGCCAAGCTTGCTTCGCTGTCGCAACAAGCCGAGCAACCGCTGTACCTCGCTCTTTGCCTCTTCACAGTTTGGGCCTTCTAAGCACCCGGCGGCGCAGGACTCCTGTCTTTCCCGCGACTCAGAAGACCTCTCCTCTCTCTTTGGACCCTCGGGCTCACACTCCCCGCAGTACTGCCTGCATCGGCAGGCGTGAAACTGCTCCTAATGACCACCATGCCCTTTCCAACGCCGACGTTCTTCTCACCGCCGGCGCCCGAGTCATCGATCGTGAACTGAGCTTCGCCGAGCTCGTCATCACGGCCGAATGTCGCATGATCTTTGACGGTGACCTTGAAGAATGTGTCTGCCGTACAGGGCACCTTGAAGGATTCGTCGGGAAACTCGACTGAGCCAGTGGCGGTTTTGATGTGGTCTGTTTTGTGGACGTCTTTCTTGCCCGTTGAGACGAAGACGCGGAGGTTGGTGCCGGGCGGGAAGCCGTCGGCGCTCACGATTTGGATGTTGGCGGTGCCGTGATCACTGGTACCAGGGATGGCACTGTCGCCCTTGCGGCTAGCAAACGACTGCGCACCCCAGCTGCGGTGGCGGTTGTGCTCCATGGTGTTACGGTTCGGCGTCACTGGTGGCTCGGCGGAGACGGACGTCGAGTTGCCAGTTCCTTCGATGGAAACGAGAGGGACATCCATACTAGGCCTGTCGTCAGAACTAGGCCGCTCGAAGTCCTCCTCTCCGTTCGCGCCGCGCGACTTCCTGCGCTTGAAGCCACGTCCCAAGAACGTGCCAGCGCGCACAACATTGCCGCCAACGAAGGCTGCGCCCTTCCCTACACCCTTGACCGGTGCACCAATGACCTTTCCTGGAACAGCGAATGTACCAGAGAAGGTAGACGAGCCTTGTCGTGATCGAAGGATGTAGTCCGGCTTGAATAGCATCCTAAGTCTGATAGCACCGCTCTTGCCATCCAAGTTCAGAGTGACTTCCTGCTGTTGGAATGGTTCCAAGATCTCAAGGTTGATTGCAGATTTGCCAAGGAAATCCGCTTTGTCGCCAAAGTCCCAATCATACACGTTGACCACGAAGTCTGCTGCCGTCCGACTCCGCACATCAACCTCAAAGTACTCGTTCCAGGCCGGATGCAATGTCTTCTTCTGTGTCTTCGTCTTGTACACCTCCTTGTCGTTGAGCACAAACTTGCAGTAAGGATCGGAGAAGCCGTTGCGGTCTGCAGCGGGCAGATCAGCGGCATCGAGAACATCCACGCGCAGTTTCCCCTGATTGTTGTAGGATTCGCTGGGATCTAGACGCATCTTAACCGGCAGGTACTTGAGACTGACGGTAATCTTGTAATCCCTGTTGTGCTTGTCCTTGAGCGTGAGCTGCGTAGGTGTGTACAGGCACCTTCGTAAAGTGTCGATGGTGTTGCCCATAAGCTTAGCGATGACATGGTCTTCATCACCATCGCCATCGTTATTAACTTTCTCAATGATGCGGAGGGTGATCTTAGAGAAGTCGAGCTCGCGGACCATCACGTCACCAACTATTGAAGATCAGCAATGCACAGTAATAAGTGGGAGACAACCCACCTTCGCCAAAAGTCATATGGCGGCTCTTGATCTTGGCGCTGGAGTAGCTCGGGTACGCCATGTCATCCATAAGGACATCAACGTATCCACCCGTTTCAGCAAATTCGCCATCAATGAACTTGAACACGAGGAGACCAGATTCTGTTCGTCGTCAGCACTAAACACTTCAGTCAGAGGGATAAAGATATGGATGCAAGGCAGCAGGTTGGGGACACCAACTCAACCATCTATACCTCCCCACATCCTTCTCCTCGCGGCGCAGCTTACCATACTGCTGCAGATCCTCAGGGTTGAGGCGCAGCTTTTCGATTTTAGGCTTCTCGGGAATAGCCTCGTCCTGTTGATGCTCGTTCTTCTCGAGCTGCTTCGCGAGGTCGGCGGCACTGTCCCTGTTGTTGCTGCTCGGCGCAAGTGAAGAGATGGTGCCTGCAGTCTCGGACCTAACGAGCTGGCTTGTGCCGGACACAGTTCGGGCATGTGTTGAAGCCGGCGCCTTAGACCCTCCCGTGCGGACACTAGCCGTACGAGAGACGCCGTTCGGCGGTGTCACCTCCTTCTCTTCCTCTTCTTCCACATCCTCGTCAGGGTCCCAGGTAGGAACAGTAGGGTAAAATGAGCATGTATAGTTCAATGTGCCCTTATGCGCCGCTTGACCAGTCATTCGAAGTGGACCAGGGGTGGTCTGTTTCTGTTCATGAACGAGGTACTCGCCATTATCATCTTGCTGGAGGAAGTCGGCAACAGACAACTCGACATGACCCAACGAGCGGTCCTTACCCAGCTTCTCCTCGTCCATGACTTCGAGCGTCAGCTTTTCGCGCATTGTGTGCACGGGAACGTAGACAACCTCGTCCCAGTCGGGATTCAGGTTGTTCTTGAATGTGACAGTGCGGCCCTTCTCGACACCGGACAGTAGGACACGGACGTATGGATCTGACTTGCCCATAGTCTCCAAATTCCTCAAGTCCCGAGCGCTCTGGAAGTGTAGCCTCACGACACCAATTGGGGTGAGATAACCTCCGGATGACAGAGAGCCCTTGAGTGCAACAGGTTTCCACTCGAGCCTCATCTTAGCGCGACCAGTCTGAGCGCCAACCAGGTTGTACCATTCATGCCCCTTTGCCATGAGGTCGAGCATATCGTCAATAGTGATTTGGTACGTTCCAAGGATAGGGTCTGCAGCCAGGTCGCGGTCATCCTTGATCACTAGACCAAGCTTCGCCTTCTTGCGGTCTGTGATGAGCATCTCCTTGCTCGCATCGGGCCAAATGGGAATGTTGGTGCGCTTCATAGTCTTCGACTTGTGGACTTCGCGACCATTGAGCAGCAGGATCGCGTACGGGCTTAGCTGACCGATCATGCTCTTGGTGCCGTCCAGATCCTTGGCCTGCTCAACAGTGAACTTGATGATACCAGTGCGAGACTCTGGCGGCGGCTCCTTCGTGCCGTCCTGCAGGGTAGTGCCTTCTAGGACAGGGAAAAAGCGGACATCAGCTTGCAGAATGCCGCGCGGTCGACCGCCAGACATAACTTCGAGATGCAGATTCTCGTGCTCGGTCTCAGTCTCGAGCTGTTCTAGCGCAAACGTAGCTGTACCGAGTTCCTTGTCCTTGCGAATCTCATTGTAGTCGAGGAGGTTGATTGTAAGCGAGTCCTTTAATGATGTGACAATGATATTAACAGTCTCATTCCAGCGGGGATTGGCGTTTTCGTGGACCGTCTTTGTCTTCGCGAGTACGTTCCTGTTGTTGATTGAGACCGTGGCGTACGGGTCTGGTGTGCCAGAAAATTTATCAGGGTTCTTGAGACCCTGTGCTCCGTGGAAGGTGACTTGTAGCACACCGATGGCTTGATCGACCGGGTTACCTGCAAGCATTTTGGCAATCTCGATAGGGAAGACGTTCGGGTCGTACATCATAGGACCGAGGTTGGCGTGGATCTGCTCCATAATGAATGTCTCCAGACCGGGAATGAAGTTGATGTCAAAACCGAATGTCTCGCCGCCGAGAGGCTTGCAAACGTAGTCGATAGTCGGGCGCTCGAGGAAGGACATCTCAACCCTTTCAATATGGGGGAACGGAAGTTGCAGCTTGAACTTTAGGCGCATGAGGCCAGAGAAGGCCATGTCCTCAACGATGACGTCCAGACCTTTGCTGACAAGACCTTTTCCAATACGAATCTCAAGCACAATCTTGGGGTTGATCTTGTTCTTGATCTGCCGCGCGGTCAGATCGTTGACGTCGTTGGGCGTGAAGCTGAACTTCCAGTCCATGAGCACGATGTCGTCCTGCGTCTTGGGGTATGTCTTGACGTGCTCTAGTCTCGGCGGCTTGGTTCCAAGGACGAAAGTCTTCATCTTCAAGCTGTCCAGAAAAGCCGGCGTGGATGTCGACAGAACCTGATCAACAGAACCCACAATGGTATCGCACAGAACAGGTGCGTAGATTGGCCAGAACTTGACGAGGAAGCTGTTGATCCACTCCAGACTCTCAGTGTCGGTCTCGAGCTTGTTCTTGGCCATCTCGCGGTTGAGGTCGTCGCGGGCGTTTCGGCGCACGCGGCGGATCGATGTGCGGTAGTAGGTGCCGCAGATGGCCATGATGATCATGATCCAGCCCAGACCTCCACCAAGTGTGGCTACCACCCAGGAGCTCAGGCAGGCGAAGATGATGACGCCTGTGTTGTGGTACCAATCGCCAAAGAACTTGTCATCGAGCTGGCTCTCGAGGTACGTCTGGTGGTCGAGCAGCGTGCCCTCGTCTTCGTCCTTGTTCTCTGAGCCTGGCATGCCGAAGCGCGGAGCCCATCCAACGCGCTCCCAGCGGGCGTCCTCGTCGACCTCTGGCGCATGGCCGTTGGCACTGGGGGACGAGGGTGGGTCCACAGCGCCAGCTTTCGAAGGAGGAGGAAGATCATATTTCGGGGCGCCATTTGCTGCGTCGTCGGCGTCCGAGACCAGGGCAGTCGCGTTGTTGTTGCGCTCGTGGTGGAAGCCCGGCGGGACTCGTGCCCGTGCCTGGGCGCGCTTCTGCTCGGGGGTGGCATCTGGGTCGAACTGGAAGGCCGCGCTGCCGCCCTGGCGCGCCTGGTCGACGACGCTCTGCTCGGCGGCCTCGGCTGTGACGCTGGAATGGGGATCGCGGGCGGCGTCGAGGGCGCCCTGCTGCTTCAGCTCCGAGGCAGCCTGCGCTGTGCCATTGAGGTGCGACATGGCTCTGCGTCAACGCGCTGCTCTTTACCTGCGCAGATGCAGCAGGCGCATGCAGAACAGGGGGGGCTTAGGAGGCTCGCGGTCGAGGTGCAGTCGCGGTGCAGTCGAGGAGTCAGCCGGGAGAGAGAGAGAGAGAGCGAGAGCGAGAGCGAGAGCAGCGAGGGATTGCGTCGAGGTGTGTTCGAGCGTTGGACGTGAAGCTGCACCAAACCTGCTTGCTGGCCCGGTTAGACGGCCTCACTATCTAACCGGAGGCGTGCACACGTCCCGCAGGTAGACTCACCAGTCAACAGCTTGTGTACGCAGCTGGGCCAATTGGACGTGCTTGGCAGAAGCACAGCAAACACAGCAGCGGGCAAAAGAATAAAGAGTGGCTGAGATACAACAATGGGCGGAGGAGGGGGGGGGGGGGGGGGGACGGCCGTGTGGAACGATGCTGGTCGGGAGCGGGACAGCTCTCGCGCAGGAGTGAGGAGCTCGATGTTTACCTACTCACGGGGGTCCGTAAGCTAGCAGCGCCATGTCATTGTGGCAGTGCGCTTGATCTACACGACCAAGCATGGACCATGACTATTTGACATCTGGCTTTCCAGCCGCAGTTTTTCTCCTCTGGCTTGGCCAACTTGGTATTCTTCACTTGCAGCTCGCGCATGCAGTGCTTCGGCGACTCCGCTGACGGCCTGCAGCAGCCGTGGTTGGCTGCTTTGCTTGCTCGCCGGAGCTTGAGCAGGGTCCGACCTGGCTGTTCCGTCCACCGCAAACACCTACGCGGCCTTGCGGTTGCATTGCGAGACACATGCTTCGTCGAGAGACTCTGCGCTGGAGCTTGCAACGGTCGTCGCGCCCGGTGTCTGTGGGGGAGCCGGCCACTATGTGCTGCATCGCCAACCATGGCAGAGCTTCTAGAAGTTCTGGACACTTCAACTTCTCAGCTTGCTGGGAGCTCGCTCGGCTTCACTCGAGCTCATCATTGCGCCGAACCGTGCTGAACACCATCTGCAAATCTTCATCTTGAGCATCCGCGGCCTCCGCACACCTTGGCGCAAGTCCAATCAGACTGTCTACAGCTTGCAATTGTATCACTATTCGCGGTCTGATGGTCTCGTTCCGTCATGAATCATTACTTATTCGTTGTTCGTGCCACGCGTATCCCCAGCCTCGAAATGAACCCCGCGCGTTTGCTCTAGCCACCACAGCCACACACAGATTTCCAGCCACCGTCCCCCGCAGTGTGTACTCGTCTCAGAATTCCTTCAGCAGTCTGACAATGCGTCCGCCGACCCTAGACGCGTGTTCAGTAAGAAGGACTAGTAGACACGACGGGATACCTCCTCCCGCTGACGCCGCCCTCGGCGCCCGTGACATACCTGTGGCTCCCTCTGTGTCGGTCCCTGTCTCTGTCTCTGTCTCGCTCTCTGTCTCTATCGCGGCTGTGCTCTCTGCTCCGATCATAGCTTCTCTTGTCGCGACTTCTATCTCGTTCGCTGTCGTCCCACTCGTCCTTGACACGGTCGTGGGACCGTGTTCGCGCCACGTCCCAGTCACGATCACGATCACGGTCACGATCACGGTCGCGCTCGTGGCGCTCGCGTGGGTAGACGGCGTCGCCTGTTGAAGAGTGGCGGCGGTGTGACTGACTGTTGTCGTGGGTGCTGCCTTTGTATGCTGTCTCTCTGTCGCGATGGGCGTAGCGATCGTGATCACGAACATAGGGTGCTTCTGCGTGCTGCGGGCTTACAGACGTAGAGTGGCTTGCATATCTGACGTTTGGCGCTGGGACGGGTCTGTAGCTCCCCCGCGTGGTCATCGCAGGTCTATCGTAGTGAGTTCGTGCCTGCATTTGCTGCGCGACCGTCGTTGCGAAGAGAGGAGCCTTGGTTGGTCCGTATATAGGAATGGGAGATGGCGCAGTGGACGTTCTGGCATCTGGTCGCTCACTGGGCAGCCGCTGAGGCGAGGGTCGGTACTGCTCGTGATATGATGGGAAGTACTCCCTCGGCAAAACGGGCTGTTCATGCGACCTGTGATGACGGAGGACAGGTGTGCGTCGCCTTGAAGGCGGCTGGTCTGGATCAGTGTCCGAGTCTGTAGTGGACAACGAGCTCTCCCGCCGGGCCGGATGTGGGCGTTTGTGAGCAGGGTATCGTTGATTTGGGTTGGGTGCAATCGGTGTTGCATCTTCGTCTGACAGGCTGTCCTCTTCATATCGACCTGGTGGCAGGCTACGCCGCCTGGCCCATGGATTGAGCATATGCCTGACTCTTGCTATCGGCCCATCGTTGTTCGCGCGAGCTTGTTCTTTCGACACATGGCGCATGTATGTTGGTCTTGGTCTGACTTTCCGGTACATGGGGTCTTCGAAGTATTTGAATGCGCCTGTCCTCTCGTCTGCCGACGACCCGTCTCCTGACAAATCTGCTGAGCTTCGAGGATCCTTCTCGGTGCGCGCCCCATTTGCTTCCACATCTGCTTCTTTCCTGAGCCTGGCAGCAACGCCCTCGTACCACTCTTCCATTGCCTCGTCCGGCTTATCTGGGAAGCACTTGCTCGGCAGCACCTTCGGGAATGGCTGCTTCGTATCCGGGTCGATCACGTCGAACTTCTCGACCGACTGCTGGAGAAAGGGAACATGCTCTTGAGGACCAAGCAGCAGCTGTATGGTCTGCCATGTGACAAAGCCCTGCTTCTTGAGCGCTGGTATCGTCGGCGAGGAGTATCCATCGTCGTCTGCCGATGGCTGGAGGCTGTGGAACGCGCCAAGGGCGCGATAGATGAAGGCGATCGAGGAGGGCGCTGTCTCGGTGAAGAGCATATCATAGTCACCGCCGACTGCACGGTACCACGCCGCAATCTGAGATGGCGTGAGGTCGGGCGAGTCGCTCGGCTCAAACTTGTTACTCTGCGCCAGAGACATTAGCTTCCCGTCCGAACACAATTCTGCGCCCTGAGCCCTCCACTCACGATGAGCTCTGCAATTCCCTTCAGCAAACGGTCGAGCATTGGCGTCCCGCATTTGTCGGCCTTCAGCAAGTATCCCCAGTAGTCGTAGGCTTCGCGCTGAGCAGCTTCATCGTTCACAGCCGCTTCAGCCGGCGGCTGCTCTCTGCTCTCTTGTGCCTCTGCAGCCATGTCGCCCATGGATGAGTGTTGGCAGCCTCACGGGTGGCATATGCACGCGCTCAGCTGATTTGTTGGGTATCAATACATGCACATGCAATGTCCGAATTGCCCCGCTGGATGATCCTAGATGCGACGTGCAAGATGCACAAACGAACGCGTCGCGCAAGAGACAATCGTCTTGCTGCTGGGTGCGAGACGACACGCCTGTTTTAGCAGGCGTCACAGCCATGGGCAGGCTGCTGACTGCGCCTCTGGTTCAAGCACGCGCCGTGGTGCAACGGAGGCTGTGGCAGCCAGCTTGAGCTCGGGCTTGCTGCCTGCGGGCTGACATCATGCCCAATTTAGGCCTGAGGCATCAATCAGGCAAACGACAACAAACACTCGAGTCATGCACAGATTGAGAGATGCAACTTTTCATTTATTACAATCCATAATGCGTCCGAGGCGTGCATCATTACGTCCTCGTCGCGTGGAAAGAGGCTTGCTAAGCTCCAAACATGCGTACTGTCCATCGTGGTCAATCGATGCCAGGAAGACCTATGTTATCGTAAATCTAAATAAAACTTCAACAACGCCGCGAATCCCCATCTAGTGCTCAAGCAGTCTCAGAGAACCCTGGACGACAACGTTCTCGAGGATGGAACCCGGGGGAATGTCGATGGTCGAACCTTCTGTGGCAACGATAATGACAGTGCCCTTGAGTGTCACGCCACGGCCAAGGTTGACGGGACCGGTGATGGTCAAGTGGTCAAGCTCAACGATCTTTGGGATCGAAGGGATGCGGTTCTGGAAGCTAGAAACCTTCTTGAAGTCGGAACCAAGCTTGATAAGAGGGGCAGGGCCGAAGCGGTTGGGGTCAATGATGAGCTGGCCGTGCTGCAGAGTGTAAAGGTCTGACTTCACAAGCATGAGGTCGGAGCAAGTCTTGACGGGCAAGAAACGCTTCCTGGGAACATTGACACCGTGAGCGCCCTTGAAGTGCTTGATGGCAGCACCGACAGCCGTCTCGAGCTGGAGAACGGAAATGTCGGCCTCGCCCTTCTTGTCGGCGGGAATGGACTTGCCGTTGGGAATAATCTCCATAGCAAGCTCATTCTGCTCAACGACACGCTTGACAGCCTTGACGTTCATCCAGATGTTGTTGGTGTTGAAGTACTTGAACTTCTTGATCGACTTGAACTCGTTGACGTGCTCCTTGGGAACCTGTGCAATTTCGAGGAGACGAACGGAGCCCTCGTAGTCAATGATGGTACCACCCTTGACATCGGCCTTGGTCTTGTCTGTCAACTCCATGATGTACTCAGCCTTGGAATCAACCATGTGCTGAAGAATGCGGAGATCGACGACAGCACCCAAGTTGTCAGCGTTGGAAAGGAAGATAGTCTCGACGCCTCGCTCAATGAGCTTGTCGAGCATGCCGGTGTTGTAGAGAGACTCGAAAACGTCACCGTGGCCGGGAGGGTACCAGTTGGCGATGTCGGAATCGCGAGTCTTGGGAGCAGGCAGAAGCGAGTCCTTCAAGATACGCGGGTATTTGGACTGGTTGAAGGTAAGGATGTCAATGTTGTGACCCTCATACTTCTTGATGATGCTGGCGGTGTCGTTGTCGGTGTTGAACGAGTTCATGAGGACAAACGGAACGTTGACATCATATGTGCGGTTGAGGTACTCGATCTGACGGACAGAAAGGTCGAGGAAAGACATGCCGTCGCGGACCTCGATGACTGACTTGGGGCCAACGCAACCCATGGAGGTACCGAGACCACCATTGAGCTTAACAACAGCCAATTTGTTCAGGTACTCGACCGCCTCGGAGTTGGCAAGGTCATTGTAGTCGACAACCTGCTCCTTCTTCGGGGGAGCAATACGGTTCCAGTCGATGGCATTGCCCTTGGCCTTGTCGTTCAAGTATCGTCGGAACAGGGCGAAGAAGTTGTCCATCTCAGTTTCGAAGTACTGTGTGGGTCAGCATGCGTTCTGGTGACGTGAAGTCCCTCCCTGTCAACCACGCCGGATGCACTTGGCAAACAGCGAATGGCCCATTTCATAATCCACAATCTTCGGTGATCGGCGCAGAAGATCTGGTGGGTGGGGAAGAGAGGACGCTCACCTTCTTCTCCGCGGGGTCGGTGACGCCATCGGCGAGCTTGTTGAGAGCGTTGCGCATCTGCGAAGCGGCAACATTGGTGGAAGTGTTCTCGAAAGCCTGTGAAAATTGCGATGTCAGTGGCAGTCAAGTAGAGGTGGAGCGAGCCAGCGCCAGAACAGCTACAGCTACGCTCATGAGAGCACTTGACCGGACGTTACTGGAGTCGGTGGTGCTGCACATATCTGTACAGGACTCTCGACACATCCATAGCCAGATAGGTAGAAGCAGATTGCCGTGGCAGGGTGCTGCAGAAGCGTGCAGAAAAGGGGAGCACTTACAACGTGAGACTGTGTCTTGCCGTGGTGACGGGGCGCGAAGCCACCCTCACCGCCCTCAGCGGCGGACGGCTTCAAGTGCGAAGGAAGAGCGCGACCGGCCATTGTGTATGTGTGGGTTGCGTGTGAAGGGAAAAGACACTCGGTGAAAGGAGAGAGTGAATTGTTGTCAGGAGTAGACGAGAAGAGGCGGTCGGGTTGCTTAAAGGCAATGGCTCTAGCACGGCCCAAGTTCAATGTGTCTAGTGGGGCAGGAAGTCGAGGCACGTTCTCGACCTAGCAACGGCGATGGAGCTGAAGAAGAAGCCGCGAACGGGTTCTTTCAAAAAAGTGTAGAGCGTTGGCGAGCCACTCCTTGAGTGGGAGCACGCTTTATAAGGCCCTAGCTTGTTTAGCCCAGCGCCTCTCAGCTATCATTGCTATCTACGGAAACACCCCATGGAAGTTGAGGTTGAGGGGTGCACCTGCGTCCATCGTGCCCCTCCCCTGTCTTCCACGTCGCAACGCAGTATTCGTTGTGTTCTATTGTACTGTGGCACATGGCTTTCACGAGGACGCCGTAAGCGCTGAGTTTCGTACACCTTGAGACAATTGATGCCGTTGCTATACCGCGACGCACGATCTTCTTTTGCTGAGGCTCAGTACTCTAGAAGCTATGGCCAAGGCCAACCCAAATTTTCGTAAACCCAGCCGGGTTAAAGCTCTGGGAGACAGCTGCATAACGTCTCTAGCGCGCCCAACGCCTCCCGACAGTCTCCCCAACAAACTCCCCAGACTGGCCCTTTACCATGGGGTGTGGCAATACTGCGGGCGATACTTCCTCCATCGCCATGAAGGATTTTCTCCCCAGTGCATCCTCAATCACACCTTGTTGAGGTTGCATATCTGTTCAGGTAAATGCGGTGAACACGGTGGCGCTGCGCGTTCACGTCCGCGGGATGTGTGCTCGAGCCACGTGGGGGATCGACTGACAAAGCTGGGTATCCTCGACAACATCGCGAATCAATTTGGTTTTGAGGCTGCAAGCCACCACCGAGTTCATCGGTAGTCTGCTGTAGGCAGTCACTGTAAGGAGAATGGAGATTACGCAGTCTCTGTCTTTGGCCCCATCGCTTATCATGTTAATCCCATAAAGGGTTTTAGCTTTGTACGCCTTGCCAAATTTGCGTGGACAGCCAGCCACTATCCAAGAAGTAATGTTTCGATATCATTTAGTCTGACTTCTGGCTCTGTAAAATGCTCGCCTATGCAAGGCTAGCGGCACGAGCCACAGCCTATCTCAGGAACAGACTTTCGGTTGCCGAGTAAGATTACGATAGTGATATAGCTGAAGCCTTGTAGGTCTCTGTACCAGTTGCATTGCCGTGTATGGACCACGTTCTCATGCAGCTCTCAGCGAGCGCGTGATCTCGACAGCAGGAGCGTCCGCAAATGGCACTGCCATTGGCTTTTCCATTCGCAGTCGAATGTATGCGCTCTGGTCTTCCTCCTTGGTGAAGAACTTGGTCTTGAGCTCCTGGACGACGAACGCCAACAGACTTTCGAGTGTCTCGTACGCTGTTGCCGAGACGATCTGGCAACTGTCAGAAAGGAGATCTGGGCAACTTGAGCCGATCGTACCTGAATCAGTACAGTCTCGAGTGCCGCGTAGTCGTCGACACGAGATGCAGGGACGCAGTCGACCCACAGATTGACAACTACCGGCTGCTTCTGCAGCCGCTCGTTGGAGTTCACACCGATCAGGCATGGTATGCGGACGTTGCGCAAGTACAAAACGTTCGAATAGATACCTGTTGTGGTGATGATGGAGGCTTGATGGCCAGCTCCTTCACCAAACATGCTACCTTTGAGGTAGCAGACATCTGTCTCGATGGCAAAGATTGGTGCTGAACCAGCTGCTGTGCGCACAATGCCGGCTATCGCTATCGAAAGATCTGCGGTGCTTATCCACTCAAGGCTGTCGTCTTGAATTCGTCCTTGGATCGCCTTGCTCAGGGTACCATAATGGACCGTGCTCTCATCAACGGTGTCTGATGACGATGCAGAGGCGAAGTGGTTCCCGAGGGTTACAATGACACTGATCAATGCGCGTTGCTTCTTCCTGCGGCCCCAAACGTCTGTACCGGCATTGACGGTGACGGCGAGGTTTTGCACGATGATTTTGTCTGTGCAGTCGCTCTGTGCAACTTGCGATTTCCACGCTGCCTGGCGGGAAAGGGCCTTGTCAACGCTCATTATGTTTTAGCTCTGCGAGATTACTATTCGAAGCGACAACACTAGTCAGATACCGTGCAGTTGTTCTGCGTCTTATGTCAGTCCTGTGCGTACAGCGTGGCTCCAAACGCTCTTCCCCGTTCTTGAAGCTTGTAAATAAGCAGGAGGCTGCAATGGTGTTGAACGGAAGCAGACAGAGACAGAGACACTGTAGACTCAGGTCGCGTCTCATGGCTTGGGAATAGAAGCCACAGAAGGGCGCACTTACAACTGTAGAACAAGCTGAAGTTGCAATTAGCCAGACGCCCATGGCCATGGTGGGATGACGCCCTTCTGCCTTACGTGCAGACGCTTGGACTCCCGCCAGTGCTCCGCATGCTGGAACATTCTAGCTGCGAATGCCAGACGTATTTCTGCACAGGAGCTCTGTCTGCGCTACGACGCCAATTCGCTGCAAGCTACTTGGACACCTTTATAACACTTCAATATCCCACACCATACCATGGCTGACGCGCTCAAGGCAGAGGGCAACAAGCTCTTTGCGGAGAAGAAGTTCGAGGAGTCCATGTACGCGCCCCACCAAATACCTGCCGCCCCAGCAACACGTACATCGACTAACATGACACAGCGAGAAATTCTCTCAGGCTATCGAGCTCGACCCGTCGAACCACGTGCTATACTCGAACCGATCAGGTGCCTATGCTTCGCTGGAGAACTGGGAGAAAGCCATCGAGGACGCAAACAAGACAACGGAGATCAAGCCTGACTGGGCCAAGGGCTGGACGCGCAAGGGCACAGCGCTTCACGGTGCCAGCGATCTCGTAGGAGCTTCCGATGCCTTCGATGAGGCCCTCAAGCTCGACGCCAACAATGCTCAAGCCAAATCTGGCATCGCGGCCGTCCGTCGCGCTATCGAGAAGGAAGCTGCAGCGGACGGTCTTGGTGGTGACCCATCAGGCGGACTCGGTAGCATGTTCAACGACCCCAACATGATCCAGAAGCTCGCCGGCAACCCCAAGACGGCATCTCTGCTCGCAGATCCCGCTTTCATGGAGAAGCTCCAGCAGCTGAAGAGCAACCCTAACAGCGTGGGCGAGTTCATGCAGGATCCGCGCTTCCTACAGGTTATGAGCGTACTCTTAGGCATCGACATGCAGTTTGGCGGCCCCGGAGAGCAGGGCAGCGCTGCCGCTGCTGCCACGGAGGCACAGGAAGATGTTGAGATGCCAGACGCGCGACCAGCGCCTACACAACCCAAGAAGGCGCCTACACCCGAACCCGAGCCCGAGCCAGAGGTTGAGGAGACAGAGGAAGAGAAGGCTGCGAAGGAGAACAAGATCAAGGCTGATGAGCTGAAGAAGAAGGGCACCGAGTTCTACAAGAAGCGCCAGTTCGACGAGGCCATTGAAAACTACACAAAGGCGTGGGAGACACACAAGGACATTGCCTATATGACGAACCTCGGTGCTGCTAAATTCGAGAAGGGCGACTACCAGGGTTGCATCGAAGCTTGTCAGCAGGCTATCGAGTACGGTCGTGAGATCTACGCCGACTTCAAGATCATTGCCAAGGCATACGCTCGCATTGGCACTGCGTATGAGAAGCAGGGCGATCTCGCCAATGCCGTAAATTTCTACCAGAAGGCACAGACAGAGCACCGCACACCCGAGGTCCTTGCCAAGCTGCGCGCAGCAGAGAAGGCGAAGATCAAGCAAGAGAAGGAGTCATATATCAACCCCGAAGAAGCAGAGAAGGCTCGCGAGCTCGGAAACGCCAAGTTCAAGGAAGCAGACTGGCCTGCCGCTGTCGAAGCATACACTGAGATGATCAAGCGGGCACCGGAAGATCCCCGAGGCTACTCCAACCGCGCTGCCTGCTACATCAAGCTTCTTGCCTTTCCCTCAGCTATCGAAGACTGCGACCAAGCTATCAAGCTCGACCCTAAATTCATCCGCGCATACCTGCGCAAGGCTCAGGCTTACTTCGTCATGAAGGAGTATAACAAGTGCATCAACGTCTGCGCTGAGGCCATGGAGCACGACGACGGTAAGAACGCTCGTGAGATTCAAACACAGGAGACCAAAGCGCTGCAAGCGCAGTACTCGGCACGTGAGGGCGAGACCGAGCAGCAGACAATGGAGCGTATTCAGCGCGACCCAGAGGTATGTCCTCTAGTTCATCCCATACTTCAGCGCATCATACTAACAAGTCACCAGATCGTCAGCATCCTTCAAGATCCGATCATGCAGAGCATCCTGCAGCAGGCCAAAGACGACCCCGCTGCCCTGCAAGAGCACCTCAAGAATCCTGGTATTCGCTCCAAGATACAGAAGCTTGTCCATGCCGGTGTCATCCGTATGGGACGATGAATAAGGAAAACAAGGGACATGTATTGACGACGACTACGACTTCGAGTAATGCTCAGGGGGAGAGATATCCGTGTCCATATGGCGTATTAGCATAGCATGTGTAAAATGACGAAATTGCGATTTTTCTGAAAATGTTTGTAGTATCACTCATATCATACAGAGTGCTGCCAGGGTCATCTTGGTCACCTTTACGTTGCCCGATTGAACCTTCAGGTAAGGCGGTATCTTGCCGTTGGTAATATCGGGGAATATCTGCTTATACAATGACAGAGCTATAAGAGGTGCAAACGGTTGCGGAGCATACGAGAGCGAAGAAGTCGAAATATTCGTATGCTTCTTCAGCGCTCGAGCACGACGAAGTCGAGCCCGGTCCACGCGAGTACCGGTGTTGTGCAGTGTACATGAGACTGCGCCCAATAAGTTCAGCCACACAAATGGAAACTACTGATTCAAGTAAGCTATGTGGTGATAGAGGTATTTGTCTGCTTTTAGTGACACGCTAGACATGTTAGTACTGCTTGTAAGCATCGCGAAGGTATACATCAATGAAGGCATTAAATCGCAGTGATTTCGGTGAAGGGTAGATCCACTGAGGATGGCAACGCTGAAGACGATTAGGCTTCTGTGGCTTCTTGGTAGTAGTGAGGGTCTAATCCAGCATCTGACTGTGATGAAAGCACATACAGTTCACTACATATGATCTTTTGAGTTAGACCCTTACGTGACTGATTTACAATCATAAGGTAGAAGGGTAGCCCCATCATTTTGCAACTCATGATACGATACAGCTTGTCAAGCTAAGTATAAAAATGCACGCTACTGGGAGCGGTTCCCTGGACGATTCAAGTATTCTCTGAGGACATATGGGTGAGTTCGATGAGTTGATGCGTTATAGTCGGTGGAAAGCGAGAGGCGGAGGAAACTCTCCCTCTAGAATTGCCAAACGAATGGCTTCCTTATCGAGATCGTGCGAGAATTGCGACCTAGATATACAGCTATCTGTACCAAACATGCGGAGCAGAGCCCTACCGATTTATACAATGCATTTCTGACGTTGAACTTGGCCTGGTAGTAAGTTGGCGTTCCAATTTCACGGTCAAGCTTGATCTGGCCCAGACCTTACCTCGGGGTGGGCATATCCCACCACGGTAACATCTAGGGTTTTACTTGCGATGGTGTTGCTTCTTTCAAGGCTACTACCGCCTCAGACATGACGTTGACCGTCATGCCTACCACATTTCCCGATCTTCACTGAACTCTCTGCGGCGGTGGTAACCACGGTGATATTGTGACGACATCCCACCTGGAGCCGATTCATCGAGGCTTATAATTGCGCATTCTCGTCGTCTCCCGCAAACGAAGTATGAGTGGACGTACGTATTCGCTTGTCTTTTAATGAGTGGTCGCTTGGGCTTACAACCGACGAGGAGTACAGTTCATTTTTATGTTTTAGTCCGACCGAGAGCCAACTTCTGCTGACGACTCAGAAATCCACAAATAGGAGACTTGTGATATGCAGTGAAGAGAATCACATTGCACAACGGCCACAACGCAGAGCTCCATGAAAATAATAAGATTTCCTCCTAGAACATCACAAAGACACATCTCTCAGGCTGAAGAGAGTTTGAGTCTGAGTTTCTTAATGACTCCACCAGTTTCAAAGGCTAAGCGCAACCGTCGTTCAATGCCATGGAAATAATTTTGGACGGCAGATCAGGCGGAACAGTTGCTGCTGCCTGCTGTCTCCTGCTCTTCTGGATCAACGACTACAGTACGGCCTAAGACGTCCTCCAACCAGCCGTCTTCGAGGCAGCCACTCTATCACCAGTGTACCGATAATTACTTCTATCTATTCTTACATTTCACCAGACGTGTTTTATATCCTTCAAAATGGTCTTATTCGAAGTAATATACTCCTTCTATAGCCGTTACTTCACCCTTTCAGCAACGTTGATCGATGGAATGGTTTGGTAGCAACGAGTTTGACGCTATAAGATCTCAGTAGATTATTCTCCGACGCCTGTATGCTTATAGGGGCAAGCACGGCTCTTCTACCATAGGTAAACACCGCAACAAATAGCCTGATCTTGCACTAATCCAGCAGAACGTTTGAAATTGCCAATAGTCTCATCAAGGCTGACAGTTGGATAAGTGTAATAGCCTTGCCGCTCGCAGAGCCAGCGCTCATCGACCGGCTCGGACTTGAGTGGACGTTCCGCAACTCTGGCATCCTTACTGCGGTCACCGGTGTACCGTGCGCACTTGTAGTAACTACAACGCGCGAGGAATCTTGTTCCGATGTTCTGCCAGCTCTATTGCAGTCAAAAAATTGATGTTTAACGCTTTTCAAGCCCTCAATTCTACTTCCAAGCCATGTTAACCATAATACTTCATCAACAGTGGTTATATGTCAACGTCTAAGTGTTCATGCATAGATAGTATGTTGCAGATTAATACTGCGCCACATAAGGTTAGAAGACCCTGGCAGCCAAAGGCTTAGTGAATCTCTTACTCCAGGGATCCTTCACTACCTGCCGTATGACGCTACACGCGATAGCGATGCGTGCAGCGCGAACGCTTTGTACTTTTGAGTTCTTGCTGGAATTTCTCAGATGTAAGTGCACTGTGTTGGTGCACTAAGTTGGTGTTGTTAACATGCATAAGTTGCTCCTTTCCCCCTCAAGATAAGGCATAGATATACCCTCTAACATAGCGCAGACATAATTTAGCCTTGACATACATCCTGCAGCAGATCTCGTAGCTTGTTCGTAATAACTGTATAACTCAGTCGCGGGTGACATATGCCTACACTCACTCTACACTTTCCAAAAGCCTCCCTTGCGAGGTACGGAGGGAGCACGCAACTACAGACACCCTTCCCATATCTGACGAGAGCAGTCGGAGAATGTACCCTTCCCGAGTAGTTCACTCTGTCTATAGCTAGGGCTATTAGAGTCGCTGTGCTGTTTTTACGAATGTCCATTTTGGTTGTTTTCGCGGGCTCGATGGGGCTTCAGCCTTGACGAATGCAGGGCTTATGGGCGACTTTGGTACTTCCACAGCTCTAGGCCGTATCTTTAGACTATGGGCATGCGACAAAATTTGCGTTTCCAACACCATGATGATCACTGAGTTCGTCAAATGGACCGGTGTACTGGCGATATGGCCAGTAAGCACATCCCTGGTCCCGATGCTCGTCTTTATCTGTGTCAGCGGATGGCGTGTGCGGGCTTCCTTGTTAATCTGCTTACTGCCGTCGCAGTAGCAACGCCTCTCGGTAGTGTTCTAATCGAAGTACTAGACGCAACGGGCGCTGTGGCGCTCAGATCCGATCGCGCAGCCATCTCCTGTACTGCTGGGACGGGTGTGCTGATTACTCTTGTCATTGTCGCAGCGAGGCTCTTCTAAGATCCTCAGGAAGTCAAGTAGCTACGGTGGATAGTTTCTATCACGAGCAATTAATGATGAGCAGCCGCTAACAACAAAGTCTAGCCTGTGCCAATTGTTATTCCGTACATGACAGCCCTCGAAACAGTAGTGCACATCACACGATGTTTGTCGACGGAAGTCACCGCCTCACCCCCTAAGCTCTCTTCGGGTCTGTTAGATTTCATCGAAGAGAACCAACCAGTGTTCAGATCAGGGTGCGGTGGGCAACTGCATCTGACGTCAAGCAACGGACGAAACACCGTCGTGGTCTTCATGCCAGACCGCAATCCAGACCCGCCCGTCACACGAACCAAGCATGGCGTTTCAGTCAGCTGGCAAAAACTGCACAGCCGCATATAGCGGGCCGTACACCCTGCATTGAAACCGAAACCGACAGTCCCATCAAGTTTCTGTCGACGAGAACGAAAGCAGTGCATTGGGTAGCGATTGACTTGATTGAGAGAAACCCGTCTCGCCAGAGCCTGCAGGAGAGCCTGATGGCTTGAATAGCGGGAGATCATGAGACTATCCTAGTGCAAAGCGGGCCGATCCCGTAGTGACCGAGTGTCAAGGGTGATTCTCAATTTGGGGCGCAGAGATTTCTGTTCAGCGTTGAGTAGCCATAGAAGAGTTTTGTGTACGCAAGGATGGCGGTGTGTAAGATACGTCGACAAATCGTTGCCGTATGAAATATACCGTGACCACTATTTCCCTTGCTTAACACAACAGTCTGCGAGTCTCGTATCCGCAGCACAATACAAGACCCCAGATACGGGTTCATAGAGCCGCTGTCTGAGGTCGGCGACTTCTCGAACAAACACTGAACCCGACGCGGCGACACCTATAATTTGCATAAACGTTTCATTAGCAGACTCAAGATCCACTAGGTCGCCCGCCAATCTGATCGGTAGCCGCTCAAGGCGCTGGTGCAGGACGCTGGCGCAAGTATCGTATGTTTCTTGCATGCGTGGTTACTCGAAGGGGAGTGAAATCCCCATCGGTTTGACGGTCCGAATGTTGTGGGGTATGTCATAATGCAAATCCGAGCGTCAGTTAGAGACAGGGATCTCTGGCTCCTTGTCATCATCAACGGGATCGATAGAGTTGGACCGCAGAAGGGCCTTTAACCTGATGAGATCTCGGTACGTCACCCGCGCTGCAATCGCTGTGGCTGATCTGCAGAGAGCTAGTGGTGGCGTTCCCTGCTCCCGAAAAAAGTAAAGCTGGCACTGGACTGTCGCACGCGAGCTGGGCGGCTGGTACTCGATCCTGCACTCAACCGGAGCTCGATAGAGGTCTGAACTCTGTTGACGCCCGTGGCTCGCTTGCAGGTCGCCGACAACGCCCTTCAAACGGCTGCAGCCTCGTTCTATTGTATGCACCTTCGAGCTCTGGAACGCAAAAGGAAGTACCTTAATAAGGTATAGTATCAGTATTAGTTGCCCACTCATAATTCGTGAATTGGGTACGATCTCTACAAACGAAAAGACTCGCGCATACAGTTCCTACTGTGTTAACGTCGGCAACGTCGATCGAGACGCCAGTGTCGTGGTCCATATGTATATTTGTCAACTGCTTCAAAAGTGGGGACCAGGCGTTGAGTTATCTGGCCACAGATATTCGAGCTCTGATGTCGCAAAGTAAGAACATGTTCTGATTTGCAGACAGAAGTGAGGCTCGACGACATCTGCTTCTCGTATGCTTGTTGGCGCACTCAGAGCACCGCTACATGTGTGCACTCAACGATCATTCGGAGTGCACGCGAGCGACACGCTCGGCTTATGTTGCAGCACGAGTTGGCAGGATTGCGGAAAACTCGCGTTCCGCATCGCTGTTGTGCGACCCGATCGAGGACGAAATCCTTGTGCATCGTGTTCTGACTCGTGGAATTAACACCCTCTTCCCGAGGACCAGGATAGAAACAGACCACCGGAACGGGTCGATTAGCGCGAGTACATGTCAGTCGCAGGGGTAGTCGATGGGCGAGCGGGTTTTTGTGTGAACCATCACGCGGCGATGAACATGTTCTCGGTTCCTTGCATGTGTTGATCTTCAGAAAGTACAACAGGTACCTGGGTTGTGACACAGCACACCGACACCCCACGTGCGGGTGCCGGTGTGTCTGTATTGCGATCGACCGCTCAACCTTGGAAGTCATAGTGATGGCGCGAAGGATTGAACGGCCAGGCTAAGAGACAAGGACGTGGCAGCCACCAAAAGCAGGCATGGGGGTCCTAATGTGACAAACGATGATAGCAGTTCTTACGTACTGCATTGCCTGATTTGAAATTGCAGGAGGCTTGAGAGTATGCAAGCTGTCTAGGGGCACATTAACGAGAGCGGAAGGGTGTGTCGGAAGGCAGGGAAGCGGGGACTGTAATTGTGTTGCTTTTTGTCGAGCGGGGGCTGACTAGGTAACAATGACGGCAACTTCAAAATTGGAGGAGGACCTTTGCGCAGCACAGCGATTATACATAGGAAGAGGTTACGGGCCCATGCTATGTATATTACATAAGCTTCTTCATTCAGTGTACTATGTACGTTCGAGAGGATGCGTCAGCGGTGCGAATACTTTGTCGAAGTATGTTACGCCTAATACCAGCAACTTGATATGGTACACAATGATAAGCCTGCGAGAACAGATGCAAATGCAGGGTCAAGAGCGCCGAAGCAGCATGACACAAAGTGGGATGGGTCCGCGATACTACGATGCTACGCATGCGCCCCGCTGTGTACCCATCGTCTCCACTGCTCTACTGTCATCTGTTCCACGATCCTGGCTGCATCTTCAGCGGGGCTTGTTACCATGGGATGGTTCGGCATCGTATACAGATACATCATATGCTGCTGTGGAGCACCCCGGTGGCGGACATCCGGGATCATATGCTCCTGTTCCATCGTGGGCGAAGTGACCATCCCCGATTCTGCGCTGTCTAATATCGGAGTGGTGTGATTCGCCGGCCATTGTACATGCACGTTGTACTGCTCGTCCCGGAGAGGACTGTGCACTTTGTTTGTCAAAGGGGAGGAGTAGGTGGGTCGCAGGAGAGGTGGCGCTATCCCGAGCTCGTGTGGCGCCGGGCATGAGTGGTGTCTCATTTGCGCTGCTAACATTTGTTCGTCCCTTGGTGTCGATGCAAGCTGATACCATGTTTGGGTGGATGCAACACTGTTGCCGGTTGCAGTTCCGGAGCTCGGTCTTTGGTCGGGAGATTTAAATGGGGGTGGAGTGGTCTGATGTGGTTTCCGATGTTGTGAATGAGGCGATTGTCTCTGCTGCTGATGACGAGACTTGGAGAAGCCATTGGCTTCCTTGCAGTTCTCTTGCGCTAATGGCATTTCAAGGTCCATAGGCGTGGCGGGGTCTGTCACAGTGCTTTGTGGCTGGAAGTGTTCCTGTGATGACGGTACACGATGTCGTCCGAATGGCGGCCTGAGGGGCGATTTTGCACCGTCCTGTGGCTCTTTCGAATTTGAGACGCTCTGATCCGACCTGTCCAACGTTCTGTCATTCAAGTGATTAGTAAAGCCTTGGACGTGCGGATCCTGCTTTTTCTTCAACTGTCTCAAGGTCGTAGCCTTATCCACAGCTTTTGATCTCGAACAAGTGAACGGCGCGAAATATTCGGTCGTGTACGATTGCAGACCTTGTTCTTCAAGAAGGACCATGCCTGCATCTCCCATCACTCTATCGCGAGAGCCATCCCTGACACCACATTGTGCGTCATGTGCTGCAAATTTGGCATCGGCCTCTTCCCAAGGTCGAAGTGTACCACGCTCTCCAATCGTTACGCGTAATCGATCTAGACCCCAGCTGAGCTTTTCCACTGCCAAATGTGCGAGCTTGTGAACGCCGTTATCTTGCAATTCTCGAAACACAACATATGCGTGCTCAACCTTCCTCACATGGCTCAAGTTGCCCGTCTCTATAGCGTCCAGAAGAAGCAACATAGAGCTATTGAAGGCTTGCTGGCCTATGGCCCAGGAGACGAGTAATGCTGGCGCTCGGGCGTAGAAGTACAAGAAAGCCGTCAGGATTCTTGCAGCAGACATAAGCACTATCGGCCTTCCCCTTTGCAAATCAGGCAAGGAAGTAGTTGGTGAAGAATGTGAAGAAGGTGTCCTGTTGACTGATCGAAATGCCGAAGGGGGCTTGGTGGCAGGTCCCTGGAGAGTCTCTAGTTTGTCGCTCCTTTGGCGATTCAGAAGGATGAGATATGTATGCGCTTTGCAGTAATACACTTCGAAAGGTGAGCATTGACCGATATGCTGATGTTAGTAAAAGGCACATACCGGCAGACATGGCACTCAAGGGCCATTCGGGGAGTTCCTTCTCTTTGTCCAACCAGGAGTCGTTGAATTGGAGCATCTCGGGCATTGTATCCAGAAGCCCATTTAGTTGGTCTGTGTAATCATCGATCTTTGCGTTCGACAGCTGATCGCTACTCAAAATTTGTCGGGCCAAGATGGTGAAATGGTTGGTGAACTCTCCGAAGCGAATCATGCGCGGATCTGTGGTCAGTTCATGTGGTGGTGGACAATCTCCGATGCCGCTTATACCCAGTGGGCGTCCCAAAGTCATGGAATACTGTTCGTCCATGTGTAGCATCCACCACCAGAGCGTTTGCCGAATCGCACACTCACCTTGAGTGGGTGGAGCTGGGTTTAGATATTTTGGGTAACGGTGAAGACCGATTGCATGAGCCAATCGAACAGTAGTACCAAAGAGCGTCCACGCGTCTAGAAACCGCCCGGAATTGGACAAAAAAGGCCCCATCATGATGAGTGTCTCGATCGCCAGTAACGATGGTTTGTGCATAAAAGACGAAAGACGTAATGCTTGCATTGCGGCAGCAACTTGAGACTGGTCAGGACTGTTGAATCTCTCGCGGAGGATACGGGTATACTCACCGTAGACGTTGCCCCTCTGAGCCTCCGCATCTACCACTTCAGCCCTCCACGATCCGGCACACTTGTCCCACACAGAATGTTGGGCGCCTAACGCTATGGCGGCAAAGACTAGCGCTAACATCTCTGGACACATCCTAGAATTCCTCTCGGGATCAGCAAGAAAGCGGTCGATCTCTGGTTTGGTAAGTTCGATTGGCAGATGTGGGAAAGCGCAGACGTAGACGCGTCTTTCGAAGGCGGTCAGATATTCTTGGAGCTCTGTGCGAGGAGGCAAGATGTCTAGAAGCTGTGGTATACATTCTTCTGGAGTAGCTGGGAATAATGTGGCAAACGAATAAGTAGATGGGGAATTCGGAACAAATATGTCTGCGCCACGGGGCATATGATGTGCAAGCGATTGAGCATAGTGTGGCGTCAGGTTGACAGATGCGAACTATTATACAAATTAGCACGGTTCTAGGTTCGCTCTTCAATTACACTCACGTCGGCAATGATGTTGGCGATCCCTGGGGCGCCAAAGTATATTGAGTCAGACCGCTCGAAGCCTTGGAACCTTTTTTGGCGTACCGCACGCCTCTTGGTGAATGGCGCCCTGCACCGATCACCTCGTTGGGACTCTGATGATTGATCGGAGTCCTCATCCTCGATCGAAACCTTGCTGGTGCGTAAACGCTCTTTGAGTCGAAGGTTCTCTGCACGAAGTTTGCGTAGTTCGTATGATTGTTGTATTGGTGCGTAATCACCACCTTCTGCAACGAAATGGCACTCCTTCGGCGCTCCTCTTGCGCAACAAGCGGAGCAGGGCTTGGTGCGATCACATTTGACCTTTCTTTCGCGACACTTGGTACAAGACAAGAGTTGACGTGGCTGTTGTGGCTGCTGCTTCCTTCTTGTGATATCCATGGGTTGGGCAGTAGGAATCCGAAGGATATTATGTGATAATGTAGACATGACGGGGCGGCGGTCATAGAGATCAAGATCAGACACACTATGCCAGTACTGTAGATAGGCCCAGATGTGATAGGATATGGTTGGCTCGACTCCTCGAATGGGACGGTGTTATAAGACCTGCTGCTCCCTGCTCAGAAGTACAAGTTGCCGGGTTTCAGCTCCTATGACAGGTACGTGCATGTCGCTAGGCTGGGGTGGCTGATCCTTGACCTGTTTGCTGCGATCAGTAATTGAGAGACTGCAGCCTCATTCACAAAAATAGTCTCAGTGAGGATGGGTGGACAACGTGCGCAGTGGGAGATTGTTGGTCAACGCATGCTGGATTGTCAGTGTAGTCATGAATCCAGATTGGTCGCTATGCGTCGGCTAGCCTCTCTACGGCTCAGTGGTACAAAGATATCGCCAAGGACGTAAAAAGATTGTCGGGACAGGACATGATACTTGATACACAGATCTGGTGCCTTTTACCAGGCCCGGTCCGCTGGATCCACTCGCCTCAGCCGTGCAGCATGCGCATCCGCACGCATGTGTGCACGAACCGGATTTCTTACCGTGCTGCACTTTGTTCGCCTTCAGCGACGGGGGGACCGCGCATGCTGACAGCAAGATACTGGCATCCTTGCTGGATCGACATAGATCGCTAGCGCGCCGGGGGCTTGTAGTGGCTTGCAGGGGTGTATCAGTGTGCCTCCCCGGCCCGCTGTAACTCTTCCTTGCCGTCGCGCTTAAATTTCGCCTTCCCCGTGCCGTCCATGTAGTGCGGCGCCTTTCAATTTGTTTTCCATGATCGCATCGTCTGCTAGAATATTTGTAATTGAGGTGCCAGTCCAGCCCTGACTCGTGATTCGTGCTGCGGTCAACTGCTCCCCTCCGTTGCACAGAACGCCTCACCGCCGCCAACCCTGAAAAGTTGGCCTGATTGGACTAACGCGTAGAAAGCGATCGAAGCTGAGCTGCCCAGCCATAGTTCTCTTGATCCGAACACTCCACCGCGAATCATGAATGAGCAATTGGCTTTGAAGTTTATCCTGAGACCATCCGTGAAGGGCCTTATGCGGTGGCATCTGCTTCTCTTTTCAGGAGTCGGACAGGCTTGACGTAGATGCGAGCATTGAACAGGTCCACACTATCCAAAAGAACCTCCCACTCGTCACCTAGTTGAGCATCTTCGACATCTCGAATTGCAACTCTCAAGCCAAACTCTGGCATGAGGCCTGCCGCCATAGGCTTGAAGCCAGGTCGATTACCTCCCAGGTCAATATATCTGATCCAACATTTAAAGGTAGATGGTAAGTCCGCTTCACCGTAGTGCAAGGCACGGAAGAATGCCTGAGACACCCAATGATTGACGGTATTTCGCTGCGTCGTCGCGATGAGTTTCTCCCGAGGGGAAAGCGTGATAATCGACTCCGAGATTTGGCGTTGTGTGAACGGCAATATGCCCCTCTGACCATTGAGCTGGGCAGCATCCAATTTCTTTCCAGTTTTCTGTTCGTATCGCATAGCAGCTTCAATCTGCCAGTGAGCAATCATGTCGCTGAAACGTCGAAGAGGACTTGTTACTCGGACATAACCTGAGACTCCGATAACTCTATGCGGCACTGGAGATGTGTGGGCAATAGCTCGACCTAGTGACTCCATGTACTGCATGGTGAGTCGAAGTGGTGGATTCTTATGCTTCGCCAAGTAATTCGACATGATGTCGTACTTAAGATCTTCAGGCGACGCTCGATTTACGTTGGGCGGAGCAATTGAGCCTCTGAACATCACTGGTATGCCGCGCTCGCCACACCAGGTCGCAGCCGCTGAGCAACCCAGCATCATTATCTCTTCAACGATGTTAGTTGCGTCCATTTCGAAGCGCAAAAACCCTTTGGGGGCAGCTTTGGTTATCTGGATGATGGGATCCCCGTCAACGAATCGCGACTTCTCGGTAGAAGGAGCGTTCCAGGCCAACCCTGGTTTGTCGGCGTTCTCAAAGACACGTACGCTTGGTGAGCTGTTGAACATTGAAATACCGCCACGCTGTTGCCGCTTCTTGGAGAGGCTTTTCGCCACAGAATAAAGGTTCTGTAATTCCTCGACCTGAGTATGACCAAGCTCTGGAGAGACTCGAGTCTCATCGCTTACTGTAGCATCGCCGCCAACAACAAGTCTGCGCTTCTCTCCCTTGACCTTCTCTCCTAGGTTTGACGCTAGTTCGGAAGGTGTTATAGAGACCGTATTGCGGATCATGCCATGTGAGATCTTGGTTTCCAGCACATCACCTTGACGATTGACCTTCGAGCTGAACGTGATGACTGGCCGGTTGCGCCGCAGACTAAAGTGATTCTCCGTAGCCCACCTCGGCAGCATAGGAAACGTTCGCTCCGGGGTGTAGACAGTCTGAGTCATATGAGCCGCAAGACTGGAGAGCGTGTGTGTCTTATCGAAGAACGCAGTGGGGTTGGCCACATGCACGTGGATCCAGAACTCTGAACCAGCACCTTGAACCTTCTCGATAGAAATGCCGTCGTCGATTTCTTGAGCACCAATATCGTCTATGCAGTAGATATTCGTGTCGCCCCAATCTCGGCGCGTACTAGCCATGGAATCGCGAAAGTTGGGAAGTTTTTCCAGCAATTTTGCCTTCTCGTTGAGTACCTCGATGTTGCGTGACAACCGGACTGTAGGAAGCATGAGCTGTTCGTCGTAAATTGAGCGGTTCTCGTATGGTGTCACGACTCCGATCTCTTGTAGAAAGACGAGGCCTGTCGCACGTCGCACCAGATCTACTTGCGATTCGTTTTCGGCAGGGTGCTTGATGACACCAGGCTGGTATAGGCCAGTAGCCGCAACAAGGTCGGTACACGCGGAATGCAGACCGCTCATGTTCTGGAACTGATTGTGCAGGACCCAGGCTTGCATAAACGTGATGATCTCTTTGTCGGTCTTTGTAAAAGTCTCCTCACTTCGGAAGGTGATCGCACCCCGACTCTTGCTTGGCCCGAGACCTCCCGATGCCGGATCGCGGTCTTTCCTGCTTTTGGTGATGAGCCTGCGGGCCTTCTGGAGGAACTTGAAGACGTTTTCAGCGCCCTTTGAACGCGGCACATCCTTCTGCGATTCATTCGCAGTCTTCGCTCGGTATTCAAAGTACTCTCGAATCCACTCATGGACCGTTTCCACGGTCTCAACATCGTCCTTGGGACGGATTGCAAAAACGTTGGTCAGCCTGTGGCTACGTTGATCAGACCGGAATCGAAACGCGTTATGGTTCAAAGCCTTTCGCACAGCCAGAAGGTCGGATGAAGTAGGAGTCCACATGGTATTCCCGCGACTCAGCAGGACCTTCGCAATCTGTGCAAGTGTCATCATGCGAGTCCGTTTGCTATCCGCAAGCACGGCGTAGGCGGTGTCCAGAACTGGGGCATTCTGACGATACACTGCTTCAGATTGTGCTGCTAGATCATCGAGAAGGTCCTGCACCGGGGCAGCCACCTCAGGTGGCACATGAACCTCACCTTTTGGATTGGCTTTATCGGGGTCGGTCGGCAGGAATGGGATGAGAGGATCCAGCAGCTTGCGATCGACACAGCCTGGGATAGCAAACGATATCTGCCCGAGGTTCGAATGAGCCCACTTGCCATTGATGGTGTAGAACTGACTGTCGTTGTCGAGTTGCTGAACGAATACAGCAAGTATCGGTTCCCGCCCAGATTGTCTGCAGACTGTCAGAGACGGACGTACGCAGAAAGAAATAAACGTTAACTCACGAGAGTTCAACTACATCACCTGGCTTCAAGAAGAGACCAATCGTGATCAAGTCCTCGCCATCATCGTCTTCGCCGGCGAACCATCGGTCGCCGTCTGTCTCGGTCTCAGCCGCTGACGCGTTCGAGACTTTTGACACATTATTGTATATTTCTCCAGCCAATGGGTGTTTCTCAAAAGCAGAAAGTATCTCTTCGCTGGGCCCTCCATATTGATCTTGCCACTTCCCAAGGTGATTGCGAATTGGTATCTGTGGCGGTCGAGCAACGTATACAGGGTCAATGGCGAGATCGATGGGCGTAGGTTCGAGAAGAGACTGTGCGCGCTGTATTCCGTCAGTATTCTGGTGCCAAAGGGATGATGCTGGAGCCATACAAGCGGAGAAGTGTGGAAGGCACGCCTTGGCAGCGTCCCGGGAAGTTTTATGGCGGAGCGCCGAGTACGAGGAGTGTGCAGTCGCACACTGGTTTGGGACTTCGAAGCAATACGCCATTCACATCTCAAGCAGATGTCGCTGGAAGCCCAAAACGAACGTGGCTGCATGGTACAAAAGAGAGTGAAGCCTAAAGAATCACTAACGATGATGCGCTCAAGGAAAGTCGCGACAGGCACTAGCGCGTCGTTAGCGCCTTCCACACAAGCTCTCCTCCGAGAACTCCGCACTTTCCTTCCCTCTTCACACGCAGAATCAACAGGTAAGCCGCGCCCTCACACTTCACGTTCAACCTTTGCTTCTTATGATGTTTTCCAAAACAGCATGTATTACCCGACTGTCACTTTGGTGGCAACCTGTGGAGCACCTTTCTTTGGCTGATTAGAGAAACCACCCGCCTTTTCTTGTTGCATTTGCTTCAATTTTCACGGCTAACGGGCATCAGTGTGAAATTAGTAGACATGGCATCTACGTCAAAGGCACCAGCAGGTCATTTCACAATCCTGTACTTTGCGGCTGCCTCTACATTCACAGGCAAGACGACCGAGCATCTTCCCGCACCCGTCCGCATACGCGACCTGTTCACAAAGCTCGATGACTCGTATCCTGGGATCATGGAAAAGGTCCTGAGCAGCTGTGCTTTGACTGTTAATCTCGAATACGTGGATTTAGATGACGATGACGCCAGAAGTGCAGATCAAGAGATCAAACCAGGCGATGAAGTCGCCATTATACCTCCTGTGAGCTCAGGCTGAGGCTTCTGGGTGTAAAGATGCAATGAACGAACTCACGATGAATGACCTATGACCACCGGAGAAAGACCAGACTATGCATAATGCTATTCGGTGCTCAACACCCTCGTCCATGCTGCGTGCTTGTCATTTGCTCATTTAGCTGTGTAGCTGGCTCATTCAGATGTTCTCGAATGTTCTCGACCGACAAGTTACACGCTGATACGTGGTGCAGTTCGGGACTGTTGGACATTGACACGTTCACCTCTCCGACCACTAACCCTGATACTTCTTGTCATTTGTAGAAGCAGCCCATTTGCTGCAATACATCACACAACAGTGACAACAACGCATATCGTGGGCACAGCTTAGTAGTCGGTCGTTCGAGTACTGATGTATAAGCCAGCAAAAACATCATGTCCTTCGAAGGGCAGTTAGTGACTTCAGTCGGTGTGCCGGGGTCAGAAACCTTTTGACAGCTGTTTCGTGGCATTTGTGCAATTGAGCAGTATCCCTTTGACGCCTATAGAGATTTCTCCTCTTTAACCCCCCAGAGGCTGAAGTCTTCGTCTCTTTGTCTCGCAACACCTTCCATGTGAAAGAGACAGGCTGAGCCACAAGTGCTGTCGTCGCGCATGCCTCTTCAGCTCGTTGCAAGACCTTGGCCGTGTGTAGATTTCCACGAGTCTTTTCATATCCAGTGATACCACTATGGAGTGTCTAAATCAATCCTGGTCTGTTCCGTTCGCTTCCTTTTCATTGATGCTGTGACCCTCTACGTCGTTGAGAAGACTCGGCACGACGCACCCACAACAGACTGTGGTCCTCAAACGATCAACCTATCTACCTGGGCTCCATAGATAATACCCGAAGACCTCAGGCCAGTCCACCAAACTCTTGGGAGATATTCAGCTCTCACGGCGACATGACAGCATAAGTAGGCTTGGCACGAGCCTGACAGACTCCACTTTGGAACGGAATCCCCAACTCCACCGACGCCGACCGCCCGTCCAACCTCGACGATGGCGGCGCCCATTGACCCGGCCTTGTTCACTCCATTCGATGGAAAGGATAACACACAAGCACGATCATACGCATCGCAGCCTCAGCAAAACGTGGGCCACCCATATTATCTGCCAGCGTCAGGACCGCAACAGCCGGCCCCGCAGCTGTCGCAGCTTCCACCGAGTACCGGCTTGGATCCAGCGCTGCAGCAGGCGTCGCCTCAAATTCCCGAGGGCGATCACGACGAGTACGAGCACGAAGACGAGGGCGACCAGGATGGCGCCCATGCGACTCCAGGATCTGCGTCTGCGAAGGACGGCGCCGACCTCAAGCGCCCACGCGCCTGCGACTCGTGCAGAGGTCTGAAAGTGCGCTGCGACCAGGAAAACCCCAATGTTTCGTGCAGAAGATGCGCAAAGGCTGGGCGACCATGGTATAATCATTTGCAAAGGATCACGCAAGGGTTTTGCTAACTCATCCAGTATCACAACGCCTCCTACGCGGAAACGTCAAAAGAAGGCCGACAGTCGTGTCGCCGAGCTGGAACGCAAAATCGATGCGCTAACAGCAACACTGCATGCGCAAAAGTCAGTAGCGCCGCAAACCAAGCACCATGGAGGCATACCGCAGCATGAGGGCAACCCCTCTGCCATGGCCATGCCCGAGGGCTCCTTTCGAATGGGAA
Source organism: Didymella pinodella (assembly GCA_039634465.1). Lineage (NCBI taxonomy): Eukaryota > Fungi > Ascomycota > Dothideomycetes > Pleosporales > Didymellaceae > Didymella > Didymella pinodella. Next base: position 1,398,546 of record CP113352.1, read on the forward strand.
GCATCAGTCACGAATGGTCGAGTCCCGCGCAGGGGCCTTACACAAACATACCTCCAGGATATGGACCGGCCCAGACTATCCAACGAGGGCCGGAGGCGAAACGGAGAAAGGTAAATAACGGTCAAAGCCACGCAGTAGGTGATTTGTTTGCATGTCAGCCTTTAATCTAACACGATTAGACCATCCCCGAGGATATGGATGCTATCCACCGCGATCTGGCAGAACATCCTGAGATGAAGCGCAAAGGCAAGAGCCACATCCACGCTGATAACTCGCACATCAATGCCTTGATCGACTCGCTGGTAAGCCCAGAGCTCGCAGAACGCGTCTTTCTGCGCTACGTCAACGAGATTTGCCCACATTTCCCAGCTGTGCCCTTTGCGCCAGGGACAACGGCCCGCGACGTCCGCGAGAAGAAGCCTTTACTGTTTTTATCGTTGCTCGCCGGATCGTCGCACGGCAGCGCAGAGCAGCTAGTCTCTCAAGATGTCCAGCGGGAGCTGACGAAGATGCTGAAAGATCAGCTCGCAGATATCATCTGGCGTAACGGAGAGAAGTCGTTGGAGATTGTTCAGGCGCTACAGGTTGCTGTGCTGTGGTACCGGCCACCCCAGCACTTTGAGCAGCACAACTTTTACATGATGGTCAATTGCGCCGCCGTGATGGCGCTAGACCTTGGCCTCGGACGAAAAGCGACACCAAACGTCATGAAGCTGTCGATTGGAGCATTTCGCCGATACCATCCTAACTCAAGTAGCATTGAAGCACGTCGAACATTCCTCGTATGCTACTATCTCTGCATGAGCATCACGATGGTCTTGCGGCGGCCGATTCTCTTACGCTGGACCAAGTATATGGAGGAGAGCATCAAACTTCTGGAAACTTCGTTGGATGCGTACCCTTCAGACAGGCTGCTGTGTCAGCAAGTCAAAATGGCGCATATTGGGGAAAACATATCTGTGCAGTTCTGCATGGACGACCCATCTGTCGAGGTAGCCATATCCGAGCCTAAAGTCATCTACGCGCTCAAGATCTTCGAAAATGAGCTACAACAGCTGAAAGATGAAAATGCGAAGATGGGCGAGGTGGATCGTAAGTGTACTTATCACAGCCCACAGCGCCATACTGACGAGTTTAAAGCAACCCTCCGTCTCGGTGAGCATGTAACAAATCTCTTCCTGCATGAAATCGCGCTCCATCAGAGCCAAGGTGCAGGCGAGCCTGGACTGCAACCACCCTTCCCGCTCGAGTCTTTCACGGCAAGCGCTGTCAAGAAAGGTGTACCCATAGGCCCAGCACATATTGGCGCATTGGGCGAGTGCCTCACTGCCACCCACGGTATACTCGACACGATCTTGAGCATCGAGCTGGACATCCTCTTGACACTGCCAGTCATATTCTGTGAGTCGGCCTCCGTCTGAGGGTCGTGGCATTTCACTGACTAAAACCTAGGCGTGCGCGCTATCTATGCCATCGTCTGTCTCATGAAGATGTGGGTATCTGTGACAAGCTCTGGAGAGGTCAGCAGCATCATTAAGAAGGAAGACTTACAGATCGAGATGTACCTCGAAAGGCTCGTCACCATGTTCAACGCAATCGTGTCCAGGGATGCTCAGTCGCCACACGGGAAGTTCTACTTTGTAGCCAAGCGATTACAGGAACGATTCGCGCAGATCAAGGAAGGGACTTCCAAGTCGGAGCAGGCGGACTCGCGCGAAATATCAAGACGTCCGTCCAACGAAAGCGCGCAGGTACCTGCCAGACAGGCGGCGACAACCCAAACCCCACTGCACCTGCTGTCCGAAGTCGCAATGGGCAGCAGCAACTCCGGAAACTCTGAGCCACAGTCAAACAGCCACAATAGCTCTCAACAGCAAGCGCAGGCTGCGCTTCAAGCCCATTCACATGCCTCACAGCAGTCTCTGCAGCAAAATTGGTATGCAGGTATGCAGGGCGAGTCGCACGCAGTTGACATTATGAGCCTTCCACAGCCCAACTTCGATCTCAACTTCGATTTCACCCAATTTGACCTTGGCACAGGCTCCGACGCCGATCTCTCAGCCCTGTTCATCCCAGACTCGATGCAAATGTGGAGCTATTCAGCAGATTCAAACACGCAGAGTTACAACGGGTTTTGATGCCCATCGCGCTTGTAATGTAATCCTGACAGCAACCCCATCCGTTGTAAGGCATTGCAGGTATTCCAGCAACAAGTTTATTTTACGACTCAATGTAACGTTACTGTAACCAGCAGTCTCATTGCGTCTAATCTGGGGCAAAAGAGAATTGGACAAAGCACAAACTTGTCAAGAATAGTGTCGAATCAGATTAGCATTGGAAACCCACCAGTCCACCCTTCGACAAATCGCAGCTTGGCAACGAATCGATTTAGCCGTTTAAGACGACGAAGGACGACCGTACGATCGTGGAGAACGAGCACGGCCCAGGTGTGCGGTAAGCCATGCGCTACGTGTAAGGGTGGATGCTGCATGGCTCCACCAAAACGGTGAATTAGTGGCCATTCAGCCGGATTGCGATATTTAGCAGCCAATGTCATCTACCGCGCTCATGCAATTAAGCGCCTATGCGCCCTTGATGATTACCAGCTCTGGGCATTTTGCTGCAGTTATGCGGCACACCTTTGGTCTTCCACCAAATGAGAGCACACGGCTTGCGAGATTTGTATTACACGAAGGAGCTAAACCTGGCAGACAATGGGGCCTTACGGCGCCGCCAGCGCAGGCCGGGCTATCAATATCACGCTGCATCGAAGGGAGATTGTCGTGCTCGAAGTGCCCGCCTACGAGAGTGCGGGACGAGCGGATGGTCTCCTGCAGGTCTTGAGGTAGGAGTGTCGTTGACCGGCAACGCGAACCCTACAGAAGTGAGAACATCCTCGACCCCCCTTGAGAAGGCAAGGGAACGCCCATCAACGGTGAGATCGTCGCCAACATGACCCGACGGACCGTTCAGGCCCTGGCAATGAGCCGGGTCAGACCGTTGACAGGCCGGGAGTAAGGTGGACGGCTTGGGAGCGGCGTTCAATCCAGGTTGGAGCGCGCTAGAGCACGAGGAGCGTTCCAAAGGCAAGGTGAAGGGCCTGGCGCTAAGCGCCCATGTCAGTGCGCAGCAGCATCCTTCGAGAAGCTTGGTAGAGGTGCCGCACTAGGATTCATCCTCAACTTGTTAAGATGGCTCTGGCGCCATTGACTGCGGGCCCGACCAGCTCACGACTGTCCCAGGCAGACCGGGCTGGGTTTATCCAATACAACTGGCAATGCTGGGAGTTCGCGGCCTGACATAACCCAAACAGTTCATATCATCTACCGCACATCATGTCCCTTAAGGTTGAGGATGCCGTGTCTCCACCGCACCTCTTTTCGGGTAGGTCTGCTACATGGCCTAGCTCCTACACTTCTCAAGGTCCTTCGCTAGACTCGTCGCCCGCGTTAAAGTCTCCCCAGCCGCCACACACATACAGCCGCATGCATCGTAGCTATATGTCTTCACAAAACATCAACGACCTCCCAAGCACTGGCTGGTATGACGCGTCCACCTCAGCCAACGACTTCCAGGTTTGTCTTATCCAATCACGCGGTACACATTATACTGATGCCTACGATACCAGTACACTGGGTACGATCATTGCATCCCGCCTCGATCTTCAGTGGTCATTTCCCCCCGTTCATCGACATACCCTCAAGGGACCCAGGTGTCTTCGTCGACAGCGTATGCCGACTCGACAGCTCGAGTGCTGTCTCCAGTGCCAGTCTATCCTCAGAGTTCGTTGCTCAGCGAAACGGGACAGCAGCTGGTCGATTTACCGCAGACTTCAGAAGTAAGCTCACAGCGATCGCCAAACCATGTCAAGGTCGAATTAAACGGTCAGCAGTCATCTCATGGCACTTTCTCAATCCTGCAGTCTGTTCCAAGCACCTCGTCCTGGTCTATTGACCCACTTGGTATCCACACACCTTCGGTGCCGTCCGAGTCGTACTATGCAACCTTTGCGCAGCATGTACGGGGTCTTCGTACCGGAGATAGTTCCATCGAGATGCCGTTGACTGCGCCGCAGCCGCGCCGTGTGTTCACGCCAATAGCGCCCCAGCCCACTGACACCCCAAGGTCAATGGCCAGGAAGAGGTCAAGAGACGACGATGATTCTGCGGAACTTTCGAAAAGGCGGCGACGCTCGGAATCAGCAACGTCCACGCAACTTGAGCTCACTGAAGAGGACAAGCTGCTGTTGAAGTTGAAAGAGGAGGATTCGATGCCGTGGAAGGAGATTGCGGTGCGGTTCCAGACCGACTTGGGCAAACAGTACCAGATTCCCGCATTACAGATGCGACTGAAGCGGCTCCGAGAGCGGATGCGCACATGGGGCGATGCGGATGTCAGGGCTCTGCGCATGGCGCACGAGTACTGGGCGCAGAGCAAGTTCGATATCATTTCCCAAAAGGTAGGTTCCACACAACGACATGCTCGACTGGGTTGATCTGACGATTCTAGATGCTCGAATTCGGCGCCCAGGAGAAGTGGACAGCGCGTCAGTGCGCGCGCAAGTGGGCAGAGACAGACGCACTGCCTACACCTATGCCACAATACGACCAGCACGCGCAACACACATTCACGCCGTACTCGATGAGCCCAGCGGAGCCGGCGGCATCGTTCCTGGCGTACATGCACTCTTAGTGCGGCGTGAGAGCCAGAAAGGGGACGATTCTCGGGGGTTTACGCGCACGAAGCGTGTTTATGTTTTGACGGTCTCGGTTCTTCCTGTATACCTATTGGCGCGTTGGGTTTTCTCTTCTGTTCTTCTCGCTTGCTGCTCTATACCCTCGCTTGCATACCTTCTCGCGTAGCTAGCACTTTGTACTCTTTGGTTTTTTGAAGAAAAAGACAGGTTTGCCAATGAAGCACATGTCGCTCTCCTCCGTCCAAGAGGTGCTGGGGACGGTGAGGCCAGTGAGGCCAGTGAGGCTAGTGAGGCTACAGCTGTGGCCGCGGTGGGTAACGTAACGGCGCGTCTGTTGGGCAAGTGTCATGCAGGGCTGGCTGCCAAGGCGCGGAACAGCTCCACGCAAGCTGGAGGACGTGAACCATGACGACCCAGCTCAAGTGCCAACTATCAATAGCACCTGCGCGCTCCTTCACCTCGATCACGCCCACGCACAATAGCGACGAGCCCTGTCACTTTGGCGCAGGAGCCTCCCTTGCATCGCTGCGACACGCCCGCCGCCACAGAAGGCACCTTCCTGCGTTGCCATCGAGACAGCTGGAGCTCCCGCGGCTCCACGCGACTCCCGGCTTGCGGCCACGCTGTGCTCCCACCACGCCGCTGAGCGATGGGTTTCAATCTTTTCCACATCCTTGGCGATGTCTCGCACACGTCGTCGAAGCTGATCCTGATATGGGCCATCCACTCCAACAGCAGCTCCGAGGGTGGGTGCCTGCCCTGCCTCCACGTGCACACTGTCTAACTCGGCGCAGGCGTCTCTCTCCTTACGCAAGCCCTCTATGCGCTGGTCTTCTGCACGCGTTACCTGGACATCTTCACGACGAGCGGGCGTAGCGATGCCGCCCATGTCTGGAACTTCACCCTCAAGGTAGAGCAACCGCTTGGAGCCTTGGCCTGTTAACGGCAAGGGCTGACTTGATCAGATCTTCTACACGCTGTCGTCGTTCTACATCATCTTCCTCATGACCAGCGTCTATGCCCGCACACGTGAGCGCGAAAAGGCCTGGAAGCTCGGCTTGTACTGCTTGCTAGGCGCTTTCGCCATCACGCCCTTTTGGTACTGGATCTTCGCCGATCATGTCATTGGCCACAGCACGTTTATGAAGGTATGCTATGCTTTCTGGCACTTGCCTCGATCGTGCTGACGATGCAGCTTCTCTGGGTCTTCTCTGAGATCCTCGAATCTGTCTGTGTCATCCCACAGCTGCTTCTCCTCCGCCAGACTACCGTGCCCACCGTTATCGACTCGTACTACCTCGTCACCCTCGGCGCCTACCGCTTTCTCTACGTCCTGAACTGGATAGTTCGCGGCGCCACAGAGAAAGGGTACCGTGACCCCACGAGCTGGGTTTTCGGCACCATACAGACAGCTCTGATGATCGATTTTGCCTGGGTTTATTACACTCGCCAGCGCGTCAAGCTGCGTCAGGGCGGTGTCGTTGACTCCGAGGACCTGGACCGCGGCTGGCTGGTTGGCAGGCTGGCCGGCATGGGACGCAAGAACACGGACAACTTTGACTACGACGAGGAAGCCGCGCCGCAGAGGAACGCCCAGTCGAACAACTGGGGTCGCAGAGGTATCAGCGTTTCTGCAGACGAAGGCGTGCTTGATGCACCGGCACCCACGGGTGTGGACCGTGATTCTGAGAGCCAGCCGCTGACTGACCCGGCGGCTTTCGAGGATGATGAGAGTGACGAGGATGCGCCGCCTGCGGCTACAAGCTCGAGTGTGGTACATGCACACGAGAGTGGTGTTAGAGGAGATGAGTGGGACGACGATGTCGATGACGATGCGAAGCCGCACGATGCGAAGTAAGTGTCGTACGCCCATCATATTGTGCGGACTTATAGCGACTTTTCATGGCGATTGGATTTTCAATAGCGAATATTATGCATTAGCTACCATCCTGCGGTTGTCGTAATTTGCGAGCTGTGAATTAGCATGGAGGTTTGGTTTTAGCGCAGTAGTAGCCAGGCCTTCATCAAAGCAGTCGCTACAGCAGATGCTCAAATGCGAAACGACTTACGCAAATTTACGCCTTGCGCTGGGTCACTATAGAGGTTTTCTTCTGGCCCTGAGGAGGGTTCGGAATAGGAGGCTGCATATTAGCAATACATGTACGAATAGGCCGATCGTGTAGAATGCAAATACTATACTTTTACTAAGAGCCTACTACATGTTCTTCTTATACTAGTCCTTTATCTAATTAAAATAACAGTTCAGCAGTTACATGAGACCTTAAACATAGAGCATGATCGCTAAGCGCTGGTTTCGCCTTGGCACCAACCTGAGCAATAGCTTCACCCTTTCTCTACGTTCTTCCAACTCCAACATTAGCTCTTCTCTGCATACTTGTCGGCGATATAGAGAGCACCTGGTCTGACTGTTTCGCACATTACTAACGTCGCCAGGAATGAAGCCTCTTCTTGCATCGCAAACCTCGCGTCGCCGCATTTGATACCCGCCATGCCGCTGTTGCAAAGCCTACGCTCAAGCATTGTAAAGAAGCACGTTCATTTCCCAAAACTCTTAGATGTCAATCGTTCAATATCATACCACTCTCGATCTGACTCCAATCATTTGTTCAATTACACGAGCGGACGATGGCTATGGAATGAGCGTGAGCAGCTTGAGGCCCGACATCAATCTTTCGATGTGCCTGGCCTCCAGCAAGTGGCCTGTCAAGCTGTTGGAACGGAAAAGTGCATTTCTCTTAACAAAATCGGCGAGGGAAACTTGAACAAGGCATACCGTCTTGAGATGGAGGATGGCCAAAAAGTTATCGCAAAGATCCCTCACCCAAACGCTGGTCCGGCAGCACTTACCACTTCTTCAGAGGTTGCGACAATGGAATTTGCGCGCGATGTCCTGAACTTACCGGTTCCAAAAGTATTCGCCTGGAGTGCCACTGATCAAAACCCTGTTCAGGCGGAGTACGTTATTATGGAAGAAGCACGAGGCTCTCAGCTTCATGGAGCATGGCAGGACCTTCCATTGCGAAAGAAAGTCAACATCATACGCGAATTTATAGAGATTGAAAAGAAGTTGCTCTCTGTGTCTTTCGATAGGTACGACCCGGTCCGCTCTCACGTATGTTATGGCCAATTGGACTCATACATGACCGTAGATTTGGCTCACTGTATTTCAAAGACAGCGGGATAAATGGATGCGGCCCTGCTATCGTTGATGGGCTTCCGCAAGGTACTGTCAATCATATCGCTTCCCGGTATTGTATCGGACCCATCACACGAAGAGAGTTTTGGAAAGGGCAACGCAGTGGACTAGAACAACATGGCCCCTGTAAGTAACGTTTTTACGTTTCCAGAGATGTGAGCTGAAATCGAATACAGGGACATCTTCTACAGGATACTTGGAGTCTATTGCCCACCGTGAGATCGCCTGGATCGAGTCTTATGCCAACCTGGTGGAACCAGTCAAGACACCACGAGAATACAAGAACCTGGAGCAGCAACCTCCAGAGGCGCACACAGCATTGTTACAAAAATTTCTATCCGCAATTCCGCTCATCACACCCCAAGACCCAGAGCTCAACTCGTCTCGACTTTGGCACCCAGATTTTCATGCTGGTAACATATATATTGATGAAGAAGCTCGGATATCATGCATCATCGACTGGCAGGGAGCGTGGGCTACCCCAGTCTTTCTTGGTGCCAATCCCCCACTGGTTCTGGACCACGGCGTTGACATGTTGATGAAGCTCCCCGAAAATTTCAAAATGCTCGATGACGCTGCAAAGGAAGATCTCAGAGCCTGAGTGTCTATGTCTATTCTCACACATACATACGAATCGGCGACGGCAGAGGAAAATCCACTAATGAATAAGGTGATGCGACACCCTCACGGTCAGACCCTCAAGCAATTGGAAGCCTTCGCTGGCTCGACCTGGGATGAAGGCCTCTTTCCCTTTGAAGAATGCTTGATCCGCGTTGAAAGGTATGATATCCTATCTTTGTGTCGATTTGTGGCTTAATTTTTCGATCAGGGAATGGGCTCACTTCGGGGCTCGTGGACAGTGTCCGTACCATTTTTCAACAGATCAAATCCGGCAACACGACGATGAGGCAGAAATTTTCAACAGCAGTCAGGAGTTTTGGAGAGGCTTACGAGGCGTGCTGACTGATGAAGGATATACCTCACATGAGAGCTTCCATAAGGCTGTCGAAGTCCTGAACGAAATACGAGCAGCCGGATTGCGTGGCCTGAAATGCGAGAAGAGAAATAAGTTTGACGAAGAGACGATCTGGATAGCGAACCTCCGTACCTTGTAAAGCTGTTGCGTCATGATAAGGTCTCGCAGAACACGACTCTAGCATAGTGCTCTTTTCACCAAATGTATAGAGCATAAACAAGAGAACTCGATCTCATTAGACAGGACCTTGCTCACCTTCTATACGATGAGGAAAACCGAATGCTTTCTGTACAGCTAGAAAGCCTGCTCGTGAGTCTCATACTTCAAAACATGTAGACTGAGAGCCTTGCTTTTTCCAATACTCAATGCTAGATGTTGGTTGTCAATCCGTGGAAACCTGTCGCTCCAAGTCCTACCGTTCCGCATGGAAACTCGTTTCCAGTCTATAGGTTTCAACGGCGCCTAGTCCCACCTCCTCCCTTCCTCCGTCTTCGAGCTGACTTTAATCGTCTTTTCCTCCGCAATTCAACTAGCAGCTGCGACTTCTTTACCCCTTTCAGCGCCAAAATTGGTAGGAATCGCCCGGCTAAACCCCTTCGCATTAACCTCCAGCAGCGCTTCCATGTCAGCTTTGATTTGGTCTGCAAGCAGGTGGAGAGATGACTCGGCGTTGCCAGTATTCGAGGAATTGATAGCCATGACCTAACATGCCGCACGTTGCGCCTGCGGAATGCAAGAAATGACCTTTACCAAAGGAATTGCCTGCTACAACGCCGTTCGTAGCGATGCGTGCGTCGGTTCTGATGCGTTCGACGAGACTGAATGGCTTAGGACCATGGACCATACCTACGTGGCGGAGCTCGTCGAGTAAGATCTCTAGAATGAGTGAGGCATGAGAAATGTAACAGTCGAATAGGAGAATATGGTACGCGGCGAAGGATCCAGTGGATTCTTCACTGGTATCGGGGTGGACCAGACCACGCTCGACTGGACCTAGGGATACAAACTCTGGTACCTCCACGATGAGCCAAGAGACTTGGGGATCATCTTCGCGACCGATGGCTATGGATCGTACCCAAAACTCGTGGCCGTGTCGGTCAAACTCTTACAGCCAAACACAACACCTCACAACCAAGTGCATGTCTATCGCGCGATAAGAGCTTCAAGATCGAGGGTTTGTTTAAATGAACTGCAAGGGACCTCGGGAACATGTTTGCCAGCTCCAGATCGAACAGGTCCACTCGCACGATTCGCCAGACGCGGGCGTCCGCTATCTTGGTCGCCTTGCTCATGTGTCCATACAGATATGATCTTGTAGCCGCGTGTATGAACACAAACGATATAATTGGGGTCGGCGTGAGTGAGGCCACACTGTAGTTCACACATTTATGCGACACACATGGTCTAAATTGGCACGATGCCTTACAGTATAGGGCGATGAAGTCTTGAAGGGACCATCAGGATGTTGGATAAACCCAGAAACTGGAACATCAAGCTCATCTGGGCGCCAGGGCCTTCTTGAACCACAATCGCTTGTGTACATAGCCTCTGTCACAACACCTAGGCACGAATGTGGCATGCAGAAGGCTCGGTAGCAGCCTGATCTCATTAGAAACTATCGTCCTAGGTGGGTGCTCATTCTTCTTTGCAATCACTGCCGTCATCACTTAAGATCCACTCTATGCATGTTCATCCCTACTTCGGCGTCTTCCAAAGCTGGCCCCTCCAAGTTTCTGTTAAAGTCCAGGATTGGCATTCAACCTTGCGTGACCACGTTCGAATTACCCCCTACAGAGTCCCCAGCTCAGAGGCTCACCACCTGAGATTCACAGCGATGTATCCGCTCTCATTATGCGTTTGTCCTATGCTATACATGACGCTAGGTGTTTATGCAGATCGGTTGTGGCATAAGCCGCTACTCGAGTACATCAACGTCTTCGCTCATTGCGAGCTGGTGCTGGGATCAAAGCGTACGACGGACGGTTCCTGCCCACCCATGGTCCGATGGGCCCGACCATTTCTGGTTTCAGGTCCTGTACTGTGTTGGCGCCTATGTTCCGCATTGTATTCGTGATCTCTTCTTGGAAGACTGGCTGTATCAGCATTGTTTGTCGTGCCCGGGAGGTCGAGGTCTTACTTTGCAATACCCTTGCTACGCCATCTTCACCGTGTGTGCCGTTCGCATATAATATGGGCCGGCCAATGCCAACAGCTTTTGCACCCAACGCTAGGGCTTTCACAACGTCAGCGCCACTGCGCACGCCACCATCAACCATGACTTCGATCTGAGAGAAGAGGTCTGGTCGCAGTTCGCGAAGTTCGTAAAGCACATCGATAGGCGCCGGAGCATAATCAGCCTGGCGACCTCCATGATTGGACTGTGTCATGTTGTTAGAATTCATGGTCTGCGTCTTGGCCATCCTACGCGAAGATTTGACTCACAAGGATGACACCCTGAGCACCATGCTCAACACATAGTTGCACGTCCTCAACAGACTGCACACCTTTGACAATGATTGGCAGATGCGTATGCTTCTTTACGAAGGCGATGTCGTCCCAAGTCAGGTTCGTGGCTTGATATCCGCTGATCTGCTCAGAGACGCTCTTCCCTTCAGGGCCAGCCGTCGAGGATGTAGTTGACTTCGGTGCAGGAATTTCGCTCGTTTCCTTCAATTTTTGCCTTACGTCGAGCGTTCGCTTCGACTGCCAGCACACATCCACAGTTAGAATGATTGCGCTTGCGCCAAGCTTGGTGACGCGTTCGACCAATTCGGAGGACGCAGATCGGTCTCTGTTGAGATATAACTGGAAGATGAGCGGCTGCCCTTCAATTCTCGCGTTGAACATCTCTTCCAAGCCACAGCTTGCGTTGGCAGATATTGCCTGCACGATGCCGACCCTCCCAGCCGCCTTAATCAAATTCACTTCACCAAGGGGATGCCCCAATTTCGCCATCGCTGCGGGCGCGATGAAAATCGGCATGGATGTGGAGATGCCAAGAATGTCAGTTGCAGTAGAGCCATGAGACGTATCTCGCAGAATTCTTGGACGGAAGAAGTATCTTCGCCAAGCTTCACGATTGTCAAAGAACGTGGCCTCCTCATCTGACGCACTTCGGTAGTACGCCCATGCCGTTGTGCTAAGTACGCGCTCGGCCCAGTATTCGAAATCTTGGACCAAGAGCATGCTTGTTGCTGGGGGCAATTGTTCCCGCGCCTCTTGCTGCCGGATTTCATCCTCTGTGAGCTCTTGCGCCTCCGGTGCTGGGACTGTGTCTGGGTCGATTGGTCCAAGGCAATATTCCGGAGGGAGCGTTGTGATAGCATCAGGTGGATGCAAGAGTGTGAATTTTGCGCTCGCATCTTTACCCGCTTGTTGCAATATCGCAGACCGGCCCCCAGGATGTGCTTCAAGAAACTCCGTCATGTCATACACCAAGCCCTAGACTAGTCAGAAGCTATTTACTCAGGACGTCCCGAAGGCAAGACCACGTCTTACATCAATGATGACCCAGCAGTTATCCTCTGTAACATGCTTCTGTACTTCCTCATACGGGATCAACGGCCGGCCTTTCGGTAATGCGCTTGCGGCATCGCATTGCAACGATGTCTGTCCGTATAGCGTATATGCGCCTGCAACAAACTGATCAGAGTCTTAGAGACAGCATTCGGCGAGCAGGTAGGAATCACATACAGATGCAACGGCCCAAGCATATAGATGCCTGCTGAAAGAGGATTCTGATGCAGGATGAGTGCCTGATGGACGATTTCTCGGTGGTGACGGCGTCGTTCGCAACGCGCGAATCGGTTGAGATTGGCTATGTGCGCGGAAAGCCGTAGCTCTGAGAGTCCTGTGCGCGTGTCGCCACGGAGCGCGTATGGAGGACATGATGAGGGTGACTTGCCACGGTATCCTTCAAGCAGTGATTCGAACGAGCGGTATTATAAAGATACGCCATGGGTCCTACGCTTGCCTTCATGGTAGTGACGAGCTCCACATTCTCGTCGTGCACTGGCAGCGATGTGATCAATGTGAACAACGAAGCGGGCAGAATTTCTATATCGAGAAGTGTAGCGGCTAGCGTCGCTCGCTCCATGCGCGCGTCAATTGCCGATCGGCCTTTGAGTTTGAGGCTCTGTCGACACGTGACTGTTTTCCGGATAACATACAGTTCAATAATTGCTTTCCTCTCATCATGTTTCTGCCCTAATTGTATCTCACACGTACAAATTTTGCCCTTACAGCTGCCTGGTAACCTCACTTCCAAACACTTGCAGTCTCTGTTCCTCCCTGCTTGCCATTCTGATACGTCTCGCTGAGCCCATTGTAAAGTGCCTTCACCTCCATGAGCTTCTTCGCAAGTTCTTCTCTCTCTGAGGTGTCAGTGATACCAGCAACTATGTCCATTAGAGCTTTGGCAACGAAGAACTTGTTTTCCCGGTTGTACAATGGCCGCGCCTTCAGCGCCTCGTCCCCCTCACCGCCCGTCCGCACGCGGAATACCTGTTCCAGGATATCAATGTCGTATGGTATACTGAAGACGTCCCTACTATCTTCGTACGTGAACAGATAGTAGACCTCCTTGAAACCCGACCACGCAATACCGCTCAGACACAGACTGCAAGGCTCATGGGTGGCAAAGAAGATGCAGTCTTCTCGAGGGTTTGGCCGAGTAGCCGGATCCGGGAAGTCTACTGTAAAGAATTGTTGTATTCAGTTGATTTCGCCATGGAGGAGAGGGGAAAGGAACTCGTGATTGGTGGCGACGGTAAGCGGAGCAAGATCGGTGTTCGACAGGATAGCAGCCCCAAACACCTTCGAGCCAGAGGTCACGCCTTTTGATGTGAGGGGGATGATGCGGTGTTCGATTGTAGAGAGAAGTGCGGAGACGATCTTTGCATCGCTGTTTCCCGAAGAGGCCATTGTCGACAGCAAGGCAATGCGGTTTCAAAGCAGCACGGGGATCGTAATGAGCTGGGCTATTGTTCTAGCTGAGATTGCTCTGGCGATCGATCTGATATACGCGGCGCTGAAGCAAGCGGGCTGCTCCGTTCATGCACGACCGGCGGTCTCCGAGCAGCTACGATAAGAGCCTGCATTGGAACTCTCAGCGACTGACAGCATGTCTAGATTGGTGTTACGCCCATCAAAGCTTTCCTGACCGTCCTTGACCTCTAGCAAATCGTCTTGCGCCGTCTATACTCTCTTTTGCTATGACAGCTCTTCCGTGGTCAAAATCGTGCCGCAGGGCGTCTTCCAAGCTTCGAGCCTGGTACACTGCAAAGTAACAGCTCTCACGGTCTCTGTTCATACAGAGTTGTGGAAACTTCATCAACATCTCAGCAATCTTCATCGCTCCTTCAACAGCCTTGCCTTTTGGCACGACACGATTGGCCAAGCCCATAGACAATGCTTCTTGGGCTGATACAGCTCTACCGGTAAGAATCATATCCATGGCGTGACCTAAGCCTACAACCGCTTGAAGTCGAACTGTACCACCGTCGATCAACGGTACCCCGAAACGACGACAGAAAACCCCGAAAACAGCGTCTTCTTCGACGACTCGCATATCACCGAGAAGACTCAACTCAAGACCTCCAGCTACAGCGTAGCCCGAAACAGCGCAGATCACAGGCTTCTTGATCTGAAGTCTCGAAGGACCCATAGGGGCTATGTTGCGACCTGACACAGATCCAAAATGCGGCTCCTGAGTTGATCGTGACGTGGCTAACTCTTGAAGATCAGCTCCCGCGCAGAAGGTCCCATTTGCGCCATGGAAGACGCAGACTTTCTGGGTGGTGTCGTTTTCAAATTCGGGGAAGGCCGAATAGAGCTTGCGTGCCGTGGCAGGGTTCACCGCATTGCGACATGCAGCACGATCAATCGTGATGGTAGCGATCTGTGCTGATGAGGGCATGTATGTAACTGCTGATGGCTCCTCATCGTGTGCAGCCATGTTGAGCTTTGCGACATTGTGGACATGGTTGAGATGCGCCTGGGCGGAGTTTTTCAGCGCCAGAGCCCCTCACGTCAGCACGACAAGACCTCGGCAATACAATGTATCGCAGATTGGTACCATCGCTGGTTGTACGTGACTGGATCTCGACCTACGTATTCCCGAAGAACAAGGCTCGGCAGTTTCGTAGTGGTGGTGAAGGAAACACAAGCTTTGCGGCTTGCCATCGGTGATTTTGCCGCGTCAGTCTGCGTCCCAAACGGCAACCGCGATGCAAATCAACTAGACCTCCCCCACATCCGATTCCACAATGTCCCCGGACACATTTAAGCTCTGGCCCACACAAGTCCAGTAATATTTTGCCGGTGATGTATACGGTCCTTTACTGCAAAAACCCCGCATCACAATCTGCTAGGATCCAGGGCTTTACCGCGGGGGTTGGTGACGTTGTGAAAGGGCATTAGGTTGGCTCGTTGCGAGACCCGTAGAATTGATCGACACTGTTTGAAGTCTATAAAGAAGGCATGGAAGCTGGTCCAACGTTTATCTGGAAGATCATCATCACAACGATCATCGCAGCAATCATGTCAAGCATCATTCCAGTGGACCTGTTGTCCTTCGCGACAAACCCGGCGTACATCAGTACGCTCGCAACAACGAACATCTCGAATCCCACAACCATTGAGCTGCTTGCTTTTGACTCCAGCTTTGCTGCAGTCATCGGTGAGCAAGCAACAGCACGGCAGCTATACAGCCTGGACTATCAGGCCTTCCACGAAGCGGGCGTGTACAACAAGGAGACCAACAAGCTTTATGTGACGAGCAATTGGGCAGGTGACTTGAACAATCCGATCAACATCACCGTCGTCGATCTCGCAAACAACTACTCGCTCACCTCTACGCGCTACGCCGGGCTGGCTGAACCCAACGGCGGAACAAGCTACTTCCCCCCCGGGACCGAAGGCAATGGCTCGCTCCCATCTCGAGTGCTGTACTGCGACGAGGGCGATTTCCACAACTACTCCGCTCTCGTCTCTGTCGACCCCGTCACGGGCACATCAGAGAAGATACTGACGTCCTTCCTCGGCCGCAACTTTTCCAGCATCAACGACGCGCGCCAGCACCCCGAAACCGGCGATCTATGGTTCACAGACGCAGACTACGGGTACTTCCAGAATTTCAGGCCTGTGTCTACGATCCCAAAGCACGTGTACCGGTTTTCTCCCAAGACGGGCGAGATTGCAGTCGTAGCTGATGGATTCGGTAAGCTTCCCCCAAGCATTCACGAAGGCAGTTACTTAGTGTTATGCAGTTCAGCCTAATGGCCTAGAGTTCTCGCCGGATCTGAAGACGCTGTACGTCAGCGACACAGCCGCCCAGGAGATTGACAAGAACCTGACGCGCCCTGCGACGTTGTATGCCTTTGACATCATCAACAAGAAGACCTTAGCTGGCCGGAGGATGTTTGCGTATGCAGACAATGGGTTTCCCGATGGTGTGCACTGCGACACGGAGGGTAATGTGTGGGCAGGCTGTGGCGATGGTATTCACATCTGGAACGCTGAAGGAGTATTGCTGGGCAAGATCTGGACCGGGGTGGCGACTAACAATTTCGCGTTTCTGCCAGGTGCCGTCTTGGTCTTCACGAATGCGCAGCTTTGGATTGTGGAGAATCTTGCCGCTAAGGGGAGAGAAGTGTGTCGAGATTTCGGCGTGTGCGAGGAAGGAACTTATCCAAAGGTCCTTCCTCATTCAAGCCCATGATAGTTTACGTGGGCATGTGATCTCGCAGACTAGCATCAAACGTCAGAGTGAGATGACTGGGAGCTTACAGATCAGACACGAAGGTGCGAGAGGAGTAAAAAATGACTTCGAAACTTGACAGGAGATGCCATGCGCTTAACAACAATCCATTTGATCCTCGTCAGATCGTGATGTCAGACACGAAATATGCGGGCGCAGCTTCAGGTCATCTCAAATACCCTCGCACCTTGCACACGCACAACCGAAGCCCCAATTTTTCTTCAACACCTCCCTTCTCTTCCCACGACCCATCTTCCTCTCTTCTCCACTCAAATACGTGATATTGAGCTCTTCGCCATCTTCGATGTCGCTGCCAGCCCGGAATTCCCACACTCGCCCAACGCGCTTCTTCTCGATGTTGGGGCCACAGGAGTGGTTGAAGTAACTTGCTGCAGGCCAGCAGCCGTACCCGAAGAATTCGCTCCCGTCGTCCTCCAAGGACCGTATGCCAAATGAGTTATGACTGTCGCGGCTGCTGAGCAAGAACACATTCTCGGGAGTGAGGGAGGACAAGAGAGGTAAAGGCAGGATAGCGAGGAGGTGCAAGTACGAGCGCACGAAGGCAGCAAGATCGTCGGCGTTGTGGTATGGTGTCTGATCATCGGCGAGTGCGATGACCTTGGGCCAGTCTTGCGGGTTGTTGTGATGCCATACAACGCCACTCACGACAAAAGCCATTACGTCTGGCGAGATCTTCTGCTGAAGCGCTCTAGACAGTGCTTTGCGGTGTTGCTTGGTGATTTGTACTTGCGCAGCACACTCAGCCGTACCAAGATGCGGAGGCGGAGTCTTAGAATGCTCTGCTTCCCGCAATGCACGGATCAGAGAAGCCTGGTTCTCGACATCTGCCCATGCTTTTGCTATCGCCTTGCGACTCGGCCTTGGCAAACCCTCCTCGACCATCTCGTCGTCCTCTTTGCTCCTTTTCTTGACCAGCGTCTCGACCGCTGTCCAAGCAGCCACCCCAACCTCGCCATTCCAGCATGTCCACGCATCCTGACACTCGGAGGAACAGAAGGCAAAGCCCACACTCTGGTCCCGTATCGACAGGTCTCGCCCGTAGTCATAGATGAAGCACTGACCACAGACCTCGCGACGATACTCGCGGAGTAACACTGAAAGTGTGAGGTCGTCTGAGCGCCAGAGCAGCGTATTTCCGGGAATGGCCTGCGACGCGAAGACAGCGCGGCCGGCGGTGGGCGTATCGCGAACTTGGAACAGGGGCGTCGACGGCGCACCCACTGGAAGAGACTTTGCAGCTTCGTGCGACGGTGCCGACGAGGCTGAGGATGGTCGAGAGAGGCTGCAGGCTGAGGAGGCAGTCGTCGAGGTGGGGTCGTCAGAGGGATACATGGTAGCGCGGGGGTGCTGGCGTTCGATGGCTTCTTGCCAGGTGTTCAGCCCTTGGCGGTCTATCAGTGCAGGCGGAGAGAACTAGATGGCTGTGTAGTCGATCAAGGTCCTTGGTCGCAGCAGCTAAGCAAAGAATTGCGATCAGACACTCCTTCCGCGGAATGCACAAATGATGCCTTCTACTCGAGGCTGCTACGATCAATTGCGTATGTCACGTATAAGAGTACTAGAGCCAGAGTGGAAGGATCGCACGAAGGAGGACATGATACGTGTGGGTCGCTTTGGGTTTGTTCGGCAGTGGCGAGGGTAGAATGAGGAAGGATAGAATTCGAGCGATGATTATTTTATTATTATTTTGTTGTCACACCCCACCGGCCAGACCCTGAGATCGACGACAGCGTTGGCGCCATCTAGATAAGCGAGACAACCGAGATGCAGGGTACCGTGACGCAAGACACGTACACGAGCAGAGCATGCTAGAAACTTGGGTCAGAAAGAGTTGATCGGATCGTACGCGACCAATGCAGCTTGTGGATAGAAAGACTAGTGACTGCTCATGTCCTAAATTGCATCCCGAGGCTGTCATTGCGTCACCTCAGGGACCGAACACGAATTCTTCCCATCAAGACGAGCTGTAAGTCAGGATCATCAAAACCACTCGCGAGGTACTTCTACCATATACATCTTGTATCGTTATGTTCTTATTGCATATGCGTTCTACAGACTCAATGTGCAGCTGCTGCTCAGCATCCATCCTGGGTCAGAAGACCAAGGTCCCACGGCAAGGCATTGTACGACACGTCTGTAGGAGCAGGGTTGATGCCCTGGTACAGGAATCTCCAAGTGCCGCATGGACCCAACCTCAGATTCTGATCAACCTCATTCCTGATCATCTCGCCGTGGGAAATGCTGATAGTCCAGTTTTGACCAGGAGGGAACTTGACATTTGCAGCGCCCATGAAAGGGTTCTCCTGGGTATCCGCAAGTGCGGTCCAATTACCAGCGAGATCCTTTGCGGTCCAGGACTTGAAGTAGCGAACGCCGCCGCCCGAGTCTCCCACGCCGATGCATTCGACAAGCAGGAGGTAGAGCTCCTTCTCGAGGTGGTAGACGTTCGACGCCTCGAACAAATCCTCTTTGCGAGGCTCAGAAAGAGCAATCACAGGTTCGCCCATGCCGTTAGGGAACTGTGCAAGAGTAGTCTGACTGCGGTAAAGGCGGCCGTTGTCGTCGTGTGAGAAAAGGTGGCAGTTCCTGTCGTCGCAAATGACCCACATGTCCACCCAGTATCCTTGTGCGGGAGTCACAAGGCCCTCAGCAATGAGAGCCGGCGTGCCGTTGGGGTAGAAGACCTGGGGAGCAGTCCAGCCAGCTGGGTTGCTGATATCTGGGTTTGTGCTGTACGCGGCATTGCCGTTCTGGTAAATGAGGTACCATAGCTTCTGGGGGGCAAAGTAGAACACTTCAGGAGCGGCTCGGTAGCCGGTACCAAGCGGCGCCTGATCAAGATAGTAGAAAGGTGCCTCGTTCGCTTTGGCAATATCAGTGAAGTTGAAGTAGACCAGGCTGTAGCCCTCATCCTTGGCAGTACTGGCAAAGACGTGATAGTGGCCCTTGTGAAAGATGATAGAGGGGTCCTTCACACCGGCAACCTGGCGCGAATCATTCTTGGGGGTGACAAGAATTCCAGTTGAGGTCCATTTAAAGCTATCGGGCAGCTGGACTGGCTTGTGAGGAGTTGGCAATGTCGGGTAGCCTTGAGGAGCAGGTGAAGGAGGCAGTGCTGGTGGTCCTGGCTTTTGACTCGGCTTTGGTGGTGGTGCTGCTAGAACAGTAGCTGCAAGCGCGAGGAGGAGACTTGCCCACTTCATAGTGTTGAATTGCAGTTCTCCAAAGTCGTACCTAAAAACACATGCCTGGACACAATTGACTTATAGTACTGCGAAGTATTGGGATCAGCAGAGATCGCCGCGGCCTGATCGTTCTCGAGTAAATCCCCATGGGGAAGCTGTGGACAGAGCCAATCACCCGGCGATTGACCTACCACGATTCTGCCGAAGCGTGAAGGAGGCATTGCGGGGATCAAAAAGCGTTCCCTGTTAAGGCATTAGCGTACAAGGCCATAACGGCGACCGCGGGTTCTACACCTATTTTGGTGCTGCGACCAATCCAAGACGTCTTTGATTGGCTGAAATATAATGCAGGAACAATTCCCACCGGCTGTCCATTTCATCCGCCAACCCAGATATTCGTGTCCGATATGAAAGCGTGTCTCCCGTTATAGCGACCGAGAATCCGGGCAATGTAGCCAACCGACTTGGCTGTACGGAGCTTGGAGCGCTTATGCTACCGAGTAAGCGTATTGGCTGCAGTCAAGGCAAGGCTGTGCACACAATTGGCCTACTGCCTCTGCGCATGAGCATCATAACCTGACAACATCGGTCAACGACATCGGACCATTCGCCGAGTACTCATCTCGGTGGGCTAATTATGCGCCACCGTCTATTGCTTGGGTTAAAGTCGAGTCCGCCTTCGTAGGAAGGAGAGTAAAACAAGACGCAATGAAGACCATGGCGTCATCGTTGTGTTGTCCATTGGAGCGTTCATGACAATGGAACGGCTTTGGTGGACGGAACCAAAAGTTTCGCTTGGCTCCAGTCAATGAAGGGTGTGACGACGTTGCAGAATCGTTGAGTTTATAGTAAGTACGGAATAGGCGGTTCGTAGGTGCCAGGCCGAAATGATCGTGGAAACATTGGAGCCAGACTCAGAGCTCCTAGCAGGTCGAGTTTCGAGAGGGAGCTGACGTTTGTGAAGTGCACTCGAAAGGTGGAATCTCCATCCAAGCCGTCCATCATAGTGCTTTGCGGCACGTAACGTTCCTACATCATACGCGCTTCAACGACAGAATATCCATGGACGATACAACACAAGGGCCGATTCAAAAATATTACAGATTGTCTAAGCTGGATTGTACAAAGGCTATGCGCAGCTGCCGGCGTGCAGGGTATCACCACCGTATCCTGCCCGCAACGCTCCTCGCGTCCCTCTTCGTACCAATCATCCCTTCCTTTCCACTAACACCCTGCAGCCTCAACCCAGCATCCACGATCTCAAGCTGATTGAATGTGGAGATGGCACCCCGGGCTTCAGTCGCGATTGTCCCCGCTGTTGCCATGTCGCTGGCACCATGCATGATGCCCCCAACGCTCTCCCTTAGATCAGGGAGCAATTCAGCAGTGGCGCCCAGCCACCTTGCCAATGTTCCCTTAAAGCTAACCTGATCAGAGTCACAGCTGCCATCTCCCTCGCACTTCGCCTCCCACAGTTCGCCGGTCTCTTCGTTGACAAAGTTACGTTTCGCAGAGGCGATGAACCCCTTGGTCCTGTCGAGCCACTTCTCCTCTCCAGTAAGCTTCGCCATAACTGCCGAACCGTACATGAAGACACCGACGTTGTAGCTCCACATGTTGTGGTTCACGTCGATGCACCCGTTCTCGCCCTTAGCATCGTCCGTACCATCGTATACATCGAAGTCGGGATTGATCAGGCCCACGCTGACGGTCCAATCGTAGCTCTTCACGGCCCAGTCCTTGATTTCCGTAGATGAAGTGAGCAACGCAAGGCGAGCAGCCATCTGGAAGAACAGGCCGTTCGCGATCGTTGACTTGTAGTGCCACCCGTCCGTTCCATCGCCTTCGAGAATCTTCCACTTCATGCCGCCGTTGCACTTATCCTTGTCCCACCGTGTTGTTTGCTGCTGAAACACGTTCTGCGTGAGGGTGGCCCATGGCACCGGCCCAGTGGACGCCAAATCGGTCTCAGCGGCTGTGAGGGCTGCAAGTGCCCACCAGGCCTGGTCGTCGTTGCCTGTCGCATGCACGGTCATGAAGTCGTTGGTAGCAGTGGCTTCGGTGATAAGAGTGTTGGACAGCAGGTCAGCATATTGAGTATCTCCTGTTGTCGAGGTGTAGGTCAAGAGTGCGTCGACAGCTGATCCAGATTGCCACCACCAAATCGGTTCGGCGAAGAGGGCGAGGTTCTGGTCAGGGTATGTGGAACGGAGGGATGATGCGTATGAGCTGGCATGGTTGAGCAGAAGCTTTGCCTCAACTCCCGCAGCTGCTTTTGCCGAAGGGGTTGTCGAAGGAGTTGCCGATGGAATTGCAGACGAGGGCGCCGAACTGATTGCAGTCGTTGTCGGTGTAAGAGATGCGGAAGCTATGACTGGAGACGTCTGTATAGCAGGCTTGGTCGTATTTGAAAGCAGCAATGGCGAATCTGGGAAGAAAATCGTCACTAGCGGGATGATATTTTCTGGAAGACGCATCTTGAAATCGTGGGAGACGATGGAACACAGAGTCAGAGTCGAAGTCGAGACTTTTCAACGATAGAAGTGAGCGTAATCGACTCGCAAGTCAAAAGAATGTAAAGACGTTGAGTCAAAAAATGAATGTCATGGACAAAGACAGTCCAACAGTTTAAAAAAATTGCGAACGAAAGTATCACCCTTCACGAAAACAACCAAAAAGGAAGGTAGCAAAAAAACGAGAGGATGGTGAAGAGAGGTTTCCACAGTGGAAGGCCTCGTCTGAGAGTCATGTCTTCGCCAAGCAGGGACACCAAGCCGAAAAAACGCCCTGTGCCATGCCGTTGGAGGCCCACATGTTGCACAGCCAACATGCGAATCGGATCTGTCAAGAATTCTGCCTATGATGCCAATCGGGATGTCGACGTTGGCGCATGGCGACGTGGTGCTCGCCCCTGTTTCATGTGAAAGTATTGTGGGTCGCCGCGTAGGCTTGAAACGTCGATAAGAAATTTTCTTTTTTGTGATTCGGCGACGTGCAGAAATGAACACAATCATGCGTCCTAATTCTGTCGTTGTCTAATCCTGCGGTACTAGTGCCTTCCGAGGGTGGCAGTTTTCTAGAAGCAGGCTCTTTGTAGAGATCGACAGACTGGCATTGTGGTGGACCGGTGCGGCGGAAGTGTATACACTACTACGCATCTGGCCTGCAACGCGACCATCAGATTGCTGGATGCTTATGGTGATGTTAGCAACTCCCAAAAGTGTCATTTCCTCGCTGCGATCAATGGCTTAGAAGGGCTGGAAAAATCTACTGTGCTGTCCGGTCAGGCTGACTTGTGCCCGCCTACTTCTGGACGCCTGAACGTCTTGACTCTCGACTCTTGACGAAGGATCACTGTATTTCATTGCCAATGCGCTTTTTTCGTACAGAGTGTGGGGCTTTCAATTGAGGCTGTGAGCAGTATCTCGCCCTTGTTTTCATTCGATTCGGACTGTAGTCTGGATTGACGTAAGGCAACGAGATGCGATACATACTGTCTGAGGGTCGTCATATACAAATAGTCGTTGACCACAGCTTGAAACGGAAGTGCTCACCTACTGACAAGAAGATTTTAAACCAAAACTTTTCGAGCCGCCCAAGATCCCGAACGCCTCGCTATACGACCGCAATTTCAAATTGGAGATGCTACCCGCGATGATTCATCAGTCATTAGGCAGAGGCCTATGCTCTTATAATCCATTCTTTGCCGTCGATCACGTTGTGCGACCTCTCCTCTCGTCATCGCCACTCGATCCATTGCCATTAGCTGTGACAGCGCCGTAATCTTGCACACCAACACTGACACCAGGCATGAGCCTTTCTCTTGCCTCTTCCGCCTCTTCTTCGATGTTCTCTCTCATGATCTTGTGGCTCTTCTTAAACACGAAAGCGACGAGCGCTATACCTACAAGCAGTGCCAAGCCAAGCAAGATGACGTTGATAGGAACTGGGTCGTTCTTGAAGACCTTGTGCGTCGCGGCGTCAAGAGCGGATTGCGAGAAATTGAGGATACCGGCTAAGCAGATGATAAGGCCATAGACTTTGCCGAAGGTGGCAAAGCCAAAGACTTTGGCGGAGTAATCGCTGTCGCATTGTTAGCAGAATATCCCAGATGATTCAAAAGCACTTACGAGACTGCAGTGTAGTAGAGTGGCCTATACAGCACGAACAGAATGATGTTACCGTACGCGGCCCAGGTCTCAGGAATGACTCCCAAGACACCAATTGTCGTAGCAATAGTGACCAGCAGGGACAAAGTGAACGTGGTACTGGTGTTGTCGAGAATCAGTCCTATGAAAGGAATCGAGATGATGCCGCCTACAGGCAACGCAACATCGAAGAAGTTATTGATTCCCACAGCCTTGGAGTAGTCATGAAAGATGTACGTGTACTGCGAGCGAATCGTAGCAACGAAGTAGTTGATCCTCGTCATCTGCAACACGGTGAACAATGTGATGAGAATGAACCAAGGAGTTCTAATTTGCTCTGCCGCCGTACGTCCGTGGAGTGCTCCCCAAACGCCAGACCTGTTGCGCTTCTTCTCTTCTTCTTTGGCCTGGTCGGCGCCGTCTTTAGTGCCCAGCAGAGCGGTGATCTCGCTGGCGATACTATCTCTATGAGCACGGCGGGCATCTTGCAGGCTCTGAACAGTAGCCTGGTCCTCGATTTCATCGTCTGAGTCGTGAACGCTGTTGCCGTCTTCAACCTCAGTCACCAACTCACCGACTGTCTTGTACGAGGTTGCAGGCATGAACAAGAGCTGCACTGCCAGAATGTATGCTGGGACAACGAGGTACCCGAGGAAGAATTTCTTGGGTGTGAATGCACCATCCGTAGCCTGGTAGACCAGACGGTAGAACAAGAAGATTGCGCTCGACGTGTCGAATGCGCCTGTGAGAAGCGCCAGAATTAGGCCGGAGTACTGAGGGAAGGTGTTGCTGAGCTGGAACGAGGAAATGAAGACAAACGGCCCTCCCAAAGCCAGAAACAGGTATCCGGGGATGTACGCATCAAATGGAAGCTCTGATGCGAATGCAAACAGGAGAGATCCTACAGTGATCGACACTGCACCAATTATACCAGATACGCGAGGACCATAGCGATCCAAGATGGTGCCGACGGGCAGTGCGACGACGTTCGTGGACACGGCGGCGATCGTGAACATAAGGTTGAGCCTGTCGGTTTGGTCAGCAAGGGCTGGAGCTCCCCAAGACCTAGAACTTCTCTCTCACGCACCTTAACTCCTGTTCGTAGCACACATGAACATGGTCTTTCAGCTCCTGTTTCGAACACCTGTCTCTGTACACGCCTTCGGCTAATAACACTGGCTTGATCGCTGCGTATCCAAATACAACACCCGCAGCTAACAGGCAGTAGATGCAGGCAAGAAACACCTGCACTGCGCAACCGTCAGCCGGCCTCCCCGCATCCTACAAGCTTTTGGTACTCACGGTATCTCTTCCATTTTGGTACCTCAAATGCGCCGACTGGCTGCACTTCTCCTGCAGCTTCGGTCCACGTTCCGACTGGATTGAACGACATTTTCCGATTGCGCGAGGATTCACGACTCCCAGGCGCACTCCATGGCTGGTACTCCTCCATCGTCGTGAGGCGCTCCGAGAGAGACATGATGGGCGACTTGGTTTTTCTCCCTCTACCTATCCAGGCTGCGATATGCTATCTCTCAGCAGCTGGAGCGCAAGCGCACTTTGTTGCTGCAATGACACCTTCGTCGTGCGCGCGTGCTCGAGAGCTGCCGGGAAAGCTGCTCGGTAGTAAGAGCCGGATGACGTCGGCACAAGTAAGCTCTGGAAGTGAACTTGAAGCGTAGCACCACGCTCCACGGATGCAACAAAGATTGAATAATCTGCAATGAGGAACGGAGAATATCAAGTATCCCCGAGGGAAGACGACAGGGTCCTATATACGCAATGAGCCCTGGATGCAGTGTGAGGGGACATGCAGGGTTATGTGCCTTTAGGCCGCTTCCCGGATGAGGCGCAGAGATCTGGGTACGCATGATCACACGCATCACACCTTTCCACTTTACTCCGCAGTACAACAGCCCAGGCGGCTGACCATTCCAATGAGCTCATCGTCGGTGCTTCTGTGGTTTCCCACCCACGGACACGACGCCAATCCGAACAGAAGGTCCGTTATCATCGTGTTGATATCTGGTTAATTACTGGTTGGCGCATGTAGCTCTCCCGCCTGTTCAGCCAATGGTTGCGCGAGTCAGCCGCGGAAGATGCACCTGGGATCGGTGCGTCGGCTCAATACAAATTTTCCATGCTCCACGGTCCACAGGTTCGCTGGACGCCGATGTCCACGACGACAGCTGCACAAATGCAGCACCACGGTCTGCATTGAGGGAACCTTGCAAGAAGTTTATGCAAAGTGCGGACAAATTTTCTCCATGGTCCCGTCTAGACAGCGGTTACTGCAGGATGTGCAGCGGGTAAACGCTCAAAGGATCGTGCAGAGCTCGATAGGTCAAATGTTTGCTCGATCTCATCGAGTAAGCTTTTGGATAGGCGACGGCTGGGGCCAAGTGACACTTGTAGGATTACTCGATTGGGTTGCTTACTGCTGTGGAGGCTATTGCCAAGGTACCTCAGACATGGCAGCTACATAATTAGGCAATTACCGTCTAGAGACGGTACTGTTACGGGCATCGAACACATCAGCACCAGTTTGCTTCAGACATTGGAACATCAACAAGACGCAGCATGATTATGCACGTAGCTCCTCTCTGAGCCTGATAAAGACTCGCCATTACCTTGTTCACCATCGTTAACAGGAAGCTCGTCAAGAGTATCTTTCTCTTGCTGCTGCATCAGGTTGTGCCGCTATGGCGCAATATCACATCCTTCGGTCGACAACTCGATCACGCTCAAGGCTCGCAGTGTCTTTTCCTCACTCCTGCTCGTTTAGGAGCCCACTTTTGTACGAGACTCGACTCTCGAGCATGTAGGAAGCCAGTGCCTGGACTTGGCATCAGACCGACCTTCCTCATAGACAACCAGACCTCGAGGGCTTGGAGTATGCCGTGTCTGGGCTCAGACCTGTCACAGGGGGACATCAGTTTCTTTACCTGCAACCGGCGACTCGCCTCGAGCGATCAACAACAGGAGAATCAGGCTTCCAAGACATCGAGAGCCAAGTAGTATCGGATGAATGTAGTCGCTGACATTTTGGTCCTGCCGCCGTTGCGTCTGCCTCCAGCAAAGACGGCAGCAACGCACTCGAAAGCACCATTGCAATGTGATATGGTGCAGATATGCACTGCATCGAAAAACGGGCAGACTACCTTAATTTTATCAAGTCGAATCCATCAGTCTTGAGCTTCCCATCAGCCCGCCTCACGCATTCCCTTAAAGCCGCATCGCCGAACGCCGCACCGGCCGAGCCAGTCCTCCGCCATGTCCGAACACCAACGATCAGACACCCTAAGGCCTCCTGCACCGCCCTTAAAGCTTGCGATGTCGAAGTACGTGCTTTGTTTGGGGTAAAGCGCGGTAGCGTCACGGGCTTGCCACTGGCTCAGCCTGTGCTGCTTGGCTGGAGATGGACTTAGGAGGCGGACTTAGGTGTTTGGCAGTAGCTGTCCATTGACGCGGGCTCTCCGCTGATCGGTCACTCGTGATGCAATGCAGGGAAAGAGCTGGAGGAATGTATATAAGGTCTGTAGGCTCATGATGGACACCGTTCCCAACAACAATCGCGATCATCGCTCGATCTCTCACATTTCTCGCCTCGGTCTTCTCACCACACTTCTGGTACAGTTTGGAAAACAGAGGTACACGGCAAACCCATCACGATGCCAACCGACAAGCTCCTCCTCGCCGTCCTGGGCGCCACAGGCAACCAAGGATACTCGGTCGCTTCGACCGCGCTGTCCGACCCCGAGCTGCGCGCCCGCTACAACGTGCGCGCCATCTCGCGCTCCACGTCCGCTGCAAAGATGCAGGAGCTCTTGACACGCGGCGCCTCGCTCGCAGCCGCCGACATGGACGATCCCTCCACGCTTCCCTCCGCGCTCCAAGGAGCCGACACGCTCTTCTTCATAACAGCAACGCAGTACCAAGGCAACACGCGGGCCATCGAGACGCGCCAGGCCAAGGCGGTGTGCGATGCGGCGCTCGCAGCAGGCGTGTCGTACATAATCTTCAGCTCGATGAGCCACCCGGCGCGGATCAGCGGCGGCAAGTGGAACAACGTCGAGCACTTTGACGTCAAGGCCGAGATCGAAGAGTATATCCGGGGTCTGCCGGTCAAGAGCGCGTTCTTCGCGCCCGCGTCCTTTATGCAGAATCTGTACGACCACATGCAGCCCCGGCCCAGTCTGGCGGGGGACGGGACCTATGTGATTGCGAGCTGTCTGCATGGGTCGACTCGTATGCCGTTCATCGACATCACGGAGACGGGGAAGTGGGTTGGTGCTATTCTGGCCGAGCCGGATAGGTTTGAGGGGAAGCAGTTTGCTGCTGCTGCTGAGATATTGACTATGCAGGAGGTGTGCGAGATTGTGAGCAGAGTCTCGGGGAAGACGGTGGGCTACCAGAATTTGCCGGATGAGGTGTTCAAGGGGTTCTTGCCGGAGGGGCTCAGGCAGCAGCTCTTTGAGATGTGGGCTTTTCAGAGGGACTGTGGGTATTATGGACCGTCGATGGATGAGGACGTTAAGTGGGCGAGGGAAAACGCGAGGGGAGAGTTGACGGGCCTGGAAGCATTTTTGAAAAAGCGCAAGTACGTGTTGGGGTGAGTTGGCGTGTTCGGGGCGGTCGAGGGTGGTGGTGGTATCGTAGTGTAATGGTGGTATCGTTGACTCTTCCTCTTATGCTTTCTCTCCATCTTCGCCAATATCACTCTGTTTCGTGTTCTTCGCACCCTTGTAGATCCAGCTCTCGCCCTCCTCGCCGCCCCCGTACCGCGCCTTTGCCCACACAAGCGCATCCTGGCCCAGGCCATAGCCCAGACCCACGACCAGCCCCATCCTGATGGTCCTCGCAGCAAAGCTGACCGGGAACTGATGCCAGGCGCTCCACACGCCGCCTGTGACCATGCCAGCGAGCGCGCTCGAGATGAAGTCCCTGCTCCCCGCGACGCCGCGGTCGATGCTCTTCAGACTCAACTCGTCGACGCCCTCCATCTCATCCATGGTGCGGCCCGCCTTCCACGTGCCGCGGAACACATCGAGGCTCTCCTCGACGACAAAGAAGACACTGCTCCAGGCGGCCACCTTGCAACCCTTGCGCAGCCCCTCCAGCACGCCCTCCTTGGTCTTGTAGTAGTTCTTGCTCTTGTGGTACAGGTACCAGCCCGGCTGCGAGATGGGCAGCCGGTGCGCGTTCTCGGCGCGGAAGCGCAGCGCGGCCATGGAGCCTACGGATGCGCTGCCAAGCGTGAAGCCGCACACAAAAGATGTGAAGGTTGTGAGGAGCAGACGGCGGTCGAAGGGCATGCCAAGGCGGGGCGCGTTGGTGAGGGGCTGGGACGGGCGGAGCGGCGGCGGAGGGAGGTCTTGGACGACGATTGCGGCGGGATTCACGGGCGTGAGCGTCGGCATGCTGGTGCGTTGTTTTGGGTGCGGCCCAGCAACTGTGGAAGTGAGCTGTTGCTGCAGCAGGCAGCTTGGACCGACGCCGAATCGAAGCTCTTTGCCGATCACGTGCACGCGCGAACCCGCGACGCGCCCTTGACAAGCTGCCGCAGTGCCGCAGTGCCGCCACACCCAACACCACTCACCCTGGCCAATTACTCAG
Source organism: Didymella pinodella (assembly GCA_039634465.1). Taxonomy (NCBI): domain Eukaryota; kingdom Fungi; phylum Ascomycota; class Dothideomycetes; order Pleosporales; family Didymellaceae; genus Didymella; species Didymella pinodella. The sequence goes on from CP113352.1 coordinate 1,428,164, forward strand.
CACAACCAGTTCCTCTCTACCATCACCCACTAACCTCAATCACCAACCCTTCGTCTCTCCACCACAGCTCAGAGCCAAGCCAAGCCACACAATCCTCCCCACTATGGCCCAACCAACACCCAGCACATGGACCCTACGCCTAAAATCCGCCCGCACAACGGTCCTACTCCACATCGACCCCCTCACCACCTTTTCCGCCATCAAAGCCGCGCTCCTAACCGCATTGACCGAAACCGGTTTCGCCCAGTCCGACCACTCGCCATCCCTCACCCTCCCCTCGTCGCCATCCGCCATCCAGCTCGGGCGGCCGCTGGACCCGCTCGATCCCAGCGCTGGCTTCGCACTCGGCGAGTGGGAGGCGCAGCCCGAGGACGACGAGGTTGCGATTGACGAGGGCGAGGGCAAGGGCAAGGGCAAGGGCAAGGCTGTCAGGGAGACGGGGGGGATGGATTGTGCCAAGGGCGCGGGGCTGAAGGACGGTGCTGTGTTGGCGTTCCGGTGGGAGGGGATCCCTGGCGCCGAGGGGGAGGAGTGGGGCGTGCAGATTGCGAGTTTTGAGGATGCATATGGCGTCACGAATGAAGGGGATGTAGGGGGCAGGGCCGAGTTTGAGGGGTGAGGTGGGAAGGGACGTGTTTGACGACGAAGGCTGGAGCGAGACTGCACGCTAGGCGTGCAAGTATAGCCGGAATAAGGAGCGTGCGGCGGTCGCAGAGAATCGCGTCGTGCGAGTAAACAGCGTAGACGCGGTCGATCCAGGCGTGCAGCTAGGCCACGGGCAAGGCTCAGCACTTCCTGGCAGCACATGGTGAAGAGGAGTATGCTCTGTGCACGAGATGAGCGTGCGAGGTACACCATCGGCTATAGAGGAAGGTGTATGAAGTATGATCTAGAAGGAATTGTATCATCATACAACGCAACACCACAGCAGTCCACCGCGCCGTTTTAGTACGCCGCACCGTACTCTACTACACCAAGACCCCCTTCTGCTGAACCGGGCTCATTTTGACCTTGACATTATGCGGCCACACAAACCACTGCTTATGCAGATCCCACTCCTTCGCCGGATCCTCAAGCTCAATCTACCACCGTCAGCGCACGCTCGAACCCTGCTTGCCATCACACTTACATCGTACTTTCCAAACACAAAGCTCACCACCTTATACAGCTCCACCAGCGCCAGCGGTCTGCCCAAACACGTCCGATTCCCGCCTCCAAACGCCATATCCGCGTCTTTCATGCGCTTCAGTCGCGCCGCGAAGGCGTCTTCACCCTCGTCCTCGCCACGGAGCCACCGCTCAGGCCGGTACAATTCGGCATCCGCACCGAAGATGCGCGTGTCGGTGTGCACGACCCACGGATTCGCGCCGACGATGGTGCCAGACGGGAGTACCGTGCCGTCAGCCAATGTGAGACCCATGGCGGGCACGACGCGCTCGACAATGTGGCCGATGACCGGGTGGATGCGCAGTCCTTCCTTGATGCAGGCATCCAGGTATGGCAGCTTCTCGAGGGACTGGTAGGGCGCTGGGTAGCTGGCGTTGGCGTTTCGCAGCTCGCTGACGAGTTTTGCCTGTGCGGCTGGTGTCTTGAGGAGGTGGTAGAATGTGGCTTTTGTGCAGATGGCGAGCGTGTCTGCGCCGCCGAGGATCTGAGGAGTCAGTGTGTGAGGAATGGGAGGGGTGGGAGACGCACGTTGAGAATCATGTAGCCAATGACCTCGTTGTCAGTGACGAGGTTGGGGTACTCTTTCTTTGCGGCGAGGAAGCCGTTGACGAAGTCTTTCTTGTCCTTGTATTCTTTGAGGTTCGCCATACGTTCCATGAACTGCTCGACTGCAAAGCCGGCAGCGACAGCAAAGTCGTCGAATTTGTAGAACCGCGTCAGATGCGGGTTCTTACCAAGCATCTTGTCGAGCGAGGGTATCTGTCCAATCTTTGAAAGTGTTAACGGGGATGCATGCTGGTCCGATGGGTATTGACATACAACGGAGAAGTACCGCATCACATTCTCGGCGGTCTGCAACATGCCGCCGACATCTTTGCCTTGCTCCATGAAGCCCATGCGCTTGCTCCAAGTCATATCGCCAAGGAAGTCCCAGGCAAAATAGGAGATCCAGTCAGCAATGTCACATGTCTTGCCGCTATTGTCATCAGCCATGAATCTGCGTTCGAGCTCATTACCAAGGACACGCAAGTCCTCATCCATGAGTGGCTCCAACTGGAGAGCGCTCTGGAAGTTGTACAGCTTCTGAACTGGCTTGAGTCCTTTGGCATGGAACTCATTGCTGCGGGTGCTGAATAGGTTTTGGATTAGATGGCCGTTCTGAAGAGCATCATTGACTACATCTTGTTAGCGAAGAGGTATTGCAATGTTCGAGGGGGCCATCACCAGAATAGTAGTCGCTCTAGAGCACGGTTAGTGAAGCTCCACATGCTATGTTCGGTGCTGCGACTCACTTTCAGGAACGTGCCTCGAGTGGAGTAGATCGTCTTGAGCAGACCTGCATCTGCAAGACTGACAGTATTCGGACCGAGACGAACCACGTCACCATACTTCTTGTGCAACTCCTTCTGTGTCTCGATGTGCGTCTGGCCGTAATGGTTGTAGAAGCGCCAGATATTCGAGAACTTCGCCAGAGCTGGGCCAGGGATCTTTTTCAATGGCGATTTGAGGTACGCAACAACATACTGAATTGCCAAAGCAATAGCACCAATTGCGAAGAGAGCGAGTGTCGAAGAGAACAATGTCATACTTGCGTGTGCAACGTGAGGACAAGAAAACTCGAGCAGTGACGGAGGGGCGGATGTGACCTGTATAATCCACAGCCGATCGCGTGGCTTTCGCGCAGTAAGACCCCTGTACATCGATCTTAGAAAACCATACGATGGACAGGGGTTCGAAGAACGGCCCCAATGGTTCAATTGCCGAGCCAAGCTGTTCCACCCGCATCCAGCATGAGAGACTGTCGCAGCCTTCTTTCGATCTCGCGGCCTTCCGGATCAAATGGTCGTGATACAAGTACCACTTAATGACATAATTTATACTTGGGGTAGAGAGCGTGTGTGGCTTGTTGATTAGTCGTGGGGTGCTACGATCCCTGATCAGAGGGAGTCTGTTGTGCCAAAGGAGTTTGGTTGCGATCGTGAAGCCCGGCCATGCAGGCAAGGCTTAGCTGCTTAAATTATCAAGACATTTCCTCTCAAAGTAGAAGTAGGTCAGTGAATCCGTGGTTTGTAAAGAAATCCCCTGGTTGGAGAAGGGCTGCCCCTGCTGATTAGCCTGTCCTTCCCGTGGCATGCCCGAAAGAGGAGGAGACTAAGCTTGCGCGCTAAGCTGCGAGCATTTACTCGCATTTTAGACATAGGAAGCTGCATGCAGAAGTTGCTTGCAGTGCAACGCACTACTGTGGAGGCTGTAGTAGGGGAAATCCTATAGCTGTAGCCATACTTTCGCTATACTTTCGCTGGAGTTTGAAGGTTTTAAAAACGAACTTCCTCCGTTGTCACTTCTCCATTTGTGCTAGCGGCAGCTCTTGATGCATACCGCCAGAACTGTAGTTCAGCGGCAACAGGTACGCTTCACTGCGGTCGATCTAGTTTTGCTCGCGTTGGTCTGGCCATCTCGGGGGAAGGCGCTAGCGTGCGGGATACGGCCGACGATCCGCTCAGGTCCATTTTTGAAAGTACCAACATGCATGAGTGCACGCGGCGGTCAACGTGGGCGACGGTTGCCACGCGCGTGGTGTGGTAGCACAGCGTCTGCAGGGCGTTGTGCGGTGAGCATTCGTGATATTTCTCAACTCCAGAATTGTTTTGTGTGAGTGCTGAGAACCATGAAGTGGGGAGGAAAGGCTCGGGGCGCGCGGGATGGGAAAACCCCAGTGGCTCGCTTGCAAGTCTCACGGGAAAGACGTCTGTTCCTGGCATAGCAGCTGCACTCCCTTCACCCACCTATCCACAACTTCAGTTCTTCATGACAAAAGTCGGGCCTTTGCAATTGCGATGCTGCCTCACCTTGATACGGATCCTGGCAATTGCGCCCTGTCAATGTACCGGCAGCCCGGATGAGCAATAAAGCGGCGTCGCAAAAAAGAGCGATGCAGGCAAATCTCAACTCACTGCAGCTCGCCAGAACATGGCAATGCGACCGACGTCAGCCGATCCACAGTTCCCTGGACTGGCTCGGGGAACGAGCGAGCCGCTCCCGCGTAGCCGCTGCCAACGTTTGAACATAACTCTTCGTTTGATTCTGCAGCGTCTGAGCGTCTTGCAGCACTAACCTAATAGAAGAGACTCTGCAAGCAGGAGAGCTTACTAGCCAGATACTAGGAGCAAGAGAGTAAAGTGCGTGCAGGCAGAGGACTTTGTATAGCCTAGGGATTGCCTCTCTACGTTGATGCATGACTGCGCTACTGCAACGCTATAAAGTTATAAAATTCAGAGTAACACAAAGGGATGGATGTCACAAAAGCGATTGGATAACGATACGCACTGTCGTGGAACCTGTGATGACTTTGTCAACCAGATTTAGGGGTTCAGCAAATGAGAGACGACATAAGAGCAAAATTTGCACGTCTATGTACTTCTACAATAGACTCGACTAATCTTTCCGAGATTCCGGATGCGAAGGATTGGAAGCGTCAACATGGTGGAGCACGACTGCGCGCTCCTCCGCGCACAACAGACTAGCAGAAAATACGAACCTCGAGCCTACCTCACATATATCGTGCTTTTGGGAAACATCGGCAGTTTCGCAGTGAGTGAACGAACTGCCGAAGACCCTGACTGAGTCTGAACTGGAGAAACTGGGACGAGCTTTGATAGCCAGGGTCAGTTTGTGCACGAAGCTCAGCTGTTACGCCATTCCCGCCTCATGGACTACTCTCTGGACCTGTATGCACACCATCACCCGTTGAGCACATCACAGTCTAGCCTCATGTACTATGCCAGGGACATCCAGCGGCAACTTACCGGTTCGAGCTGCAGTCCGATGCAAGTCCAGCGCGTGGGATTCGACGAAACCTTGAGAGAGCCCACCTCCTGAGCTTTGGCGCGTGGCGTGTTGGCTATCACATCAACTCGAGTATGGCGGCGCGTCCACCCGCTCTAAACGAAGACGGTGACGATCTGCCTAGCGTCCGCCGGCATTGCTGAGTAGCTGACGATACGGGGTAATGGATGGAGATGATGGAGATGCTGCGTTGTCAGGTCCCGCCCCAGAGCCGATCGTGTTGTAATATCATTGTTCACTGCATCTCGAGACCAACATTTCCCCTTCCTTTGGTCGCTGTCGTATCAACTCATCCTGATCCTCCGCCCCATAACAGAGCGAAGGACAGCCTCGTTTCGGCAATCCCTCGCCCCTCGCGTCCTTACAACAACAGACCGACAGAATTTACAGCTTGATAAAAGTCGAAGAGACATCTCCTCCAGGTCGTTACGGGTCACCGTTCCACTACTGCTAGCGTTTGAGTTCCCTCGAGCAGTCCCAATCAAACAAAAGCAATTATGGGCAAGCCTTCAGATTACGGACCTATCCTTAATGGAGTGATGTGGCTCCAGGTCGTCATCTCATCGGTCTTCATTGTTCTTCGTATCTACACGCGGTACTGCATCATCAAGAGCTTGGGCTGGGATGACTATATGATGGTCATTAACCTGGTCAGTGGCGCCCCTCTCTATCTCTGTTATCTTGATGCGTTTGAAACCTCTATATCTTTACTCTGAATTCGCTACTGACAGTTAGCTACAGGCGACCTTCATTGCTTTCATAGCCACGACCTCGGTGGGTGTATCGTATGGAGTCGGGAAAACGACTGAAGACATTGTGCGTCTGGGGTTGGATAACTCAAAAGCCATATATTGGGAGGCTGTTGGCCAAGGTATCTGCATCGTAAGTTCGCATCCAAGATGACTGTTGTGTCAAGATGCCTGTCTAAGCAATACACTAGATGGGCATAGCTGTATCCAAGGCCGCGATTGCTTTGTTCTTACTACGCATCGTCGTACGGAAATGGCATATTGCACTGCTATGGAGTGTGATGATAAGCACATCCATCTTCAGCACCATCACAACGGCGTTGTTGTTCTTGCAGTGCAAGCCAGTGTCGTTTCTCTGGGATCAAACCACCCCAGGTGGTCACTGTCCCGTCAACTTCACCGACGTCGGTCTATCCATGGGCGGTAAGCTCCCCGAATCACGTCCAACACGCCACAAACTAACGCCCCCCAGCCTGGTCCGCAGCCATGGACTTCATCCTCGCCATCCTCCCCTGGCCCGTAGTAATGGGCCTAAACATGAAGCGCAAAGAAAAGATAACCATCGCATGTGGTCTCTCCCTCGGCGTCTTCGCAGGCTGCTGCTCCGTCGTACGCACCGTAGAACTACGCAGCCTCGCCAGCAAAGCAAACTACGTCCACGACACTTCCCCCATGCTGCTCTGGTCCTCCTCAGAGATCTGCCTCACCATAATCTGCGCATGCATTCCCGTCCTGCGGCCACTATACGTACGCATCGCGTACGGCTCCCGCGGCGACTCGAGCGGTGCCAGCGGAGGGAAAAGCTACCCGCTCCACGACTATGCGCACAGCAAGAAAGGAAGTGTTGGCGGGAAGGGCTTCGCGCACAAGGGCAGCGCGGGGAGTCGTGTGTTCATGGGCCATGGGGCTAGTGCGTTGAATACTACTGTCAAGATGAGCAGTGATAACGCGAGTGAAGAGACGATACTGAGAGAATGCTACAAGTACAGTATACCGGAGCGGGCCCGGGATGAGGAGATGGGCGTTGTGATTCCTCCTCCGCTGCCGAGGAAGAACGACATTCGGGTTACGACCACGGTTGAGGTCGAAGAGAAGGTCGGGGATAAGTTTGTCGTTTGAGGACGGCGGAGCTGAAGGCTTTGCTATGTACTGACGTCATTGTGCTGCATGGATATGAAGGTTAGAGGCTGGCGAGGTATAAGGCATTGGAAGGCGTTGGACATTGTGATTCGAGGATAGATGGCTGCATTGAACCGGGGGTTCGTCGCTGTTACCAGGCATCTTGCTTCGGCAGTTTCTTCTTATACGCTCGCATTTAGCAAAACAGTGGCTTTCGGCATTTTTTCAAGTCGGTTCCCCGCTCCCATTCTAATCACACCGATCTGTCAATCATCAACTCCCATTCTCAGCTTCATCGCATTTCGAGCCGAAGATGCACATACTTCGAACGGGTCTTGTACGTGCACTAGCGACTCAGATACGAGAAGGGGTTGGCCTCGCAAATATCATTACTACACACATTAAATCTATATACATCATTACCATGCCGTCTTATTAAAGCACATCAAAGCTAGTTTCTACGCCACAGTGCCGTCCACGGACTCCTCCCATCTTTCCAGAGCACTACAACGCCCAAGCGGCGACACCAAGCACAACAGCCATAACCTCAGGCACCATAGTAGCAACAGCCGCAGCACCAGTGAACACAGGCAAACTGCTAGTGCGAGAAGCAGCCACGCCGCCGGTCCCAGTCACGCTGCGGGAAGCAGTCACAGATGCGCTTCTCGAAGCGCTGACACTGCTAGGCGTGACACTGCCCGTGGACGAAGCAATCACGGTGCCGTTCCCCGCGCTAGACGAAGCAAGGAAGCCATTGCACAGACCGTTGTTGCACGTGTTATACGCGCACTGCGCGTCGCTAGAACACCCCGCGTTGAAGTTTCCACAGCGGGGGACCAACCCGGAATTACTCGCCCAGCACTCGACGCCGGCAACGCACTGGCTCTGAGCGGCGAAGGCATCGCACTCGGCGCCGAGGGGGAGGGTGCCGGGGGCGGCTGTGACGGTGGACGAGGGGCGGGGCTGGAAGCCTCCTGCGCTGGAGGATGCGGATGTGATAGTTGGCGTTGCCGAAGAGACCGAGGCCGAGGAGGATGAGAGGAAGCCGTTGCAGAAGCCGCCGTTGCAGGTGTTGAAGGCGCACTGCTGGTTGCTCGTGCAGGAAGCTTGGAAGTTACCGCAGACGGGCTGGAGCATGGAGTTGACGGCATAGCAGTTGGCTCCCAGGGCACATGGGGTGCCGTTGGGAACGCAGTTCCCGCCGATGGGGATGATCTGTCCGATGGGAGTCTGACTGGCGGCGGCAGCGGCGCTGGAGCTCTGCGCAGAGGCGAGGGAGGCGGCGGTTGCCAACACCGTGAAGATAGTGTACTGCATCTTGTATTTGATCGGCAACGTGTATTATGGTTGTAGTAGCGAGTGTGTGATAGTCCTTAGAGTGTACAGCGATATATTTGTGGTACGAAGATCGGATGATGATGATGAAGGTGATGATGTAGGATCTGAGCAGGCATCTGGTCTTCCTTTATACAGACCTCGAAGTTCGTCCTACCTCGTGTCTAGGAGGCAAATCATGGCTAGCTGATGGGTTCGGCCACTTAGCGCTCGTAAAGCTTTGGTCACCGTAGTGACCAGCCTCTCCGCTTACAGAAAACCTTCACGACGTCAACGTGTGGCTGTGGTTTAGTTGCTTCAAAGTTTGGGAGGTTGGCACAGCGATGGTGACGCTACCCAATGCGGGGTCCTAGGGCTCGTAAGTCCCAACGCTTTGGCTCGGAGACAGTGTATCTGCAAACAACGGTGCTGGGAATGCCATGCGTGTACGCTGTTGTTGTTCTAAAAACACTTCGTCGGAGCGAGCGCCGGTATCTGGGGAAAGTGGGTCTTCTGGTATGCGAGGCGCAGCATGAAGAATTTTTGGTTGCGTCCGGCAGCTCCGATGCGCTTACACCTACATTGCTTCGCATGTACTCCGCATAGCCTGCGATATTGCTCAATGCAGAGGCATGTCTTCGTATGCGTTCAGAAGTGTTGTGCTCGAGAGCGCATAGTCAATGGTTGCGGGCGACCTGAGAATAGCAGTGGCTGGGAACTAAGTTCTTCTCGTTTGCACAGACCATGTATGAGCTGTCTGGACGAGACGAGCAGAAAAAGATCGTGGTCGCTGAACTACCGTACAATTCCGCTCAAATGAGGAACAGCTGGCAGGAATTAGGAAAGACACTAGGCAATTATTGTAAAATTAAAGCGGGCTCTCTTGCCATCACAGAGCTAGCTGCCTGCCTCTTCGAGCACTAGCTGGTTCTCACTTGAGCGGAATTCTACGGTAGTCGAAGGCCAGCCAGCATGCGCACGATGTACTTATGACGGTGTTGTTTGCGGTGACAGTTCAGCCTCTGCGGCTGAGAAGTGCAGTGTTCAGCCTGTCCCGAGACGCCACAAGGCATTGATATGACAACGATTTGCGGCTGATGTTGTTGTGCTCACTCTGTGGGGAAAGTGAAGATATGCCGGTAATACATACGAGAGGCTGGTGTTAAAGGCTGGTGTTGAAGCCATGGCGTTGCTGGAAGTACGAGCTCAAGATTCTGTCGAGGGTCGACGACTGTTTGACTGAGATCTGGAAGCGCTCGTCTTTGGCTGTATGACTTGCTCCGTCATACCGGCCTGACAGTGGGACAAGTCTAATTTAATTGCCCGTTGATTGAAGTTCCAGGGCGACTCGCTAATTTGGGTATCGTCCAAGCAGAAACACTTCACGCCGCACCTCCAGGGACAACATGCACGTCATGCACACTCCCCGGCTGCGGTGTATACGCCTTACCCCCCAAATTATCCTTGCGATTCCTCTCCTTATCATCCACAGGCTTCCACTTTGTCTTCTTTCCTCCTTGCTTGAACACATCCTCTCTGCCCTTGCCCATATCCGGCGCCGGAGCAACGACCCACTCTTTCGTCTCTGCGTCGAATTTGTAGCTATTGAACCATGTCTCCGTGAGGGCCTGCGGGCCGTACTCTTCTATCAGCAGCTGCTCGTACGCGTACGGCACCAGAACGGGCGTGCCTTCGAGCGTGGACTCGCGCAGCGGGAATAGCGCCGCCGTGGTGTACAAGTGCGTGTCTTTGGTGTACATCTCCTCTGGATCCTGTAGGTATCGGTCGTGCGCGTCGGTCTGGAGGAAGAATTTGTGCTTGGCGCGCTCGACGTCTGTTGTGGAATCGGACGGCACGGGGTGTACGGTTGTGATGTCGATGAACAGGCCGGTCGACGTGTCGATCCATCGCGCGTCGATCTTGTTGTGTGTGTCTCCTGTCGAGGAGTCGAGGAAGTGCGGGTTCACCTCGAGAAGGTACTTTTTCCCCGTGTCCAGCACCGTGTCCCACGTCCCAGCCTTCAGGTGTGAAGGCTGCCGTATCTTCTCCATTGCGTCTTCAGACTCGCCCTCTACCTTCCTCGCGCCACCCCTGACCCTGCTATCCCATACATGATGGCTCATCGCTCTACCATCACTTTTCGCATCCCCTTGCATATCAATCCCCAAATCCACGGCACTGAACTCATGCACCGTCATATTCCACCACGCCCCCAACTCCCTGATCCCGCCCTCTTCCACGCAGAAATCCAAATCGCTATCCCACGGAAACACGCCCCGACTCCACCACCAGCCCAGCAAGCTGCCATGCATGACCCACGTCCTGACGCGCGCGCGCTGCATCGCAAGCGTGTAGCTGCGCAGCAGGAGCCGGATGTGGAACTGCCGAGTCTCGGGCGGCAGGACGCTGGCTGCAAAGCGCCCGTCGTAGTGCGGATGGTAGATTGACTCGTGGAAGTATTTGGTTGGGAAGCGGGAGTCTGTTGTGGAGAGGTCTTTTGTGTTGGATGTCAGGCCGGTGAGATGCGGGAACGAGGCGGCGCGGGGGACGAGCGGGGCGGCGAGGATGCTGGAGGAGAGGAGAAGGAGCTCGAAGGGGAGCTCTAGGGAGAGCTTCATCGTGGCATGTGCGTATCGAAGGTGTTGATGGCGATGAATGACGTGGAAGAGAGGGCGACGGCGGTTGTGCCGCGCCCCTGACTACGTGAGAGCAGTGGCAGAGCAGCTTGTGGAGCGAACCGAGCTCTGGCCGGTCGCAGGAATTGAGAGAAGGGAGGAATCAAGAGAGGCGGTCGAGTCGTCGCGACGAGAAGGCGCGTACGCGCTTCAAAAGAATCCGCGGCTGGTCTTATCCTGCCAGGATGACGAGGCCGGCCTCGTCACCCATCACAACCAGACTGCATTGGGCGCAGAGCTTACGAAGCTTGATCGCTGCGTCGCAATGCTTATCTGGGCGATTGGCAGGGGTGGGCGATGAGAGGTTTTAGACTCCCAAGATGTTCTTGCGCCATGTAATTACGACAGGAAATTGTTGGTTTGGGGTGCTGTCAGACCTCAATCCGGCAACACGAGCTGGGGGAAGCCGCGGTTCGTTCCGAACCTGGAACGCGCCAACTTGAACACCCCATGCTTGAAAAGTGGATACACAGTGATGGACCGAGGGGACGCACAATGGCAGATGCCAGAAGTAAAGAGGCATGATCTCATTGATTCATCATTACCACAACCCTCAATATGCTCCAAACACCCATGCAGCCATGCAGACATAAAACAATGGTATCCTATCCTCGAGCTCCATCCCATGTCCTTCTTATGGCACCCTGAACCCCAGCGAAACCCTGACCGAACCGACGCTACTCGTCGCGGTAGAACTTCTTGAAAATCAAATGCAAGAACAGATTAACGTTAACTCTGACGGCGCCATTACCACTCCCATCCCTGCCCTCACCGAACAGGTTCATGAATTGATGGTTATCAAACTGCGCCTGCAGCAGCCCATCAAGCGGCACCTCTGCAAACGCGCCGGGAACCATCATGCTGCCCTGCGAACCCTGGATCTCAAAGATACCCGTCTGGTTCGATGAGATGGTGAGTTCGAGTCGGTCCCATGCGCTCTCTGCGTAGCCATTCCAGGAGACCAGGATGCCCTTTTGCGCAAGGTTGCGCGCCGAGTACTTGAAGGACCCGAAGCGGTAGGCGCGTCCCGTCGACTTGAGCTCGCGCATGTGATTGTACTGGCGGGTGAAGGGGAGAAGGAATTTCTTCTTGCCCTTTTTGGACTGTAATGTCACCATGGCCTGTTCGATGTAGTCGTTGTATGACTTGAGTTGCTGCTCGAGGAAGTGTGCTTTTTCGTCGAGTGCAGCCAGCGTCGTACGCACGCCCTCCATTTCGCGCGCGCGCTCCATACGGCGCCGGTGCTTGGTGCGAATGTCGATGGCGATGGCGTTGAGCAGGTCCTGGTAATTGTTGTGAGGTGAGATGCGGCCAGCGCGTTGGAGTTGGACCATGTTTTCCAGACAGTATTGCTTCAAAGTGGGGTAATCGAGCTCCAAGACTGAGTTGGAGCCCATATCCGTCGTGTAAGTGGAGGCGGCTGATGATCGAACGGCGCTGTGCTTGCGGTTGCGGTCTTTCCTTTGTGCCGCGAGTTCTTCGCGGACGAGAGCTTCCCAACGGTCTTCATCCTGGGGCGTGACAGGCTTGCAAAGGATCTCTGTCAGATTGGCGCCAGTCTGGACGCGGATGATGTATAGTGCATAGCGCTTTGTTTCCATGAACAGTGATTTGAGGTGTGCGTCGGGATCTGTTATCGTTAGACTTGTCCGGCGTAGCTGAGCGGCGTTACTTACCTTCTTGTTCGTGGAACTTGGGATTGAGGGTCAAGGTGATTTCGGTCGAGCTGACATGCAACAGCTCGTTCTCGTTGTTCTTTGCGCTTCCAAGCTCGCGTACTACCTCGCGCAGAGGGTCGTCTTGAGATGGACACAGGGTTGGGAGGTCGTCAATGACAAGATTGTGAATCGCGAAGACATCTGCAAGCTTGATGTACAGTGTTGGCTTGGTCCGAGCAAAGAGATCGTTGAACTCGTCAATCTCAAAGTAGGTCTCAGCGTCGCGGACATCGATCAGATTGACCCAGATATCCTGCAGACGGTCGATCGCTTCGGTGACGTAGCTGTTGAGCGGTTGCAGGTAGAGATCTTCACCGCCGAACAGCCTTCCCGCGGCTATTTGTCCAAGCACCTTGTTGACGGCGTTGAGATTGCGACCCATGACATTGGACAAACCGCGGTCGACGACTCCCCAGTGCTGAGGCTGAGCAAGCGCGGGCTGGATGTATGATCGCCAGAGCCACTGTCCTGCAACCTGGAGCAGTTGTTCTTGCGGTTCGTACGGGAACTTCTGGCGCAGCTCCTCAAACATCTGCTGGACGATGTAGCGAACGCCGTACGGCATGCGATGAAGGACCTCCTCAAGCATCGAGAAGTACTGGTCCGCAACGTCTCGGAGGTCTTGCAGGTTATGGATAAACGTAGCTCGAGTCTCCTGGTCCTTGAGTGCCATGTCACGGGTGACGTTGGGATCTCGGCGACTCCGTTGGCCGGTGCGAAGCTCCTCGTTGTTGATAGCGGACTTGTAGATCTGCATAGGATCACTCTCAAGGTCCAGCTCTTCGTTGTCGATAATGTTCTCGCGAATGACGGTGCCCAACAGCTCCTTCAAGAACTTGCGGTCGCGTGGCGAGCGAACGAAGCTGCCAAACAGCTTCGTCCAGAAGAAATTGCCACGGGTAAATTCTTGCAGGTTTGCACAACCATCGACCTCTTCTCTCAGTGACCTTGCCATAAGCTTAAGAAGCCAGTACTCTTCTCTTCGCTTTTGGGCCAATCCGAACAAGCTCATTGTCAACTGCTCAATGCGTTTAGTATCCTTCTCTTCAAGACGTTGCTCGCGAATCCGCCTGAACAAACGCGCGAGATACTGAGGTTGTGTCTGTAGGGTAAAGAAGAGCTCTTGGTACTGCTCCAACTTGCGGCGCGAAGTCTTGTTGAGCGCCTTGAGGTCGAAGGGGTCCTTTGAAGAGATGTCTTTGCTACTCAGGAGCGTTCCAACGTGACCACCAAAGTGCTTCTGGTGCTTGACGACTTCGTCCAGAGTGATCTTGTTCTTGACCAGCAACGCGATCTTGATGTCCAGCTGATCGACATATTGCTCAGCAAGCTCGTTCTGTCGCACGTGCTGGACTACGGTCTTGCGCAGACGTTCAAATTCTAGTACCATGTCAGCGCATCGACAAACGATGGATATCGTAGTCACTTACCAATCTCCTCATCGAAATCAATGTCGCTGTCGTTCAGCAGATGGACAAAGTTCTTTACTGTAGACACAGGTGGGTTCTTGCCGCTTGTCAAGCTCTTGTACGCCTCTCCCTGTTGACGACCGCGAACAAAACTTTGTAGTTTGATGACTTTCTCCATGTTCTCACGGTAGAACTGCTGCTTCTCGGCATGTTTGTGGCGGATGATCATGCCTCGTGCCAGCGCCTGGAGCTCTACAACAGCCTCTTCGTGCTCCTCAAGCTGCGCGAGCTGCATGCCAATCTCCATGCGGACCAGCATGCCACGGGCATCTCCTTGGAGCTGCATGATTTCTGGCTCTTGTGCATTCAGTTGGCAGAGTATGTCGTAGGTCCGCTGCCGTTGGACGAAGCCTCGACTCGCCGACTGGAGATCGACAAAAGCTGGGGTTTGTGCCTGGAGAGCCTTGAGGTCAGAGAAATGCCTTTGTCTAGAAAGGAAGCCACGCATGTAAGCCTGCAAGGAAAGTATGGTAGCTTCTTGTCCGCTCAACTGCGCAAGTGTGTGTGCAGTTTCAGATCGCACACGGCCGCCTCTTGCAACTGCTTGTAGGTCGGTGATTTGCGGCTCTTCTGCATACAACGCGCTCATGGTCAAACCGAAGGCAACTCGTGAGGCATTGCCCCGAATCTTGGCTTGGATGTCGGTGACTTGCGGTTCCTCTGCGTAGAGCGCGCTCATCATCTGCCCGAAAGCAACCCTGTAGTTATTTCCACGGATCTTTGATTGCAGATCCGTGATTTGAGGCTCTTCTGCACAAAGCGCACTCATCAATTGTCCAAAAGAGATTCGAGCAGCATCACCGCGAATCTTGGACTGAACAGCGGACCAATCGACTGACGTGCTTACCAGTTGGTCTTGCATCTCCGCATTCTGTTTCCTAGCGAGAATGCCACGGGCAGCCGCCTGCAAGAGGGTGACTACGTTCTCATGTTGCCGAAGGCTTTCCTGGTCGGTCCGCATCTCTTGTCGAAGAAGGGCTGCCCGAGAGACCGCTTGGAACTTGGCAATCTGAGCCTCGTTGGCCTGCAGCTCGGCCCACCCCCGATCGACACGGTGTCGAAGAAGGGCTCCGCGAATCATCGCTTGGATATGTACGGTAGCTGGTTCGGTATCCCGGGTCTCGGCATATCGGTCGCCAACGCGAAGTCGTTCTAGAGCTCCTCGGATGGCTGCCTGGAATTCCCGTATCCCATGGTCATGTTGCTGAAGCTCTGATCTTGTGTACTGGACCTGTGCCCTGGCCTTGCGTCCGCGGAAAAGGTTCTGGACCTTCAACACTTGGGCGGTGTTGTCGCGCCAAAAATCTTCCTCGCCGCGTTTCCTTGACCGGACGAGGTAGCCTCTGGCTGCACTCTGCAGCGTTACTGCGAAGCGGCGCATATCGAGTCGATATGTTGCAATCTGTCTTGCCCAGTCTCCGCGAATACGGGACTGCAGGTCCGCAATGAGGTGTTCGTGGTCCCACAGCTCTTGCATCATGTCACCCAGACGCATACGGACCAAGGCACCCCTCATCTGAGCCTGCAGATCCAGAATCATGGCCTGATTCTCGCCAAGCTCACGATCAATTCGATCATCCTCGGATTCGACGGGCTCCGGCTCCGGCTCCGGTTCGACGTTGAAATTCGCAGACATGCCGGAGAAGTTGGGCATGCTGACGCCGGACTTGTCGAGGCCTTTCTGTGTAGCTTCCAGCTCGTGATCCTCGAATTGGAGTTTACCGACCAAGTTGCCGATGCGGAAGTCGACAATGCCCTTCCGGAAAAGCAGCCATGACAGGGCGTGGATGCAGTAGATGACCTTGGGAACATTCTTCTTTTCGTAGAGATCGATGAGCTCGAACTGGAAGAGATCCGGAAGCTCGACTTCGGCGAGGAAGTTGAAGAAGTGGGCGTAGTTGTTAGAATGCCGATACTGCAGCTTGGGATCGCGGAAGATTCGCAGCGGCTGGCCCTTGATTGATTGCACAATCTCGGCCAACGTCACGCCGTTCCGCAGAGCTTCTTCCAGCTCGACAGCAGGCGGCAGCTCCGAGTCGATGATGTCCTCCATCCACTCCTTAGCCTCTCCAATGTGACAGAGGTACTCGTAGGCCTGCAAGAACTGGCGCTGCTGGTCCATCCAATTGCTCCGGGCCCACGAGGACTGTGTCTTCTTCCCTCTCTCCTGGTCGGTGCGCTGCAGCCTTCGGCGGCCGTGCAAGCCGACGACCTCCTGTTCGGGCGACTTGATGCTGAAGTCATCTTCGCTGGCCGAGTCTGCAAACTTGGAGAGCGTGCGCAGATGGCCCGTCGCCGACTTGTGCAGGCTCTGGAGGACGGGCTTCTCGAGGTGTGTGGAGAGCGGGCGAGACGAGTGGTCGCGGGCGGGGGCGCGTATCGAGTCTGCCCGGGAAATGGCGATTGAGAGGGGCCGCGGCTTCGACGGCGGCGAGGCGGGCGAGGCGGGCGAGGCGGGGCCATCGAAGGGCTGGTAGCGGATGTTCTCGACGCTCTGCGAGCGCGTGTGGGAGAAGGAGCGCGAGGCGCCGGCGGTCGGTGTCACGGGGCGCTTTTCCTTCTCGGGCGAGGGCGGCGGCGAGCTCTGGGGCGCCTGCGAGAGGGGCCGCAGTGCTTTGCGCAGGCTTGCGTAGGGATTTGCCCCAGCGCTGGAGGCTTCGGCGCTGCCGTAGTGGCTCTCGCTGCGCGGCGGCTGCGACAGCGCCGTGGCCTCGCTCAGCCCGCGGCGGTGGCCCAGCGCAGCGCCGAAGCCGTTGGAGGCGCTGCTCGACTGCGTACTCGACCGGCTCGGCGCGTCGTGCGAGCGTGTCGACGAGCCGTTGGAGAGCGTCGAGGCCTGGCGGAGCGGGGACGGCGAGGCGGTCGGGTGCCCCAGGCGCGATCGCGGCGTGTACGAGTTGTAGCTCATGCTTGATTCTGGTCTTGGTCCTGATCACCGCAGAGACAGAGTGCCTAGGCGCGCAACATGCATGCAACGGTTGGGGGTATTGGGTCGGGCGGCCGTTGGCGAGGCCGGTATTACTACTACAACAAGTACGTCGGGCTGGGCTGGAGGCGCCTGCCGTCCAGGAACAAGGCAAAGAGACGCTCACAGCGAGTCGCAGAATCCAGAATCCAGAATCCAGCGTCCAGCGTCCTGGCGCTCACTCCCGCAGCCAAAGAAGGTAATGTGGAATGTGGGGAGGGCGAGGGGAGGGAAGATGTCACAGCCGAGTTGACGCTGGCATTGGCATTGGCGTTGGAGGGCCGCGCACAGGTGGAGGGCGCTAGTTTTGTTTATCGTGCTGTGTTGTCGTTGCTAGGGTCAATCAGACTACGGAGCAGAGCCGCGGCGCCACCACAGCATCGATTGCCGTCCCGTCGCATCACCACAGACCATGGAGGATCTGAACGTGGCCAGGACGCGATGCGAGTCTTGACGGCAGACCCGACTCGAATTCAAGCTCCCTGCAACAGCTATCCCGCCCACATTCGACTTGGAGGTTGCGTCGTCGAGTCTTCAACCGCACTACATACAGTAGGCGCGCGCGACTCGTGGCGCCCAATGTTGCACCGCCATCGACCCAACAAGAGCCGCAATATCCTCTTGCTGCCCTGCACGGTCATGAGCAGCGAATTTCTCCCATAATGTCATCTCGAACCCAGGTCAACACCACTACGACGCGTCTCGATGACACGGTCGGGCGGTACATAACGTGACCGGCAGAAAGGTAGAAAAAGATTCCCCTCACGACGAATGCGGCTAGCGCGCCTGCGCCTGCCACCACAAAACTTTTCGAATCGCCGCAATGCTTCTGCTCTTGGGAAAAGGTCACTTTTTCCCGGCCAAAGTCGTAAATCCACGCACTGAGGTCTTTCCCTTCACGTCACTTCTGCAAGTACTTCTCTGTTCCTGAGAAGTCTTTTTCCATATCCAAAATGACCATCGAGAACGGCGACGCCATGATCGACACCACCGCCAACGCCTTGGACCACACCAAGGCCCTCGAGGTGCTCCAGAACGAGTACCAGGAGGGCGACGGCATTGATGTCAAGACGCTCATCGATTCCAAGAAGAACGGTGGTCTGACGTACAATGACTTCCTCATGCTCCCTGGCTACATCGGTGCGTAGCTCTCGCAGCCAGCCCGACTCCAATATACCGCCGCACTTTCATCAAGTGTGCGCAGAGGGTCGCCAGGCACATGCGATGCAACACGCACTCTAACATGCTCTCTAGGCTTCCCTGCCGCTGAGGTCACCCTCGATACCCCCATCACGAAGCGCATCACCCTGAAGACTCCCTTTGTCTCATCGCCCATGGACACAGTCACCGAGCACAACATGGCTATCCACATTGCGCTGCTCGGCGGTCTTGGTGTGATCCACCACAACTGCTCTCAGGACGACCAGGCCGAGATGGTCCGCAAGGTCAAGCGTTTCGAGAACGGCTTCATCCTCGACCCCATCGTCATTTCTCCCAAGACCACAGTCGCAGAGGCCAAGGCTCTGAAGGAGAAGTGGGGTTTCGGTGGATTCCCTGTCACCGGTAAGCAGCTCCAACCCACCCTCACGCCCGTCTCTATGATGCTTCAACTTCATTTATAACTTTCGTTCATCCGCAACGGTTCCGCCGTGCTGTGGAGACCATGATTACTTTTCTGATCCTGGTTCCTATTCACTCATTTGCACCTCAAATGAAAGCGTGCAAAGTCGCTAACAATGACTTGCAGAGGACGGCAAGCTTCGCTCCAAGCTGATTGGTATCATCACCCCTCGTGACATCCAGTTTCACGACAACGCCAACGACCCCGTCACCGCTGTCATGTCCACCGACCTCGTCACTGGCCCCCATGGCATCGATCTCCAGGAGGCCAACTCCATCCTGAACAAGTCGAAGAAGGGCAAGCTCCCCATTGTCGACAAGGACTTCAATCTCATTGCGCTTTTGTCGCGCTCTGACTTGATGAAGAACCTGCACTACCCTCTCGCGTCTAAGCTGCCCCACTCAAAGCAGCTCATCGCTGCCGCTGCTATCGGCACCAGGCCCGAAGACAAGATTCGCCTCCAGAAGCTTGTCGATGCTGGCCTTGATATTGTCATCCTTGACTCCAGCCAGGGTAACTCCATGTACCAGGTCGAGATGATCAAGTACGTCAAGGAGAAGTACCCCGGTCTCGATGTGATTGGCGGAAACGTCGTTACTCGCGACCAGGCTGCCGCGCTCATCGCTGCCGGCGCCGATGGTCTCCGTATTGGTATGGGCAGCGGTAGCGCTTGCATTACCCAGGAGGTTATGGCTGTCGGACGTCCCCAGGCCACATCCGTCTACAACGTCACACAGTTTGCCAAGCGCTTTGGCGTTCCCTGTATTGCCGATGGTGGCATCCAGAACGTTGGTCACATCGTCAAGGGTCTTGCCATGGGTGCCTCCACTGTCATGATGGGCGGTCTCCTTGCTGGTACCACCGAGTCTCCCGGTGAGTACTTTGTCAGCCGTGACGGTCAGCTTGTCAAGGCCTACCGTGGTATGGGCAGTATTGCCGCCATGGAAGACAAGAAGGCAGGAGCCGGCAACCCAGACTCCAAGGCTAGCAACGCTGGTACCGCCCGCTACTTCTCTGAGGGTGACCGCGTCCTTGTTGCTCAGGGTGTTTCTGGATCCGTACAGGACCGTGGTTCCATCACCAAGTTCGTGCCATACCTCATGGCCGGTGTTCAGCACTCGCTCCAGGATGTTGGTATCAAGAGCTTGACCGAGATGCACGAGGCTGTCGACAGCGGCAAGCTCAGGTTCGAGCTCCGCACTGCTAGTGCTCAGGCCGAGGGCAACGTTCACGGTCTGCACAGCTTCGACAAGAAGCTCTACTCGTAGACATGGATCCGAAGAGATCTACTTGCATTGTAAGGGCGTTGGGTACGGCTTGAATTTCTAGACATGTGATGACGATTGATGGGATATTTGGAGGACTAGATAGGCTCAAAAGCAATGATACCACGAACCATGTTCACTATTACTACCAACACCGTCTCCAACATTGTCCATAGACTGTGGTGCTGCCAATTTTGCGGACATTATATAAAGCTTCGACTCGGGTGGGTGATGTCACTCGCGCTTTTTGAATTGGACCTCGGCATCCTCCCCGCGTTTTCGCTAGACACAACACCATACAATGACACGCGCATTGCCAATTAACCGCGTGGCTGACCATGCTCAGGCCGCTTATACCTTCTCGGCCGCTCCTGGCTAGTCGTAAAGTTCGAGCAGCGTGCTCGCCATACAGTTCACGCCGATTGCATACTCCACCATCCAGAAGTCATCTACCCGCCGGACTAAACCCAGCGTCAAGAGCTACCTTGCACCTAAGGCCTCCATTGCCTCGTTATTCAGCAACTCAACGCAATATGTCGTCTCCAGCAGACCATCGGCCTTCGAAAAAAACCCTGAAAGAGCCTGCAATCCCCAGACCCAGCTCAAGGTAGAAGCTCCTCATGCTCCTTCAATCAGAAACTGATCCTCCAATAGTGTCCTTCTCATTTCTCCTACCAACCAAGTCCTCCTCCTTCACCGCGTCAAGAAAGCATCCAGCTTCGCCTCTGCACACGTCTTCCCCGGCGGCGCACTGTCCAAAACCCACGACGGCGCAATCCCCGACATCAACGACCCAGGACGGCACCAAGACGGCCCCGCATACCGACTCGCCGCAATCCGCGAGACATTCGAAGAGTGCGGGATATTGCTGGCGAAAAGCAAGACGAGCGGCAAGCTCTTCACCGAAATCAGCGACGAGGAGCGCGAACAAGCGCGCCGCGCGGTGCATTCTGGAAAGGTCAAGTTCACCGACCTGCTAGACAAATGGGGCGCCGCGCCCGACACAGAAGCCCTGATCCCGTTCACGCGCTGGATCACGCCGCCCAACGTGCCCAGGCGCTTCTCCACGCAAATGTACATCTACTTCCTGCCGTTAAACTCCACTTCCCCCACCAAGAAAGCCGCAGCAGCAGGCACGCCGCCCGGCGCTGGCGTGGAAGAGGAAGACGAACTCGTGATCCCAAACCCAACGCACGACGGCGGCATCGAGCACACGGCAGCGCGCTTCCTCCCGCCGAATAAATGGATCGACCTCGCGCGCGCAAACCGCATCATCCTCTTCCCCCCGCAATTCTTCCTCACGCTGCTCCTCGCCCCGTATCTCAGCGCCAGCGTAACATCCCCGTCATCGCCCACACCTTCCCTCGCCGAGCTCAAGCACGAGCGCGAGAACCTCCTGCTCTTCCTCAACAAACCGCGCATGTACGACGGCAAGCCAGAGGTCAGCTTCGCCGAAGCCTGTATATCCCCCGTGGTGCTGGGCAAGGGCAAGTACGGCGACAAAGCGCAGGATGGCGTTGGTGGTGTGGATAGGCATACGGCGGTGCTTGTGCTGGATCGTCCCGGGAGGGAGGTCGAGGCGCAGGGCCATGGGAGGAGGGGGATTAGGGAGTGGGTTGTTACAACTAAGTTTAAGGGGGAGGGGCCGCGGGATGTGGATGTTAGGCGGAGGGAAGATGTGCTTGGGAAGGGCCATGGGAGGGGGAAGTTGTGAGGTGTGGAGGAGTGGACGTGGGATTGGGAGAGGTTGTGTGAGTGGCAAGACTGTTTTACTGTACTACGGGAAAGTGCAAACACTACCTACTAAGAACGTCCTCCGCTGCGTGCAGACGCCCGGGTCTCAACCCTATCCGTCCTTCTGCCAAAGGTGATCCCGCAGCTTTAGAAGTTCTTTCCGCAATCAGACTCCTTGCAAGGGTGATCATAATTGGTCTGCTTCCTCACATGGCGACGGCGTTCTCCCGTTCGGGCCAACGCAACGTCGCAACCATGGAGACACTGATCTAGGACAGTGCTAGTTCCAAGACCACCAGGTCCCGGCTGCTGTGTGGGAGCGACTGCACCTGGCGAAGCCAAGGCGAAGATAGGCTCAGATGCAGGCACCAGGAGTTGAGCGTACTTTTGGCTGAAAGCAAGGTCGTAGTCAAAGGTGCTTGCTCCAGGTCCAAAAGAGGAGATATTGATATCTTGCTTCAATCTCACTATCTGCTTTCCTAATGTCTCCATGAATCTGTTCACATAAAGATGTCTTGATTAGCGACTGCGGTCAGCATTACGGTCACTTCTTGTTCATCATGGTAGGGTCAATCAGGAGCTGAACTGTATCAAGCAGACTCGTCCTTGCTGTGACCTTCGTGAATGCGCACAGAGCCCATGCTATCTGAGCACTGAGATACTGCGAAACGCGCCGAGATGTCTGAGTATCGACGTCAGACAATAGTCGCGAACGCGCAGAACCAGAGACAAATGAACATGTGTCTTGCCATGGTCTTGTTGTAAGCATGCATTAAAGAGGACATGGAGAGCATTTTGAAGGGTCAGACTTCATTAATCAGCCTCTCCCGAAACAGTACTCAAAGCCAGAAAAGATGCTCGCTAATTTCCGACCTCCGGTGGAACCGAATAAGTGCTGGTTCTGCGGAGAGCACCATCTCTCAGATCAGAAGGTCTGTCTTTGTACCGCACAAGCACCACCCACAGTAAACAATGGAAAAAAAATGCGCCTATACAATCTACTCGTTCGGCTGCAACTCTCGTCAGTTCCCGTCCTCCCAACGACTCCACGAGAGCTTGCTCGAGCAAGCTGTCCAAATATTGGGGAACGGCGTGCTCGTCGTAGTACGCGTTGGCAGCGACGAGCTATTCGCCATCCTAATCAAGGACGCCGACGGGACAGTGCGCTGCTGCGCAGGAACAAGAGATTCCAAGCTGCGATGGCGTCTCAAGCAAACCGAATTTCTTCAAGAGGGCCGCAACATACTCGAAACACACGCCGATAGAACAGCCGGCAAGGTATCTCCGACTATTACACCAGTGATGGTTCTAACTCTGCCTAGGCTTTTCATTGATACCACTCTAGCATCCACCTACCTTTCCCACTCAGGCCGATCATATTCAACAAAATGTCTCTCCTCAGAATCAATCCAATTTTTGTCAATGTGACCGCCGAACAGCTGACACTTGCAAAATGCCGGGCGCCGCCAGTAATGCGTCTTGCCTGTATGATGCACAGGACTGTACCGCCACGCCTCGTTGACGGGGAATACCTGGTCCCGGAAGTCGTCGAGGCCTGTGCCAAGCTCCTTCCACACGGCATCGAACAGCTCGAGGCCCGAGTCGCTAAGGGACCGGTCAAACGAGGTCAGGATCTCGACCCACCATGGGTAGTAGCCCGCGAGCTCCCAGTCGATTATCGCGACGATTTTGCCTTCGTGCACCAGGATGTTGCCGAGGTTGAGGTCGGCGTGGGTGAGGACGCAGGGGCTGCTGGATGGGAAGTTTTGCTGTGTTGGTGTTAGAGGTTAGGTTGTGTTTTGAGTTAGACGCAGGGAAATGTACTTTTATCTCTTGTAAATTTTAGATGTGCTTCAATGACAGCTTTGTCTCTGGTCCTCAGCCGCCGTGCAATGCCCTCTCGAAGCTCCTCGTCCATGTTGTTGAACCACTCATCTGTCGTCTTCCCAACCTTAATGCACTTTTTCCTCGAACCGCAATTCGCGATTACGTTGTCCCACAGTGGGTCTCCATCTACGCGCTGCGGAAACTCTGCCGTAAATTGGCGCAGTTCTCGAAGCATGGCAGCTATCTGCTGCACGTAGCCCTCCTTTTTCTTCAGGAGCTAGTGTTGGCCAAACGTTTTCGAGCGGAATGCCTCTCGCTCTAGACATGACCAGGAAATTGTACCCACCGTCCTCGTCTGCGAATTCTATCATTGTCTTCACAATGGGTATATTTTTCAAGTTTTGTTTGCTAAGGAATTGGTGCGTCATGTAGTCGTTCCCAGTCCACTCCGCAGTGCGGTCCCATAGCATCCAGTCGTTCCCCATAACCCATAGACCGGTGTTAGTGCGTGAATGTTCGATGCGAAGGCGCGGTAGGTACGAGGATGCGAGTTCGTGCTTAGTATTCCAACTGCAGGCTCGACAGAGGTCACGAATGTTGGTGGAGTCGTAACCTGAATCTGACCCTTTGATTATTGCCTTCTCTTCTGCAGATAACTCTTCGCCGAATGCGCGGTATATGATGTTCGGAATCAGGTTTTCGGGTCGGAAGGAGAGGTCGTAAGGCGCCATGTTGAAAGGCCTTCAGATCGTTGATGAAACCCTAGTTGTACACCTGCAAGCTGCTCTATATATGCTTTTCTTGCAAATCCTACCCTTACTCTCGTCCGCCCTTGCTATTGTTGTCAAATGCATCCGCAGAGCTTCGCTTTGTCCAAGCTGCTTTGGTCTTAGTCTTGCGCCGCACCCTACCCAAAAGAATGACAGACGCATCGCGCCTGTATTTTCTCTTTGTTGTAGGCATAGAAAGCAGCCCAGAACTTATTGTACAATAGTTTGCAAAACCGCCCTCACCTTACGCGACCGAGTAAGAAGCACGAGTATGCGAAATAGTCGAAGAGCGCTTACACAACCATATGACCCGCGTGAGTCACCTCTAGAAGCTTGTTTTAGAAATAATCGCTCAAGGTCATAGTGTCATCGTAATCGTCGGGAGACCTGGCGATGATAATCGGAGGACCCATTGATCTCTCGATGTGTACAAGCTGTTCGATAAGGAAGAGATGAGCGAAGTCTTGGAGGCAGAGCTGAGCAGCTATCTATTCATAAACCCTCACTTTCCCCACGCATTCAGGATGTCCACCAAGTACCCTTTCTTGTCACGCATACTAATGCTCGCATGTGTATCGTCCAGCATCCTCAGTCTGACCCTCTCCTTCCACGCCAGCGGTCCCTTATCCACTATCTCGCCGTCGTCCTGCTCACTCTCCGTCCTCAAACGCCGCGCAATCGTTCTGCCGTGGTTCGGCGGTACGTTCTTATCCTGACTCCCATACCACAACACAGCTGGCAGATCTTTGCGGATGTCTTCAATCCTGAATCCCCACTCTGTACACATCGTATAACCGTCCTTCCACATAGCA
The DNA here is from genome assembly GCA_039634465.1 of Didymella pinodella. NCBI lineage: Eukaryota > Fungi > Ascomycota > Dothideomycetes > Pleosporales > Didymellaceae > Didymella > Didymella pinodella. The sequence continues at coordinate 1,453,215 of CP113352.1, forward strand.
TCGAAGCCCTGCTCATAGCTTGCTCTCGAAGTAGCAAGGTACGCACGCACCTCATCCTCGTCGCTGAAGAATGCCTTATCAGCGTCACTCATGGCCTTGATGCGGTCTGGGGAGAGAAAGAGACGCAGACGCTCTTCATCAGAGAGCTCAAGGCTGTCGGCGTTACCGCGCTGGAAGAACCACCGTAAGAGGATCTGAGTGATCCTCCGATCGGCGAAGCGCCAACCGGCTCTGAATCCTAAGTAGGTGGGCCATCCTGCGCCAGACATGCCGATATCTGTCGGACCGATGCCACAGATCAGACCCACGACTTTCAGCTTGTCTTTCGGAAGGCCGTGGGCGAGAGAGAGCGCATAGGGGCCGCCGCCGGACACACCCTGTGCAGGTCAGTTTCAAGCGCATATTCCCTGATACGCTGCAATAATGGTAAAGAGACGGAAGATATTGACATACCATCACTGCATACTCACTCAGCCCCAGGCCTTCTGCAAGCTCACTCACATCCTCCGCCCAACTCTTCACTGTCCTAGCACCAAATTTCTCGAACCCACTACTCCATCCATGACCTGGCCGGTCGATGCTGATAATTCTCAGCCCAAGTTCTTTGCCGAGATCATGGTAACGCGTCGCTTCGATGCGGCTCCCTGGGAGACCGTGCTGATATAAAATAGGCTTGCCACTTGGGTCACCATAGTCTGCGTAGCCGAGCTTTCGTCCGTCGGACAAGCCGAAAGTGTACGAGTGCGAGTTGTCGAGGATGTACTTGCAATTCTCTATGCCGTGGAGTGGGGTCGTGGGTGGTGTTGGTTCCTTGTGGCGTGTGAGAAAATAGACTGCGCTGCTGGTGCCTATGGCGCTGAGTGCGTAGTAAAAGTTTTTGTATGATCCCATATCGCGAAAGATGTAGTCAAGCTGTCGAGAGACTGGTGTGTAGCTTCGTGCTGACATCGCAGGCATCTTATAGCCTCCATTGCGTCACAACGATTTACGAACAACACTCGGGAGGAATTGGGGTGTACGGCCAGGACGAGGTGAGATGTAGTCGCGTTGTGGCCGGCCAAGGAAAGTGCTGACGGGCGTCTGTGTCGAACGAGTTGTTGCCGGAAAGCCTCGCAATGTTGCTGCCTGGCATCGGGGACCGATGGCCGCGTCGAACATTGTGCACATCCTCAACTTGATGACTGACGCCAAATAAATTCATCAAGTAAATTTAATACACTACACTTGAAAATTGTTCCGACTGTCTGTTAGCTATCTATTTGACACTGGGAGAACCAACCTAATTTGCTTTGCTCAGTCTAGACTCGATCCACGACTTCTGCGGAATGAAATTGTCTCCTCAATAGTTCCAAACCCTGCTCTTTGAGTGAAAGTGCTTGTCGCTTGATGCAGCGACACGGCCGATGCAGTCGCAGCCAAAGATGTCGCCTCTTCTTCTTCAACAGCCACAACCTCGACACTCTTATGAGGTTGCAGGCTCATTGAAGCAGCGTCCCTAACAGAGTCTTCCCGGTCTACGTCTTGGGAATGCCTAGGCTCAAGCTCTCGCTGCCTACTGGGTGACTTCGGCTCCTGCGTACGCGCCCTGTCAGCAGCATCTAGCTCGCTAAGAGGAACACTTAATCTCTCCAGCTCCTCCGGTATCTTTTCCTTGCCACCAAAACAATCCGGCCTTGCAGCCCGCTGAATGGCAGTATCGCCTCTTGCGGCAGTCCTAAGAACTTGCAGGAAGCCGCCGTCTGTAGCGGAAACGCCGTCGTGTCGCAACGCAAAGAGACCAAGCGTCAATATTGGAAGAGTGAGCAGCATGCAAAGCCCATAAGGGAGGAAGAAGTTGAGGCGATTCTCAAAGCGATATACGTTGTATAGACGGGTAACGTTACCGTCAACGACGTCATACCACAAGCTGAGAGAAATGGCCGCAATCGTAAGGTTAACCAATCCCTCGTTGAGCAGCGTCTCGTTCAGCCTGAATTCTACGCTTCCAAGGCCTCTGACCTTTGGGAAGAATGGCGACAGCTGGTATATGGGGTCGCCTGTATCTCGTCAGTATGCTGGATACTCAACAACCGCTGGGGCGCAAGGTCTATATGGCGAGCCCTCGACTCTATGGCTTGTAACAGGAAGTCTGACTTACAGAACTCATAAGGAGTATCCTCTAGCAGCCCAATCTCGACACAGGTCTCCAAGACCGTTCCATTACTAAAGCGATATAAGCCGGTAGTATTCAATCCTGCCCCAGAAAACCCCAATCCAGAGAGATCCGCGCCACGCATAGAGAAACTCGTAGTCATTGAGTCAAGAGAGCCAGTACGTTGTAACACTCTTCTCAAGAACGTAGTGGCGTGGAAAAAGTCTCGGGTGGGTTCTGACGCCAGTCTACTTCACTAAGGTGGGGCAATGACTGTGTTGTGCCAGTCGTGTACCGGATGCGCTGCAGCCCGTTATCATTGGTGACCTCTACATTATACTCCACTGTAGCCAGAAAGCACTTCTGGTAACGGACAGTCCAGATCAGATGGATAGTCGAGGCCAATGTGTAGTTGTATTCGACCCCAGTCTCATTGATTAGCAGTCTTGGGCGAGGCGAAACGGTCAAATAATTATCAGATCGATAGGTATGGTTCAATAAGACCGGACCAATCGGTGAGTATAGCTGTGATAGCTTTACCGCCTTGTTCAGGGCCCAGTCCTTGTACCCTGTTCTTGGGCCGATCCCCTGCTCAGCGGGGTCTGAGAGATGTGATCGGTTCACGGAGGTGACACTCGTAACATTAACCTCCTGAAACTGGACCATTGGGCCGGAAAATACCATCGTGTAAGAAGCATTGACCTTTGTGAGTTGCTGAATCTGAGGTCTTCGTGGGTTTACTAACATTGATTTAGCAAGTGTTAAAAGAGGCGTGATTGGTCGTCTAGATTCAAGTCAGTCAGGATTATGTGTGAAACTGGTGTTATGTTACATACAATAGTATTGTCCCGTCATATCGTCCTCTGATAGGCCATCCATCTGGTCGGTGGGGATGGACGGTATGAATACATTGGAGCACCTGTCTTCCCAACCGCGGGCAAGTATCGACGGTAGAAGATGTGCAAAGTTTGGATTATGGTGGCTGAGCTTTCCTGATTGCGGTATCACAGATACGTTGAACTTATGTGATATCTGGCGTGCCCTGCTACAGAAATTCGACTGTGGAGATACATGAAGAGGCCGAAGTGTACCGCTGCATTGAGTAGAGCTATCACGCGGCTATTAATTCTAAGCTATCGTGTGAAGGAGAAAGTCTCTTACCTGTGACGTAAAACCCTATGATCGCGGCAGGCGTCTGCCAGATCCTCCGGCAACTGCGCAGCTCCTGTTGACCGTCGCACTCTTTGGTTCTTCCTGACCTCTCGGAAAACAAAAAATCGGAGCGATCGCTATTGAGAAGACCCTCAACTGTCGATAGATCCTGGTTTGGCACATTTCCTTCCAAGGTCATGGTGGGATGGGGGTGTGGGGGCGGTTCAGCCTAATCTCCATACTCACTGCGCAAAGTCATGAATTGTATTCGTACACAGTCTGCTCTAAGGAGGAGGGATGATGAGACTGACAGGTAGTTGGAAGTAGAGGAAAAGCATTCGATGTGGTCTTGTTACGCAACCAGCAGGAAACCGGGCAAGCTTTGGGGTGTTCAACTCCCCGCGCTGCAAAGGCTGGGATTTGATCGCCCCCATACTCAGCCCGCACTTATGCAGTCACGATACGCCGCTAGGGATTCTTACGCCCATGGTGCAGCTTTGTGTGTATCAAAATGATCTATAGACTCTGCTACAAGCAATGAGATTACGAAGCTGGGTCAGCACTAGAGGCTTGGGCATAACACAGCATCGACTTGTTTTGTCTGAGCTGATCCGCTGCAGCAGTGAATGGCTTATCTTCGTGAGAAGCGCGATATGTTGAGAGAATCTGTCGAATGCAATGTTCCGTTGGCAGCCTTGCCACTACCAATAGCGTTGTCGTCAATCTCCTAACTCACTAGCAGACATCTGCGCCCTCGGACCACTTGTTAAAAGAGACCATATGGTGCATTGTTGACAAACGTCGGCTTTAACATCGTACATCGTGATGGCATCAAACTTCGCTGATTGTCCGTACGGAATGCCAGGCTGACTATAGAAGTATGGATCATCAATCGACTGAAGATCGCGCACCGGAGTAAGTAGCAGCAGAAGCAACTGTGCACGGTATACAGGTGTCTACAAGTCTGGCACTATGTGACTTTGTCTATGCACCTGCTGGCGATCTCATCGTAAAATTCTTCAAGGCTTTACTGAAGGCGATGGCGAGAAGTTAGTGTTTCTGAGGCAGGATCGTATGTATGAGCATTGAAGTTTGATAATGCTCTGCCTGGATATCTCATTGGCTTCAGTAGAAATCCCCAGATATATTTCCACGGTCATAGTCGTTTGCCACGCAAGGCTCGATCGCCTTGCCACCATTCTTGCTTGCTTCCGTGTCGCCTTCAGCGCACTGATGGTGGAAACTTGCAGCGTCGTAATCCGTAGTGCATCTCCATCAATCATTACCTTCCGCCCCAGCTCGTACCGCTGGCGTCAACACCTGTACTGCCCAAGTTTGAGCTGTATCTTCGCAGTCCTTTGCCCATGCCGATTGGGATAGAGGAGCGTCTTATGATATTGCTTCCTCGAGAGTGACTTCTGATGCCTTGTAGTCGTGCTGAGGAACGTCTTCGTTCCGGGTCGTTGATCTCGTCACCTTCGTCGGAAAGAGCTGCGCTTGATCTTCGCGTACTGGTATAGCTGAGAATGGCTCCAGGCTCGCCGAATTCGGACTCTGAACGGACTGCAGCTTCTTCAGGTATCGCTCTAGGTGCTGTGGCTCTCTCTTCGGCGTCAATGGTGTCGGCATCCTCGTCTTCAGTTTCGTAGTCATCACTACCTCCAAAACCTTTGCCTTCTACAAGCCACCATGTGGGAATTGATGCGACGAGTGAGATGGCAGTCAAGGTCCAGAAAGGGACGATGACATACCCTCGCTTAACCCCCCAAGTGAACAAACCGCCACCGATAGCTGGTCCTGATGCGCGCCCGACGGCGGATACGCTGGTAGCGACACCATTGATTGTTCCTAGTACTTGAAGGCTGGCCGCACTGTTGGTGAGCATAATAGTCGAAGTAGGGAATGCGAAGGTACCAGCCAGACCGCGCACTACTAGTAGAGCAATCATGACAATCTCTTTCGTAGTGTGGTCGGGAATAAGACTCACGAAGGGCGTGACGAAGAACACGACTGGGTAGATCAAGAAAGCAATTCGCAGACAGTTGAGCACGCCAAGATTGCGAGCAAGTGGAGGAAACAGCAGGAACTGGAACAAGGTCGACGAGATGGCGAATAACGTGAACATGGCACCGATACGCCGTGAATCGATTCCGAAGCCACCAGAGAACTTGAACGGAAGGCTGACGTTGGGGTCGTCCAGCGCTTGCGGTGGGTGGTGCAAGAAGACTGGGATCAGCTGCGATAGTTAGAACGTAGAAAGCGGCCGACCCGTGCATTGGCTTACCTGATCATACGCAATCGAGTAGAGTGCCAGGATAGTGTACACGACCAAGTTCAAGGTCGTTTGGTACGTCAAGACGTCTCGTATCCCGGTCTTTTCTGGCTTGGCCACGACGACCGAACCGTCAACGGTGGCAGAGGCGCCATTGACAGCCTTCTGCTGACCAAGGAGCGGCTCACGTTCCGGCTCAGGGTTGCTACTATCCTTCCCGGTGCTAAACAGCTTCCGGATATACGCAGTAAGCCTTGTACCAGTCCTGAGACCAAGATCTTGATGGTTCTTCTTGCTCTCCAGAGTCTCTTGCAGGAAAAGCCACCCCACGACGATACCGACTGCGAAGAAGATAGCAGCCACCAGATTCGGTAAACAATACGGAAATTTCTCCAGCAAGCTATCACCGCTTGGCTTGCGAGGATCGAGTCGCAGAGGGTTCGATAGAGCACCGCCTAATGTAGGACCGAAGATAGCGCCGACCGTGTACACCAGCGGCATGACGGAGAAGGCTCGAGGCTGCAGCTCCTTCCAAGGGCATAGCTCAGCGACTGTTGTCCTCAAAATGCCGACATTGCCGTTGCCTAAGCCTTGTAACGCACGCGCCGCCATGGCCATGGGCAGATTCGTCGAGAATCCCCAAAGCAGCATGGTCCACATCGTATTGAACAATCCCAGCAATATAATCGGCTTTCGTCCGTAGTGATCTGAAGCTGCGCCCCAGATCAGGCCTGTGAAAGCCTGGCATATCGAGAAGATGGCGGAGGTGAGGCCAGCCCAGCGAGCGATCTCGTTCTCAGGAACGCCGAATCGCTCCATGAGCTCTGGCACGTATGGCCAGACTGAGGTCAAGGCGATGGGCTCTGCAAACCGACATATTGCTAGTGTTTGTCAGCTATAGTCAAGGCGGTCGAGAATGATGGGGTGTTGCTCACAAAGGATGACCAGTTGTTTGACTGGTAGCTTGGGCCCGCTCATGGTGGTGCCGTACTCTCTGGACGCATGCTATGCAGCAGTCGCAAAGAAAGGTAAGTAAGTAGAACAGGCAGTTTGCCTGAACATCTGAGTCGCGCGCATGGCAGTGGAGCTTGCTGCTTATGACCGCGGTCGGAGAGGATCCGCCCCGCAGAGTCGGTGACGGCAAGCTGGCGAACAAGGGTCATGTGCGTGCGGGAACGCCAATTGCGCGTGTTCCGCCGTTACTCCCTCAAGCACGCTATTACTCCGAGCTCCGAGGTTGCAATCGCTATGCATGAGGTCGAATGGCATGTAACGTGGTGGAGTTCTCCTCTGGGTCTGTGTCAATTGTTTTGAATGTCTGTTGCAGTTTTGGAAGGAACTATCCACGAGCATTAGGGTCCACCAACCCACTGTTGACGCAGGCACAATCGCGGATGAACATGGGTGCGGGTATCGTCATCCTCAACTCAACTGACGTTCGCTGTCGGGTGGACCTATCAGCTGTGCTCGCTCAAATTCTTGCAAGTTTTTCAGGCCTATTTTCACGCCTATTTTCAGGCCCAAGTCAGACAAACTGTCGCTCCCACTGGTGGTGTCGCTGACTAAACGGCGAGAGCCATCGAACCTGTCTATTGTACTGAGCTCAGTCATGCAGAAGCCGTTATAGAATCATTGTGATTGACTTCTGCTACTTTTGTACCAGCTGCTGATTGGGAGTCCTGCGAACTCTCCCAAAGGGAAGTTGAGCTGTTTTGAACTAATATACAGCTCGATGCAGCTCTTGCTTGCAGACTCGACTTCCATTGTCCAAGGACAGCATCAGATCACGCTAAAAGCTGAATCACGGGGTAAGAACGTACGATGATGTTCAACAATCTGATTGCGCCATGCTACAACAGTTCACCTTAACATCTTGATGAAGTGCTGTGCAAAGCCAGCTATGTGAACGCCAGTCCCAGGGTATGTTTCCGTAGTGTCCTGACCTATCCGAAAATGTAAAGTACCTGAACGCCGAGTATGCAGGGGTATATCCGTCCATGTCCATGCCAGCCGTGATCGTAAGTCCGTCCTCATCGCCATGATCATACCGCCCTCAGTACCGTCGTCAAACGCACCTCGCGTCGATGCAAACTGCTGCTGAATCTACCTGTGGCCTGCCACTGAAATGAGTCTAATGCTTCCCGAGCACAATAAACTGTACAATAAGAAATGGAGAAAGAAGTCGCAGAAGCACAAGTACTACAACATACCGCGGAACTTGGCGCCGTTCCTGCGCTGGATCTCGCGCTTCGCCGCGCCGCTGGGCATTGTAAAGCCACCCATTCCCGAAGAGGGTGCGGTGCCAGACGCGGCCGCAGACGACACCAGCGAAGTTGCGAGAGTAGAAGGGCTGGGAGTCGAAGCGGCAGGGGCAGAAGCGGCGGAAGTACCAGATACAGCACCAGACGTGATCATCGTAGAGGGTGCAGAGGCAGCCTTACTAGAAGCACCAGCAGTGACAGTGACGTACACGATGTCAGTGACTGTCACTGCGTTGTCGTCCCCAGCACCGGGCGTAGGCGCAGGTGAAGCAACAGGACGCGAGGTCATCACAGGGATGTTCGTGATCTGCGAGAGTGCCGGTGCGGTGGGTGAGGCGAGCGGAGCAGAAGGCACGGATGAAGAATCGGCAGGCGCGCCAGACGCAGCAGGTGCACCAGTTGCAGTTGCGGAGCCCAATATGGACGTAGGGCCGACTTGTCCCTGCAACACATCTGTCATGATGGCTGTACGGGACGCGAAGTCAGAGACAGCGATGGACATGGCGTCCTGCTGGGGCCCAAGGTCGTACTTGGTCTCTGCGTCCGCGGCGAGCGCAGTGTCAGCAGAGCCGATGTCGACGTCCATGCAAGTAGTGTAGTACTGGTCCTTGCCGTCCGGCAGGCCAGGGTCGATGTTGGGGGCGGTGTTCCACTGCCAGACCCAGTAGAAGGTGTACGGATTGCCCTGGGTGACGTTCTGAGGGATCTGGACGTTGGTCTCGCAGAACAGAGGGTAGTTGCCTGCCTCGCCATCGACGGCCTGACCCATGGCGAAGTTGGGATCCGACTTGCGTCGCTCCTGTGAGATGGGTGTGTCGTTGACCTCGTAACAGCGGCCGTCGTCGAAGTCGTTGGTTGTGAGGAGCACACCGCGTGCGTCACCGCCGGAGCCATCCTGGGTCCATTTGAGGACGTCGACAAGCTTCTCGTCTTCCTTGGGAGAGGTGGTGCCGTACACGAAGACTGAGCCGCCCTTCTCAGGCTTACCAAGACCGGTCGCAGGGTCGACCATGGTGACGTGACCGTTCTCCATGTATCGCATGGCGACAAAACCACCGGCAACCGCTTGAAGACGAGGGTACTTGTCTGACGACTGTTCCTGCTTGCGCTGTGAAGGATGGCATAGAGGTGAGGTTTCGTCAATGAAGACTTTGGGCTGGACCGGGAGAAGCCAGTTCATAGAGTCACCGGTGAAGCCCTTGTCTGTCTTGCTAACCATGCCGCGGGGGTAGCCATACTCGCCAACATACTGGCCCTTCTTGTTGACGTTGCGCGTCTGCTCCACCCAGCTGTGGCCTGTAGCGAGAGGGGCAACAGACAGGGCCGCCAGTGTCGTTTTGAAAATGCTCGGCATTTTAATGTCGTGCGTTTGTTGTTTTGTTGTTGAAGTGGGGAAAGAAAGTAGTGCGAATGGTCCGGCCGAAACGCGTTGTTGATGTGCAAGCGGGCGTAGTCTGTCGAATTCTTGCAAAGTTGTCTGGTAAAGAAAAGAAGGTGACAGAGAGAAATTATCGGACACTGAAGTAGTATTCAATGTGGCCTTGGCGACGAATTGATGAGCGCACAATGTGAGGTTACACGTGACGACTTGCCCTTCACCTGAACAGCGACAGCACTATTGTTCAATAGAACAACGTAAGCGTGCAGTATTAAGCCACCAAAGACCGATACGCACAGCGCAAACGGGGGGCGAGAAATGGGAAGATGGGGAGCGACGGCGTACCACGGTGCAGACACAAATCTGTTCTACACGCGGACACAGTCCTTTATTAGGGAGATAGACGAGATGAGACAAACGCCGCGCAACGTTGAACACTGCTCAGACCCAGAAGGCAAGAAGAGACGACGGCCAATAGAGAGTTGTACATAGTCGGCGTCGAAACAGCGCGCCACTCTACGCGACTCCACACTCAAGCTTCTGAGCCTAATGTGTGGATGTTGGATCTACGTTTCAACGTCGGACCTGAACTGTAGCCGCCAGCAAGCCTGTCCCGGGCCCGCAGCAATACAGCGGCGTAGCGCGTACAAGTGCATATTCTTCCGTGCTTCTGGTACAACCAAATTCGGTGGTTGAACGCCTTATCGGCCACATGAGGCGGAACGCGTTCTGGTGCTGAGTCAAAGCGTGACAGTTGTGCCTGTCCCGCAGATCTACGACACGACAACCGGCCGCTAGGCATCATCTAGATCTCTCGTAGATCACGACTTGCGTGTCTCCACTGTTGCCGTCAAGCACTGTGAGCCTGCCGACTGCCCTGTGGAAGCCCTCTTCGTGGCCTTGACCGCCGAAATGAGCGCAGACAAGAAAAGAACACCGTGGGCCAGGCTGGGCGACAGGGCGGCCAGAAAACAACAAGGCTAGGCGGTGCTAAGCCCGCCGAACGTGGATGTACAAGGCTTGCACCACGCGACGACAGGTGACGGTGCGCTGTTGCGGCGCGTCGCCAGCGTAGAATTTCCCGCAGTGAATGGTGTTGAAGCGTCGTCGGCAGGCCTCCCCAATGCATCCAGGACGCTAAGTTTCACAATACAATGTTTAGCGCCCCGCAAACAGTCTAGCCCTGGTGCCTCACGATACACTCACTTCACCTTTGAGCATCTCAGGCCCTCAACACTGTCAATAAGTCAAGCGTTGGTCAATGATGAGAAATGATTACAAACCGCCGGACTATCTGTGCGATCTGCGCAGTTCATCAGCGACCGCAGCAGCCTTCTGTCCCTCGCACGGCTGGTCGCCCCATCCCCACCAAGTTGTGTCGCGTTTCAGATCTCAACGTCCAGCTCCGCTGATTGGGCATGCCATCAGCTTATTTGATTGGAGCGCATTCGTCCCTTTCGGGCAGCACCTACTGGCGCTGCACGACCAGATAGCCGCTCACCCAATCTCTATATTTGATCGTACTTCACCCAGACAGTCCGAGCTCGCCAACGTACTCGCCTGTGCTTCGTCACCTCTCCACTCTCGCGATGCTGAGAAACAACTCACGATCTTGGGTTCGCGTTCGTTGTTCTTCCAAGGCTCTGGGCTGCGCGCAGACAGGCTTCACAGGCGGTTTCGTGAAACGCGCACCAAACACAATCCAACAATAATAAATCCTGAGGCATATACACGTTCTCGGCCGGGGTCCCGATGTTCGTTTGGTCAGTGGGATATTGCAAGGAACACTTTTTGAGGGTCCAAGCGTTTGACCAAAGAGTGGTACAACAGTATCTGCTGCAGTTACAGGCACATCGAATCTTGCTGTCGGTGGTTGGTAAGGGTCGCGCTATTACACGGTACCTGCATGGGTTCGCTCAAGATTCCGCTTATGGGCATTGTGCGCAACAGTGGGCGACGAGTGCGTGAACGATAAGGGTGCAAGTATAGCGACTGGTGGCACGGGGATTATGTGATGGAGTGCGGCTTTGAATGTGGTGTGCTGACGCGCTGCACAGCAGTCTATCAGTCGTTCTCGTCAGTGACACCCTCAATTTTATTATCGCAGTGCTCGTCATCTCCGTCAGTCCCCCTCTTCCCATCCATTCCGACCGTATTCCTGCACCCTGGCAAATCAAACACAACACCAAGACTCTCTCAGACACTCCCTTGCCCAGTGAAGTCCCATATCCATGACCCCAAATCAATGACCCCAACATGCCTCCCACGCGCCCAATAGAACCCGAAAATAGCCCTGTGCGACTTCGTCTTCAAGCGTACAACTTGCGCCCCATCACCGCGCCTCGCATTGAGTTCTCCGTGCACAGTGCGATCCACAAGCCTCACCCTCACGTCTTGCACGTAGCGCTGGTTGCTTCTCCTACTGACACCAAGTGCACTTGATATTTACACCAGGCGGCAAGTCGATGCTCTGTGATGCATGGCTGCGGAACAGTGCTCGCGGCCACCTGTGCGCGTCGGGCTCTAATAGCTTTGGCGCCTGTCTTCGTACGTCACGATGGCGTCTCACCAGCAGCCGGTACGCAGGTCGATGGAAAGTGCGTAGTGGAGAGCGTTGTCTAGACTGCGCTCTTTGGAAAGCTGGTCCTTGGAGCGTGTTGAGTTGAAGTTGGCTTCGGATTCGTCGGTGTAAAAAAGAGCGCTTGGAGAGACAGATAGAGCCGCCAGTGACGGAGACGAAGGTTTCGACTGTTAGTGTCTTGCACACGTTGGCGATGGTGTGCTGTCTGCCTTGTAGACCGAGCGCATCGGGGTGTAGTCGCGTGACATGTCTGAGCCTCTGCTCTGTGCATTTGTCGTAGTGTAAATTCGCTGCTGTGAATAGGCCATGTCTGCTCGAGGGAGACCTCACTGTTAGCACCAGTCGTGGAGCCGACTTTCTGACGAGCGCTTTAGGCACCCGATGGATTGTTCTCCCACCCTTGACGCTAGTAAGCCACAATGCTGGCTAGGGGTTCGATATCTCTATCTCAGCAAGCTCGAGATCCTCAAGATCCTGCAAGAGGATACTGCAGACGTCCATCACGATGGCTGACCATGGTCCTTACCTACACCGAATGAAGGACAGTCAGCAGCTGATGGAAGGGTCTAGTACGGACAATGCTGCCAGACAAAGGCCTCTAGAATGGAGAAGCGGAACCGTAAGCTCCGTTGTGCAGTCTGTTCCAGCTGCTTGTGTGCTGTCAGACGCTGAGTGCTGGGTTCTCGAAGCCACTCGACGCCACGCGAAGGTGACTAAGCTGCAACGCTAGTGCTGCGCTCGAAGTTCGCGACGGTCTATAGCAACATCTGCCTGCGCAGCCTCTCCACGACAACATCCACTCCCGTCGCTGTCGCTCATCCACGCCCATACCAGTCGCCTGTGCCGGATCTCTATCGCACACCACACTCTGCACACCCATCCGCAACACCGCAAGCATGGCGAACTACCTCGCGTCCATCTTCGGCACGGAGCAAGACAAGGTCAACTGCTCGTTCTACTACAAGATCGGCGCCTGCCGCCACGGCGACCGCTGCTCGCGCAAGCACGTCAAGCCGTCATACTCGCAGACGATTCTGCTGCCCAACCTGTACCAGAACCCGGCCTACGACCCGAAGAACAAGATGAACGCCCAGCAGATGCAGATGCACTTTGACGCCTTCTACGAGGACATCTGGTGCGAGCTGTGCCAGTACGGGCTGGTAGAGGAGCTGGTCGTGTGCGACAACAACAACGATCGTGAGTCCACCACCACTACCACCTATCAATTGGCGCATAAGCTAACCGCAGAACAGATCTCATTGGCAACGTCTACGTGCGCTTCAAGTACGAAGAAGACGCGCAGAAAGCGTGTGACGCCCTCAACTCGCGCTGGTACGCCGGCCGTCCCATCTACTGCGAACTGTCCCCCGTGACCGATTTCCGAGAAGCGTGCTGTCGCCTCAACAGCGGCGAGGGCTGCGTCCGCGGCGGCTTCTGCAACTTCATTCATCGCAAGGAGCCCACGGCTGAACTGGACCGCGACCTGGATATGAGCACGCGCAAATGGCTCAAGGAGAGGGGCAGGGACGAGAGGAGCATGAGCAGAAGCCCTACGCCGCCCGCGAAACGGTTCTAGGCGGACCGTCGCCGCGAGGCTGGGGGCGCTGATCCTGATGAGGTGGATATCAGGACCGGGGACGAGATGAAAGATTGGGAGCGAGACTAGGGTGGATGCTCAGAGGTAGTTGTTGGAGTCCCTGGGCGGGAGATGAACAGTTTGATGCCGTTAGTAGGAGTCGAAAGGAGCAAAACACCACAGCATCACGGGCGACACGGCGTCAGGGAGTTTGATACCTCATTGCGCACAGCGCGCATACAGAAGGATTGTACATTACAAGCAGCGAGCGCTGACGGGTACAAGTAGTTTGAAAAGCATCCAGTCCGCACAGCACTCCCACACATCCCATGCTGCAAACAAAAGAAATCGCATTTGAGCCGTCCCGTAGTCCAGCCTGGTATCATCAAAACGCCAACCCGCTAACCCTTAGAACCCATCCTCTCCTCCCAGCCTCGCCCCCAAACAGCACCAACGAAAATGCCCAGAACGCCATCCATGCACATCCCTCGCTCATCCACTCCACCTCTCCACTCAGATAATTCCCTTCTGCCGCAGCACAAGCACCGCGACAACCGCCCCAACAACAAGGCACAGAAACACGCCCCAAAACGCCCAACACATCCACGCCCGCTGCCTCGCCTTGCGCCGCTGTCCCTCCAACCAGCTATCATTCCTAATCCCCGCATTAGCCTCGTCGCACACATCGCCCGCGGTAATCGTGGTCCAGAACCGGAACGCGCTCTTCGGCCGCCCGGACAGGCTGATGCCCAGCGAGAGGCGGCTGCTGTTACCGTGGCGGCTGAAGCGGGAGTTGCGTTTGGAAGGAGGGGCGGGGAGGGAGGTGGTGGAGGGGAAGGAGGGGTGTTTGGGGGTTGGGGGGAGAGAGGGGGGGTGGGAGGAGAGCGCGAAGCGGAAGCGGGATGTGCGTTTGCTGGAGCGTTGGGAGGGCGGGGAGTCGGCTGCGAGGGCGAAGTGGGTGGAGCGCGGTGTGGAGGGGAGGTCGGGGACGGAGGTGTGTGGGTGGGAGGGGGTGTGGGATGGGAGGTTGTGCAGGGCGATCATCTCGGGCATCTTCGACTCGGGGGTGTCCGAGTACACGCCCCGCGTCCCGCTTGGTGTCTTGCTCTTGCGCTTTTTCTCCCGCTTCTCGTCGAAGACGGGCGCGGGGGCTGACACGGGGCGGGTGAATGCCGTGGGAGGAAAGGCCGGAGAGAGGTGGCATTGCGAGGTTGGTGTGCTGACGGGCGAGGGCGAATCTAAGGGGGACGAAAGGGACACGACGTACGCATGCTTGGTTTCCTGTTTCCCTGTTCCTGCCTCTGCGGCGAGCATGGCAGCCTCGTCGTTGTGCACCGCGACCGAGAAGCGGCGCCAGAAGTTTGGGTCTTGGACCATGGTGATTTTGATTGGATTGGTTCTCTGGAGCAGATTTGGTTCGCGATTAGGGGTTCGTGGTGGTGACGTTGAGATTTTGCGGAGGAGAAAGGAAGGTAGTTCAGGCGTGGAGCAGTCGCGGTCTTGTTCGAGACAGGTATAAAATTCGAGGTTCAGTGAAAGCAAGTGGGGCCAGCCAGATTTGCGTATTCGTGTAGTCGAGTCGGGAGCGTTTGTTGCTTGCCAAGCTGTCTTTGTATCACCACCGAAGTATAGAAATTACGCCTGCCGAGAAGGAAAAGTCATGCATGCAAAGTCGTGGTTGGCGGGTATAAGGTGAAAGAAATGTCTGATTCGGGTGCGATGACGATTTTGGGAGTTGTTGTGCTCCTCGAGATGACTGTTGTGTTGCCCGAGATTGTAGTGGAGCAACGTTGTGGCAGACAGGTGATCCCGCCCACGTTTTGGATTAAGAGTTTGCGGTTCCAGGATGTACCACGGTGAAGTGCGAATGAGCGTGGCTAGTTGACGATCGAAAGGAATGATGTTATGTTTTTATTTGCGTGGAAAGCAGCTCATCAAGGCGCAGACAGAAGAAGAGTGAGTGTGAAGGAAACATGTTTCTTACATGGCAACAGGAAACAACACACCTGGCTATGCTGCACCACACCCCTAACACAACAGTGCGTACTATGGACCTGCATACCTTGGATGCAACTGCCGCTCAGATCAGCAAGGTACCGGATCTTGTCCTGCTTGTCTGATGGAGCGTTCACCGCGATGTAGTCCTTGTTTGAGGACGTTTCTAAGTGGAGCACTAGTCGTCCAATGAGAGCCGGCTGAACCGCGGAAGAGCGCTGGGAACCCTTCCTGACAGGGCGCTGGCAGTGCCGAGATTGCAAAAGGACGACTCGAGGCAGGGAACAGGCTGGATGCTGGCAGGTGCCTGCGCTGGCTGATCGCCGCTTTTATGAAAGCGATGCGCGGAAGGCTGAGCATTCACCGGCAGCTACCCGCACTTGCAGCTTCACAAAATAAGACGGCCCTTTGTCCGGACAAGCAGTTTGGGTGAGCTGGAGACGGGTGCGTTCAGCCTCATAGTGAGAGGTCGGCCAAAAAGGAGAGTGACGGTTGGCGTGAAACGAGCGCTAGACCGCCTCAGGGCGAGGCAGCGTTGTGGACCATGGATCTGGATAAGATGCATTCAATCCTCTGTTCAATCTCTGACCGTTGGGGTTTCCCGGGCCACTACTCCACAATCCTTGTCTTACCTGGTTGTCATCTCAACACGCGTTCAGACCGCACAACGGATCACGATGCTAAAAGAAGAGGCGCTGCCATTCTGGAAGGTGAACGTGCCACGCGAGCAATGGGCAGCGGAATGTCCTGATTTCCTGAAGGATATTAGCGAAAAAGACCAGCGCATCATTGGCACGCCCGATGCGGAATACACGCTGTTGAGCTGGCCGGAAGTGCGGGAGCTCGTCAGTACGGCAGTGCGACCCAACGCCTACACCAGTACTGACGGCAGCTAATAGCCACGGACCGTATCGACAGATTCCACCGCAAACCATCAGAGCTGCGGCGGTACAGGGCGTTCACGCATCGTTTGGTGAAAGAGTATGGCAGTATTATGAATTTCATTGTGAACGAGCGGCTGCAATGGGGCAGCATGCAGCCGAAGGGGAAGCCGTTTGAGTTTGACGGTACAGATGCCCATCGAGTCAGATTTCGGGGAGTCTAACGTGTCTCAGAGGACATCAAGATCTTGTTCAACGACTGGCCATACGGCATCGACGCAGACATTGTGCATCTGGTGGTGTGGACCAAGTTCGAGCTCGAGGACGATGAAGAGACGGGCCTCTGCACGGCGGAATCACGCAAGGAGATTGACGACTACGTGCAGAAGACATTTGCGACGAGGGTTGAGGAACTTGTTTGGTTCAAGAACTGGAAGAGTCTGAAGAGCGTGCACGCCGTGGAGCACTTCCATGTCATGCTGTACAAGCCGGACCGCGACTTTCTGAGGGAGATCACGCACGGCGACGTCCCCATGACGGAAAAGTTTGACTGAGCGCGCGCAACAGTATTGACCTGCCACGCGGGTGATAAAATAAGCCGCACTCACAAATAAGCCCATCTTCATGACCACCCACATAGTTTCGTCCACAACGGTTAATAAAATAAGCTGAATACATAGAATTATAGAGCGCGTTAATGCGATAGACTTCGTGTTTTAAAATTAATTTTTACTGCGTAGTTGTTAAGAATATAATGTTTAACTTGCTAGGGGCCCTATCAAAAGTGACAAAAAACGTCACTTTTGAAGTAGTTAACTCTAAGAGCGTCAGCGAACTTAACAGCACCCTGCACTCTATTTTTTATAGGAGAATTATAATAAGTGTAATTGCGAGACTTTACCATAATTTAATATATAAATTTAGCTGCGTTGTGGTGCTGTGGTGCGGGTAGTAATCTAAGTGCGTTGAGGTTCAGAATTTGTGAGTGCGGGTTATTTTGTCACCCGCGTGGCTGCTGGCCATGGAAGCATTCAGCGCAGCATTACTGTGGTACCTAGACGTCAGAAGACCGGTACCGGATAGAATTTTCGCCATGGCAGAGAGCGGGCGGATTGGGCAGGACGGACAGGGGCTGATTGATAAGATTAGATTCTGGAAGAAAAAAAAAATGGCAGGCGTCATTTCCAGCCACTGTGGCGCACGCGTTGATGAGCCGCTGAGCCGTTACCGCGGCTGTCCAGCATGCAAGCAGGGCTCAAGTGGCGCTCACAGCCCTTGTCGCGCACTTCGACTGTCAATCAAGTGAGCTACTGCGCTGCGGTGGTGAACAATAGTAGGCGCAGACAGCTGCCATCTCATCTCTCTTTGTTGACGCTTGTTGTGGCTCGCCATCGCTCGTGTCCCCGCTACGTCACATCCCGCGCACGGCGCCCTGGCCACAAAGCGGTGAGAGCGTGCCAAAAAGTCGCGGATAGGGGCCCACTTGCAGAAAGAGGGTCGAGTGCGTGTCGCGCGGGCCTCGCTCGTCAACAGCGAGACAGCTTCTTCACAGTGTGCTCGCGTGCTGCTGTGCTGTGACGCCAATTGCCCGAATCTGGCGCGAGTTGAGTGAGTGCGCCGGTGCTGGGGAGCTTTTCTGCCTCGCTTTTCTGCCTCGCTTTTCTGCCTGTCCGCTGCACGTCGTCGGCGTTGCGCTCGAGAGGTGCAGCGGATGCCGGCTGGCAGCAGGACAAAAGATGGCATAGACGAGTACTGACATGTCCCAGACTCGAACCGCTCGTACACGTCGCGACCGCGTATAACCACCCGATTGCTTGTCCGCGCACGCAAACCGCCCCGGCACACAGCCACTGCACCGCGTCACCGTCGATGCGAAGCGGCTCCTCCTGAAGAGCCCCGCGACGCCCCTCGCTCAACCAACCTCAGCGGCGCAACATGTTCGGCTTCCTCACCAGCCGCTGGCAGTCGGCGACGCCCCAGGCCAAGACGACGCCGACGTGGTTCGCCCGCTCCGTCTCGCCCGTGCTGCTGTCCATCGCCAAGAAGGCATGCACCCACCCCATCCACACCATCGTCACCATCGCCTTCCTCGGCAGCTACTCGTACCTGGGCGTGCTGGACAAGGGCCTCCTCGACACCGCGAGCGCGCACACGGGCCGCGTTGACCTGCAGACCCTGCTGGCCGGCAGCAAGCAGCTGCACGTCGGCCCCGAGACCAACTGGCAGTGGCACGTCGACGAGTCCAGCACCGCCGCCGTCGCTGCCGCCCCCGCCCATGCCCGCGAGCTTGCCCTCGTCACCCTCGTCTTCCCCGAGTCCAGCGCCGTCAGCTCGGCGCCCTCGCACGATGCCGTCCCGCGCAACGTCTCGGTCGAGCGCCTCCCCAGCTCCTCGAGCTCCTTCTCCACGCTGTCGCAAGACACCTCGCTCGCCTACTCGATCCCCTACACCGAGGCCTCGGACTTCCTCATGGCCATGCAGGAGATGCCCGCGCCCGCCGATGTCGCAGACGCCCACGGCTCGGAGAACGAGGGCACGCGCGAGGAGAAGAAGTGGATGATGCGAGCTTCCAAGAACGGCAGTGCCTCAGGAGGCGTGCGCAACTGGATCAACGATTCGTGGACCTCGTTCGTCGATCTCCTCAAGGTACGTCTTGCTTGCCGTACACGCACGCGTGCGAATGTGGCTAACAGGGCTGGCAGAACGCCGACACGGGCGACATCATCATCATGGCACTTGGCTATCTCGCAATGCACCTGACGTTTGTCTCGCTGTTCCTCGCAATGAGGCGCCTGGGCTCCAACTTCTGGCTCGCCACGGCGGTGCTCCTCCAGTCAGCCTTTGCCTTCCTGTTCGCTCTCGGTATCACAGTCTACCTCGGTGTACCCATCAACATGATCCTGCTGTCCGAGGGCCTTCCCTTCCTGGTCGTCATCATTGGGTTCGAGAAGCCCATCGTCTTGACCAAGGCCGTCCTTTCTGCTGCCATTGACGCTCGCCGAGCCGCCGAGGACAACCGCGGAGAGCCCGTCACGATCCAGTCTGCCGTGCAGATTGCTATCAAGAGGACCGGATTTGAGATCGTCAGGGATTACTTCTTCGAGATCCTGATCCTGGTTGCAGGAGCCATGTCTGGAATCCAGGGTGGATTGCGACAATTCTGCTTCCTGGGCGCATGGATTCTGTTCTTCGACTCGATCATGCTCCTGACTTTCTATACGGCGATCCTTACCATCAAGCTCGAGATCAACCGCATCAAGCGCCACGTGGCTCTGCGACGCGCGTTGGAGGACGACGGCATTGATGGTAAGGTTGCCGAGAATGTGGCTCGCAGCAGCGAGTGGCCCAGCAACTCCGGCGACGTCCAGCTTCGCTCCAACACCACCACCATCTTCGGCAAGAAGATCACCGTCCCGAAGTTCAAAGTCATCATGGTTGCTGGATTCTTCCTCGTCAACTTCTTGAACCTTGCTACCTACCGTTTTGGTCTCACACAGACCAAAGGTAGTCACGTATCCGGCGTTGGTGCTTCGCCTCCTCTCGATCCTTTCAAGGTCGCTGGAAGCGGGTTGGACCACCTCCTCGAGCAAGCAAAGAGCACCGGAGTCACCACCCTCGTTACAGTACTCATGCCCATCAAGTACGAGCTTGAATATCCATCTATTCACTATGCCGAGCCTGGCCTCATTGACTCTGAGTCGGCATTCGGTGCCAACATCAGCAACCACATTGTTGACGGCGTGCTCAAGAGCTTAGAAGACCCCTTCCTGAGCAAGTGGATCGTACTCGCCCTGGTCATGAGCGTCGTCCTCAACGGCTATCTCTTCAATGCCGCCCGTTTGACCATCAAGGAGCCACATAAGGCACTAGAACCACCTTCTCCTTCAGAGATTCAGGACGGTGCGCCTTTCGCTACCCAGTCTCGTATCCCATCCATGTCCGTACCCACTCCACCTAGGACGCCTGGCCCTGAAGAGCAGGCCGGTCGTGGAGCCATCAAGCCGCTCACGGAGATCGCACCTCGTCCTGCCCAGGAGAGACTCCAGGTTGAAACCCCCGCCGGTCCCACAGACTACCAGCAGAAGCAGCCCAACCGCTCCATGGAGATTCTCGAACAGATGCTCAAGGAGAGGAATGCGCCCAAGATGACCGATGAGGAATTAATTGAGATGTCGCTCAAGGGCAAGATACCTGGATACGCTCTCGAGAAGACTCTTGGTGACAAGACTCGTGCTGTCAAGATTCGCCGTGGACTGGTATCGCGTACCCACGCAACCCGCGAAACGTCGACCCTCCTTGAACGCTCCCTCCTCCCTTACCAGCATTACAATTACGACCTCGTTCACGGGGCATGCTGTGAGAACGTTATTGGCTACTTGCCTCTTCCTCTTGGTGTTGCCGGGCCCATTCTTGTCGATGGCCAGAACTACTTCCTTCCCATGGCCACCACAGAGGGTGTCCTGGTTGCTTCCACATCTCGTGGTGCCAAGGCCATCAACGCTGGTGGAGGCGCCGTTACTGTTGTGACGAACGATGGCATGACTCGTGGCCCTTGTATTGGATTCGACAGCCTAACTCGTGCCGGTGCTGCGAAGAACTGGCTGGACTCTGAGGAAGGTCAGAAGACTATGGCCGATGCCTTCAACTCAACTTCCCGTTTCGCTAGGCTCCGAGCACTCAAGAGTGCCATCGCCGGCTGCAACGTCTACGTCCGCTTCCGGGCTACTACCGGTGACGCTATGGGCATGAACATGATCTCAAAGGGTGTCGAGCACGCCCTGACCGTCATGGCTACCGAGTGCGGCTTTGACGACATGCGCGTAGTGACTGTTTCTGGCAACTACTGTACAGACAAGAAACCCGCAGCTATCAACTGGATCGACGGTCGCGGTAAAGGTATTGTTGCCGAGGCCATCATCCCTGGTGCCGTCGTCAAGTCGGTCCTGAAGTGCGACGTCGACGACCTGGTCCAGATGAACATCCAGAAGAACTTGATTGGCTCTGCCATGGCTGGATCCATCGGTGGTTTCAACGCTCACGCCGCCAACATTGTCGCTGCTATCTTCCTCGCCACCGGTCAGGATCCAGCTCAAGTCGTCGAGAGCGCGAACTGTATCACCATCATGAACAAGTACGTACTCCAACTCACCTCAGATTGAACATGGACTAACTTTCCCCAGCGTCAACGGCAACCTTCAGATCTCCGTCTCCATGCCCTCAATCGAAGTCGGCACCATCGGCGGCGGCACAATCCTCGAGCCGCAATCCGCAATGCTCGACCTCCTCGGTGTGCGCGGCGCTCACCAAGTAACACCGGGCGACAACGCACGCCAGCTGGCCCGCATCATCGGCGCAGGTGTCCTCGCAGGAGAACTCTCGCTCAACAGCGCGCTCTGCGCGGGCCATCTCGTCAAGGCGCACATGGCGCACAACAGAAGCGCCGTCACATCCGCAGCACCTTCGCGGGCCCCTACCCCCGCACCAGCTACCCCTGCCGGCACCGGCGCGCAGACACCTGCCACAAATGGCGGGCCCATCCCCCGGCGTTAAGACGGGAAGGTCTCAGCATGGACGGCGTACGGGAGTTTGTGCATGGACTGTGGAACGCGGGTTTTGGTGTCTGACGTTCAGCGTACACACAGTGCTTTGACTGAAATATTTAGATGCGGTTGTGACTGCAAATGTATATACTAGTACCGCGAGCAAATACATTTCCTTACGCATTCAGCATCCCTCTGCCCTGTGTCGCCTTGGAATGTCGGCTTTCGCTCACCATCGACAGAGTACAGGGCACCATGTGCCAGATTGGACGGACGCGCAACATCTCGACAAACCACAGTCCTAGCCTCGCAATTACTTCATACGCCCTGCAATTCAGGCGAATCCAAGGTTCCGCGCAATTCCGCTCACGCTTTGCGGTGCTGTGAATTTCTCGCCGTGGTGGGCGGTATCTTTAATTTCACGGTACAAGGCGACGAGCAGCGCAGTCGGAACAGTGCAAGCGTACACCCCCGCAAGAGTGCAAACGGGTCCTGAGATAACGACCATACCCACGAAGCCATTCGCGATGAGATGCCTTCATCCCGCTTGATGAAACCAACTGAACGTTAACGGTGCGCATTGAGAGGGGAAAAGTCAGACGGCCGGACAGATCGCAGAGGTAGATATTCGTTAACGGCGGGAATTCAGTCCATTTTTTCATAGGCGGACAAGTTAGCAGACGTGTGTTGAACGTCCTTGATTTGCATAGCAGCAGCATGTATCTAAGCCGTGGACTATACTGCTCCTCTAAACTACCCACATGCCCAGACCTCACATATCGCAAATGGATAGAGACAGAACACACGCAGATATGCCGTAAGTGGAGAGCAGATGAAGGGAGGTTGCCGATTCATACACAGATATAAAGAATAAAGAAAGGGGTAAAGAACGCCTCATGATGTCCGGGTTATGTCCATGCCAGTCGTGCTGCTTCAAAGCAGCTGCAAATTTAAAAAACGCTTTACCAATCCTTAGAAAGATATGCTGATGGCTATAAACCACCAGCCGTGACCTCGCCACGAAGCCCACTTCCTCCGGGACCCTTCTTGCCACGGCGACCGAGTAATGTGGCGTTGTCGAGGCTGAGTTCGAAAGCGCCTTTGTTCTTAACTTGTCGCTTCGCTGCTGCAGCGACGGCGGGTGAATGCTGACCGTATCCGCGCTCCTGCTGCCGAGACTGAGGAGGGGCTTGCTGCTGTCGTGCTTGCGCAGCGGCCGACAGCGTCGTGTTGCGCATCTTCTGCTCCATTGTGGAGACATCGGCGCCTTGAGACTTTGGAAGCTTAGCAGGTGGGTGCTGTATGGAAGTGTCATAAGGTACCGAAGTGTTACTGAACTCATCGTCATCCTCGTTTTCATCGAGGGCGTTCAGCGAGTTAATGGCATTGGCGCCGCGGTAGCCCTGCTTGAAGTTCTTCTTTCTCTTGCCCTCCTCTTCCTGCCTGTGTACAGCGTAGCCGACATCAAACACTTCTCGGAGATTCACAGCACCAGGCGAGCGGAAGTCCCTGCGGCCAGCGCCAGGAGATTCGAGGTAAGCATACTGCTGCTGCATCTTGGGATCCATGCGAGATGCAGCAGGAGTTGCCAAAGGAGGGGCGTCAAGGGCGGAGTATGTGGGCTCGTCTGCCTCACGGATCCACGGGTGGTTCAGGAATTGGTTGATATCGTAGCGCTTCTCAGGGTCGACCGTGAGCAGGTGCGACACTAAGTCCTGCGCAGACTTGGAGATATCGTCCCACCATGGGGAGAGAAAAGTATATTGACCGCGAGCGACCTTTTCTGTCAAAGTCTGAATGGACTCATCGTAGAATGGAGGGAAACCGCAAAGCAGTGTGTAAAGCACGCAGCCAAGTGCCCACATGTCGACACTTTTGGAGTACCGCTCGTCCTTGACGATTTCAGGGGCAGTGTAACCGACGGTTCCGCAGGGTGTCATGGTCTGGCTGTCCCAAATGACCTTGCTCAAACCAAAGTCAGCAATCTTGATAAGACCGATGCCTCCGGCTCCCCTGCCCTTCACGAATTCACCTTCGTCGCCCTTGTCCTCGTCATCCGGTCCGCGGGGCTTGGGGTTTCGTGTGGGGACGAAAGGGGTGGGATAGAACAGCAAGTTCTCTGGCTTAATATCTCTGTTAGATGACGTCAGCAATCAGAAACTTTTTGAACCGATGTTGGACTTCAAACCTATGTACGACGCCTGCTTCTTCATGTAAGTACTGCAGTGCCTTGGCGACCTGGATGATCGTGTGTCGCGACAGGTCCTCGGAGAAATATGTCAGGCGGACGATCTGATGGAACAGTTCACCGCCCGGACACAGCTCGAGAACGATGTAGTAGTATTGCCGAGATTCGGAGAAGTCGATCAACTTTACGATGTTGGGGTGATCAAGTTGGCGCATAATTTGTACTTCTTTGAGGATGTTCGCTCTCTGCAGGGCATTACGTCAGTGCCTATGCTGTGATGTCGAACGGGACAGGGGTGAGAGGATGATGCTATCGAATCGAGCAAGCATCGTATGCAGGGTAGAATCTCACATCGGCGGCTTTGGGTGTCTTGAAATCCGGATGCACATGCTTATCGCCCTAAACACGAGGCATCGTGTTGGTAACGTCCAAAAATCGCAAAAGCTCAAGTGCGATGCGGTAGGAAAGGAGGGATGACGACACTAATAAATGGGCTGAAGAGGGCAGGACTGCTGGGGTATACTGACTTGCTGAGAGTTCATCTCGAACTTGCGGACAACTTTGATGGCAACCTCGTCCCATTGCCCAGTGGTGTCCCGTGCTCTGTATACGTTGCTGAAGGCACCGTCGCCCATCTTCTCGAGAATCTGCCATCGCTCAAGACCGGGATATTTGGGCAGCTTGCCCTTCGCCTCGCGTTCCTCGGCAACAATGCGCTCCAGGACTTCGGGGTCGACGCCCTTGCCTTGCTTGGCGGCTTCCTGCTTTTGCCTCTTGTCGGCTGCACGGTCTGCGGCGGCTCCGGCTTGTGCTGCGATATTGCGGTTGTCACCTCCAGCAGCGACAGAATAATCACCGTGAGGGGCAGCCGCATGTGCTAGTGGCTTGTGGTCCATTACCGGCTCTGATATGCCATGGTGAACAGGGTCTGCTCGATGTTGCTGTGCGTGAACAGGCGACACGCTTGATGTCGGCTCGGCGTTCTGGCGTGCCTGCTTGCCATGACGCAAGAAATTCTTAAAGTTCTGTATCGCGGCCATGCTTAGTCGTTATGTGCAAAAAGCGAATGCAACTCTGGCCTCGTGATGTTGGCGGGGTATATGAAGATACAAAGTGTGGAGAGAATTGGGTTGACGAGCCGTGTGCAACTTCAACTAGACTGTGTGCAGCGCGTAGTGTGGCGGAATAGTTCGCGAAAGAAGATGGGGAAAGCAAAAGGAAGGCGACTCGCTGACAAGAACAGAGGTCATGCAGGGTGGTTACCAGAACAAGAGGCGCGGAGGGTATGACGCAGGTGCGGACCGTGCGCCTAGAGATGA
Source organism: Didymella pinodella (assembly GCA_039634465.1). Classification (NCBI taxonomy): domain Eukaryota; kingdom Fungi; phylum Ascomycota; class Dothideomycetes; order Pleosporales; family Didymellaceae; genus Didymella; species Didymella pinodella. The sequence goes on from CP113352.1 coordinate 1,478,489, forward strand.
CGATCTAAACGACATCATCGCAGAAAAGGCTCGACCACCCGCAGTCCAAATCAATAGACGATGCAGATGAAATGAGCTCGTGCCGCCAGCAGAGCATGGTCACCGCTGCACGCCGCGAAATAAATTGCGCAAGACTGGAGAGCATCTTACCTCAATCACGGGCATCTTTCTGCTTCGTCCAGCGCTCTTTGACGAGTTGTGCATCTACCACAGAACTGTACTCCACGGGAGTCCTGTGCCTCGCGTCTGTTTCGGTATGCCTGCCGAACTACGACGTGGGTCTTATGGCCGTCTACGTGTGGAGGTATGACGCCGTGTGAAATCGTGTCCCGTCTGGGAGATCTCGCAGATTCCCTCTAGTGCTGTGCAAGGTTGGCTCGCTGAGGCTGGCTCGCGATGGAGAGGTCGTTCGAGACAGAGATCAGTCTTGTTTCATTCGTCTGTGTCGGAATTGCGGTCGTGGAGGCTGCGGGAGCACGCTCAGGTCTGGAAGGCGGCCCTGAGGTGTGGATGACAGCAAAGAGGCACGGCGGAGCACAAAAGTGAAGGTCGCAGGATTTCAGATATCGCTAGAAGAATCTGTCCATGTATTTCTAGTCTTGTCTACTCGTCTGTTGAGGCGTCTCGGCGGCCAGAGGACGCACTACTCTGCGCGAGGTCGGCGCAACAGTGGGCTGGCCGCGGAATCTGCGGCATGGCAGCTCCAAACGATACTATCGCGTCAAGTTGGAAGCCTCATGCTTACGGACGGGAGGGCCGCTAAGATGGTAGTGTCTCGCCGCCACGCTGCAGAGGGCCCCTCTTTGTGCCTTGGAAGCAAGCCAGAGTGGCTCCGAACGGGCTCAAAGATGGCGTTGCAGATCAAGGCAGCATCCATAACTGCAGGGAGTGCAATCATTCGCTGCATGCCTGCGTGCATCCTCACAACACCAACCTCACCAAATTTCGTGTCCCCATCCATCAGGCATTCAGGGTCCACGCTAGCGTAGAGCCAATACGTCACCTATGATCTTCTGAAACACGTCGACCGCACGCAGTACTACCATTCACAATACGGGAAACCCTGTGCGCATCATTCCTAAAGCCACGAGACAGACTACACATCTGGGCTTGCGTAGCTGGTGCGCCTATCATCTGTATCTTTCATCCTTCCTCCTTAGGTTGCTGCCCTGCATCTGACGCTCACTATCGCTCATCATAACTGCTTGCCCAAGTGGGGTTAAATTATCGAAATTCCCAGATGACATCGTTTTCTGGGAACTTGTCCATCATTGTTACCGTACTACTCCACCGACCTCCCCTCGGTGAGGCTCTGGCACACCATAAGAAGGGTCCAGCCGCAAGCCAAAAGCAAGTAAACCCTACCGTGGTGTATGAGGTCGTTAGCTCGGCCACCGGACGGTCAGACTACCACGAACTACGCATTCTTGTCCACAAAGACCGAAGACGCGAGAAAGCATGTGCAGATCGTGAGATTTTCCGAGGTCACTGACGCTCCTTCGCTGTTAGCTTGACATACTTAACCATTTACCCTCAGACTCTGGGATAACAAGCCTCCACACAAGCCCATTCTCATTTTGCTTTGGCGCAGCTACTCTGCAAACAATCTCGGGGCGGAAGCGCGCGGAGCACATCTTGATTGGTCAGCTGTCGAAGGCGGACTGCACAAATAGTGAGGCCCTCTGGCCCCACAGCGAAAGAAGACTACACAGAGATGTCGTACTCGTAAATATACCAAACCAAACCCCTGTCTTTTACATGCGACTAGACTCACCAGAGGACGTTAGAAAACAGGTTCACCCTGCTGCTCTGCCATGCTTACTTATTCTGATTCTTGCTCGCTGTTGCACCGTTTCCAAAACAGGAATAAATATCCGCGAATCAGGAAGCTGCCTCGCCCTGACAGATGACAATGTACAAACCTTGCAAATTTACAACGGAACCTACAATTTTGTCACTGGAGACCGTACCAGTGACAACTACTATGCGTGGCTGTGGGCTTCGTAGCAAGGTGTTCTTTTGGTGTCCAGAGCGATGGCGGCGTGGTAATACATGCCATGTTGACACGTGAGGGCCTAAAAATACAAGCCTTCCTGTCTACCGTACTGTATAGAATTTCGTTCAAGTGGGAACCAGCTAGTGCTTGAAGAGGCAGGCAGCTAGCTTTTGTGAGGGCAAGAGAGCCCGCTTTACTTGTCTAACAACCACTCCGTGGCTTTCTAATCCCTGCTAGCTGATTCCCACTCGAACGAAATTCTATGATGTCTGCGCAACGCAACGCCGCTGAACTACGTTGCCAAGATCCGTGCCGCCGCACTGGTCGTTGTCATTATACAATCTCCTCTCTCACACTTTCTTCACGCTCATGTCGTTACGCGTAGGATAAGTCCTCCGCGGGCTAAAAGGACGATACGAGCTGCTTCACGCGCTGAAAGGCTGCACTGTTTTCAAAGCTAGAGTGCTGTCTAGCCCTATCCAAGAACGATGGTGAGGCTCTGTTACAGCACAATTTCGAAACGAATGCTCACTCTCGCCGTAGGGCCATGATCAAAACTGCAGCCACTGAGGGCGAGAGAACGTGTTTGAAGCGTGAACATCACAACTACGGCTTCAGTGAGATTGCTTCGAGCCCGTTCATCCGAGCTTTACGCGATACTATATGGTCAAGTCAGGACCAAGAGAACCCATCATGCCTTGTATTTGAATGGATGGACCAGGATTTAGAATCACTGCCTGCGCCTAAATTCAGAGGCCGTCCGATGTTACCTAAAGCCGTGTCCAAGGCGATCCTATCAGCCTTCAGCGTTTTGAAGACACTAGGCGCTGTCCATACAGGTTTAATTCCATACACCATAGTGACTACTAGTACTAAATAACCCATTTAGATATTGGTCTTAATAACATCTTTCTCTCCAACGTCGATGGAAGTTCTCCAATAGCTAAGCTGGGAGACTTAGACATTATTAAGTCCGCCTTTCAGCATTACGTGTGTCGCTAGCCCTTATTTCGTAGTGATTGTGGATGGGTCCGCGAAGATTCGGGTTCAAAGCCTACCGGCCAGAGCGCCTGAAGGCTGACAAGGCATTCTGTGCCGACACTCCTCAGATGTCTGGTCTCTCGTTGCTACTGTCAGTATTCATCTCCGAATATCTAGAGAAGACAGAAAGCTAATGTGAAAGTTGACGTACCAACTCTCGCCACTTGGTCTTTTTGGTCCTGGTGACAAGTTGATTGAAGGACACATGGAGGCATACTGTATTGCAAAAATCATCTATTCGTTGGCCCGCTAAATTATCCAGTCAATTGTGAGACCTACAAAGAAGAGTTTGAGCTTGCGGAGCAACTCGCTATCATGGACCATCCGCTTGGTCATATGAAGCTTATCGACAGAGGCAATCGCCGTAAGGAACTACAGGATATTCCGGACCCTCCGGGGCCGCATGATTTACTATGTTTCATCGAATCTCTACTGATAATTGATCCTGACGAGAGGCCCACGGCTTCTGACGTGTTACGGCACCCTTATTTGCAAGCGGTTGCAGATGATGAGAATTCTGGGTAAGACTTGGAAAAGTAAGGCTGACAGAAAGCTGGAGAAACCTCGTAGAAGTTAGCAATTTCGTTAAATATTCCATCACTCATGAGAAACGAAGGTCAGGACCTACCTGTCGGTCTAATAGGATAGGGGGTGTTTTTGCAGCTGTGGGGAAATGTGGAATGCGCCATGCCTCTTGTGCGTGCAAGATGGGATCGAGGGATGATGGAATAGCTCGCAGATTTCAGGGCTGAGGTCATTGGGGTGAAAGCACTGAAATCTATGGATGCAGGTGAGTTCCTGTCATTACCTCGTGGTCTTCTTCAGGCGATTGTATTTGCACTGGCTGAAGATTATACTGCTAGTTTACTCGCTGGAAGACAAAGCAGCAGTCAACACCGTCGCATATACGCTGCAAGTGACAAAGTCCTGCCTGTAGTGTACCAAAAACACATCAAGACAGCTACACCATACGTTACAACTCAAATGGTCGGGTTATTCAGCATAGGCAATGCACTGACTTGAGTTCCATAATAATTGAAGGATAATCTGCTGTTTAAGTGTTCCATACGTGCTGGAAACATTGGAGCGATCAAGAGATGGTGAGCACCTCGTGCTGTCTAGGAATGGTGCTAGCTTCGTTTCGGCCTAGTTCTGTCGATCGTGGCAAACCACGCCTTCGGGCGTCTGACACTTTGGTCAGCTCCGAGAAACCTGCAGAAACACGCAAATAAGGCCTGTTGTTCTCATCATCACACATTCAGTTGCAATGGAGAGCGCAGCAACAGAACCATGACACAAACGGGCAAGTGCGACATCTGTAGACAACGTAAAGTAAAGGTAAGTTGTCCACCTGCAGTCACCTCCATGTGCGTCTCCAGATGATCAGTCACCGGCATGAATCGACACATTGCATCTTTGCAGTTCTTTAACGAATTTAGTGCGATGAAGAGAAACCGAAGTGTGGCGCATGTCGCAAGAAGGACCGGCCATGCACATTTACATACGGAAGGGCGTCCGCCTTCGTAGTGCAGGACCCGAATCAGATGACCAAACATGGCCGGTCCAAAGTAGCCCCTGTCGTGTACGCATTGGACTTGTCTGGAGAGACTGGTAGCTCTTCACGCTCAACACCACTGGAACTAAGACTGAGCACCCAAAGAAAGGCTGAGCCTGGCAGCGGTACCTTTCAAACTCTGGCGCCAGTGGCAATGGGCAATGTCCGTACACCAAAGAAAGCCGCAGTAAAGAGAAGAAACGCATTACATGCGTACCTTCGACAGATCCAGCAGGAGAACTCTTTGGCACTCATCAAACCATCGTCTGCTAACGGGACACTAGTATCAAGATGGGTCGATATGCTTGGATCTGTGCCCGAAAACAATAAGCCTTTATCTATTCTTGGGACATGGATTCAATCCATACCATCTAGAGTTGGCTCGAACTCAATGCTAGATCTTGCCGTCGAATTCCTCGTCGACAGTCATGCAGTCTTCTGGGACGATAGCTATACAAAACGACAAACAGCGACTGCCACGAAGTCGAAGGCTCTTAGGGAGCTGCAGTTGGCTATTTCTCAGGATCATAGTCGCAATACTTATGATATGGTCCTGGCGACAAAGATGCACTATGCAGCCGAGGTGAGAGGTTACGCATGAACCATGGAAAAGCCTGCTGATGTCTTGCAGACGCTCTTGGGGGTAGACACGATGTATCACGCCATCCATGCCTTTGGACTCGCCGAGCTCCTCAAAGCTGGAGGTGTTGCGAATGTAGACGTTGAGCACTACTGGAATCTGGTTGATAATACGTACATCGACGACGTGAGTACTTCAGCAGCAGGTGCTACCACTTCTCTGACATTTCCAGGTGAACGAAGCAATGCTTGCCGGTAGAGCATCGGTCTATGACAACGAGTATTACCTATCGACCACCTATCCTCCATCGCTGGCTCCAGGTCTCGTACAGCTCACTCCATCCCAGCGGGCGTCGATGTCGATTATGCATGTTTTTGTGCAGTGTCCTCGACTAAACTGTCTGGTCCGACGCGCAATCATGCATCCGGGAGACAGCGACGTTCTTGCCGCTGCAGTGGGTCTTACAGAGTACCTCTGGCAAATTGATCTACCTGCCCATGTTGCTGAGCTGTTACAAACTGCAGCCACTCTTGTCGATGCCCCACCTTGCATCGAAATGGCTGACGTACTCCCCGAGACGTTACATTTTGACTCTGTTCAGAATATGATACTTTGCACGCGTTACTGGATGCTACAGAACGTGCTTTGTGGACTCATTGATACGCTGCATCGGCGTTTCCCTCATCAATTGTCCATTTCGTTACTGCCCACACCGGAAGTTATGCGGCAACTCGACATCGATGCTGGCGTACGTCTCGCCGAGTCACTCGCGTGGGCCGAATCAGTGTCTCAGAGACTCCCACTTGTGCCGCTCCGCCTACACACTCCGCTGCAGATTTCCATTGGACCCTGGCACCGCATCATTCGAGACGGAACTATGGTCTCTGGAAACGATGCATCTCTCTCCGCCGGCATGAAACCTGACCTTTCTCAAGCCATCCGCATGAAGACTTGGTTGATAGAAGAATGCAACCGAATTCACGAGCAATGGGATGTCAGTACAGTAGATAAGGAATCGCTGTGCGAAGCACTGGACTCAATGGCTGGCGAACAGATCCCCGACTGGCTACCTACACGAGTGCGATTTGAGGCTGAGAATGGTGATATGGTAATCAAGCTTGACTACGAGAAGTCGACTGGCAACTATCAGAACAACGTCAGTCTCAGAGACAGCAAAACCGTATCTCACCAACCTGGACACCGCATGGTCAACAATAAAGCCACTCATGACCAGCCACCAGCAATTGAAGAGAGCACGGTGAGCAATGAGGGCCCTACTACATGGCCAAGTCTGGACACCCCCGGGACTTCTGCAACCCAAATTTCTTCGACGCCTGTCGCAGCAGACTTCCTCTTCACATCTGGCCGGAATCTGTGCTCAACATCTGGGTGGTGGCCCACTGCAACTCCAGAGCCTCCTGAAGATTCCTCCAGCCTCTTCACATACGCCGAAGTGAGCAAGACTTTCGGTCCATGTATGGCATCGAGCTGGTGGCCACAAACCCCAAAGTCATCTTGCGTGCTCTTAGATAGCACACATAAGACATCCGCGTTCCAGCCGAAGGTCAAGCGGACAAATACTAGTACCACCGTCGTGTTGGACAGGAGGACCCCGAATGGATGTATGTCGCCAGCTTGGGCCTCAAGCCGGACTGCGAAGTGAGAGTCTCCTGTTGGTGCAGGTAGAGAGACACGGAGTCTACAGGACCGGGCAGAACAAGTGAGATGTCCCTCTTCGAAGCAATGGACTGCAGCAGCCATCCCGGCCGTTGCTGATCACTGACCCTCTCCCTTGAAGTAACACATATAGGGAAGGTGCATGTCGGCTTTACCCTACGTGGAGCTGTACCTTCTTTCGGAGCTGTCAATATTGGAAGAATGCAGTCGAGAATTAGTTGGCGCCACTGCTTGCCACATTTCATGATTGACTGAGCTCACCTAGTCATTGTCCACGACTCCTTCGGGAAGGTGCCTGCAAGACTTAAAGTCATGATATTTGACTGTGCCGCACCGTTGCCGCGTACTCCTCTGAATACCCGCAAGGCTTGATCAGGCGGGACGGCACGCATGTTCTCGGTTGTCTCAGCCACACATATGTGGATACCTCGTTTACAGATGGCGTACTGAACACCTGCTCGGGCCCGAGTGCCCGAGTCCTGCAGCGCTGTAGCTTCGAGGCGTGCGTGCCATTCACCTGGTCACTGAACGTGGAGAGACAAATCTCACAAGATGCATGGTTCAGGATGCAAGCTATCACATCGGACTCATATGGTACGTGGTCGATCATTGTGTCTTGGCTTGAATGCAGGGCGATCGATAAGCTACCGTGTGGCGGAGCGGTGCTGAATTGAAGTACGATAGAGGCAAAAATAGACAGAGCACCAGGGAATGTTGCATTTCCGTGCACCAGGTCAGCCGTACCAGGGTGTAGATTGATCATCCAGCATGAGCGTCAAGTAAGCTTGTTGGAGGTGCAGAGTCAGGAGTTGCGCGCTAATGTCTTGGCGAAGGCATCCGGTCTTCGACCGCCTCCAATGGCCTACCTCTCCATACAACGCAACAGCAAGTCGTCTACGTCCACAGTTTCCCGGATTGGCGCCTGTCTGATTCCAAGTGGCTTCCCCAAGCGCTGTTATTTTGCGACCGCGTAGCTCGAAATTACGTTTTCTCGGAGCGGATCGCGGATTCCGCTATCATAAATCAGGAAGGTGGACGGAGCGCCCAGACTGCCCATCGACTATGGTGCGTCTACGATGGCGAGATCCATTTACGCTCACGAGGTATGCTCATGCTGCGCCCTGCGTTTTGCAGCTCGTATTATACGGGTACCTGCAGTGGTAGCACCTTCGATGCTTATTACCGCGTCCCTGAGCAACGCGATCCGAACTTTCTGTGCTCATGTCCTACTTGCCCACGCGCCAGTGTCATCGCACTACTACAAAACTCGGTCGTCGGGTATCTGTACAGTATGCGAATCTACACAGACGCGCCAGTGGTGACATTCCAGGGCCATCCATGCCATCAGGGGGTCATGGCGACCGATGCCGCCTAATGTCCCCTGCTGCTCGACACCCTCGCGAATAGGCTTCGACTTTGCGCTCAGCCTCATGTGGAAGGTCAACGGCGTATCTACTTGGCAAATGCAGATCACATATAGTGCCCAGAGAATATCAGCATGGGGTGAGACATGGGTTCCGAACCTCGAGTACATGCAGCTTCCTAATTGGATCAGTTGCCAAGCTTGCGACTCTCTCGTGAAGGCCTTCGATGCCGTGGAGTCCAGTAATGGTAGTCCGTGAGACCGTAAGCCGCAGCACGAAGTAGCTTGCGAGATCACGCTACCGCATTACTATCTTCTTTCCTACTGTGGAGAAACAGTGGAGGGAGTTAGAGGCCAATCTCCGGAAACGTGGTGGGCCTAAGCTCATGGGGGTATTGAGTGAAGCTGTATAAGAGGTGAGCACACGATCACCACTTAGAGATCAACCCCAGTCGTTCACTCTCCTCCCTTTCCAAGTCCTTCGTTATCAAGATGCGTTCCGCTCTCATCGCCACCTTGGCTTCTGTGGCCGCCATGGGTGCCCATGCTCACCCTCACACATCGGCCTCGCTGTCAAAGCGTGCTATCGACCTCGACAAGTTCCGTATGGTCGTCAAGACCGAGTACAAGAACGCTACTGAGGTGGATGCCGATCCTACTATTCCCACCTTGAGGATTCGTGCCACGCCAGAAGAGACCGCCACCGAGCTTGTCGGCGCTCAGGCCCCCGATGCCCAGTTCCGTCTGGTCAACGACCACTATACCGGCAAGAACGGCGTTTCTCACTTCTACTTCAAGCAGACTGCCAACGGTCTTGACATCGACAACGCTGACTTCAATGTTAACGTACGTTCTGGAAGTACTAAACTTCCTCCACATAGACTAACTAGCAATAGATCGGCAAGAACGGAAAGGTTTTCTCCTTCGGTAATTCTTTCTACAAGGGCAAGATCCCTGCTCCGAGCAAGAAGCGTGCCACCACCGACCCGGCCGACTCCTTGAGGACCGCCGTCGACACTCTTGGACTCCCTGTTGAGGCTGGTTCGGCCAAGGCTGAGCCCAAAGGCGAGAAGGAAACTTACGCAATCAAGAACACCAGCGGCAGCTTGAACGAGCCCGAGGCCAAGCTTGTCTACCTCGTCGGCGCTGACGGCGAGCTCAAGCTTACCTGGAGGATTGAGACCGACATTGCTACAAACTGGCTCCTGACCTATGTCGATGCTACCAGTGGAAAGAGTGTTGAAGCTGTCGTCGATTATGGCGCGGATGACAGCTATCAGGTTTTCAGGTGGGGTCTCAACGATCCTACTGAAGGCTTCCGTACCTATGAGGAGGACCCCTTCGACTCCTACTCCTCCGAGTACGGCTGGCACTCGGACGGTACTAATTGGTACAAGACAACCCGTGGTAACAATGGTGTTGCCCAGACCAACTGGGAGAACGACGTAACATACGACGCTCTCCTCAACAACTCCCGTCCCGTCGCTCGCGACCTGAAGTTCCACTACCCTCTGGATTTGAACGCCACGGATTACAAGACATACGCCAATGCCTCCGTCACTCAGCTATTCTACACCTCCAACAAGTACCATGACTTGCTGTACCAGCTCGGTTTCGATGAGCATGCCGGTAATTTCGAGGCCAACAACGGCGGCGCCGGTGGTGTCGCCAATGATTTCGTCTTCCTGAACGCTCAAGACGGCTCTGGCACTAATAACGCCAACTTTGCTACTCCACCCGATGGTCAGCCCGGCCGCATGAGGATGTGAATCTGCCTTCAGTTCCTGCTACACAAATGACAAAACTGACAGCACACAGGTATATCTGGACCAACACCCAGCCCGTACGTGACTGCTCGTTTGAGGCCGGTGTCGTCATCCACGAGTACACTCATGGTCTGTCCAACCGTCTCACCGGTGGTCCCGCTAACTCCGGTTGCCTGAATTTGCTCGAGGCTGGTGGTATGGGCGAGGGCTGGTCCGACTTCTATGCGACCGCCATTCGTCTCAAGGCTGGCGACACCCGCAAGACTGACTACAGCATGGGTGCATGGGTCAACGGTAATACTGCTGGTATCCGCAACTACCTGTACTCGACCTCCATGACAACCAACCCCCAGACCTACAAGAGCGTCGAGCTATACAGCCGTGTCCACCCGATCGGCAACATCTGGGCCTCGATCCTGTACGAAGTCCTGTGGAACCTGATTGACAAGCACGGCAAGAACGACTCTGACCTTCCTTCCTTCGACAACGACGGCGTGCCCACCGATGGCAAGTACCTCGCCTTGAAGATTGTCCTGGATGGTATGGCTCTTCAGCCTTGCAACCCCAACTTTGTCCAGGCTCGTGATGCTATCATCGACGCCGACTTCTTCCTTACTGGCGGTGCCAACTCTTGTGAGCTCTGGACCGCTTTTGCCAAGCGTGGTCTCGGTGAAGGCGCAAGGTACCAGGCTGTTGGACGCCAGGATAGCTTTAAGATCCCTGATGCCGCTTGCTAGTTAAGCTTTTAGAAGATGTAGATGATGATGATGACGTAGACTCACGACGAAGCTACTTTCCTAATTTAATGTATATATTTTGGTTCAGCGTACGATGATGGACACATATACTATTCCTTAACTCTTCTGTTGGGCCAGCAGAATCTCCAAGCTCAGTGTTTTTGTGTTAACTTGATTCGCATCGATCGGGCCAGCCACTGTCATTTACCTCTCTTCGACCATAACGCTCGTCAGAGTTCACCTAACCTCTCTACTGAGATCCGCCTATTCAAAACTTCATCGAAACTACCGCTGCTCATCGATTAATGCCCACGGCCCGCTTCCAGTATATCTCATTGAGGTTGCTCCTTCCTTCACCCAAAGTCTCATAATTGCTTCAGGGTGATGTGGAAATACAAAATGTGCTCGTTCGCGTAGACAAAACGAGGTTTCAGCCGTCAACATCCGCCGCCATTGTAGGTAAAGTCGGCAAACTCGTACCATCTGGCTATTTTGTGAGCGACGGCATTGAGACATGGATTCTGTCTCAATATCCTCCCAAGGTCTTCGACAACAGGCTGTTCATTGGAAGGACATTACGCCTGGTCGACTACTTTTTCGTTTTTTTATGAAGAAAGTATGATCCCTAGTTACATCTGACCTTTACTGTGGGAAAAGCGAAAAAGCTCCTTCTTGGCCCTAAACATTTCATACCTAGACAATATTAGTCGCGTACGACACACGCGGTTGAATGACGAATCATGCCAGATAGGCAAACTACATAATTGGACAGTGTTGTTCCGATGCGGTTATATTTAAAGCAATGGCTGTACACACACGTGAAGGCGCTGGCGCTCGAGGGTGTAGGGATGGACGATTTGATCAATCAGATGCAAGGTCATCACAGCCTAGGACCGATCCCCAAGAATATATTGCCATGCAAGCCAAGATAGCAACCGGATGCATAATGTGTATGCGGCGGCAAGGCTGGGAAATGCGCACCATCTCGAAGTACGCTATGCTCGGCGGCTCGGAAGCATACCGTCCATCAAGGTGCCCACGGAGCTCAACGCACATATAGTCTGCAGCCCATCCACAAAGACAACGTCACGCACTCACGCTCACTCACCCCGGAACTCGGTGCCCGTTGTTCAGGCGCCACATCTACGCACACAGGAACAGAACAGATTGACGTCATCCACAGGGTATCTCATTCACCTGATTAACGACAGTGCCATTACCCAGCTATGCTATGCACTCATTACAGCATCAGACCAGAGCTCTTCCACCACACGTCGACAAAAGCAGCTACTGCAGAGCGCTTATTTGCCCGCACGGTACGAGTTCCAGTATGAGTAGATCCTCGTCTCCTGGCCCGCGGTGAAGCCAGTGAAGCAATCGCTACATCATCATTAGCACCAAGATCATGTCAAGAGAAGGGATCACTTACTCATCCGAGTAGTCCATGTAATTGGTAACAGGGTCAAGTCCAGTCTGGCTGGGGCAAGAGTCGCGCGTAGTCGCACAGCCGTAGCTCTCGCTCGCCTCGGCAGGTGTGTCAGACACGAAGTCACCGGAGCCGGTACACCCGCCCTGGAAGGTGTGGTACAAGCCGAGCCAGTGGCCGATCTCGTGGGTGGCCGTGTGGCCGAGGTTGTAGTCTGTCTCGCTGCCGCCGGGGACGGTCGAGGAGCGGATGACGACACCGTCGAGGTAGAAGTTGTTGGACCCGGATGTGACGGCCTGCGGGAAGTACGCGTAACCCAAGTACTGTGTGCCGGGGGTGAAGTACACATTCAGGTCGGCGTAGGTACCCTTGCGCAGCGCCTTCTTCATGGCGAGCTCGGCCCTGTCGTTGGCGTAATTGGTGTTCACGGTCCAGTCGACGCCGGCCTGGGTGAAGGAGATGCCGTGCGGTGCGTATGCCTTGTTCAGGACCGCGAGCTGGGAGTCGAGGGTCGCCTGTGTCAGGTAACCACCCGCAACGGTCCTGGCGGTCGCGGTGACGTGCCAGTACACCTTAATGTTGATAGTGGCAGCAGCAGCAAGGCTTGACTCGCCAAAGGAAGCCTCAGACTCGAGGATCTGGAGGTTCTGAGCGATCTGGATCTGCTCCTCTGTAGCGTTGGGGGTACCGCAGCTACGCTTGGCGGCTGCCGAGGAGGCGAGCAGGGAGAAGAGGAGAGTCTTGAGCTGCATGGTGACGACTGGGCGAGGCTTGAAGTGAGGGACTTGAAGTGATCAGCTGCGTATCGATGCCATTCCAGTGTGGATGTTCAGGCATTCTTGTACTCGCTCCCGGCTTTTGGCAAAGCAGGCACATCTCCACCAGGAACAGACCGCTCGTCGCGACAGTCCGACCCTTGTCAAGCTCACTCAACCTCTCAGGACGTCGACCTTCCCAAGGGAGCGTAAACCCGATCGCAGCATTACTGGAGCAATCCTTCCACTATAGTGGCAAGCAGGTCTTCCACCATCTACCTGCTCTGTTGGTCATTAACTCGCATTGACGGTTATTAGATCGGCGTTCCTAAAAGCGACGCCTTCTCTTGGTCAGGCAGGTGTCAATCTCATCTTGCACTAATCATTCATCTAAGTTTGCCGGTTTCCAAACACAATGTCCACTTAGCAACGGCGGTTGCCAGTCGGGATTAGCAAAGGGCTTTGCGCACAGTTGCAACCTCAGGCAACACGAAGGACGATTGGCGACGGGAGGCACCGTGTCTGTGGGGACGGTCGTATTCAGCTGCCGTGCGCTATCGCGTGCTCGACGCATAGGATACTTCGCCCTGGCCAAGGAGGACTGCCGGGCTTCCAAGCATTGCCAAGCTATGCCGCGGCGGTCTTGTAGGCTCGAAGAGGCATGTCAGGAGCTGGCGCGAGCGGCGTTATCTGCAGGAGAAGCTTGGGGAGATAAGACGTCATGTCTGGGGTTAAGATCGTCTACGGCTCGACTTTCTTGACTGCTGATTTGCAGCCCGTGGTGGTATCGTAATGAAGAAAGTTGCGACGGTGGGGTGGCGGTGGTGTGGCTGCATGCAGAAGTCGAGGTGTTCGCTCCGAGATTCGCCACAGCTGAGTTGGGTCTCACGGCGGGGCTGAAGCTGTAATCTCTTACGGCGCTTACAACCAGAGCAGAACCAAACAAAAAAGGCGATCAAATCGACCTGAGTGGAAGCCAATTGAGCAGCCAGAATGGCAGGTCGTGTATGTACTGGAGGAATAGAAGTAGCTTAACTACCAGGTCTCATTAGGAAGCTTCGCACAAGCGTCATCTCAGGTACAGACAGACTACAGTTTTATAAAGGTTGTCGCGTTCGTAGACTAAAGAACACTCGTCTCAGACAAGTCATGGCTCAAGTGCCAACGGTCATGCCTCCATTGACCCTCAAGATCTGCCCATTAACCCAACTACTCCCCTCACCCGCAAAATACGCCACCGCCTTTGCAATCTCCTCTGGCTTTCCAATCCGCCCAAATGAATTCGCAGACGCAATGCGATTGACAAGTTCTTCGCTCTTGCCCTGGAAGAAAAGATCTGTCGCTGTCGGGCCCGGGGAGATGCAATTCACATTGATACCCTTGGTACCCAGATCCTTAGCTAGGATACGCACCATCTGTTCGATTGCACCCTTGGAGGTTACATAGAGCAGGTAGTTGGGTGTGATATTCGAACTGTTGCAGAGCGATGTAGAGAGGAGGATGATGTGCGAGCCAGGAGGCATGTGGGGTGTCGCTTTCTGCCTTGATCAGCACTCGCTTATCTGCATCAAATGCGGAGATCGTGTACCTGCGCCAGGAAATACGGGCCCTTGACATTCAAATTCATTGTCTGCGTGAATTCTTCCTCGGTCGTCTGCTCCAGCGTTCTCATCGGCGCGAGCCCCGCGTTCGGAATCAGTATATCAATCTTGCCGCCCCAATTCACTGTGTCTTCAACCAGCCGCTCAATTTCGCCTACATCTGCAGCGTTTGCCTTAATGGCGATGGCTTTGTCGGACCCAATCTTTTTGACCAGCTCGTCAGCTGGCGCAGGGTTGGAGGAGTAGTTTATGACGACTTTTGCGCCGAGTGAGGCAAGCTCGAGCGCGGTTGCTGCGCCGATGCCTTTGGATGCGCCGGTGATCAGGGCGAGCTTGCCGGCGAGAGGTTGAGGGGAGATCATCTTTAAGTACGTCTCTGGGAGTTTATGTGGAGTCTACGGAGTGTGTTCTTAGATCTTCGCACAGCGATGTTGCGAGAGGAGTGAACCAGCAAAGGTGCTTGGGGCGTGTGAGACGAGGTCGAAACTACGCTCCAGCTCTCTTATTTACGTACATCTCACCCTCACCTCACTGAGCTCTCTTTGCTCCGGTCGGAAACAAAGACTCAATTCGCGCCTACGGGTTTACACTACTAACCCCGCAGTGCCGACATTCCATCACTTTGCAATGTAACTCAACCAGGTACTCTCAGCTGTGGATGGAACTAGCTTGCGGACAGCATGCGTAGCTTACAGCTATCTTACGCCCGGCATTGGACATTGGAGAGTACAGCAAGTCTGGAGTTAGGCGTTCAGCTGGAAAATTCCGTGTTATTGGTTGTTTAGTTGTGGTGGAGGTAAGCCTATCGCCGTGAGGCTTTCAGGCGCGCCATGACGACATCGTGGCAGGAAGGTGTTCTCCGATTGAGTGTTTCTTGCTGACATACTCACGAGCTGTGGCTGACTCATCTTAGCTATTCTCGGAGCATGTAGGAGTATGAAGAGATAGACAAGTTTGGAATGCAAAGCCCACGCAGTCGCGATCATTGCCGTTACACAGCAATCCATAATCATCATTATCATCTATCACACCCCAAAACTTCTAATACCCTTGCGTGGAGTTCGCACCACCAACCCTATAACTCTCCGGCGGCCCATTGTGACTATACACCACACCGCCAAGATCGAGCACAACCTTCTGCAGAATTACATTCGCCTCGACAAGCCAAACTTTAAGAGTATGTTTACCCGGCGCAACAGCGCCAAAGTTAGTAGTGTTGTACCACGCATTCTGCGCAACAGCTGTGCCCCAGCCAACAGGGAAATTGGGCTGCGGCTGGTCGATCACATACTGACGACGCTGCTCGGGCATGTTGTCGATTTGCGTGATGTACGCGAGTGGCTTCTTGGGGTCGATGTTCAGGCTGGGAGAAAGGATGAGAGTGACATTGAGACCCTTTGCGGAAGTGGTTGGAGTGAAGGTCAGGAAGTCGTACTCAATGGCCGGCGCGGTTGCGGAAGTGAGACCTTGAGCGAGAGGATTGTTAAGCTTGATAGCAGAAAGAGTGCGGCCGTACTTGGGCAGGGTGGTCAGGGACAGGTTGCCGTTGGGTGTGAGGCGTGTATAGTGCTCTGCCTCGAAGGCGAGCTGGCCAGCGGACTCTACGAAGCCGGCACTGAAGTTAGAAGGGATCGAAGTCTTGTTGACCTGCACGATCACCTGAGGCATGCCGAACTGTGTGCCGTAGTCTGTGCTAGAAGAGATGTTCAGGGTGCTCTTCTGGCCAAAGCCGTCGGGGACTTGAAAGAAATCGACTTCAACGTAGACACGGACATCCTCACCATCTGGTTGCATGGTTCCGGATGCCTGCGACAGCTTAATGAAAGGGTCCGCTGTAATGTTCCAATCAAAAGGCTGGGTGCCAACGGAGGCAATCTCTAACCAACGCTTAGGAGTGAAGGGCGTGATGTTCGGTAAGTTCAAGGAGCCGCCACCGTTCGTGTGCCAAATGTCGTCACCGGGAATAGTGGCGTTGCTACCTTCAACAGCAACGCCGAGGTCGCCAGCGAGACTCCTCTCCCAGGTCTGTACCCAGCGGAGAAATGGAGTGGACTGGCGCATAGGCTGCTGCCAGTATCCCTGGTAGCCCAGATGAGTCTGGTCCAGCATGTGATTCCACTTGCCGTTGAATAACTCGTGATAGCGCTGAGTGAGATTGTGGTCTTTTTTCATGCCATCAATAACGCGCTGCATCCATCTGTTGGCGCTAGTTCTGCCCATACCGCTGTAGGCGATGTTCCTGGCTCCGGCGACTTGAACATCAACAAAGTTCCCGCCCGCCAACACGCGGTGGAGGACCATTTCGTAGAAAGCAGGTTGCTGTTCTGCAGGAAGAGCGTCGTAGACGTTCTGCGCCTTCTTTGCGATATCCTCCCATTGCGCGAGAATGCGGTCAGCCTCTTCGTAGTTAAGAATGCTGTACGAAGAAGGCTCGACCCACTCAAACTTGCGCATATTAGCAAGGAAGCCATACTCGTCCAGAATGTCCGAGACAGTCTGAGCATGCTCGTCGTCAAAGTTGCGGGCGGCCCAATCTGCTGTCCATCGAGGCACGGACGTCTCATCATAGGCGTCAATATCGTAGGCAATATCGAACCAGTGGCTGATCGCGACCTCACTAGGTTTAATGTCACCAACGTTGACGATCCAGATCCTGTCCGCATCACGATCCTTGGCCAGACGCATTTGCTCGTAGGTTTTCTGCAGCTGGATGGTGTCGATCCACTTGTAGTTGCGTGAGTCACCGACATAGTCGAAGTGGTAGTAGACACCAGCTCCGCCGGATCTCTTTTTCTCATCACCGACGGGCAATCTTCGGATATTCTGGAAATTGTCCTCCGTCCAGAGAAGTGTAACGTAGTCGGGGACCTTCATTCCGGCCTCAAAATAGTCCTGCACTTCCTTATACAGACACCACATCTGCGGTACCTCCGAAGCATTGCCGTGAACTTTGGTGAGGATATCTTGCTGGGCGTCAACAACGGCTTCAAGCACACTCGTCTGCACGTCGGCAGACATCGCCGTATCGTGGTAGCCTATGGGATGTAAGCATCAATAACATTCAAATCGCCTCGGGTCGCTGGAAAGCCATACCTCTCATCCCGACGGTGACAACGTTCTCGTAAGGCGCAGCACGCTGGGCGCCCTCCATAAAGTAGTCGTACAGAGTCGCGTTGTTTGTAGCCCATGACCAGCCCGACTCAGCACCCTTCGCGACCTTGCTCCATTCGGCAGTAGCTCGCACCATGGGCTCAGTGTGAGATGTTCCCATGACGATAGCGTACTCATCTGCAAGTGGCTGGTTCCTTGGGTCATCAACGTTGAACATACCATTCCACATAGCTGGCCAGAGGTAGTTGGCCCTTGACCTGAGGAGCAACTCGAAGACGTGAGCGTAGAATTCGGCTCCGAAGGGACTGTTGCCACCGTACTTGGGGAATTTGATGTTCGCCCATCCAGTCAGCGCAGGCGCCTCGTCGTTGATGAAAAAGCCGCGGTACTTGACAGAAGGGGTCTTCTGCACTTTTAGAGTGTTGAGGGCGTAGACTTCAGCGTGGCTTTTGGCAGGCACATCTGCGAACCAGTACCATGGAGAGACACCGATCTGCTCGGAGATGTCGTAGATGCCGTAGATTGAGCCTCTGCGGTCGCTGCCTATTGAACGTCAACCTTGGGAGCTCTGTCGGATCCAAGCAGAAACTCACCAGCAATGACAAGGGCCATATCAGTTCCGTTGAGAGGGTTCTTTACTAGCGCACTGACGTATGCTTCCCACTGCCCTTCAATCTCGCTGACATCGAGCTTGCCACTCGCTATCAGGCCATCGATCAAGCTTGAATTGCCAATTGTGCCCACGATGATCGCGGTTCCACTTGTGCTGTTCCCGCTTGTGCCTGCGCTCCAGTCACTGCTGATGCCCGTGACATTGAAGATCACAGAAGCGTTCGCGGTAGCTGTTCCGGTAGCAGTCAGGGTACCGTTGACCTTGGTCACCCTGCCGAAATCCAGGGCAAGATCGTGCGCCGCACGCAGGACACCAGGCCAGTCTGCCGCATCAACGTGAATACTGACGGGTGAAGAGCTTGTGGCGAGGAGAGAGCTTCCATTGCCGGCAGTAAATTCGACAGTAGGCTTGCGGAAACCTTCGACAGCGATTGTAGGCGCGACGAGGCATGCCGAGAGCACAAGGCTCAAGAGCCGGCGTGGTGAGAGCTCCATGGTTGCGGTGACATTCAACTTGGGCTGCTGAGTGCTGACCGGGGCTCCTTCGCTCTTTATGCATGCGAAGATCCGGTGCAGAACATATTAGCCAGGTCCACGAGCATCCTTGAATACGAAGACGCCCCAATGGCCTTGTGCTGATCGCCAACCACATGCATCTTCATCTCCCAAGATCCAGGAACACCGTCCTACCAAACGGCCCGAAGTGACGTGCACGTAGAATACCGGCTATTCTCCAGGATAAATAGCACGCGACGTGAGCATGGTCGTTTTCCCCAGCTTCATCGAGTGTGGGGCGAGCAGCATAGCCGCAATGGCATGGAGCCAAAAGAGGATTGCTCCGTGCTCATTTCGGACGGCAGGAATCGCTGCAGAGGGAGTTCAGCCACGCTGGGAATCCGAATCTGGCGCAATTGGACCTGCTGAAAATGTTCCGCCAGGTTTTGTGGCCCAAATGCGATCCGCTTCGTGCTTTCCACGCGTTTACACATCAAAGAGCGCGGGCAGGGTCACATCGGGCGGCCTTGGTGGTGGGTTTGCGGAGCGGACAGGTTGAAATGGCTAAAGTGGACCGCTGGAGCACCCCGCGTTGCGCTAAGCGGGCGCCAAGCTAAAACTTTCGGCCTTTGGTGCGCGGAACATTTTCCAGAAGGCTGCAGACGCGCGTTGCACGCTGCCCAAGTTCAACCCCCCACGTCAAGGCGGCTCAGTTCGATCGTCAAAAAGATGGCGCAAGGTGCTGTCAAGAAATCCAAGCCCGCTGCGGCGCCCCGGAAGTGTGTTCAGCCCGCTCAACAGACCTGCTTCTCTCGCTGACCGCCGACACAGGCCTTCGAAGACAGGTCCCAGGCCTGGGCAGAAGGTCATCAAGCCCAAGAAAGCGAGCCTGATCACGCAGAACAAGATCAAGAAGAAGAGCGCCGCCGGCCTCGTCGGCACCACCGAAAAGTTCCTCGCCGAGAAAGCAGGCCATCTGGAGATTCTGAAGGGAGGCAAGAAGGACAGGAAGGAGGGCGCAAAGGCGAAGTGAGCGGCAGACTTTGACTGTGCCATGTCTACTCGAAGTCCAAGCCCAAGGGTGTAGGTTGCGCTGGGGAAACGTGTCTAGCGCTGCAGCAGGCGTCCGTCAAAGCCTCTGCAGGTCGCCACAGATCTGGCCACGAACAGTGGCCATGAGGGCTGGAGGCGACCGAGTCACGCCTGCATCAGTACGATGTCGCAGCTGGTCTCGGGTACCTCTAAAGTGCGAAAACGTTGGGAGGGAGAATCAAGCGTCAAGGCCTCCGTCAAAGAATGGACTCCAGAGCCCGTTGAGATTCATATATCATGTCGTATCTTGCAGGTTGCAATGAAATGTCATCTTCTTCAAATGATGCCGGCTCGTGCAGCCTCGCCAGCACCATCCTCGAGATTGGCCTCGCGCGCCTTTCCCTTCCCAAGGCCGCCTTCACCAACTCCCATACGGCGTGCAACGTAACGTTGCGCGACAATGCCAACACTGAGGCTGATGGCCTCTTCCATCCATTCGGACACCCACTCGCGAGGATCAACGCCTCCGCTTTCGATAATCTCCTGGATCTCTTGAGGCAACTGTTGCTCTTCGCCGGTCGCTTCCGTATTGGCTGGTGCATCAAGCCACTGTGCCCATTTCGCAGGAAAGCTCTGACTGACCGTCTTGAAGCTAATGCCATGGATAGGATCGTGCAGGTATACGGCGAAGACGACGAGTTCTTCGTCTTCCTTCTGCTCATGGGGATCTCCTTCTTTTGTGTCCGCTGATGTCGATGTGCCGAAAAGCTCTGTGGGTATCAAATAGCTGACAGCTTGGATGGCGATGAAGATGTCGCTGCTCCGCACTGGATTGCTTTCGCTGAGAACTTCTGTAGCTTGCTTTGCAGCCGCTTCGACGCCTCCCCTGGCGGCGTAAAACTCATCAGCATAGGTCTCGGCGCTTACTCTGGTAAGCTTTGTGCCTTCTGTAAGCCCCTTCACAGTGCTCAAGTCTCGCTTGTCGGCATGACGCCACCACGGTCCATCGTTCCAACCGCCACCTCCTCCCCTGTAGCCGTCTAGCGACTGACGTAGGGTGGATTCTGAGCCGCGCTGGATGACAAGGAGGTCACCGCCCTCGACTTGAGCCATGACCGTAGAGAAAGTTTGGTAAATGATTGGATCGAGCGAAGGGTAACCGATGAGGTCATGTGTGATGTGAATCTGGAGTCGCTCATGTTGCGCGATCGGGGGGGCGAGGGTATGCAGGATATTGGTGAAGGTTGGCAGCGCGTGCTTGCTCAGCTCGCCTCCTGCTATATGTTAGCCTGCTTGGTTTGAAAGGTTCTGTCGATAGCATACCCATGCCGCGAAGGTCACCGACCCTGCCTCGTACTTGTTCAGCCCATTTCTGTGCTTCCTGGTTCTTCTGGAGCTCCTGATACGCGGCTTCTGCTTGCTTCTTGGCCGCATTCGCAGCTTCAGTCGCAGTATTCAGAATTCCACCCCATCCTCCACCCCACCAGGAGTTGCCTGAAGCTGCGGGCGCCTCCGCTGCCTTCGCCGGCTCCTCTTGAGGGGGGGCAATGCTTTGATGGAATGACCGTGTGCTCTCTCCCGACTTCCTGAGTGGCGCCGCACGATCCTCGCTGGTTCGTGCCGAGCCTGTAGAGGATGGTGTTGCGATATCAGCACCTCTTCTGTTACTCGAGGCCGCTGAGGATGAGGACAGCTTGGGAGTGTTCGGACGGCTTATGGGACGCAGACCCTCAGGCCGTTGGAACTTGCCGAGGTCTTCGAGCTCTTCGAGACCCTTCAGCGCATCATCCTCCTGAGGCAGCTTCTGTCGAGGTGCCTTGGAACCTTTCTTCGGCGGGGGAGCTGCTGGTGCCTCTGCCCCAAGCAATTCGAGCTCCGCAAGCTCCTCCTCGACCGTTTTTGGCGGCATTGCGAGGCTTAAAAAGCGCAACTACGGCAACGTACGAGGCTGAACAATAATATTGGAACAATAAGTGAAAGTGAAAGCGAGGTGAGCCCACTGATATCGATCAATCAATTTGACCATTCGCGGTGTTGTTTGGAAGCTCCCGTCCAGCGAGATGCCTGCTGCACTAGCGCGTTGCTGCCATTGGACAACGAGGCCTTGGCAGCCGCTCAACTGGAAGAAGCAGCCACGACCGCCTCAGACAAAGATCATCACACATCACGTCCCTTGCTGCTTGCCTTGGACCATTTTTCCTGCTTGAATCTTTGTATCAACCAGCTGCAACCACTTTCGTGGCGCTGCTGTCATTGCGCTGAATTTGATTTATCTTCTAGTCCTGCAGGTTTTCCGCCTCCCTGACAGGGCTTGGATTCGCACTACGCCTCCTCGGGAGTGTACATGCAGACCTCGATTCACACCATCATACGAGCGCAGCAATTGCGCGCTCGGCTGCCGATAAACATTGGCTTCAATGCCGCCTCCACGAAATCAGCCTGCTCGCTCCTCCCAACGGCGCAGTTCTGTTCAAGATGATACGCCTACGAGGATCCGGTCCACTCGGGGAGCACCCGCATCAGCAAAACCAGAGACTACAGAAGTATTTGCAACAAAGCAAAGTCCACACAAGCTGAGTCCCACCATCACTAGGAAAACCACGCGCTCTGCCTCAAATATCTCGAGTCAGCCTTCTTTCACTGATGCGGCTCCTGAAGTTTATGCTTCCTATGAGAAACCTTATTTTATGGTGTTTGGCTTATCACGCGAATTCTTCGATGGCCTCAAGAAGCACCATGGCAAACTACCAAAAGAACGCAAACATCTCGAGAGTGCAACACAGGAATCGCTATCTTCTGACGAAGACTCAGAGCAGGAGGAAGACGAAAGTGCAGACGAGAGCGAAGACTCTGCTGACGCGACACCCGTTATGCCGCATTCAGCACCCAGAGGACGTGGTCGCGGAGGGCGCGGGGGGCGTGGCGGTCGGGGACGAGGCGGCCGTGGTAGAGGAAGAGGAAGTCGTGGTCGTGGAGGATTAGTTCGAACCACTTCACCGACTCGGGCACGTCCATCGCGATCCGCAGCGCCCACGTTCGCGCTCACTGAGGAAGATGACGGTTTATCCAATCAGACGACACCGAATGGTGAACGCTTGGCATCACCACTTCCTGACGAAGACGACCAAATGACAGACGGCTCGGAGCCAACCAACGGCCTGCACCTGGATGTCGATGTCGACAGCGATCTTGAAGCCGGGTCTATTGGAAACGCCCATCTTGAATCGATGACTCCCGCCGGTTCGCCCCCCTCTACGACGACACCTCAAGGTTCACCACCAAAAGGTCTTCTTAACGCCATACTCGGAGGAACTTACACGCCATCTCTAGCCGCAGAGTCGGAGCCCAAGGCCCTAAAAAACATGTTGAAGTCTAGGATTCCCAAGATTTCATTGACAACCAATAGCGCTTCCCAGACCCCTCGAGAATCGGCGTCAACGCCCGCAGAAGCTCTCAAACCGCTTGATCCGGAGGACGACGTTCTCACTGAAGAAGACCTTCCTGGTCCTTGGCTTGACGACTTTGAGCCCCAGCCGTTGGACGACTGCGAAGATATGGCCGACTACCTCCTGCAGCGCAAGTATCAAGCCATGTCTGACGTAAACCAAATCATCGCAGCTCTTAATAAGTTCCCCGCAGCCCAAAGAAGTTCCGACAGTCTATACGCCCTGGCCGAGAATGCTCAGTATATTTTGAAGTGCTGGCAGGATGAGTATCTCGAGCTAGACGCCAGAGTGAGTTACTTGACACAATGCCCGACAACGAAGCTAACTTCTGTAAGACCGCCCCTCACATGCATCCGCCGAAGAAGGCCTGCACTAGTGGGCGAACTCCGGTGGCTCCACAACTATTCGAGGACACCAAAGAGGCAGATCTCTACGGGTATACATTTGACGCGAAGAAGCCACCCGGTTGTCAAGATCCTTGGGCGCAACGTCCTGGCGCTGAAAAGAGCAGTGGTCGAGAATTACGAACGCGTCGTGCGCGTGACATGTTAGACTCTGCAGCTCCAAGTGAGGAGGACGAAGAGGATAATGAAGGCCGCTCATCTAGGCGGCAACGAAAGCCACCGCGCAAGTTTGATGGTACTGATGTGGTCACAGGCGGCACTACACCGAAGAAACACAACGGATGGGGTGGTGCTCGCAAGAAGGGAGTCAGCAGGTTTGCCGTGCAGGCATCCGAGACTCCAGAACCAGACAGCAGACCTGCTAAGCGAGCCAGAACTGCAGCAGCCTCTGCGCTTCATCAGCGCCTCGTGCATGAAAGCGTGCGGGAAGGTTCCGTAGCTACGACGTCTGGTGATGAGGGCTCGTCGACCATGGACGTCGAAGAGTATACGGACACCAACACGAAACGTGGGCGGCCGCCAGGCAGTAAAAACACAGGTCGTCGCAGTGATTTCGGGATCAAGAAGGGTCCGCGAAAGAAGGCCGGCAATGGTGGTACCCCAGTGCCATCAGCACATGGCCCTAATGCCCCTTCACCGGCATTGCAGTCATTGAGCGCAGGTCAAGATCAGTTCTCCATTGATCCACAGCCTGTTTCAGATGCACACCCTTTGCCAGCACCGAACTCTGCTGAGACGGTCTTCCAAGCTACACCACAGCCTGTTACCGCACAAGACGGCACCCTCGTCCACCCAAGCGAGTCGAGTACGCCGGATGCGTACATGCTCACCGCTCCACTAAGCCAGTACACCAATAATCAAGCTGAAGACTATGCACCGCCACCCGGGTCACGACGAAAGCCACGAGTTAAGAGCGAGAAGCGCAGTCAGTCGATGACCATCTGGTGGGCTGAACGGAAAGCTCGTAAGAAAGAGCAGGACGAGAAAGAGGGCAAGCCTGCAAAGCCACCGACTTCAAGATCGAACTCTTCCAATGGAAGGCGAGGCGGCAGAGCAGGCGCTGGGCCAAGCGCGACGGCCACACCCGTATCTACACCTCCCGAGGCGCAGCGACCTTCGCCCGTACATCACCAGGACCATCACTACCAGCCAGAAGCCTACACAATGCACGGATCATTGCCACCGCTGACAGCTCCTTCCCCCCACCTGACATACACATCGGCACCCATGCATCATCCCATGTTACTGCAGTATTCGCCGCTCGCCGCAATCCCGTCTGGAAGCTTTCCGGGATATTCAGGCCCACCATCACTGCATTCACATCTTGGCCCTCGAACACTTGCCCCGGCTCCACAGCAAATACCTGCATACCCAAGCCCCTACGGACCACAGAGTCCTGTCGGCCCGCGTCCGAGGAGCAGCGGCCGTAATGGCCCACTACCTTTGGCGCCTGCACCGGCCCAACATTACAGTTCATACGCACAAGTGAATGTGGGCAGAGAGATGCCCTTCAAGGTAATGGTACCGGGGCCGCCACCTCACGACGATAGGAGAGGTAGCCGCTAGAAGCAGCTACGGAATAAACCCCAGGGGCGAGAAGTAATTGTTATCGATGACTAGCGTTCCATTACTAAATGCCAGCATAGTGTCTTTGCATGGCGTTCATTCCCTCCACAGTATGGTTCACTGCAGGGGTTGGGTAACTTTTCTTTGAGTGTACGATAGTCATACAACAACGTGTTAGGACTTTCCTTGTCTCGCTTGAATTCAACGCTCATATAGCTCACACATCCGCACACACACATGATGACAACACTGCGCAAGCCTGTGGCTCATCGCCCTCCATGGCTGACATAATTTCGTGACCATCATGTCGGGTCGACATGGACGTAAGACTCACACCGACCGACTCGGGACCCCGATGCACCGGGCATTTAGCGCCACTGAAAGCTAGTGACTAGCAAGCCGTGTGAGGTTGGTTGTTGTCCACTTGCGAAGACTGACGCGTTCAAAGCATTGAAGACTGTTGCCTGATGCAATGCTGCACCCTTGTAGAACGCACTCGCCGAGTCGAACTCGCGTATCCAGCCCTCTCGACGTGGATGTCTGCATCATGCGCGTCATACGTGCAAGTAGCATGGACTCTGATGATGGCAAGCAATTTTGGAAGAAAGTAGACGAGGCTGTTACATCATGTGATTGTGCCTGACGGAAGTCTGCCTCGCCTTTTTCAGACGAAAGCTAGGTCAGAAACAGGGCGGACAGGGATGCACGCGAAGGAAAGGATCGGGCGGGGCGCAACGGCGCACCTTATCCGTGCAGTCCTAACCATCATCTTCGACACAACCCCAAAGACACTGCACAAATGCACCTGACAGCCGTTATGGATCACTTGGCCCCTGTTGAAGCTGCTATTGTGGCGATACGAGCTGCCACGAGCCCGACGATCAAGGCGTGCTGCGAGTGGTCCAGCGAATGACAGCAGAACTTCGATGCACCACACTGCCTCGCTGCGAACCATCGCCATACTACCGGCCAAAAGAACTTACCGCACCTTCTCCATCAACGGCTCGCCTGATGAGTCCGCCCTCGCGAGTGGAACTTACAGTCCTCTTCTTGCGACTCGGTGCCAATAATGGCTCATACCCTCCGCGTTGCCCCCGGCTTGAGACAAGCCCCTCCCCGCGGAGTACCTAAATCTACCCGAAATGGCAACCAAGTCGATAGAAAATTGTCAATTCCGTCTCACCCATGGCCAAAACTTAGGCCCTCCATGACCTCGATGAGCCTCAAGCGTGGCTTGTGGAGAATACAAAGCACCGGTGAAAGAGTCACGGCCCACGATGATGAGAAGAAGGATCTTGGGGGCTGCGAACTTTGGAAGAGATGGCTATCGCGGGAAGGACCGCTCAATGCTGCGCATGGCTGCCTGAACCAGCTCGAGATGAGAACGGATGCTGTTGTATCATCAATCGCATATAAGAGTCTAGTCCAACCTCAAAGGACAGGCATCACAGTACTGGAGCCTGAAGCTCTACCCGCTCGACCTTTCTCAAGAACATCGTCTCAGCTGCGATCAACTAATACGACAACTTCAAAACCAAATCATCACCCATCCAGCAAAGTCTGAGAGATGTCTCCTCCTGTCGATCTCGTCGAGACCATAATCAGAATATTCGGAAAAGCACCGCATCTGTTCCTGTCAATAATCAGTCACTATCAGAGTTCTGGGTCGATCGCAGGATTGTCGCCACGGAGAATGCCCAAGCGTTTGCGGACCGATCGCAGTCTGAGTGAGAAAGTAGACGGGGAGCCTAATCCAGAACCGCCAGCAGCACCTCCGTAAGTATATCTCTGATTGTTCCATGAGTCGGACAGTGCTCGTGCACAGCACTATTCTAGCAATGTTATTTCCAGGCTTCATCGCCCCACCCGGAGTAATATCCGCTGATCATTGACCAATAGGATTATCATCTTGGCTCAAAATAGCAATAGGAGTGGATCTCAGCCTCATGAACGAGACCCTGATCCGCCACACTTTCATACGTCATTTGCGCGGTACGCGTAGCCCTGCATCACGATAATCTTACCCCTAACAAATCCTCAGATCTCCCTCTGCGACACCGACGCAGCCTGTCTTAGAAGACTACACATCAGCAGCGTCCCAACACAAGCCAAAGCCTGAGCCTGAACCACATCCAGCACCACCGTAAGTACCCAATTATACGCAATGTCTTACGGGGCACGCGACACCCCCTGATGCGGCAGCACATATCCTCTACTTTGTTGTTCAACGCTGACCTTTTGGTAGAGTCATCATTCTCTCTCGCAACAAACGCGCGGCATCCTCGTCTCCACCACCCGCCACACCTTCGCTTCGTACGCGTTCGCGTCCACAAGTCCCCGACGGCCCCGTAGACAGAATCCTTCAGAGCACCGATCGCGACTCCTTACACAAATGCCGAAAAATGGGATCCAAAGCTAGCAAACTCTCGCCGAAGAATGGCAAGCTGCAATCGTCCCAGGACAAGAAGGACAAGGAGGAGATGAAGGAGCCTTCAAATTATTACACACATAGGAGCAAGAGCATGCGGAGAAAGGCGGGCAAGGAAGCTGCTGGTGATGGGGCGGGAGGTGTCAGCATGGGCTCTGGTGGTGCCGGCGGTGCGATATAAGAAATACCCGCTGAAAGTCTCGAGAGGAAGGACGTAATGTCGGCTTTCACATGGTTTGGCGTTCGAAATGGCGTTTCATAGGGTTACACTCGTTGCATCTACCGCATCTACCGCATCTTGCATTGCTGGGCGTCACGACTGCTCGCTTTTCTCACCATCGCTACAGGTCATCCGCTCCCAATTCAGACTCTTTGCTTATGTTGTTGTATGAACTTAAAATTATGAGCGTTCATGTTAACCTTGTGATAAAGTTAAGCTGAGATGTCCAAGACCGAAAACTGCTTCTCTGAGAGGCTCTGAATGCACCGACGGCTAGTCGCACTAACGACGTCGACCTTGCAGATCATCACCTCGAACAGTCGGAGCATGACGTTCGCCTGCACTGACAGCGTATACTTCGACATACATCAACCAAGACACATCTAGACAAGATCAAACTCCACGATGGACTTCTCCAACGAGGCTCTCCCGCCGCACTACGGCCTGAACTTCACCCCAACATTCCACTCCACGATTCCCCCCAATATCGACCCAATCTTAGTCACTCTGCCCAGACCATTCGTTGTGGTCGTCACCGGTGCAGGCAAGGGACTCGGGTATCACATTAGCCTCGCCTTTGCACGCACAGGGTGTTCTGGGCTCGCAATCTCAAGTCGAACGCGCGCAGATCTCGCTATCCTTGAGTCAGAGGTCGAGGAAATTGCTGCTAAGACAGGGAGAAGCGTAGATGTGCTTAAGGTGGTGTGCGACGTTCAGAGCGACGCCGATGTTGCACAGTTGGAGAAAGAGGTCAGCCAGAAGTGGGGGAGAGTGGACGTCGTCATCGCCAACGCTGGCGTGATCTCAAAGTACATCTCACCCTCCGCGACGACGTTTTCTTCTCCCACTTCTGCGTCGACCTCGAACGTAAATGGTGGTGCGAAGGTAGAATGCAATCTACCCCAGGGCCTCGTGCAAGACGCAGACTGGGCGCGCGTCCTAGACACGAACCTCAACGGCGTATGGCGTGTGTCCCGCGCGTTCCTGCCGCTACTTGCGCAAACGAAAGACGGACCGCAGACGATTGTCGCTAGCTGCAGTATGGCTGCGCATTCGGTTGTGAGCGAACTTACGCCTGTGGTGTATAATTTGAGTAAGATGAGTAAGATGGGAGTGGCACGGCTGACCGAGTGTGTGGCTAATGACCATGGAAAGGATGGTGTGCAGGCGTGAGTGTTCCTTTTGCTGTGTAATGGGCGAGTTGAGGCTGACGAGAGCAGCTTTGCGTTGCATCCTGGTGCGGTTGTTACAGCGCAGACAAGAAATCACTCAGGCGATGCGTGGAAAGGAATATTGGCGGATGATGAAGGGCTTGCGGGGGCGTTCTGTGTGTGGTTGGGTAGGGAGAAGAGGGAGCGGCTCAGCGGAAGGTTTGTAAGTTGCAATTGGGATGTGGAAGAGGTGGAAGCGAGAAAAGATAAGATTTTGCAAGATGATCTATTGAAATACAGGATGGTGGTATAACAAGTCAACAGTTTCTCCAGGTCAGTTGCGTGGTGGTTCAACCATACAGTCTTCTTCTGTTCACCCGTTCCGGTCCAACTTCCAGCGAAGCAAAAGCAATGTGACCGACGTAGTGTTTCTTGTGCACGTCACCGATGACGATCCGTATATCTTGCAGAGCTCTTGCTGCTTCTAGTCCATCAAGATGGGACGGAAGATGCTTCTTAAATTATGGATTATCGCGAGCACATGTTGATACGTATCCCAAAATATCGGGTGATTTTGTGACAATTTCCAGGATGACGGATACATTGGCAGCCATGAAGAGAAACCAAGAGATGACAATCGTTATGATAGCGAACGTGGTATTGCAAGCATACTGCTCGCCATCGAAGCTGACTCCGTTCGAATTGGTATCGGTCCATGAGAGTGTTTTGATACGGCCACCTTGATTGCGTATGTCGTCCGCAGTCAGGTTGCCCATACGGTACTGCAAGCCGAGAGTGGAGTCCCAGAAAGTGTTCACCGCCATCGTAAGACGATGACTGAACAGATCGATAGACATGTTCGAGTGATTGACCCAAACCTCGCGTTCTCCATATTGTATATTAAACACCATGAAGTTATTCAAATTGGGGTCTTGTATCCACTGCTCAACAAGCTCAGAGTTCTCAACCATACCCTGTGAATATCCCATGGCCGTGCCGGGCATGTTCTCAGCAAGGATCTGGAAGTACCTTTCCCACCGCTGGCCAGTCACGTCTTTCAGCACCTCTCGAACACGATCAATGGCACATACTGCTGCCTCGCACTTGACATGGGAATTGATGTACTGCAAGGTCGCAGAGCACTTGGAGCTTACAAGCTCGTTGTAGTTAAGTTTTGAGCCAAAAGTGAAATCAGCCCGTGACCGTTGGTTCCAAGAATTCAGGCTCCATCGATAGGGTCACTAGGCATAGCATAGCTCGGTCCTTTGGGACCCCATTTAAGTCCATCTATTTCGGTGATGTTTCTTCCTTTCTGGTAGTTGAAAGGCTCGCATCGGACATCCCAGTAGACTGAGGTCAACTCAAATGAGGAGTTTCCTGCTGTTTCAAGTCTGGCTACAGGAAGACCCAGAAGCGAGGTGTATGCTGTTTGCTCTCGGTGGGTGATATTGTACCAATCAGAACGTGATTCGGCCTCTGTCGGAAGATCGATTGGCGGACCAGTCATACCGCCGTGGTTGTTATACGATGTGAGATTCACTGGGAATATGCTGCGGAAGTTCTTCAGACGCGTTACTTCTGGAATCTTGACATTACCAAACAAGTCCATGGGCTCTTGCAGGGTCTGGCGAGACGTCTGCAGTGCCGTCATGTAAAGTGGCGCAAATTGCGGCCAGTCAAATCCAGCCATGTCTACATTGAGAACAGTCTAGTTTTCGAAGCCGTCTAAGGAGAAATAATACACCGTGGTGTTGTATGTCGTCAAATGGGGATGTATTGATAGAAGCCTCAGAGACGATTGGCCACCGAGAAGAGATAGGAGCCATGCTGAGAGTATTGAAATGCTCAGGAAGTCGACGCGCCGGAGGCCAAACTGTCTTTCCAGCGTGGCAAACAGAGATTGGCAACCTACAAAACGCTCAGGTGCCTAATTACGTCAGTCATGCCTCTCGTGAGCTGAGAGTTTATCCTACCCCAATAGTGGCGCTTTGCTCAGCCTTGAACAAACCGATGCGTCGTAGCGTTCTGCCCAGGATGGCTGCGTAGACAATCGGAAAGATCGTTGGTGACAACAAAGTCATTGCCTTGATATTTTCACCGTAGGGCGATACTGGCTGGGTATGAAGCGAGAGATGAAGACTTGAGATGAATTTACCAACAGGTAGAGTCGCGTTTCACACATTGAATTTAGCCGCTCACTGAGGAATAATAATGGTACCAGCGAGATCAAGATATCCAAAGGCGTGGAAAACCATCGCTGGTAAGAGCTTCGCGTCAAGGCTGTGGGGCAAGCTCCAGCCTGGAACGGACCAGCAATCTGAGAGATTTCATCATCAGACAATGGATCTCTGCTGTAAGAGAGCAATGCTGGATTCGAGTCGTCTGGGTGGATTTCGCCAACATACCTTGTCTCCACAGATGAGTAAGCATGTTCAGCGGGGCTTGATCTTGCCGCATCTATATCCTCGAAGGTCGGATGTTCAATGCTTTCAGGTGATGGCGATTTTCGTGACATAGACTCTGCGCAGAATAGCGTAGAGTCGAATGATGCAGTGAAGAGGATGTTCTCAGTCTCTTCGGGTGCGACTTCCTCGTATGTGTGAGCGTTTAGGCAGGAGCGCTCGGTGTGCGTATCAACAAGATTGATCGAGCAAGAATCCGATATCGACTGGTTGAGAGCGTATAGGCCTGACATCGTGGCCTCCTGTGTTAGAGATCTGTACAAAAGATCATGGTCGTCTTATAACCATAATATGGGAGCACAGATCTGATGTTGGTGACTCGCTCCGCCCACGTCTCAGGGCGCAGCAAGGTCGAGCAAGTAGAACGTACCAGAAAGACAACCCTCACATCTTCATGGGCCTCTCAAAATTGCATGCGTGCCTTGACATCGCCAGGACAGGCGTGACATGGACGTATGCGATTGAAGGATCCAACCCAGATACGAGCGTCAATAACCGCTGTATTCCATGTTAATTACAAGCATTCATTGATGTATGCAGCAGTCCGAGTGGAGGCGTGATATGGTGACTCGTGCCGATGGTTTTGCAAAAGGGAAGCGCATCGGCGATGAAAGAGGATCGAGGTCTCGCGCGGTCTCTTGTCAGCTCTATCGTATCGAAGAGGATATCTTCAGAGATAGTGGTGTTTCTAATGGCCTGCTATCACACTTTGAAGGACGCATATCATTGAAAACCTTGTGTCGTTTCAGATGTGTTGGCTCTCAGTCGGCTCAGGTCACATTGGTTTGAAGTGTACGAATTTTGGAAGGCTTCAACAAGCAAGCGGAGCGCTAGTAGCTCCGATTGATCGAACCTTGGAATCCTGGTGTTTGTCTTGCAGCAGATGCCACCAAGCTCCGCCCAAGTGCTTCTGTTCACCAAGATCTGGACCAAGATCGGGGCACTTGAATGAGCGCGAAGACTCTATATCGGCTGCACGGTACGTGCAACAAGCATACCGTGCTTCCGTAGCAGTGTTGATCTGTTCATTACTCTCATAAAGTTCGGTATGGTGGACAAGGTTCTGGAAGGAATTCTTTCGAGTAAGTTGTGTGGGATAAAGCTTTGATAGATCTTGGTGCTGAGGCAGTGCAAGCAGTACTGCTGCGTTATAAATGCAGCTCATTCAGTCATGAATGAGGCGGCATGCTTGCCAGCAACTTAATTCTACGATAGCCCCATATTCCGGGTGGTTCTTAGAGCCCCTGAATTGGACTTTTTGCTTTGGAGAACTGTGGGTCTACGGGACCGTTGGCCATTGCGGTTGTATTCGGCGGTGGGTATGACGACTCCTCGCTCCTTGATCGGCTTTGTGACAGATGCAGTCGGTAGCGTCATTTATGTTGTATGTCCGGGATTGGAGACTCCTCCTCTCAACAGTGACAGCTTTTAGTAGTTAAGGTCATCATGGCGGTCGTCGCGGAGTTGTTGCATCATGGCAATGATTGGTCGCACTTCACACTTTCTCGACGGCACTTAGGACACGGCAGCTTTCTTTATCGTGGCCAGGATACGGGATGCGACGCATAATCAATGTTGTTAGCTCGATGCGATTTATGCGAGATAGAGAAGTGATCGGTAAAGGCGGAGCTCTAGCTGCAGCTGGTGCCTCACATACTAGAAACTTGGCCCTCCAAAGAGGAAAGAGGCCTGATGGGCTCGCAACTCACAAGCAGATTGGAGATATTGGCAGAGTTGGATGAACAATCACTTAGCTACATCATTTCGTCTATCCCTGCAACAGCATGTCCAGCCGGACCCATTCAGAAGGCACCGCTCTTCTTGACGAACTCCTCCCAGCTGACAAGCTTGTCCTGCACAACATCATGGCTCTCCTTGAGATCTGCACCATTGTAGTATCCTGGTTCATCAATAAATTGATGGTTCTCGAGCATCTCCTCAGCAATGAACTCTGGCAAGAACCCCTTGTACTGCTCGGCGGTGATTTGCGCAAAGTGCGTTTTCTTCCCCGTAGCCGCCTCCAGGCCAGATCGGATCTGCTCGGGCGTATAGTAGTTCTCGGCACCGAGTATATGCTTGTTTAGCGTTGCGTCGCGGTTCTTGAGGATACCCTTGACGAATTTGCCTTATCAGAGCTGTCAGTAGAGCCTACGAACGATTGAGTTTGGGGCGGCATACCAGTATCTTCAGCGATATCGATGAGTGGGAATTTTGCATCCTTGCTGACAGGAAAGGCAAAAGACAGGGACCCGTCCTGGCCTTTCTGCACTGCTTGCTTGAAGTTGCTCATGAAATAGCCGGGTAGATAAAACGAAGCGGGAACACCAATCTTCTTGATATACTCCTCGATATCTGCCTTCGCCTCGAAATGAGGAACGTGCGCAAGGCGGCCATTTGTGACCTTGCCGACGTGCAGCAAGGTTGAGAAGATAAGATGCTGGACACCAAGTTCTTTGGACGCATCTGCGACATTCTTGCCTTGGCCGAACTCAACGTCGTACTTTGCGCTCTCCCAGTAGTTGGTGACAAGGAAGACGGTGTCAGATCCCTGAAGAGCCTCAGTGACGGAGGCCTTATCGCTCAAGTCGGCCTATATGCTGTCAGCCAATCCACAATCAGGTTGCATAGTTACGTACGCTCTTGAGCTCTACGCCTTGCTTTGCTAATGCTTGAGCGGCAGGCTTTGAAGTATCACGGGTAATACCTCGGATTTTGAAGGTCTTTGAGAGGGTCGAATCGGCAAGGATGTGCTTGATGACTGAGCCTCCCTGGTTGCCAGTGGCACCAAAGACAGTGATAAGCTTTGACATGATGTGGGCTTTCGCTAAGATGCTACGGTCGTTGTTGATACTGAATGATATAATTATGGTTGAAGTTTGGTGTGATGCTGGGCGGTATGATGCCTCCACTGAGAAGGCTCCTCACAGGGCTTTATACGCCATCGCGACGACAACCTTCTCATGTTGCTGACAACATCGGGTCCAAGACTTTTCGGGACACTGACGGGATCTGTGATGCCCTGAGAATGTGGAGTAACTGCAGCTTCACCTGCGCGCGACATTGTTCCTTGACTTCTCCTTTGGGCCTAGGTTTCGTTAGCTCATCGCTGACAAACTCGCCAAAGCGATCACCGAGTTGCCGCTCCACGCTGTGATTTAGTCATCTCGCTCACACTCGGTCTCATCGTGCCGCGCAAACCTCGAGAAATCCATATGCTCGCCCGAGGTAGAGCTTTTGAACAACCGCTGGTGCTTGGTCACTAATGAATCAGCCATTTCTCGATTCTT
Source organism: Didymella pinodella (assembly GCA_039634465.1). Classification (NCBI taxonomy): domain Eukaryota; kingdom Fungi; phylum Ascomycota; class Dothideomycetes; order Pleosporales; family Didymellaceae; genus Didymella; species Didymella pinodella. Next base: position 1,513,200 of record CP113352.1, read on the forward strand.
TTCGATGTCGCACAATGATGCGGACACGTCCGTATGGCGCATCAACACAACACGACCCCGCCCGCTGCGGGGCCAGAAAGGCTGACTGCGCAAGCCCGTCAGACGCGTCCTCATCGGTTAAAGAGCATATCTGGGCATGGGTCGAATGCGCCGACTGTACTGGTCTTCCACGTACTGTGACTAGTCTATTATGCGCCTCATCTGGAAGGTCTAAGAGAATAGATCAACTGAGTAAACTCAAGCGCGCCACGCCACAAGAAGAACATAACCATTGTTCACGATATAGCCCTTCGACACATACGCATGATGACGATTTTAACGTTTGGTCCATGAGAGCCGTGCAGAGTGTTCAGACTCAAAGGCTACCTTGCATTGAGATTGTTCCCAGAGAGCGACCCTAGTTAGGTCAGCTCAAACTTCCACTGACCTCCTTCACCTCCTCCAAAGCCTTCAGTCTACCCTCGAACTGGCCTTTGATCAACCCAAAGGCATTAATACTCAAGGGCAAATGCAACGGGACCTTCTCGCCTTTGTTCGCAACATCGTAGAGCACCCTCGCAACATCTTCCGGCTTCATACCAACACCTTGCTTCAGCCCAGCATCGACATACTTCTGCAAAATCCTCGCCGGCATCTTAGGGTCCGCATATACGGGGTGCGGCATCGTTGTTTTCTTGCTGTGCCCCTCGAATTTCGTCTTGACAGCCGACGGCTCGACAATGCAAAACGAGATACCCCAGTCCTGGCTGACCTCCTTCGCGATGGACTCTGTCCACCCTTCGACAGCGTGTTTAGACGCATGGTAGAAAGCATGACCCGGGAATGCGCAGACACCCGCAACAGAGGATATGTTCATGACCAACCCGCCTCGACCGCCTTCGCGCATACGCGGGAGCGCAGCAGTCGTGGTTCGCACAGTCCCGAAGAAGTTAGTCTCCATGATATCGTGCGACTCGGCCTCGGTTGCGGTCTCGGAGTCACCTGAGAGCGCGTAGCCTGCATTATTGACGACGACGTCAATGTTGCCGAACTGCTCCACGGAGGTCTTGAAGGCACAGCTGACGGCACTAGGCGACCTGACGTCGAGGGCGAGCTTGAGGATGTTGGTGTTGTTGTCGGGGAGGTAGAAAAGATCGCTGGGGTTTCTGGCCGTTGCGATGAGACGATAAGAGGGCTTGCTGGCAATGTGTTGTGCGAGTGCTTTGCCTATGCCGCTGGAACAGCCGGTGATGAACCACGTGGCATCTGCAGGAAGGTAGTATGGCTTTGTGTTGGCTGTAAACATCTCGGCCTCTTTATCAGTGGCAGAAAATTCTTTCGGCTTGCAGCATTAGCGTGTTGCAGTTCGCTTGATGTGTGAGCAGGATGGTTCTATTTGAATATGAGATGAAATGCATATGCTTGAAAGAGCTTCATGCCTGATTTGGTACGTCATCGTTGGTGATAAGCCAAGCTCAAAGTAAATGACACCGAGCAAGTGGTTGTGACGGGATATCGCCATGCCAGTGTGTAAAAAAGGGCTAAAGGGCTACTGGTTGAAGCTTGCCGAAGCTTGTCATTGGGGGATCAACCCGTGGGCGGCCTAAAAGATGACAGTGCTGACCAACTCCCCTGTGGCTGCCGCATGAACAGAGGGATGCGGGGTCAGCACCGTTGTAAAGACCTCGTTGTACGAGGTCTATTCGATGATTGTGAGGCTTCGCGATAGATGACTGAAGGTGGGTCGCATTGCTGTGCTCTATATCTAGAATGTAGACATTCAAAGGCCGTCAGAGGTCGTTGGAAATAGTCATGAAATCTGCCGTAAGATCGTGTCTCGTCCATAGTACAGTTGTCGTCGTTCATGGTTCGTCATGGTTCGTCATGGTTCCTGGATATTAATGATCGTGTCTTTTGTAGTCCTCCCGCTGCTGCTTCTGGTGTCACTATCGACCTCAGTCAACGTGCCCATCCTCGTTAACCCACTCTGTCTCCCCTCACCCATGCGCGCTACCATAGCCTGGATATGTGGATGACTCGGTGGCGGTCTGTGCAAGCTTCTCCTTGGAAGAGGTTCCCTGTCTCTGATCCTCATACGCATACCTTCTTCTGTAGACATGCTTCGATTCTTCCTCGCCACTCCTGTGTATTCTGTTTGGGTCTCTTCTTCCGCCTTTGGCTTTGGACGCATCCACCTCCACAGTTGTCGAGTCTTTGTTGCCCAGACATGGTAGCCGTACTTGGTGGATAAGAAGCCAATGATACTGAAGAATGGCACGCAGATTGCGACAAGTGTGATGGCAAATGGCCAGTATGGCGCAGGTTCTGCGGGCATGTTGGTCATGCCAAAGATGGATGTGACGAATGTGAGAGGCTGTTGAAGCAGTTAGCTTTAGCGATCAATGTCACCAGAGAGGTTTTGGCTTACCATGAAGAACAAGTTGACGATGGTCAACACCTTGATGTTGTAGCCCTGATGCACTGTCACGTCTGCCAACTCGACCGACTTTCTGGACTCTTGAATACTGGTGCCGGAGAAGAGTTGCTCTTGCAAAGTCTCAATCTCATGGCGCCTCTCGTTGTTCTCGCGTTGCAGAATTCGGAGCTCCTTCATCTCACGTTCGAACTGCAGTCTCAGAATACGTAGCCTGCGCTTCCAGTGGTCATTTCTTGGCGACTCCTCGTACAGTGGCCAAAGCGTCTTGCTCTCCCCTTCCCAGACATCATCGGTGAAGGTGTCTTCAAAAGCATCGATCATCGCTTTGATACTATCATTGACATTTCCCAATGCTTGGTGTGCGTAGAAGTAACGTCGCGTCCAAGTGAAGTTCTTGTCTTCGAAAAGTCGCTTTCTACGCGCTTCTTCATCGAACAGAAAGCCAAGAGGTGGAGTGACAAGTTCTGTAATCTGCCGGTAGATTTCATCGTATCGTTTCCGAGCGTCTCGATACTCAGTGAGCAGGGCGTGGAGGAAAGCCTCGGGACCATTGAGATATCGATGGCTGTTCTCAAACGTATACGGATTTCCATTGACGGGGGTAGATTTCCAGTCTGGGAAACATTCGAGTTGGAGTACTTGATATGGAGACCACATATCAGATACGAAGCCGTAGTTGGTTTTCGAACGTCTCGCCCTGTTCCTGACTCTGCGAGGGTTCTCGTCGAATAATGCAAGGGCAACTACGGCACCGCAGCGACTCAAGGGGATGTGACTATCCGAGCTAGAGGTTACTCTGTCGGCGTTCTGCCATTGCATTGGCTTACAATCATCTCCGATGATGGTGTAGTACTCAAATGTGAAGAAGAATGTACGGCGGTGACGTGGATCTTCCTGGAATGCACGGAACATGTGCGCAGATGATGCTTCGGTGCGCACGAGATGCCTGAACAATTCATCCATGTCGAAAGTGTTGTGCAACGTCAGATGCAATGCCCCAAAGAGGACTGGCGAGGGCTCCCTAGCAACGCTTTCGCATACGTTAGCCAAGACCCCATCGATCAACATGGAGATACATACGTAATGCGGCCGGATATTGGCTTATCGCTGCTTTTTCCTATGTCCTACAAGTGTCAGCTTGACGTGGTGCTCTAGCGATCCTGACTGACCCTGAGAGAATGCCATATCTCTGTAGCTTTTGACATTGTGTTATCTGCCGAGCTGACTTCGACGAGCTGGGGAACACCATCTGGACCGACATCGTAGACTCTGTAAAGAGATTAGTATGTGTAACGGGTAAATATCATACACATACTGGAAATGCGAGTAATGGCTGCGATCGTCGGCAGGTCCTGGTCCAAGATGGAATAGATGCGGCTGTTTTGATAGCTTCGCAGGGTCAGACACTAAAGATGCCAGGATATCTCTGCCATGTTCATCCCAATTGTGGGTCCTCAGGTGTTCGCGGAGATGTTCATGGTCAAACGATTGCGATGGCAATTCTGACTGGACGAAGAAGTCGTCCTCGTCATCGCTGCTGTCGTCGGAGAGCGTGGACGTGTCGGCGAAAACGGCATCTCCTCGCTGAGTAGCGTTCCGACGTAACCGTGGGACATCTGAGGGTCCAAAGCTGCCGTTCGATGCGGTTAAGCTTTTCAGTAGTGTGTCGTGTGAGCGCTGAAGCGTCTCTAGCTGCTTGCGAAGCTCATCAAGCTCCCGCGTAGCCATATGCTAATGCGACACCCTCTGTTCTTGAGTGCGATTCGAATTGAAAGGCTGAACAACAGCAGAATTTGGAGGTTGGATCTTGAGAATCTAATCCCGACCCGCCCGCTTAGCTCCGCAGGTTGCCCAGTCTTGCTATCGATGGCATTTTGACTTCCTATCCAATGCCAGTCGATAGCCAAGGCTGATTGTGGGGCATTCAGTGAAGGATCGGGGCAGCGAGTAGCGTTCCGCGCGCCGGTCAGTAACGTTCGTTCATCAGGCTCACCGCTACTTCCGATTGGACATGATGGGCTGTTTTGAGGTCGCGACAACTGGCAAAGGGTTTCATCATCAGTCAACACTCTCTGGTGTCTGTAGAACACGTTGAAGAGCGTCAGTCGCTTTTGACATGTTGTGCGCACAAGAGCGTGCACGCATTAGGCGGGCAGTACGAGGCGAGTTTGCAGGGGATAAATTCTGTAAGCCAACCGGACCGAAGCTGACAAGTCCACGTGATGACACTAGCGTTCTGCCTCTCAAACCTCCGAGAGGAACATGGCGCTGTCATTACAACTTGACGAACATGGGTTCCGTCGCTTTGGCGTCAGATTGTTGATACCTGCACTTCGCAAAGAGATGGAGTGCCATGGGGTGGCTGAAGGATGGTTGCGAAAGGTACTAGTGAATATCAGCTTCTGATTGGCTCTCGAGGGCGGGCGTGCCACCGATAGGCGATGTCGAAATTCCGAAGAGTTCCAGCACACCGACATCTCGATTGTGTCTCCACGGTGCCCCATTCAATATGCCAGCACACAAGGTCCTGCTCTGGGTGACGTTGCCCATCCTACTGGGCGTGATTATCTACCAGATTGGCCTACAGGCTCTTCTACCAACTTCAATACACCAGCACGCTGGGCTTAGAATATTCCGCAGTCTATTCGAAGAAACGCACTGCTACGTTGCCGTCACGACGCTTTCGACTGGCTTACCAAAAGCTGAATGCTTCAGCGTATCAAACGGAAGATTCTCGAGAGTGTTCAAGGATGATCTTATCAAGCAAGACTCATCTTTCGACGCTGTCAAGGAAGCACGCACAGGCTATGCATATCCAGGTCTTTGGGACGGCCACGGTCATCTGATCCAGTTTGGCGAGCTCCTCAACTCAGTGGATCTCTTTGGTTCGAAGTCCATGGCTGAAGTGCAAGATCGGCTTGTACAGTACAAAACCGCTCATCCAGATGAAGGAACCCGCCAGTATTGGATCAGAGGAGTCGGTTGGGATCAGGCCCATTTTGGTGGTGCCTGGCCGGGCACTGTGAGAACTTCCAGTCCTACTGCCGCTCATTGTGTGACTAACAGCCACAAGTCAGACCTTGAGATCGGTGAAGCTTTCAAAGACCAGTATGTCATGCTCGACCGTGTTGACGGTAAGTCATCATAGCATAATTCTGCAAGTATTACATCTGAAAGGTTTAGTACACTGCATCTGGGTGTCAGACAAGGTCCTTGAGCTTCTCCCCTCCCCTTTACCAGAGGTGCCAGCGGGAGGTGAGGTAGTGGCCAAGGGTGTCTTCTGCGACAATGCAATGGACGTAGTCCTGGAATACTATCCCAAACCCGGAAACGCTCGCAAGGCAAAGTTCGTCAAAGATGCCATGGTCGAGCTCAACAAGCTAGGTATCGTTGGAATGCACGATGCCGGCGTTGTTCCACGCGATCTGAAGCTATACGAGGAGCTTTCTAATGATGCGGACTGGACTATAAGGGTCAATGCAATGATCGAGTGTGACATTCGTAACAGTTTCTGTCCAAGCGACGTGAAGAAGGTCAGCACGCCTAACGGCAAGTTTCACGTCCGCAGCGTCAAGCTTTTTGGCGGTACGTATGTATCAAATCTCTCATTTCACGACGACAAGCTAACTTAATCTGGACGGTGCACTCGGTAGCTGGGGTAGCGCTATGATCGATCCGTATAGCGACAAAGAGGCCTCAACAGGCTCTTTACTAGTCAATGCCACAGTGCTTTCCGCCCTGACACAGAATTGGGCAGCTGAAGGGTATCAGGTGAACATCCATGCCATTGGCGTAAGCGATTTCAATGCACCGAAGCTCGAGGCCGAGACTGAACAAAACAGGACCTTGCAAACAGGCTTGCAATCGATGCGTTCGAGATCACGCTGAAGCTTCAATGCTCTGATATCACAAACCTCAAGCAGTGTCAGCAAGAGAAGTTCCGCTTCCGCATCGAGCACGCCCAAATCATTCACCCAGACGACCAGCGCCGCATGTTCGAACTCGGCATAATCCCTTCCATTCAACCCACGCATGCTACCTCGGACATGGGATATGCAGAGTCGCGACTCGGTAAGCAGCGGACAGCAAACGAAGCCTACCGGATGCGCTCAATCCTTCCATTGGGACCGGTCCTTGGAAGCGACTTCCCAGTTGAGCCAGCAAGCATCTTCGAGGGTATGTACGCAGCGACGACCCGCAGAAGCCCTCGAACAGGTCTGGACCCAAGCGGTGGGAAGACTGGCTGGTATCCCGAGGAGACCCTCACAGTCGAGGATGCGCTGAAGGGATTTACGGTCAACCCTGCGATCGGTGCATTCTTAGACGGACAAGTTGGTGTAATCGAAGATGGCGCGTGGGCAGACTGGGTCGTGCTTGATTCACCTTTGGAAGGGATGGATCTCGAAGATCTCCGTCGTGTCACTGTGCGGGAAACGTGGGTAGGCGGCAAGCTTGTCTACCGACGGTCCGGCCACTGAACACGCCAAACGGGCCTCTCGTGCAAGTCCTCCAGAATAAGCATAACAGTGCGACCCGCTGCAGGCGCCTGCCATGTGACTGACGCCGAAGAAGAGAAATACTAGAGTCAAGCTGGGTAGATTAGGGTACACCTGGCCATGGGACCCCAGCCTCGCGTCAGGGGCTTCGACCTAATGCATACAAGTAAAATTTCACCACCTTCTTAACTGCTTCCTTCTTTCTTTAGTCCCCGCCTGTCGAAGATTTGCATGACAGACGTGGGGGTCCATCACGGTGCTCAGTCAGGTCTTGACCAATCAGGTTGCCCGAATTACCCTTTGGATCCCGTTGTGCTGCCTGGCACTGTACGGCAAGGATCTACTCGCAGTAGCAAGCCTCACTACACTCGTGGAGGGGTGTGCTCCACACCTGCGCATCCGTATAAAACTCTTAAAGAGGGGTGCTGACGAGAAGGTCTCACTGCGTATGCTCGAGTTTATATACCAGGGGACAGCTTGATTTTCCTCTTACCCTTCAATTTTTTCAACGACAGTACGAATGGAGTACAAGATGGGCAATGTCTTGGGGAGAGAACAGACGAAACTCAGCGGCCGCACGAGCGTAACTTCGACATCACTACAAACACCACCAAGAACACCTACTTTGAAAGCGACGGCAGCGCAAGCTCTGTCTTTGGAGATTTGCGACATTCATCATGCTTTGTCAGAGCTTCCAGATCTCAGACCAGGAGACAAGATAAATTCACTTCTGACCCGCCTTGTCAACTTGTGTGTTGTGCCCTATAGCACGGACTTTGTCGACTATTTCTTCAACATAGAAGGGATAGACTCATTGTGCAAGAAGCTGCGCCCGCTCTGCGCTGCAGCTGAAGGAGAATTGGAAAGGTTCTGGGCCTCAAAGATTCTGCAAGACTCGATGAAATTGCAAGGTAACTAATCCCATCACTCTCACCCCACCACCCACCTCTCGAAGAAGTAGTCATCCTGACGCTATCTAGCGACGCCAGCGCAAACTAGAGATCTTCTTGCTACATTTCCATATCACCAGAACTATATCGATCTCTCACGCATTGAGTGCGCCACCCTCACCGCCTTCTTCCCTTCGCCAACATCGGCACCTCAGAATATCGCCTTTATTGGTTCTGGGCCACTACCTCTGACCTCACTATGCATACTCAGTATCTACCTAACTGCGCACGTGAACAACATCGATCGCGACACATCAGCGCTCGCTCTCAGCCAGGACCTGTGCTCGAGGTTGGGCTACGCGGACCGTATGAGTTTTACGTACATGGACGTTGGCGTCGAGAAAGAACAAGAGGAGACAAAATGGGCGGACTTTGATGTCGTTTTCTTGGCAGCGTTGGTGGGTATGGACACGTCGTCGAAAATGACTATCCTTGAAGGGCTAGTGAGGAAGCTCAAGCCTGGAACTTTGGTGGTGGCGAGGAGCGCGAAGGGACTGCGGGGTGTCCTGTATCCGGTACGTTGACATATCGTTCTGCTCGTGAGCACTACTGACGTGTAGTAGGCCCTGGAGCTTGGTGAGGAGATGGAAAGAGTTGGTTTGGAGATGCTGCTCGAGGTGCATCCGTGGACCAACGTGGTGAACTCGGTCATTCTGTTCAGGGCCAAGGAGCGATAATATAGATCCATCGATGAGGTAAGGGCCTGTCGAAATAGAGGAGATCAGACCGACTTCTGGAACATCAAATTTGTTACCTCGATACGAGGCTTGGCGGCGGAGAGGTGAACGAGACCATAAACCTTGGCTGATGATAAAGCTGCATTCAAAACTAGCTCCTCACAGTGAGAGGCATGAAGTCTAAATTTGTGGTTCCTCCTGATAATCTCATATCTGTGTAGTGATGTTCCACTCCAAAATGATCTCTGTGTTGCGATCCCGTTGAGTGCGGGTCATAGCTCTGAAAGGGCAAGAGCCTGTCCCCCCATACGCTATACGCGCAATTTGAAATACGCGTAGTCTGTAGTGTCGAGTAGGAATTTGCCGGGATGGCAGTTTGCTCATGTACAGTAGCCCATAGTGAGGCCAAATTGGGAGACGGTGGCATTGTGAACAGATCAAGCTCGCAGGGTTCACTTAATAGCGTTGTTTCGCTCAAGTGTTCATGTATTGACAACTCGTTTTTGAAGTTGGCAGGCGTACCGAGGCTGTGGTATTTCGTCCGCTTGATGTTTTCGTCTTCCGCGACGTCGTTCTTGATATGTATCGACGACCGTTTCCTTGATCTTGTACCAGATCGCTCGTCTTTGATCTGGTCATCAGGACTGTATGGGGAGGATGTTGTAGGGCGCTCGGACAAGGCACTGCCTTGAGAAGTTGACGAAGACATCGCGGTATAGTCGACGGACGATGTCCCGTCGTTTTGGCGAGGACGATGCCGTGTTTCCGGGGGGTGACTAGCCAGTGGTATGGTTAAGCCTTTTTCTTCGAGCAGTCTTTCCAGCAGGGCTATTCGCTCAACAAGTGAGTATACATATGCACGTGAGATGGGCCTGTCAATTGTTAGCAATTTTGCTCTCTGATGGAAAGCATTCAATTCACCTTCGCCTTTCGTCGTCATCTTTAATGATGCAGGCCGTGCTTGCGCGTTCGCATTGGGTACATGTTCTTCTCCCAGAAGGTACTACGCACTGTCCACGAGTCAGAGAGCGGAGCACAGCGCAAGCCAAGCGGACCTACGCGAATGCGCCTGTCACGACACGTCGTGCAGGCCACCGAGGCTCTATGTCGGCGTTTTTTCAGATTCTGCTTGATTTGCGACTCATCCGAAGAAGAATGCTCCTCTTTGATAATCGTTGAAGGCTTCATGTTGAATCTCCTCTTTGTGGCGTGCCGTCACACAGCTGAGACCGTTGATATTGACTTTCGCGTGGAGCCGATGAATGAGAAGAGAGGACTATGTCGACAAAACTGAGAAGCTTCAGAAATTGAACAAGAACGGAGGTTGCGGCCGCGGGTGGCAGGCAGGTGGGTTTATAACAACCTCCGAGCTGCATACAAGCCAAGCCAAGCCCTGATCTGGTCAGACACTTGCATAGGCTACAAGTGGGCATAAGAGTGGGCGGAGATTGTGGAGGCGGGGCCTCTTCCCCCGGACTATCGACAAACATGCAGGTTCGGGATTCAGTAGCCATTTTGAGATTGAGAATGGCGCGAAAGCTTGGTGGAGATGAACAACTCGCGCCATTTGCCTGCTCCTTGCGAATGTACGTGCTTTCAACGTCGCAGCAACTTAAGTTGAGCTTCGATCGAACTGTCTGAAGAGATCTTCGTCTGACGTAACGGGTGAATGGAAATGTTCCGGTAGAAACCCTTGTTCACAACCCTGTCGCAGCAGAGCCGAGAGAGTCGTCGGCTCCGAGAGACGACGGTCGCTTCGATCGCGACTCGGAGAGCAGCTGAGCGCCCCGGCACCAATGATAGCCCGCCATTGCGATGTGACACACGGCTTCGAGGTCATGTTAGTGTGCTGGACTGATGTAGCAAGGCTCGCATGATTCGTGACGGACACACATGCGGGTGTTGCAGGCGACGCTTGTCTGCCAAGAAGCTTCTACCGTGTCCGTGCGCGTGATGCGCGGATTCGCGTGACGCGCGGGCAACACCAAAACACCTCAGCTAAAAATGAGGCTATTGAGCCACGCACAACAGCTGTATATAGATAGTATTATGGTGTTGTAGTAATTAAGCCCTTGCGATTAATTTGTGCTACTTATATTTACTTGGGAGAGTCACGTTGCGGCCGCGGCGTGTGGTTTTAGGTAGGGGAGCTGGGAGAGTCTCTGCAGCGTCGGCACTACGAACATCACGAGTATACACTCGTTTTTGACGCTTGCTTGGCTGAGGAGCTTGTGAAGCTGTTCTCTTGCCTCTTTGGGACAGTTGTAGAGCTTTTGCAGCGTTGCGCTCTTGTTGTTGACGCTCATGTTCAGCCTTACGTTCAGCTATTTTTTGAGCCTTCTCTGCCTTCTTCTTCTCCCGGGCTGCCTTGGCTACTACTGCCGCCTCACGCTTCTCCTGAGCTATCTTCTCCTTGTATAGCTTGTTGGCGTGCCTAAGCTCAGCTATCTCAACTTTTTTAAGCTCCTCTTCCTTCTCTGCTTGTTCCTTTGCCTTCTGATCTTGGCGTGCTTTTTCTACTCTCTTTGGAGAGTAGAATTCAGCTCCCCTATGGTTATTCTTGCAAGCCTCAATTGGGAGAGCCTTGCTCTTCTTCTTGTGCTTCTTCTGAGTCTTAAGAACCTCCTTGAGGCCTAATATCTTATGGTGGAGGACTGAGTTTTGAACTGATATATGGTGCAGCGATTGTCTGATCTTCTTCACATCCTTACTGCCTTAATCCTTGGCCACCTTATGGATGAGAGTCTCTATTTTGAGCCAATCCTCGCCAGAGAGTACTGAATCAGAGCTTCCGTCGGTATTAGAGTGCTTAGGGGTCTCCTTCTTGAATTAATTGAGTATGACGTTGGGTTTAAGGGGTGATATGCCTGTGGCTTGGAAGGACTTGAGAATCAACTCTGGAGTAGATATATTAATCCAGGCCTTCTAGAACAGATGAAAGAAGTCTCCCTTCTTAATTAGGTCTAGTCTCTAGCCGTTGTGAAGGTACGTTGTGAGCTCCTTTGAATATGCAGTTGATTGAGGCTTAAACAGCACTACGTCCAGGGGTTGGAGCGTCTGAGTTAAGTGAGGAGGAAGAATAGCCAGGAGTATCTTATTGTTGTCACAATAATCCAGGAAATCCATTAATATATGAGACCCGTGGCCGTTAAGGATAAGGAGGCGCCATTTTCTCTAAGCTTTAGTCTTAGTGTAGCGATTAAACACCTGTTCAAGCCAGGCAATGGCTAGATTGTTGTTTGTCTATCCTGAGGGTGATGAGCTAACTAGAACAGAGTGTACCCCTGGCTTGATTTCCTCCACCCAGCTCTCTTGGATGGTGTTATTAGCCGACTCATATATAAGCCCGGGCGGCAGCGCTGATCCATCAGCACACACACAAGCTAGGAGCGTCACCCAGGCACGATTGCCATCTTGGAGAGATGCTCTAACCTCCTTCTTCTCCCACATACGTCTGCCGAACACGTGCTTTGTTCTGGTGGTGACTCTAATCATGAAGCCCTTCTCATCTATATTGTACGTATGACGTGGCTCAACGTTATACTCAGCAATCTTATGCTGCAGAAGGTTAAAGTACAACTCATATTTAGTATATGAATCAGCGTTGTGACGTTTGCTGTCCATCCCCGTTGAATATTGACAGATGAGTTTGTTGGAATACTTGTTGATGAAGCGCGTAACCCAGCTCTCAGAGACCTCATTTTGAGCGACAGATGAGGCAAAATTTCGTATCATTTCCCTTGTAGGAGGCAGACGACGAGTATTAAGTATCTCTATATACTTAAGAAGCTCCTGTTCTTGTTGTAGGGTGAGCTGTTGTTGGTTGATGTTCTTAGTAGCTGCATCTGTAGATATTGCCTTGTGCCGCCGCGTTAACGTTGATCGTACAACACTATACTTTTTTGCAATTGCAGTATAGCTAAACTGTCCCCCAGGCTTCAAAGCAGCCAGCTCTTTAAGCGCAGCCTCTAGCGACATCGTGGTGTTGAGTTATGGTGTTGTGAAGTATAGCGCGTATTGGTGTTGCCCGCGCGTCACGCGAATCCGCGCATCACGCGCACGGACACGGTACCGTGTCCGTGCACCCAACGATCGGTAACAGCCAACGATCAGGGAACAACATCTACACCAGATTTCAACGCGTAACAACTCAACCACCATGACAGGAATATCAGATGCTCTTGCAGAGATTGATAATTTAAAGCCTGGCGAAAAACCTATATATACAAAGATTGCAAAAAAACACGGCGTTGATCGCAATACGCTGTCGCGCGCGCACCGAGGCGTGCAGGTCCCCCGACGCGTCGCCAACGAGAGTTAAAAGAAACTCAACAACCAACAGGAGTTGGATCTAGTTAAGTATATACTGCAGTTGTCAGAGCGTCACTTAGCACCCACCAGGCGTATGATACAGAACTTCGCATCCTCAGTTGCCTCACAGCCCTGCTCTGATATGTGGGTTCAGCGCTTCCTCTACCGTCACCACGAGCAATTAAAGTACGCGTGGGTTACCGGCATGGACTCAAATCGTCACAACGCTGAGTCCCAATACAAATATGAGTTGTACTTTCAGCTGCTACAGCAGAAAGTCACTTAATACAACATTCTGCCAGAGAACACCTACAATATGGATGAGAAGGGCTTCGCGATTGGAGTACTGGGCAGGACTAAACGAGTGTTCAGCCGGCGTCAATATAAGAAGAAGGAGGTCAGGCAGGCTCTCCAAGATGGCTCACGTGAGTGGGTGAGCCTGTTGGCAACGATCTGTGCTGATGGTACTGCTCTTCCGCCTGGCATCATCTTTGCGTCAAAGAACTCCACCATACAGAGCCGCTGGGTGGCCGATGTTAACCCAGAAAGGCACTCTATCCACGTCACCTCATCGCCTACTGGATGGACCAACAACGATATAGGATTGGCTTGGCTTGAACAGGTGTTCGATCGATACTCTAAGCCAAAGGCACGGCTGAGGTATCGGCTGTTAGTTGTGGACGGCCATGGGAGTCACCTAACCCAGGATTTTCTCGAATACTGTCACCAGAAGCGTATCATATTGGCAGTGTTGCCACCTCACAGTACCCAGACGCTGCAGCCGTTGGATGTAGTCTGCTTCAAGCCTCTATCGTCTGCCTACTCTAACGAACTTGATGACCACCTCCAGCAGTCTCAGGGCCTCTCTCCACTGTCAAAAGCTGACTTCTTTGCCCTGTTCTGGCCTGCGTGGGTATCTACGTTCACCAAAAACCTCATACTGAAGGCCTTTGAAGCCACCAGCATACACCCCATCAAGCCCGACGTCATCCTCGATAGATTCCGCCACACCACGCCCAGCGACCTAGGATCAAGCTCCTCTGGTTCTTCAGCTTATTCTGCAGAGGACTGGCTTAAAGCTTGTAGTACCCTACGGGTAGAGGTGAAGGATCCACGCAGTGTGGGTGCGCGGAAGCTGGGTCAAACTATCCACCATCTCTCAACTCAACTAGAGCTCGCCCACGACGAGATAAACGGCTTACGTCATAAGCTGCGTCAGAAGAAGAAGCGTCAGAAGCAGCCTAAGAGTCAGTTAGACCTACAGCAACACCAGGAGTATCACGGTGGCGCGATGATGTGGTCTCCTCGGGCCTTCCGTGAGGCACGCGCTCGTATGGCTGTTGCAGAACACGAGAGGCAGAAGGCAGAGCTTGAAAAGCATGAGATGAAGGAGCTAGCTGCTGCTAACAAACTCTATAAAGAGAGGATTGCACAAGAGAAGCGTGAGCAGCGGGCAAGGGAGAAAGAAGAGCGTGACCAGGTCAAGGCCCAAAAGGCAGCTGAAGTGGCTGAACGCAAGGCAGCCAGAGAAGCCCAAAAACGCGATCGCGACGCTGGAAAAAGTGTCCAATTGCCTAATCAGGCAAAGCGCAAAGCCTCAAGTCAATTGCAGCCAAAAAGAGTCAAAAAGCGTGGTGGTGGAGGTGCCCGTAGTCGTACTGTTGCTGCTGAGCCTCCTCCACCACGCCCAACTGTCACCACCCGTAGCGGCCGCACCGCCACTAGATATCGTTAACTTTGTATGAAGAACTTTGTCGCATAGGTCTATATAGTACTCCACTAAAAAACCTCACGATAATTACTTTTGTACGTGGCTCTGTAGCCTCAACTTTGCAATCGCTGTACAGGCTCGGAGCGATCGTTGGTTGTTACCGATCGTTGGATGCACGGACACGGTACCGTGTCCGTGCGCGCAATGCGCGGATTGTCGCAATGCGCCGAACCACCAAAGTACACCTATCATCTCATCTCTACCACAACGCAACGCGATGGAATTAGAGGCAGCCCTTGCAGGGTGTGATACTTTCAAAGATAAAGATCAAATCCCGTGGTCCAAAATTGCAGAAAAGTATGGTGTTGTGCAATCAACGTTGTCACGAAGATACCGACGCGAAACGCAATCGCGCGAAGAGCAAGCAATTGCACAACAAAAGCTTACCCCACAACAAGAGGAGGAACTTGTGAGATATATAGAAGAGCTTACTGGTCGTCATATACCCCCTACACGAGAGATGATTGCCAATTTCGCGTCAGCAGTCACCCAGGAGCCAGTGAGCGAGAGCTGGGTTACTTCATTCATTAACAGGCACGGGATCCATCTCATCTCTCGATACTCAACTGGCATGGACTCTAATCGCCACAACGCTGACTTATACGTCAAGTATAAGTTATACTTCAATCTACTGCAGCATAAGATTGCTGAATATAAGATTGAGCCACGCCATACATACAATATGGATGAGAAGGGCTTCAGGATTGGAGTCACCACTAGAACTAAACACGTGTTTAGCTGGCAGATGTGGGAGAAGGGAGAGGTCAAGGCATCACTCTAAGATGGCGACCGCGCGTGGATCACGTTGCTGGCTTGTGTATGTGGTGATGGATCAGCACTGCCACCGGGTATCCTGTACGAGTCTGCCAACAGCACTATCCAATCGAGCTGGGTTGAAGAGATAGACTTAGGGGTACACTCTGCGTTTGTTTCTTCGACACCCACAGGGTGGACTAACAACAATACAGGCCTTGCCTGGCTTGAACAGGTCTTTGATCGCTTCACTAAGACTAAGGCAAGGAGGAAGTGGAGGCTCTTAATACTAGACGGCCACGGATCACACGTGACGATGGACTTCATTAACTACTGCGATCAGAACAAGATACTCCTAGCTATCTTTCCTCCTCATTCAACTCACACGCTGCAGCCGCTTAATGTGGTCATGTTCAAGCCTCTGTCAACAGCGTACTTAAAAGAGCTCACAACACACCTCCACAATGGCTAAGGGCTGTCAGTTATTAAGAAGAGCGACTTCTTCCACCTGTTCTGGAAGGCCTGGACGAGCACATTCACTCAGGGGTTGATACTCAGGTCCTTCGAAGTAACAGGTATCTCACCCCTTCAGCCCAACGTCATCCTCCAACGCTTTGCCAAGGACACCCCTGAGGCCTCTGACAGCAGCACAAGCTCTTCTTCGGTGTATTCTGGCAAGGACTGGCTCAAAATTGAGACTCTGCTGCGGAAAGTAGTGAGGGATGAGACCAGTAAGGAGCTGAGGAAGATCAGCCGCTCACTCCACCACATCTCAATTCAAAATCAGCTTCTCTACTACGAGAATCAGGGCCTCAAAGAGGTTCTTAAGACTCAGAAGAAGCACAAGAATAAGAGCAAAGCCCTTCAGTTCCAGCCTCGCAAGGACTATCACGGTGGGGCTGAGTTCTACTCTCCTCACCGAGTAGAGAAAGCCCGCCAGTTTGAGAGGGCAAAACAACAAGAAGCAGAGGCAGAAGAGCTTAGAAAAGCAGAGATGGCTGAGCTTAGGCACGCTAACAAGCTATACAAGGAGAAGCTTGCTCAAGAGAAGCGTGAGCAGCGGGCAAGAGAAAAGGAGGAGCGAGATTGGCTGAAAGCTGTGAAGGCTCAAGAAGTAGCTGAACGCAAGGCAGCCAAAGAAGCTCAAAAACGCGATCTTGAGGCCAGAAAAAGTATCCAATTGCCTAATCAGGCTAAGCGCAAGGCTCCAAGTCAATTGCAGCCAAAAACAGTCAAGAAACGTAGTAGTAGAGGTGTGCGTAGTCAAGTTGTTGCTCGTGAGCCATCCCCAACTCCTCCACCTGTATACAACAGCCGTGGCCGCAAAATAGCTCCACGCAAAAAACTGTAGAGATAGAAAGTTTTGCAAGCAACCATTTAGTACTACTCTACAAAATCTCACGATACTATCTATCGTTGGTGGCTCTACAGCCTTATTTCTGCAGGTGCTTGTTGGGGCAGTTCGGCGCATTGCGACAATCCGCGCATTGCGCGCACGGACACGGTATCTGCTACTAACCCGAAAACAGATAACCGACTGCCGAACATCGTAGCCGTTTGTCTCCCAGGCATCTGATACAACAGGCGTGCATGCAGCGATGTAACGGTACTACGGCTGAACCCTGGATCTTCATGAATGTTAAGGGTAGAGCTTCGAGAAGTCGATCGCAATCACTGGTGCAGCACTGCACGAGCGTGGAGCACAGGTAAGTTTCCTCTGAGGTGAACGCCTCTAATCTGCACATTGTCTGTAGTACACTCACAAGGAACGAAAGCTTGCAGCAACAAACTCTGAAGCATTGGTAAAAACGTTAAGTTACGATGTAAAAGGAGGTGGGTGCGTGAAGCAGACCTGCTCGTTCACCAATACCTGGGCAGACACACTGTGCGCTTACATACCCTCCTTCTCCTTGACGGCCTCGCCCATAGCCTGTGCATCGGTCTGATAGGACTTGAACTTCCTTGCAGGAACGCCCTTAATGAACATCTCGTCAAGCTCTTCGTATGTGCGACCAGCAGTCTCGGGTTGGTAGAACCAGAGATAGACCAGGCAGAGAAATGAGAGGCCTCCGAAGATGAAACCCAATCGCCCACCGAGATTCGCTTGATCAGGGTTGAAAAGACTGCATTTAGTCAGCGGGGTGTTGTCTAGAGGCATGCGAGATCCGCGGAGATTATGTCAACTTACTAGGGGAGCACGAACGACCACATGGTCTGCAGCGCGTTCTGCAGCGCCAGACCGATTGCAATGGTCTTGACACGAAGCCGGGAGGTACTAGTCTCGCAGAGGATGGTGTAAGCAGTGGCCCCGATAGTGACATTGTACCACCAGCAGTAGATCAATATCATTGATACTGCACCCTTGAGTGCGGGTATGCTTCCGGCCACTGCGCACCCAGCCATGACAAAGAGGACGACTGTAAGGATAACAAGACCCCAGAATGTAAGATTACGACGACCCATGCGATCGACGAGGTACCAAGACATGACATTGCCGATCAGAGAGAGGACCTGCTGGACGATTTGGAGCTTGAAGGACATCTCGTTAGAAAAACCGACAAGCTGACAATAGTATGTGAAGTAGCTTGCGGCAAAGGCGACGCCTGAAAGTGCTTGGATCGACAGTGGCGCGACGGAGATGATGGTTCGTCTGAGGTTGGATTTTCGGAAGCACTCCAGGTAAGTGACACCCTCGGTCTCCTTCCTGACTTGCTCAAGGGTGTTGTTGATATTCGCCAGCCTCTTCGCACTGGCCTCACCCTTGTAGCCAAGTCCAGCAAGAGCCTTGAGAGCGTGTTCTTGACGATCTTTGGACACGAGCCAAGTTGGCGACTCCGGCATCAAAGGCACAAGGATAGCGGCAATGGCCGCGAAGCCGAATTGAGCGCAGAAGATCGAGCGGTAAGCCCATCGATTGTTGTAGACACCAGTCGTGTTGACAATCAGAGCGACCGTGAGAGGTCCCAGAGTGTAGGCAAGCGCGGTTAGACAGGTCAACATACCGCGAAGGGCGAAGGGAGCAACCTCGCCAATGTATGTGACCGTGACGGAAGCAAGGGCACCAACAACGAAACCATTGAGGAACTTGCCGCCGAAAAACATCTCAGGCGTTGTCGATACAAATTCGATCGTGATCGCGGCGAAAGTGACAACCAGACACAGCATGATGACCATGCGACGTCCGAGCCAATCTGCGAGCTGTCCGCAGCCGAGTGCACCAACGATAGCACTGCTGTCAGTCAGTATGGATACTTCTCAATTGCAAAATCAACTTACGATGCCACGGGAGCACCTTGGAAGGCCGACTGCCAGTTCGCATCGATGACATAGGTTACGGTCCCGTCTGCAGCAGTGGTTGCATGGCCAAAGTCTTTGCGGAACTCTGGAATACCGATAACAGACCCAGCGGCCTGGTTTTCGAAGCTGACAAGAAGCACAACCCAAACAGCATATATGCTCCAAAAGCAAGCCCACGGATATTTGCGGAACGAAGCAAGTTTGCCAACTTCATGGTCTTCTTGGTTGGCAAGATGACCGAGCTGGCTGGTTTCATTCGTCGCCAGATCCACCGGCATGTGCTCGTTGATCTCAACGTTATGAGGCTTATCATCAGCGGCGATGGCCATATCGACGGGCGTGATAGATGATCGGATGGCAGATGGATAAACAAATGTATGAGATAAGTCTCGATGGACTGACCCGAAAACGTGGTTTCTTCAGAGCCGATCGTCAAACTGTGGGTCTGGGGTCGTAGATGCGGGGAGAGATACTTTATATCTGGAGAATTGAAGTCCTCTCGAATCATGCGCCGAGTCACGCAAGCTCCTGCGCCGTCATTTCGATGTCCTGGAACAGGTTGCTGGAGAAAGTGCATGGTCTTCCCCACATCCGACGCTCTGGCGTCGGCTCCCAATGTTGAACCATTCCTCTTTCAGCGTATCTGTGCCTACCGAAATGCTGCCGATTCGTTGCGACACCAGGAGTGCAAGCCCAACGCGCTACTTTGGTGTCCGAGGTTCTGCCAGAGGACAATATGCCGTAGATTTGCCGTCGTTGTCAAGCTAGCAAGCCTTCATCACTCTCTTTCGGGAGATTAGAGGCACCCAGAGATGGCGACTCAAGAGGGTGAAGGATTGATTATGAATACTACACAGGTAATCATGTTAGCCCGCTCCAGGCGGCTACAGGTGCACTTCATGGCTTCGAAGCGAACTCAGCGTGATTCTTGTTAGCTACATGTGAGGGCACAAAAGCCTGGCAACGAGAACAAAATAAGACCAGGATCTTTCGTTCGCAATGATCGTTGTGCTGGCCGAAGACATCACTGGCTGTCGGGATGAAAAAGTCAGTAGCACCACATGGTAGCCCATATTCCACACAACTCCACAGAACGTATGCAGAGCCTCAAGCACGCGCTATTCCCAAAGCGGTCCTTAAAACCAGTTTCGCACACCGTTACAGACGGACTGAGAAGTCGAGTGTTCGGCACTTAGCTCGATCATCGGTAGCGTGAAATTCGCTCGAACATGATGATTATATCGAGGGGGTCACGAGGCTTCTTGACGCCTACAGAATTGATGATGAGCTGTGGAGTAAATCCTGTGCGATGTCAAATGACTCCTGTTTGCACTTCCATACTGTGACAGTAAGTCTGCAGCGGCGGTAGATGGTCTGCGCGCTTGCGCGGTCTCGATGGCGTGTTTTTTCGACGCTGGATCAGCTGAGGCAATCATAGGCATTCGTACCCGTGACTGAAATGGAACTAGTCATAGACCGCCTTGCTCCACTAAGAGCAGGGTTGCTTTTCGAGGAAGGGCTTGTTTGTAATGTATCTACTATTGACGCCTCATGTCTACAATACGTTATCGACCTCGTCGACAATCTGAACCTTGATGCTTCCGTTGCTCAGATCACCACAGGTGTGGAGTGCATCTAGGGCCTTTTCCAGCGGGAATGTGTGGCTGACGAGCTGCTTGAGATCGAGGATACCTCCAGCAAGGCATTGCAGACCTGCGGGCCATGTGTCGCGATATCGATTGATGAATTTGAGATTGATCTGTGATGGTGTCAGTCTCATCACGGAACGGTAGGTTGGGTTCTCACCTCTCCGAGTGACAGATGCATGAATGGCAGGTTGTTCATGATCTCCCTTCCTACACCGATCACCATGACTGTGCCACCTCTCCTCGCAGTGTATGCTGCAGTAACTACGCTGCTCTCAACACCTGTGCATTCGAGGACCACTTCTGGTGCGCCGTACTCTCCAACATGTTCGAAGTTGAAAAGCCTTCGGATCTCATTCGCGTTCCCTTGCGCGTCCAAGTCTCGATTTACTTGGTATGTCGGGGCAGAAGGGACGAATTTCTTCGCGAAAGCTAGCCTCTTTGGTTCTAGGTCTGTGATGACGACGGGGTTTGCGCCGCTTGCTCGTGCTGCTGCGAGGGCGATGAGCCCAATAGGTCCAGCGCCGCAAACAACAACGCCACGACCGAGCGACAGACCTGCTGACTTGATGCCGTGCATGACAACAGACAAAGGCTCGAGTAATGCCCCTTCTGCATAGCTGACATTGTCTGGCAGTTTGTGACACCACCTTGCTGGGTGTGTTTTATACCGCTGAATTGTGCCGTGGTATGGATAGACACCTGCGAACTGGACATCTTCGCAAAGGTTGTAGCGGCCGTCCTGACACAAGAAGCATGTACCGCAGGGTACGCCAGGCTCTACAGCAACTCGATCACCTAGAAAGCTATCAGTACTAATGTTGGTACAGCTGCTGGTGATAAGGTACCTGGCTTAAGGTTCTGAACGCCCTCGCCGCATTGTAGGACAATCCCAGCTGCTTCGTGACCCAAGATACAATCTCCCTCGACGACGAGCGACCCTATCCTGCCTGTTCGCCAGAAGTGAATGTCAGATCTGTGTATGTTAACGATTAGGCCTTCACTTGCTTGGACCATGTACGCACCCGCAAACACCTGTCGCTTTGATGTGTAGGAGAACCTCGCCATGACCGGGCGCATACACAGGCGCGTCTTCTTGCTTCAGATTGTGGTCGGCTGTGACTTGCAGCGACGGGTTCGGCAGTGGCGTCGACAACGTCTTCTTTTCAGTTGATCCGTTCGTGGTCTGTGACGTATGCTTAGCGGACGTCGCGTCGCTTAAGGGAGAATCGAAGATTACTGGCGCCATTATACCTTCGACCAGATCAGAGTGTGCTTTCTGTGCGATGTATATGTAAAAGACGAAATCGCCGCGGCCGCCGAAAGGAGTAGAGACGGCACGTGGAGCGCCCCAGATGCGCAGTTTTCATGCGCACTCGAACGCTACCATCCGGTGGTTGTGTAGCCGAATACATTGCAGCGCATGGCGGGGCCTCGGGAGCTCAGCTCTTGGTGGGGTCGTGGATTTCGGAGGGCTAAATTCGCCTGATCGAGAGTTTGGTGCCTCCGATTACTGCATTCAGCCACACGCCCGCGTTTTGACCAATAGGAATGCGCGGTAGTCCGAGACTCCGCGAACTCGAGCTGTCTCGGATTCCCCAATCGAGAAGTCCATCGCATCTGTGCTAGAGGGATGAACAGAGCAATGTTGCTGTGCTGTCGTCCGGAGCCTTGAAAAGTTCCTGTTATGCTGTCTTTGGGTGGTTTGATCTCTCGCGACCAACACCTATCTTCGTAACCATGCATCTTGCACAGGATACCACACAAGCCAACGGTGCCACTAAGTACGGCAAGAACGTCGCGGAAGGACTGAAGCAAGAGGAGAAGATTGAGCAAGCGGCAGTTCAGAGGCTTACAGACGAACAAGATCATGTCTTGAAGTCGTTCAGATTGCTGATCGCAGACCTCTGCCAGCGATTCAACGGCGGACATCCCGGGTATGTAAACCAGTTGAAGTCACAAGATAAGATACTGAACACTCAAAGAGGTGCAATTGGTATGGCTGCGATAGGTGTAGCACTCTGGAAGTATGTCATGCGATATGCCCCGCACACACCTAATTACTTCAACCGCGATCGTTTTGTTCTGTCGAACGGTGAGATTTTGGACATGCCTTTCTCGAGTAGTGTCGTTGCTGATCATTCATAGGACACACCTGTCTGTTCCAGTACTCGTTCCTCCATCTCACGGGCTACAAAGCCATGAGCTTAGAGCAGCTGAAGTCCTACCATTCTGACCGCGTCGACGCACTGTGCCCCGGCCACCCCGAGATCGAACATGAGGGTATCGAGGTGACAACGGGTCCTCTTGGCCAGGGTGTCGCAAATGCTGTTGGTTTGGCTATGGCAACCAAGAACCTGCAAGCTACCTACAACAAGCCGGATTTCGACGTTGTTTCCAACCATACGTGGTGCATGATTGGTGATGCATGTCTGCAAGAGGGTGTGGCGCTGGAGGCAATCTCCTTCGCCGGTCATCTTAAGCTGAACAACCTGACCATCATCTACGATAACAACCAAGTTACATGCGACGGCAGTGTCGACCTTACAAACACCGAAGACGTGAACATGAAGATGCGGTCGTGTGGATGGGACGTCATTGATATCGAGGATGGCTCTTTCGACATAGAGGGTATTGTTGATGCGCTCAACAGAGCACGAGCCTCCACCGACAAGCCGACCTTCATCAACGTCCGCACCGTCATTGGCCTAGGGAGCGCCGTCGCCGGTGATGCAGTTGCTCACGGGGCTGCTTTCGGTGCCGTTGACGTTGCCAACATGAAGAAGCTGTACGACTTCGACCCCGAAGAGCACTTCGTCATCAGCGACACCGTTCGCAACTTCTTCGAAGACCTCCCGGCGAAGGGTGAAGAGCTGGTTCAGGGATGGGAAAGAACGGTGCAAGAGTATGAGACGAAGTACCCTGAGCTTGGTGCTGAGTTCCGAAATCGCGTGGAGGGTCGGCTGCCAGAGAACTGGAAGGACTTGATCCCCACTTCGTTCCCTGATTCGCCCACAGCCACAAGGAAGTCGTCTGGTCTGGTGTTCAACCCAATCGCCCAGAAGGTCAAGAACTTCATGGTTGGTACTGCCGATCTTTCCCCATCGGTCAACATGATCTGGAAGGACAAAGTTGATTTCCAACATGTAAGCCTCTTTGCACCCTGAGCAATGTCAGTACTCGCTAACGTTTCAAAGCCGGGTTTGAAGACAACATGCGGCATTACTGGCAACTACAGCGGCCGCTACATCCACTATGGAGTACGTGAACACGCCATGTGCGCCATCTCCAACGGATTGGCTGCATTCGCGCCCAACACTTTCATACCCACGACGTCTTCGTTCTTCATGTTTTACCTGTATGCAGCACCCGCAGTTCGCATGGGTGCGCTGCAGCGCCTCCAAGTGATCCACGCGGCCACTCATGACTCCATTGGTATGGGTGAAGATGGCCCTACTCATCAGCCCATCGAGCTGGCCAATCTTTATCGCGCCATGCCAAATTTGCTTTACATCCGTCCAGCCGACAGCGAGGAGACAGCTGGCGCCTGGATTACAGCCATCGAAGCTCAGAACACACCAACCATAATCTCGACTTCACGACACACTTTGCCTCAGCTGTCGCAGACAAAGCGTGATGCGGTAGCAAAGGGCGGTTACGTCATCGAAGAGGTTGAGGATGCCGATGTAACATTGATTGGTGTCGGTGCTGAGCTCTGCCATGCTCTTGACACAGCGAAAGAGCTGAAGGCGAAGAACATTAAGGCTCGTGTTCTCAGCTTCCCATGCCAACGTCTGTTTGACGCTCAGCCAATCGAGTACAAGCGAGACACATTGCGCAGACACAGGGGCATTCCTGCCGTCGTCATCGAGCCGTACGCCCCGAATGGGTGGGAGAGGTATGCTGACGCAGCAGCTTGTGTGAAGCGTTTTGGACACAGTCTGCCCGGTAAAGCCGCGTATAAGTACTTCGGTTTCGATACCCCCGCTTTGGTGCAGAAGGTTGAAGGCTATTTGCAACAGGTCCGTGATGATCCCCTGCTGCGCGGCGAATTTGTCGACTTATGAGGAGATAATGATGATGTCCCTTGAAATGAGTAGAGATTTTGTAGCTTTCAAAAGTAATGACAAGATTTCTGATGACGATTGATCGAGACACGCGCGTCGCGTGAAAAGCGGACCTAAGCCGAATCGCCTTTAGCATCATCACATGACCCTATCGTCTTTCTGTAGTGCATCTCCATCTTCCTCCCTTCCATCGAGGCCGCCTTGGAGATCTGGATAAGCATCCATACATTGCATAGCTGGACAAGATGGCGGATGAGCCGATGAACAAGCGACGCCGCCTTACTGAAGACGACGATGCGCCGACAGCCCATGATGGCAACCAGCATAATCCATTCTTGTCGCCAGACGAAGACCGCACGGGCACCGGATATGGTTTCGAGAATATGGATCCGTTTCTATCACCAGTGACAGCTTCATCTTGGCCCTTCGACGAGTTTGCGCATGATCCGGACTACCTGGCCTCACAGGAAGCATTGCGGTCACTCATGTTTGACACGGCGCGATCAGTCGCACCGACAAGAGCCGGAACTCCAGTGGATCTTGATGAGTCAATAGGAATAGTGAACATCAAACGTGTTCTGGCCGGCGGAAAGAGAGTCTTGTACCTGAAAAATTACATGTCCCAGGTTGCACCATGGGTGAGCGCTCCCTTCTGTCCGTTCGGCTCAGCTTCTGGTCATGATGCGTATTGGAAAAACACATGAAAGTGCAGTACATCCGAGCGCGTGAATGTTCTAGTTTTTGCAGCGTGAAGTGCTGACTTGCCCACAGCTAGACATGTTTGACAGCCAGCGAGCGTTTGGTGTGCAGCTGCCGACACTTGCGAAAGAGTCACCCCCCCTTTTATACGCAATTCTTGCGATCGGCGCGCGCCAACTCGAGCGAAGAACCAAAATTCAGTCGTCTTTTGATAGCCTGGAGTTGTACCAGGAAGCCATCCGGCTATTGACGCCATTATTGCAGGCCCGGGATGTCCACGTCATTGCAGCCTGTGTTATCTTGTGTTGTCTGGAAATGTTCTCAGCCAGTGCTCAGGATTGGCGGCATCACTTAGAGGGTTGCGCCGCTGTGTTTGAGGCTTTTGGGGTCAATGGGTTTAGTGGCGATGTGCTACAGGCCATTTTCTGGTGTTACGCACGCATGGGTAAGTGACTCGCGAACAGTTGTAAGGATGATCGATTGACATGTCTAGATGTATGTGGGGCTCTCATATCTGATGGTACTGAAAGCACACTACTGAAGCCTTCGGAGTGGTTGCCACTTGGTGTTGCAGAGGAAGAAGCCGAAGCGCTTTTCCGGAGCTCGAAAGCTCCAGACATGTACGCCAATCACGCTGTCTATCTGTGTGCTAAGACGTGCGAACTGGTGTCCGATCGCAACAAGTATACGGAACTAGGCACAGAGAACGGTTGCAATGCTGAGCAATTCCAAGCGCGCTCCGTGCGACTGTGGGAACAGCTCGCTAGCTGGTCTCTGCACCGCCCACCCGAGATGCAAGCTGTCGAGACAACCAACTCGACACCATTTCCTCATGTCTTCTTTGCGCACTGGGCCGCGATATCTTCTAACCAGCTATACCACACATCCTGCGTTTTGCTGCTCAACAGCAATCCAGAGTTGAGGGCGTCGTTACCACACACAGCGACCACGTCCGTCATGTGGCACGTAAAGCGCATATGTGGTATCAGCTTGGCAAACCCACACGAGGGCTGCCTCAACAATGCAATTCAACCACTCTGGATAGCTGGCCGCTTGTTAAGTCATTCCTCCGAACAGGCCCTGGTTGTCAAGACCATCCGACACATCGAGGTCTTGACTGGCTGGACTGCCACATGGCGCATACGCGACCTGGAAAGCACATGGGGCTACAAGGTCAGGGGTGAGGTTTGAGAACTTCCAGCAGCTCCCCTCTCGTCACCACGCATCGGCGATTTCCCATTCGTTCTTTAATTGGTCAACATATGGATCAATTTTCCACCCAGTCAATAGCTGCACAGATTGCAGTATGTGGAGTATGGCACTGTGCTGACTCGTATGAGTCGCTGTGCGGCCTGCGATGATAACGGATGCAACGAGACACGGATCCCACCATCCTGGTCTGTCGTTCTGAATAGCAATGCCACAGATGCGATGCGCATGCCACAAAGTCGACATTGAGGGCGTATTCTGACTCGGCTTGTTTGCGAATCGAGGCTTGTTCTGCAGCAGCAGAAGCATGCCGGTGTGGTAGAGCTGGTTCGCGAGTAACGCAGCACCACTCGTGAATACGATTGTAGGAAAATCATTTTCGGTCAACATGCCATCTTTGGGGTATAATTCGATGATCGGTTGAAAAGCCTGCGACCGATGCATGTACCAGTGAGCGAAGCCTTGCACGAGTGCCTTCCACACTTCGACTCGGTTCAGCCCGTAACGGTGCTGAAGCCAGCGATCTTCGTCACCCCGAGCGAACATGGCCGAATCAACACATAGTGCGATGGAATCAAAGGCACACTGCGCGATGGAATCCTCTACCTTGTACCGTCCGGACTGCCCGTCATGGAAAGGAAGTGAGATTCGACGTGCGCCACCCATGAGGGCGTGGCTTAGCTCTGCAAAGAGTCAGTTCGCCATATTGAAATTTCAGGGGTTTACTATACCCAGTCTGACCGAGACCCAGTATGCACAGGCGTGCATGTTGTTGTGCCCTAGCTCGAGCAGAAGTGTCTCAATGACATGCGATCGACGGTTTTGCTGTTCCTGTCTGCTCCAACTTGCAGCAAGATCGGGGATCACCTCATTTAGTAAGTCTAGCACGCCCACCATCGCTTCTACGTTGAAGCTTGGGTCAGCGGCGTCATTTGCAGCTTCCAACGAAGGGGTTTTATCAGCGTTGAGGTTGTCTTCCAACCACGCTATGCTCGACGACGCTGCGGCTAGTTGCAGTATGCAAGTGCGCAACCTTGGCACCCACCTCGAGATCGTGAGAAGCTCCACGCCAAAGTGCTGATTGGCGTCGCAGATGTCGAGCCATGGGGCTATGTTGTATCTGTAGATCTTCAGCAGCTCAAGTTTCGGCCCGGCAGCTCCCAAATCGAACAGCGAGTCTTTCGGAGATCTTTTCTCATCTATCCTCGAAGCTTCATGAGAGTGGTGAAGGCCGCCAGTAACGCCGAAGTTCCGAAAGTCCGGTGACAGTCCAGACAGACTGCGGCTAACACCGTCATAGCTCAGCGTAGGTTGATGAGTCGATCTTGTTTGATACATCTTAAGTACCCTTTGGGAGCCGTCCGCATTTGAGACAGGACTTGCATCTTCTACTCCTGCAAAGTCAAATGTGGAAATCTCCTGCCCCTGATTGATGACTGAGGCAGATGCGAAGTCCACGTCCGGATTGGAAACCGAAGTCGAGCCAAGCGCCAACAGACCGTGCAAGGCAAACTCGTAGCTGGTAGGCGGAGGTGTGTTACGGGGAAAGATATGAGGGGTAGCTTTTACCAATGCTCGCTCTGAACGACTGATCGATTGCTTTGCAGCCGGCGGCTGCGCGATGGAATCCCTGGGCAGATGCTCACTCGATGGACATGATTCAATGGCTCTCTGTAAGGCTGTCTCCTCTGCATCATCCCCATCGAACTGATAGCGTCAGTATTCGCTAAGATCTTGTTCTGGGATCTCAGATTATCTGAGTACCACGTGGGTGCGCGTCTGCAGTGAATCCAGAATCGTCACACAAGACCGAAAGGCGTCATCGTCAACCGCCACCAGCAGTAATGCTACATTTCAGACTTCCCGATCAAGGTCACTTACACGGATGCTGGCATACTGCACGTCATTTTTCACCTCTGGCGTGAAATTGTGCTTTCCGAGTATCTGAAATGCCGCAGCATATCGACATTCGAACCCTTTTGATATGCAGTTTTGACAGGTTGGTTTGCCTTCATCGCCTGTCTTGTGTCACGCCAGGTTCTGTTGAGCATCTGCGGCGAACACTTACACTTTCGTCGTCTTTTTGATGTTACACTAGATTCTTTCAGGCTCATGTCTCAACTCACCGATTGCGACAGGTCAAGCACCCAGTCCGGGATCTCTTCGGACGCACACTGGCAGGGTTGTCTGCACCTTCGGCAGGAGCCGATGCTGAGCCGTCCATCGGCATCCGGTGTGTTGCTGTTTCCCAATTGTCGGAGGGTTCTGCAGACTGTTTATTGCAACTGCTATCCTCGGTAAATCTACGCACCCGCCGCTCCCGGAGTTGTGCCTGCCAGCCCCGCACGTGGAGCAAGGGCAAAACTCCGGCAGTGGCTTCCATTTCCCGATCCGGATGCCACGTGAAGATAGAGAACGCAATACTATCCAAGGAATCGCGATATAGATAGAGTCCATCGTCGGTATGGCGGTCCTTCGCCATCGAAAACACGATCTTCCGCTTTGACTCGAAGATAATGTCTCACCAAACCGTCAAGCTTGCCTCTGGCTACCAGATGCCCCTCGTGGGTTTTGGTCTCTGGAAGGTGCCAAAAGATACTGCGGCAGATACCGTATACAACGCCATCAAGTCCGGTTACAGGCTCTTCGACGGAGCATATGACTATCAGAATGAGAAGGAAGCTGGAGAAGGCATCAAGCGCGCCATTGATGAAGGCCTCGTGAAGCGCGAAGACGTCTTCATCACAACGAAGCTATGGAACAACTATCACGCCAAAGAGCACGCACTGCCGATGATCAAAGCACAAAATGAGTCTTGGGGGCTAGGATATATCGATCTTTTGTTGATACACTTCCCTTCTGCGCTCGAGTACGTAAATCCAGAGGAAATGCGGTATCCCGGGTGGTGGTTGGCAGATGGTAAGCAAGCCAATATTCTAGCTCCACCACAAGGCTGATGTGGTACAGGTAAAACCGTCAAACCGGCCAAGGTATCCAACCGCGAAACCTGGGAGTCACTGGAGGCAGCCGTTGACCAAGGAATTGCTCGCTCCATCGGTGTCAGCAACTTTCAGGGCCAGAGTCTTTACGATCTCTTCACTTACAACAAGCATCCTGTCTCATCCCTGCAAATCGAACACCACCCATATCTCACACAGCCTGGGCTCGTTCGATTAGCTCAAACCCATGACATCGTGGTCACGGCGTACTCCTCCTTTGGCCCTCAGTCATTTTTAGAATTGCCTCCCGCTTTCCGTGAGCGTGCCGCAGGACTTCCGCCTCTGTTCGATTCAGATGTAATCAAGAGCATTGCTGCGAAGCACAACAGGACACCCTCACAGGTTCTACTTCGCTTCGCGACACAAAGGTCCGTGCTACTTGGTGTCTGGTGTTGCCAAAGCTGACAATCATGCAGGAACATCGCAGTGATACCCAAATCCAACAACAAGGACCGTCTTGCGCAGAACCTTGACGTCACGAGCTTCGATCTGTCGCCAGAGGACATTGATGCGATATTGGCACTGGACCGGGGATTGAGATTTAACGACCCTGGCTTCTACTTGAAGGATTACCCTCTACACATCTTTGACTAAGTATAGCCAATACAAGCACCTTGGGCAGGAAGACACATCGGCGTCTGCTGTGATGCGAAAACCGTCTGTGTGATTTCTCGCCGTAGTGTCCACTTGCTGACAAACCCAACCCTGCATCCTTGCAACAAGTTGGGCGCCTGATCTTTAGCGTGTCAGCACAACTACAGTGCACGTCCCAAAATCTCCTGCTTGAGAAAGGTTGATGCCACGAAACCTTTCCGACCATGCGACGTTGCTAGTTGCAGCTTGCAGAGGCTACGATTGGGAGTCAGAGTCGGACTGATGACGTGGCGGCAGATTATCAACAACACCAGAATGTCTCCGTGCTGACACTCGAAGTGCACATAAGAAGACGAGCACCCTTGAAAGATTCTGACGCCAAATCGAACGCTCAAACTCAGCAAGCATTAACCGCGGAGATTCTCACAAGAGCACGACATGGCAGACGTAGCTCGCACTACAGCGGCGACACGCTTCGCAAGCTTCGACATCCACGAAACGTCCTACAAGAGCATCGGTAGCTTCGACATCTCAGTCGCGGTATTGATCCCCAAGAACATTAACCCTGGCAGGCATTCGGTCCATGTGAAATGGCATGGTGGCGGCTTGATTTCGGGCGATGCGCTTTTGCAAGACTGGTTCTCCAACTACCTTGTCTCGTTCACACATCGCACATCGTCCATCGTGGTTCTGCCAAACTACCGCTTCGTTCCAGAACACTCAGGCGCGGAC
This sequence comes from Didymella pinodella, assembly GCA_039634465.1. Taxonomy (NCBI): domain Eukaryota; kingdom Fungi; phylum Ascomycota; class Dothideomycetes; order Pleosporales; family Didymellaceae; genus Didymella; species Didymella pinodella. Next base: position 1,543,817 of record CP113352.1, read on the forward strand.
ATCCTTGAAGACGTTCGGGACTTCTGGGCGTGGATCGATCGAGATCTTGGAAGGTTCGTGCAGAATGCGGCGTCCGGTGTGGAAATCAATCTCGACCAATTGCTGGTCAGTGGTGATAGCTCAGGCGGCTGGCATGCTTTGCACTCTATATTTGAATTGCCGGAGGGTCGCATCAAGGCTTTGCTTCTACTCTACCCCATGGTCAAGAAGTGGTGCAAGAGCAAGGAGTTACTGAGAGAATGGGGTCAACCAACTCCAAATGAGGAAGTTATTGACAGGCATCTCGCGCAAGTGCCTGAGGGCAGCGTTGCCTCTAGTGACAGATATCTTAGAAGAGAAGAACTTGCTGATGCGTTCTCGGCGAACAAGCATCGATGGGACATGGCATTCGGCACGGACAAGACACTGCATCCGATTGAGAGGTTGCGTGAGAGAAGCGTCTTCCCGCCAACTTTGATCTTACATGGAGATGCCGACAAGAGCGTCAATCCGGAAGATTGCAAGGACTTCGTACGGGGAATTGAGGAGGTGTTTGGACCTGCAGGTCGTAAGAACATTCATTTTGTCTTGAGAAAAGGAGAAGAACATGGATTCGAAATTGAGTTCGCTGAACAGGATGAGCCATGGCTTGCGGAGGAGTTGCAATGGCTTGAGAAAGTGTGGCTTCAATAGGAGGCCGTCGATGCAATCTCAATTCGCTTTGGAAAAATGACAGATTAGACTTGATTCAAGGATGAATTCGTCAAGAGATGAACATGTGATCCATAATGTTGACGCATTCCGGGGGGAGCAGGCTCGTCGCTCACGTAAAGAAGGCGGGGTTTTGTGTGGCACGGTCGCCCCTGCCTACCGTACGCGCGAGCCTCGCTCGTTGTGCGGAGCTCAACAGCGGTTGGCCTGCGCCGAACGTACGCGCTCCTCTTTCCATACAGGCCAAGGATGACAGAATTATACAAGTTCGTGTACGACGACTCCGTCGCGGACTTTGCAGTGTCTAAAGCTGCTTATCTGGATGCTCATTCTGGTGCAGCTTTCACCCTCGTCGCAATAGCTGCGCTGGTCCTGGATTCAAGTCTTTCGGAGCCCCGCGTTCTCCTCCTTCAGCGCGCTGCCAGCGATTCCTATCCCGGTAAATGGGAGCCTCCAGGTGGAGCTGTGGACGACGAGGATTTGAGCATCTTGCATGCGGCTGCACGCGAACTGTGGGAGGAGACTGGCCTTCAAGCCTCTCACATCGGTGGACTGGTTGGTGATCCTCAGATCTTCCCCCGGAGCAACGGCGATAAGATCTGTCAATTCACCTTTGCTATGCATGTGCCAAGCGATAACGGGTCTGTTTTGGCAGTAACATTGGATCCAAAGGAGCACCAAGCGCACGTGTGGGCTAGCGAAGCTGAGGTCAAAGCAGGGCGCATCGGCGATGTACAATTGGAGTTCACTCGAAATCATGTCAAAGACACAATGCTGTCCGCATTCTCTCACACATGATGAGCTGGGATCTACGTGGTCATGGGACAGAGAGACCAAGAGCTGATATCTATAAGTAAGGACTAGTTAGACGGAGTGCCTCCTTCGATTTCAAGCCCACCATAACGTCTCACAATGTGCTTGCTTACTCCAGGCGATAACCTTGTGCCTTGCCATTCGAAGGTCATTATCGACTGCGTGATTATGGCAGATCAGTTCACTCTCAATGCGGAGCATACGACCAACTGGGCTGAGGGTGTGGAGGAGCTGAAAGTGTCGCTTAACATTATGGGGAGAGATAACACACGGTCAAGGGCAGCAAGAGCGAGGATATGAAGGGTTTTGGCAAGATTCCGATCAATTTGAAAGACGATGTCAAGGCTGACCATCGCCGCGACTCGACACAGATGTGCTCCGCAGCGTGAGTGTATATCTGCCTGCTCAAGTCATTGTGTGCTGTCAGCTATGATCAATAGTGGTCCACACGCAAGTGGCTGCGACGTACGAACGGGAAAGTGACCCAAAATCGTGTGCATACGGTCCCTACGTTCGTGGAATGCAGACAACGCAACCGCTGCGGTTCGAACATGAATTCGAAACAGTTCGCGCGATGCGGTCTTTCATCCAACTCAATCGAACGCTGAAACAAGAACGAGGTGTTCTGAGTAAAGATATCGAGCCTGGAGTGTGGTTTGTAATGTCTGTCAAGTTTTCCGTTTCAATATATCGTAATGATTACAAGCCTAATATCAAGCCAAATTCAAGTACAAGCATAAGCAGAAAATTCAGAGATACCCAGGCTTTTTTCAAACCTTGCCGGCAACAAACGCACCCGCAGTCGGCGCATCCTGTTGGTAGTTGAGATGGGCCGCAGTGATCGAAGCACCACCCTCGCAAATATTGTCGCCAGAATGGCAGATAGTGAGCGTCTTAGACGTAGCAATCTGGCCAAAGGATTGTCCACGCTTCGGGTCTCCAAAGACAACAACAGCAGCGACGCGCGCTGCGTTGGCGGCAGAAGTGCCTCGAGCGGCGTTGTGGACGAGTTGCGCGCCCTGAGAGTAGCCCGCGAGAACGATCTTGGTGTTGGGGCAGCGGGTCGCAGTCTGTAGAACGTCAGTCGCCTCCTTTTTCTAACAACGTTGTGGGTTTTGAGGCTGGACTTACGGTGCTGATCAGGTTGGTCATAGTCGTGCTGCCCGTCGCGTCTCCACCCTGAAGGAACCCAGCAACACTGGCGGAGTACGTCACGCCCTGAATTGCGAGCCGACTGATTCCGCCTACGCGGCTAGCGATCTGGTTGAAAAAGAGAGGGCCGACGGCGGCGGAGTCACCGACATTGCCCGCCTGGTTGGTGCCGCGGGCGTAGATTACACTGATGGGGCGGCACGCTGTACCGTCGGTGAGTTGGTTGTAGGTGCTGCTGGTGTACTGGCGTTTGGAGAGGGCGTGCTCCTCGGGGCTGAGGTTGCTGGAGAGAAGCTCCGTGACGGGGAAGGCTTCTGCGTCGGCTGCAGGAGCTGGGGCTGCGAGAGCGCTGGAGAGAAGGGCGAAAGACAGGAGCGTGAGCTTCATGTTGAATAGCGAGCTGGTTCGTGAACCTGTGATGCGAAAGATGCGGAAGCGACTGATCTGGCGGCCTGGAGCTTCAATGGGAGATGGTTGTAGGACGTACTTAAGTTCCTGCTGGATGCAGTCATTTACCGCAAGTCCGGAATCGTCCAGTTTGTCAATGCTTGAACAGTAGGTGCCCAGCTGTGCGGCTCTGCCTCCTGCCGCATCTGCTACGTTGCCGATATCAAGGACCTTGCGTACTTTGGATCAACTCCTGAACAGAGCAGAAAAAGCGACATTGGGTTCGCTTAGATGCAGCTGATTGTTTTGCGTTCGACTGTGCACGAATCTCATGCCTGTTTCGTTCGATCACCTGGCGCAGCACATGAATCGCAATCTGGAGCATTGCTTGTGTATGGTCGCTGACCAGCCCATGGCTCTTGACCTGCTGAAGGAGGTTAGCTTAGCCGTCTGACTACCGCGAGCATGGGGGATCGACGTTCACCCGAACCGGAAGGAGCGACGGCACCGTTACGGTCTTGCCTTTTCGAGAATAATCAGCGACGCTACCCCGCGATCGTTGAACATGATGAATGTGCCTGGCGGTTAATTGACAAGATCGTAGATCGAAGGAAAACCGGCGGGAATGAGTCGTGGCGAGCTCGTGGCCGCACGGTCGCTCGACCTTTAATTCCAGAAGCACACGATGCGGGCCTCTATGCTCTCTCTGGGAGGCTTGTGATCGGTTTCTGGTAGTTTGATCGCTGTATGTGGACATCGCCAGCCCGGCTTGCTCTGGTCGGTATCATGTCCTTTGAAGACGACGATCTCGTCTGGTGTCATCTCGGACATGTAATACCACTGATGCTGCTGCTCCTCTTCTGCGTGACTCAATATATAGTTTCCTGACTTCACCCCACTTCTGAATTCCCGCAACCGAAGCTGGTAGTCACTGCCTGGGACTGTGGAAGCATCGCATACGGCGAGAGGGTCCTTGTTTATGGTCTTCAAAGGTCGCCAGGCACCAAGATAAGCGTAACGTGAGCTCGATTCGTACAGTGAGGCAATGTCAGGAGGCAGTTTGAGCTCCTGCTTGGTGCCTTCGAGAAAATTGAGGTTCCCGCAATAGTCGACGTGTGGATGACCAGCAGGTATGTCTTGCCAGCGACCGTAAGAGTCAAGCTTGCCTTTGTCAGCCGGCGACGAGTGTGCTCGAACAACATGATTGAAGACAAATGCAATGTTTGCGCCAGTCCTGTAATCGTCAGTGATTTTACGTAATTGCCGTCACGTGGGACTGTGTGTGCAGTGCAGCGTACAGGCTCTTTGCCAGTTCCACTAGTTCTGGATAGTAGCGCTGACATATCTCTTTCTCTGTGCTGGAACTGTCAACTCTCTCTTTTGGACTTAGATTTACAAATGTGAAGCCGTTGGTCTCTAGATTAAACGCATGCTGAGTATGACGAACATCATGGATGATCATAGATCGAGTGTGCTCGTCGCCAATTCCCAGATAGCGCTTCTGCCATGCCGTCGTAGGTATAGGTACGCCTGAAGCTGAGAAGTAATTGATATCTGCAATGACATCGCCCTTCATCCTCGGTTCTGACTATGGTCGCATAGATGGTTGTGCAAACGCAGTTGCGATCCTGTCCTTTACTCATTCAACAAGGCTTCATGTGAGCGGGGTCAGCGGATCCGCGGAGAGCCACGTGTGAGGGGTCAGCCTCGTGCAAGTCGCTAAATCCTCTGCGCGGCCTGTCTGTGTCGAAGCCTTCTACGCAAAATGGGTTGCTCATGACGTCGTTGGTGCAACGCGTCGACTCTGAAACACCTTCTATCGGGGCAGGCTGCCCGGCAGCTCAACCCGAACGGCGCAACGAGTCTCACAGTCTGGCTTTTTGCGAGGCCCCGTGTCTTCAAAGCGACAAGGAGAGTGCCGGTGGACAAAACAATATGGTGGACACGACCGGTGGGCGGCGTGGGACCACATCATCACGTGACTGCGTCAGGGCTGGTTGCAGCTGGTCGTGGTTGCCCTGGTTGTCATGGGCAACGAGGCGTTTTGAGTGCACGAACTTGGAGCACCGTCACCACACAACATTCCGCAACCACGCCCACGGCCACCGCATCCACTTCGAGGGGCAGTTGCGCTGCATTTCTGGACTACTAACATATCTAGAGCGCAAACATGGCGAGCGCTGGCGCCTCGTCCATTTCGGTCACTGTACGCGTTCGTCCATTCACTATACGCGAAGCTGCGCAGCTCACAAAGACCGACGATTCGACACTGTTCCTCGGAGATGGCTCGCTCGCCGCAGCGCCCACACCACGGATAAGCTCCAAGGGGGGCATTCGGCCTGTCATCAAGGTTCTTGACGAACGCTGCCTGTACGCTGCTTAGATCTCAGAAAACGATGCATTGGATACTAATGTGCATGCAGCATCTTCGACCCTCCAGAAGACAATCCAGTACATAGGGCCGGTCGTTCATACGCCCCACAAGGCAAGCGTGTGAAGGATCAGACGTTCGCTTTCGACAGGGTCTTCGACGACACCACGTCACAGGCTGACATCTACGAGTCGACCGCAAAGCCATTGCTTGATAATGTGCTCGACGGATATAATGCAACTGTCTTTGCATATGGTGCCACGGGATGCGGAAAGACACATACCATCACGTATGTGGAGGCTTATCTATACCCAAGAAGGACGCTGACCGTCATTGCAGTGGAACACCGAGTGATCCTGGTATCATCTTCTTGACGATGCAGGAATTGTTCGAGAAGATCAATGAGCGGTCCGAGGAGAAGGTCACAGAGGTCACACTGTCTTACTTGGAAATCTACAATGAGACCATCCGTGATCTTTTGGTAGAAGGTGGCAGTAAGACTTCCCTGATGCTGCGAGAAGACTCCAACCAGGCAGTCTCGGTAGCAGGGTTGACCAGCCATCGACCTTCAGATGTGAGAAGTGGAGCACCCGCAAGTAAGATCAAGCGTCTGACAGGTATCAGGTCAACGAAGTCATGGAGATGATCGTCCGCGGTAACGATCTACGAACAATGTCTCCCACCGAAGCCAATGCGACCTCGTCTCGCTCGCACGCTGTTCTACAGATCAACGTGTCTTCGAAAGACCGCAATGCTTCCGTAAACGAACCACACACAATGGCCACCCTCAGCATCATCGATTTGGCGGGTAGCGAGCGTGCCAGTGCGACAAAGAACAGAGGCGCACGTCTGACCGAGGGCGCAAACATCAACAAATCCTTGCTGGCATTGGGGAGCTGCATCAACGCCTTGTGTGATGTTCGGAAGCACAACCATATCCCATACCGAAACTCGAAGCTTACGCGGTTACTCAAATTTTCACTTGGTGGGAATTGTAAGACCGTCATGATCGTCTGTGTGAGTCCGTCGAGTGTCCACTTTGACGAGACACAGAACACCCTCCGATATGCCAACCGCGCGAAGAACATCCAGACCAAAGTCACGAAGAACGTTTTTAATGTGAATCGTCACGTCAAGGACTACCTAAAGAAGATAGACGAGCAGAGGGCGTTGATTGATGAGTTGATGAGGAAGCAGAAGGACTCGGACGGTGCATCCCTGGCCAAGTTCCAGAAGCAGAATGAGAAGAAGGAGGGCATAATGCGAGACGCCTTTATACGGCTGAGGCAGGCCTATGCTGACTCAGATACCGATCGCAGGGAGAGGCTGAACATCATGAGGACGTTAAAGCATACCGAAAAGCGCATCTCGTTGGTTTCTGCATGGGTCGCAGCATTCGACACGGTCTGCGAGATGCGTGAGAACGAGGAGATGCCGACACAGATCACTGCAATGAGAGATACAGCCATCGGTATTTCAGCAGAGCTTGAACAATCCCGACAACACCATCACAGGCGCCTCGAACGATCCACATGGACCTCAAAGCTCGACACTGCGCTCAACTTCGGCCTAAGACAACTGACAGAATTGGATGGAACCACTGACGGACCCGACGCCGCGAACTTAACACGGGAGTACCAAATATTGAAATCTAATGCCGAGCGCGAGGTTCTGAGTGTCCTATTGGAGCAAGAAAGAGGGGGCGATGCGGCCACCGTGCAGGTGCTCGTGCAGGCTCACATCGAGACTGTAGCTATCTTGAGCCAGATCACGCAGATGGATGAGACTCAAGCAGTGGAGACCGCTAGGAAGCTCCTGGCCAAGATCATGAATGCTTGTACCAGCGCAACTGCTCAGGTCATTCGACCAGACGGCGGTCTGCCTGTAACAGAGTTCTTTGCTCCTAGCCACAAGGGAACGCCAAAAAGACGGAAGCCTGTCAATGTTCTGGGACCTTCGCCCGTGAAATCAATACCCATGCCATCGTTCGCAGACGCTCCGCATCTCACATCCTCACCCATGAAGGGCTCGCCACGACGAAAGAAGATGGTTGCAGTCAAAAAGGGTGTCCAGTTTTCGCCCGTCAAGAAGAGGCCAACATCACCATCAAAGGCCAAGCGTGGTGTCCGTTGGCGTGACGACAACGAGAATGGTACCCTGGCAGACTTCAAGACACCAGAACACGTTGAGTCTACCCCGACGAATTCCTCACTTGACATGCCGCCTCCGGCCTTCTCGGCATACGTCCCCGAGCCTGTCGCTACTGATGCTGGATCGTCGCCTATACCAGCGCCACCAACAACTTCTTTGGACATCAAGCCTCGCTCCGCCTCGAGTCGCTTCGCAGCAGGCTTCCTTACAAAGAAATCCGATGGCTCGCCGATGTCGATCAGGAACGCCTACGGCTCGGATCCCGATACCTCTCCCCTTCGTGAGATCGGGACGAACACAGTTCGTGCTTCGGCATTGAGCAGTGTAGAGCTTGCTTCAGAAGTTCCGAACATTGCGAACGACAGTGGATGCAGTTCTGCCGCTGAAGAAGATGGATGGTCAGTTGATCCGTCAGAGGCAAACCAGATTCGGACGGCTATCAAGCGCCGCTCTTCTACGACGAAGGCCGTGCCGGCAAACAGGACGCAACGACACCGGAGCCCTAGCAACACCTCATCTAGTCCGCCGAATGAGAACAGCATCTCAGCCAGCGCTGCGCGTCGCATGGTGAAGAACAACCATGAAGGCGAGTGGAAGCCCAGCGTTCTCAGCCCTCGTTCTGCACCCATTGTTAAGGGCGCTGCGCGTCGCACGACTGTCGCAGTATCTGGCGAGGACCGACCCACAAGTGGCACTCTCAACCGCGCGCCAATACGCGTCGTTAGCAACTCCTCAGTCCGGGGCAGTCTTGCACCGGGTGCTAAGGGTGTTTGGCGCTGATCACATTTTTCTTCCTTCTTATGCTAATGTTGGTCCAGAGAAGTGGAGCTTCTAATATTTTATCAGCATTTTCGTTTTGCATAAGGTCGGTTATCTACTCACTGTGGCATTTCGGTTTTCTCGGCTGGGCATTGCGGCGTTGCTGCTCAATAAAGCTGCAAACAAATCGTCTCAAAGCATCATTAGATACACGGTTGGCTCTCTTGGGTTGGGAGTGGCATAGTCTGCCTATGGCAACTTTCCACTGGCGTTTAGCTTGCTCTCTACGTATGGTCTTCTTGCATCCTTTCTTCGACTCGTTTCGCAGAGACTGTTGCCCTTTCGCAAGTCTTTTATAACATAATCATCCTCACGACATCAATGACCTGTTCAAATGAACCTATAGCTTCGCACTCGCAACGCTCTTCTGAGACAAGTACGTAACAGCTAGACTTACCGAGCTCCATCGCGAGCCTTTTCATTCAACCTACTTCTGTATTCTCGACCTCACAGTCTGACCATGTATACATCTCAGCCGCTTTGGACAACCCGGCCTAGAGCAGACACTCGAAGCCCTTGCATCCTGCCGCATTATAACCGGTAAGCTGAAGGCTAGCCCTACCATCGAAGTAGTCATCGCCATTCTCGTACTACTGCTGACATTGTTTTGGCCCCCAATCCTATCCCGACCGACCGTGTACCAGCGGCATAACAGCAAGTTCGCTTCTCGTTGTCCCCAATGACCGTTTCGCTCGGCCATGCTCCGCTGCTACCCTTGGCATTTGAGTCAGTAGCCGTGTCTAGCGTACGCCGACGTAGCTGCCAGCGGGTACGACGACGCCCAAGCGGATCGATCTCCGAGACGGCCTTGAACCAGTAAAAAGTTGCACGGCAGCTACTCAAGTGCCGTTGGTGATGGACGCCTTGCGTGGCGCGCCGGTAGATATAGTACACGCAGCACTAGTGTTACCACGTCGGCGCATTGAAAGCGAAGAGTGTCCACCTCTAGAATTCGGAAATGCGTACAAGAGCGTACTGTCTTGCATGATTCTAAACTCTCAGCCATGCGATCTAATCTCTTCCTTGTGGGTGCATTCGTTGCAATTGCCAGTGCAGCACCGGCAGGCGTCCATCGATGTCTTGGATCAAGATGTGCGCCTGAAAGCGATGCTTTGACTGCACGAGGGTTTCAGAATCTCAAGGTTTTCGTAGGAAAGCAAGATCACTCGCACTCAACGTGCACGCTAAAGACGGCAGCTGTCAGAAAGGAATGGTCAGTGCTACTCGTCATCACTCAAATCATTGACTGACTACCTCAGGTCTACACTGTGCGAAGCTGAGAAAAAGGCGTACATTGATGCAGTACAATGTCTTGCGAAGCTGCCAGCAAAGACGCCTACTGGGCTCGCAGCTGGAGCAAAGAACAGATATGATGACCTGGTAGCGACACACATCAACCAAACTTTGTCGATTCATGGCACTGGGTGAGGATCCTGCCTTACAACATGCATTTAGGCCTTACTGATCCAACAGTAACTTCCTGTCCTGGCATCGTTACTTCACCTGGGCGTACGAACACATCCTCCAGACTGAATGCGGCTACACTGGCACTCAGCCGTATTACAACTGGCCGTGGTGGGCTGCCGATCCTCTTCAAGCCCCGAATTTCGATGGCTCGGGCCTGAGCATGTCAGGCGATGGCAGACATGTCGCTGGTCGCAACAACACATGTATTCCATCCCCAGCAGCATGTGGCATAAGCCTTCCACCTGGCAACGGAGGAGGCTGTACCAAGTCCGGTCCTTTCAAGGAGTGAGTCAATATCGCCCGAAGGATATCAATACGCAATTTTAGCAGTGCTAACATAACACAGCTGGTCAGTCAACCTTGGTCCCGTCTCACCTGCACTCCCCAACATCACCGCCAACCCTTCGCCCGACGGTCTAGGCTACAACCCTCGCTGTCTCCGCCGCGACATTTCTCTCGTCACATCCTCAGGCTGGACCAAAGATGCCGATGTCGCCGCATTGATCAAAAACGCTGACACATTCTATAACTTCAGCACTACAATGCAAGGCGACTTCGCTGCTGGCTACCTCGGCGTGCACACCGCGGGCCACTTCACCATCGGCGGCGACCCAGGTGGCGATTTGTTCGCGAGCCCGGGAGACCCCATGTTCTTCCTGCACCATGGAATGATCGATCGCACGTGGTGGACGTGGCAGAACTTGGATTTGGAACGGCGCCTCTACGCAATTGGGGCGACTGTCACGGTGAACAACAACCCTCCGAGCCGCAATGCGACGTTGGATGATTATATTGATTTGGAATTCGTTGGAGTCCCGGATTTGACCATTCGAGAAGCGAGCAATACACTCGGTGGGCCGTTTTGCTATATTTACGAGTAGTACAGGTCAGTTTGATGAGGACGGCTTTCAGCTACAAAGGAATACAGAAGTGATGATCGAAGAGTGTGTACTTGCAACAGCTTTTACTGCAGAGAATCGAGCATTCCCTGAGTGAACCAAATCCTGTTATGTGCTCACTGCGCGTTTGAACATGTCTCGAAAACCTGGCGTAAGCCGTACCAAATGCCGGAGATCTTAACGACAAGGCTGAGGAAAGCGCGTCCGAAACGGGAAGGCCTCTCCGGCTTATCGCAAACCCCCTTCCAGCAACCCAACGGAACCGAATACTCCGACAACCACCAATAATACTCCGAGACCTTATCGCGGAGCCTCACCCGGACTGCGAACCTCTACCCATTGTGTTTCCGAGCAGTATAAGATGCCTGCGTCCTCGATCGCTCGTGATGTTTGCAAGTGTACGCACACGTCTGTCTGTCTGCCTTCGAACCCTCGGTTGTCGAGAGGCAAGCTGCGAAGTCGGTGTGCGACCCACTTCTTCGCGGCTTTGTCCTACGGGAAAGCTGCGGAGACGCGCTTGTAGAGTTGTAGGGCGTGAACCAGGAATGAGACAAGAAGCCTTTCAAACCCGAAGATGGAGGTAAATCAAGCTAAAGGTAGGCTGCAGGGTGTGTTCTGTTGCGGTGTCTCGATTTTGCTTCGTTCTGTCCTCTCTTTGTGCTGGAGCGATCCGTAGTTCCCTACGTACATTTCTCTTCATTTCGTCTATTCCTATTTTCATTGCGTACTGAATATTAGATGGGCAAGCCGTTATCTCTCCAGCTCGCACCTCCCGGGATTGACGTTGTCATCGAAGGAAATAACACGACAGGAAGTGACCTCCCAAGTCATCACCGCCGCACCCCTTCATCGATCCCCGGCTCAAGCATGTCAAGGTCGGACCAACCCTAGCCCGTACACGGGACAGCAGATCACAAAGCAATCCCCAGACAGACCGCTACTTACACGCCTGCGAAGGTGAGCGTGGTCGATACAGACTCGATGGGATGACCCCCTCAACTCAAACGCACAACTTCAACATCAGAACATCGCTGCAGCGACCGCCCAGCTACTGGCATCGCTGCCAATACTTACCTTGTCCGGCGGCAAGCAGGAACGCAGCAGAGGAGACCAGCGCAGGCCCGGGACATCCGCAGAATCTCTGGTAATACAACGCAGGTCATGCACAGCCACTGTAGCAGAACAGATCTCCAACCCGCCTAGCTCTTCACGTCCACTTCAATCCCCTCGCTCTGGTCCCGCGCTCTCTGAACAAGAACGGGTCGATGATGCACATCGGCCTACCTTACTACACCACCTCATCCGCCCAACATTTCACGATGTAGCTCACAATGGACTGTAGAAGATATTCGTATTCGAATCATACATATGCAACGCTCAAAGAACAGGACGAAAACACAACATCGCTTCATCGCTTCATCGCTTCATCACCCTTACTCCGGCTGCTACCACTTAGCTTGAGTTGGAGTTGTCTGCACAGGTCCATGGTTTGGTGCCACCATCCTTGGTGTATGAGTCGATGATGCCAACAATCGAACCATACGTACCGCCGATCAGGAGGAACGTGCCGGCCACAATGACGAAAATAGACCATGCGACCATGCCCTTCCAGCGCCAGTCGCGGTTGGACCGGTGCCAGTTGTCGTACAGCCACATGCAACCCATGGGCTGGAAGCTCATGAGTGTACCGAGCAGCGCGCCGATGAGCGACACGAGGCCGCCGAAGACGGGAATTGCGGATGCGATGATGTACGCGGTTAAGGAGATGGCAGCGGTGAAGCTGAACCAGGTGATCCAGTGCTTGGCGGTGGGGTGGGTGAGATGCTTTGTGCCGCGCAGGGTGCGGATGAAGAAGTACTTTGCGACGAGCTGTGGGAGGTTAGTATGTTGGTTCGCGAAGAGCAGAATATGTGGACTCACGTGAGTGACTAGGATGACCGAGGCGAGTAGACCCGGGAGCGCGAGCCCATAGCACACTTTCTTCATCAACACACCTGCAGACCCCAGCGCGGGAGACGCGACGAAGGATCCGCAGTAGTAGTAGACAACAACGCCGATGGCGATGTAGATGGAGGTCATGACGAATTGGCACAGCGACAAGGCCTTGAAGTACTCGTCTGGGTTCTTCATCTCAGACACAACGTTGAAGTAAGCGGGGATACCGCAAAACGCGAAGACGATGCTGGACAGCGCAGCCGCAGCCTCGGCAAAGGTAGGCGACTTGAAGAGCTCAAAGTCCGACTCCCAAGGGCCGAACTGAGGCGCCGCAGAGGGGCGATCCTGGAGACTGACTGAGACGGTGAGGGTGATGACTGTAGTGGTCAGTGGATTTTTCTTTGATCGAGGACTGCCACAACACTCACTGGCTGACATGATACCAACAAGACCGACCCACGCAATCCAGGACAGCTTGCCCAGAGTCTTAATCGAAGCAAGACAGAAGCCAACGAAGCACGCCACAGCCACGAAGATGGCGGTACACGCGCCATGGTCAGACAGCGAGTTCAACCCGATGGAAATACCCAGCATACCGGAGCCGGCAACACACGTCCACACTGTTCTCGTCAGCCCAGCTCAACTCCGGGGTTCTGGAGAACCATGTTTTCATAAGGTAAGGACCCACATAAAGCAAACGCCAGACCGAGCACCTCACGGCCTGCGCGCCCAAACAGCTTCTGCCCCACGTCCTCGATACCGTACGTCTCCGGGTGACGCATCTTGAATGTGCCGACCATGTAGCCAGACCACAGCGTGATGCCTCCGATGGCGAGCAGTGCGATGATGCCCGGGATCAGGCCCAGGGCGTCAAACGCAGCGGGGATGGACAGCACACCGAGACCGATCTGCGTCTTCATCATGATGATGGAGGACCCCCACCAGCTGACCTGCCGGGTGTTAGCACAAGCAAGCCGTAGGAATCACCATGTGGAACATACGCTGCGGTAGTTGGGTCCTCCCTCGACAATCTCACCGAACACAGCATCAGTCTGGCCCTGCACATGCGTGTCCTCTGCCTTGAGCGCGCTGCCGTACTCGACGTCTTGGGCTGGCTTGTCGTTTGAGAATCCCATGGTGAGTCGGTGTGTGATCCGGGGTAGCGATTGAGGTGGTGGCACACGGGGATGAATATCATCCAGAGGGACGACAAGAGCACTTTATGAAGAATTCGTCGGCCCGACCGACATCGGCTGGCACAGACCCAGGGCCAGGAACCATGTGGAGGTTTTGCGCAGCGCCCATTGTTTCCCCAGGTCCGTGGGTCGCCTTCGCATGGGTGGGTACACGACGGTGGTTGAGGCTCGCGCTGGCGAATGAGGCTCGAGCCGCGAAAGACCGAGAAGGGTTGGTCTGGCGCCGCTTTGAGCCGCAAGGCTAGCGTGTGCACAGCAGGTCCGGCGAGCGGCGCTAGTCCCGAGATGGTCAATCCCCTCCATTTTTTCGACATCAAAGGGCGCCAGGTTCCGCGGTGCCTCGTTCGAGAGCACTCTGGGGAAAAGCCCAGTCGGTGCTGGGCATTGCGTAACGGTGGCGTCTGCGCAGTTGAGTTGATAAGCTCGCGCGTAGCGACGACTTCAGGGACCAAGCCGTGAAATAGACGCTTATCTTTTGTGGATTTTGCTGGGCGGCGTTGTGGGACTGGTCTGTTCTTTGCTTGATTGCCGATTCACGAAAATACGTCATGGGGGTTACGTTACGTGCTCGTGAATGATTTTGTCAGAGGAATAATGGCGATAGTCGGATTGAGGTTGACGGTATATAGGAGAGCTAGATGCCACACACAAACACAGCGAGTTGACACGCAATTATCCAATCGTCGCAACGCTCAGTTCTGGGTTATGGTAGTATTGTTGCATGCATGCTAGATCGTAATATTCATTCATCATCTCGTATACAAAAGAATAATCACACGCCAAGACAAAAACGCAGCGCTCAGGGGGTAAGATTACAACAACATCAAAGTCGTGTGTGCGTCCGCGACGCTACATGGTGGTATCAAGATTCGTAAATGGTAAACGGTAAATGATGACAGGAAGAAGGCACGCCTAACTCCTCGCGCGGCGCCGTCACGCCTACGGAGTCGTATCGAGGACTGCACTGGGGTAATACGGGGACAGCGCACGGAGTACGGGGAAGGAAGCGTCTCCCCACTGTCTGGACTAGACGAGACGAGGTAGGGCGCGTGGAGTGGAATCTGGACACATTGTCTCCACGTGCGAGGACGAGGACGAGGAAAGGCGTGTGTGCGGGTTCTGGAAGGATTTGGACGCGGCAGTCGCCTGCAGGCTGGAGCGGTGTAATCCGGGGATGAGCAAAGTGTTATGTAACAACACGCGTGCGTCTGGGTCTGGGGAAACAGAAACAGGCGGTAGGTGGGTGTTATGTAAAAGCTTGGAGGGTTGGTGGAGTAGGTGTTATGTAAGACGCGAGGTAGTTGTGCGCGCGGACCCCGACAGGACGGCGGTGCCCAGTGCGCCACCACTGTTGGGTTCGACGTAGTATCTGCTGCCGATGCTTTTGCGTATCTTGTCGCGCCGCTTCTCTGCTGTGCGCTCCTGCAGGCGGTGCTTGATGCCGCTGACGCCTATGTATTGGACTTGGTAGCCTTTGAGCCCTGGGATTGCGCGGCCTTGGCGCCAGGATTGTCGCCGAGTCTGGCCGGGGGACTCGAAGGAGGGGGAGGAGCGGAGACTGGGGTGGGAGGAGCGCTTGTGGATTCCGCTGCTGGAGGATCGGAGAGGGTGTGTGGAGTCGAGCGGCGTGCGGGGCGAGGATGTGTGGTGGCTTGTCTTCGGGGAGAGGTGTGAGGGGAGTGTGATCCGATGGCGGCGGCGGTTGGTGCCGTGTCGTTCGACGCCGAGGGAGTTGCCAATGAGGAAGCCGCCGGAGCCCTGGAAGCCGCTGGTGAGTCGCTTGCGCAGGGTGTTGCGGCGCCGTGGGTAGGGCTCCGGGCTGGGGTCCTCGACGTCGCTTGTATCGCCGCCTGAGGGGAGAACGTTGTCTTCATCATCCGAGTCGCTGTCTTCGAATCCATCCCAGAAGCCACGCGGGCGCCAAAAGGGGTGGAGGGTTCCGTCTTCGTCGTTGACTGTGGGGACTTGGGGGTTGCGGTGTGAGGAGTTTGAGCGGGCGTGCGATTCGCTGTAGTAGCGGCCGCGGTTGCTCGAGCCCCGCGTTAAGAAAGGGGAGATGAAGTTGTCCGAGTAGCGACGCGCACGTTGGACCAAGGAAAGGCGGCGCTGGGGGTGCGAGTCTGAGTGTTTTGGTGGACCGGGTGGACCGACTTCGAGCGTGCGCTCCAGTTCCTCAGCAGGTGTCGGGGGGATGAACATGATCTTGGGCGGCTCCGGCGCAGACCGAGGGTTCTTCAGCGGAGAGTCTACTCCATCAGGCTGAGGCAGGTCGATTTGCATAGGAGGTGTAGATGGCTCGAATGTTAGAGTCGGCTGGCTCGGCGCCTGAGGTGTGTGGAACACTTGCGGGGATTCCTGGTGACCGTCGACAGCATCGACAAACGGCGGCGTTGGCGTCCGAATGACTTCTTGACGGAATTCCACACCGTCCTGCGAGTCGAAATAGGCTCCCTCAGTCAGTTGCTTTGGATCAGGCATCATTGAATTGACACGAGACGGCTGTTGCACGACGAGTAGGGAGTTGTTGTTGTGCGGGTAGATGCTGACAGCGGTAGCCTCGCTGACCTCGATAGGCGTGTCAGAGAATTGCGAGAAGGGAGTCGATTGCGAATAGAGATGCCGGGCGTTTGCGTGCTCTTCCGTCCTTCCTGTGGATCTATCGAAGCTGATGCGGCGATGCTCATCGGAGGTCCTCCTTGGCCAATCGTAGCTACGGCGGGAGGAGTCATCAGGGGTGCCTCGATCGTAGCTGTGTCGGAGTTGTGAGTCCGGGAGGGGTGATGTGCGGTCTTGGCTGAGGGAGCTTCGGCGGCGTTCCTCTGATCTGCCCCTCGACGATCGCGAGCCTCTGCGTGCAGGAGGCGACAACTGGCTGGGTGACGACATGGACTGCTGGCGTTCGGGGGATGCTGGCATGTGGTCTACTGTTGGCGTGGGTACGACCTCGTCCTGGGCGTCGCGCTCGGCGACAAGCAGACGCACACGGTCGAGGAGAGCCGGCGGCGGCGCCTTGTCTTCTGGACCATCGTCGTACACGCTGAGTTTGCGGTGAGCCAACTCGAGAACATGCTCCATTGGATTGCGGGGTAGAGGCTTGTCGAGGTGTCCAGGGCGGCTGGAATCGGAGACGACGCGCCGGGGAGGATGGTTGGGTGGCGGAGGAGACGAGTACGGCAGTTGTGGCGACTTTACAGGTGGATGAGACGCGTACGGCAGTTGTGGTGATTGTACAGGTGGATGAGACGAGTACGGCATCTGCGGCGACTCCACAAGCGAGCGATCAGCCATCGCCGTAGTCTGAGGAGGCGACAAGTGTCCAAACTGCCTTGTCCGAGCCGGCGCAGTGGCGTGAACTTTGGACTCTGGCGCTGAAGAGATACGCATACGCGGGCTTCTGTCCGGTTGCCTTTGGGAGTTGGACCTGCTGAGGATGTCGGCTGCAGGCTGGAGGATGCGGCGCACCGACTCCTGGTGGGCGAGCGTGTATGCAGAGCTGTCGATGGTGCGACTGCTGCGCACGGAGAAGGGCGAGGCGTTGCGGGGTGCTGTGCCCACGGAGCTGGGTGCGGCGAGCGTGTCTGAGTCGGTGCTGAAGCGCTTGTTTCGATCGGAGAGGGTGGCTTTCTTGTGTATTAGCTTGTGCAGTGGCATGTCTTCGGATGCCACGGAGGTGCGGTTTGATAGCGCGGTTGAGACGCGGCTGAGGGGCGAGCCTGATTCCCTGCGCAGGGCCATGTTTTTGGCGGAGTGGCGGAGGGTGCGTTGGCGCTGTGGAGGTGTGGTGATGACGACGGCAGCAACGATGGTCGAGGCGACAGAGGCTGTGGACAGACGGTTGGTTTTGGTGTCGTGAACGTACTCGTCGGGCGGCGGCGTGGACAGGCGCTTACTCTTAGCATCGCGGCCAGACTCGTCAGCCGCAGGCGTAGGCACAGGCTCGCTCCTAGCATCACGTCCGCCCGATTCTTCAGCAGGCCACCCAATCGCCTTTGCAAAGTCCTCCACAGACGGACTGCGCGGCGTGTTGCTGCTCGCTTGCACACGCTCCCGCAGCGTCGGGCCGGGCGACGAAACAGAATCCTGCTTGCGTTTCCTCCGAACCGTCACGTTCCTCATGAGCTCCGTGTTCCACTCGCGGTCTGGCAGATTCTCCACGACAGGAGATTCGTCGGCGCCTGCCGTGGTGTCTGCATCTTCAAATCCAGACGTCCCCTCCCAGTTCGGACTCGGAAAGAAAAGCTGCGGCTTCTCCGTGGGCGTGGCATCATCCTCATCCCGCTCAAAAGCCAGGCCCAGGCCGCGGTCCTCGGCGACGGTGCTCAGACGGTCGACGAGGGGCGTCGCGGAGCGGCTGTTGCTGGGGTCCGAGGAGAGGTCCTCTCGTGCTGTGGTGAAGGACTCGGCGCGCGACGAGGGGTAGGCGAGGAGCGGCGGGCGGTCGGCGGCGGCGGCGGCGGCGGCGGTGCTGGAGCCGGCGGTGCGTGGCGGGCTGGGGTCGGGCGTGGGCGGGCTGCGTGCGTTGACGGGGGTGCTGAGGGCCGACTTTTGCGAGGCCATGGAGGCGACCATGCTGTTGCGGTTGGGCGGCGGCTCGAGGCTCGGGGCTGGGGGGCGGCCGTCGCGCGAGATGCTGGGCGGCGTGGGCGGCAGGCCGTTGGTGTTGCGGTCTGCGCCGTGGGCAAGGCCCGGCGAGGCCAGCGGCGTGCTCTGCTGGCTGCTGGCGACCGAGGCCGTGTCATGTTCCGACTGCGCGTCGTCGAGCGGCAGGCGGAGGGGCGCGGCGGCGGGTTGGAGCTGGCGGTAGCTGTGCTGGGCGAGGGCGTGCTCAAGCAGAGCGTATGCGTCTGGCTGGAGAGCTGACATGGTGGCAGGCCGCGTCCCGCGCTACGACGACGACATTCCGCGGTGTCTTCCAAGTCTGGCGCTGCTTGTGGCTAGGCGACGCCGGCGCCGCTCGCTGCAATCGCTGCCGACTCGAGATGGCACGTCGTCCTTGAAAGTGGGCAGCGGCAGCGGCAGCTGGTGACGCAGCCCTCGGCTGGCAGCGCGCCAAGGCAGGCGTTCGCGGCGGATGGCTGCACACGACGGCGAGCTGTCGCACAGGGCAGAGGCAGAGGGCGCGCGGGCAGGCGGTGCTGGTGATGGGCGTGATGTCGGTGTCGCGCAAGACTCTGCTGCGCTGCGGCCGTGGCAGATGCGGGATGCGCACGCTTGGGGAGGCTGGGAGCGCAAGACGCCTGGCCTGCGCAGTCCAGCTGCACCTCTCTCTAGGTGCATGGCGTCGGCGCAGAACGGGCGGCGGCCCCCTGCGCAGTCAGCCGCAGCAGGCACCAAACACTATTACTGCTGATGGCGCTGCCTCCAACAACAAAACCCGTCTTGAATACTGCGATCCCGCCCGCTGAAGCACTTCTCTGCGCTGCTGGAGCCAGAGACCATCGTACTATCGCTCGTGCTGGTGCTAGACCTCTCCACAGTGCACACCTTCCTTAGCACGGCGCCTAACTCCTTCCGTCTCGACTCCCCGCTCCATCAGCAGCCCCTCATGCACTGCACTGCACTGCCGTGTAACAAGCACGCATCAAGCAGCAATCACATGTTTCCCATCTCTTGTCCTCTTTCTTACTATAGAACCGTAGTCATCTCATCTCGCCTTGTCAATCTCCCCAAAAGCCTTTAATCAAGCCCCACATTCAGAAGCTCGCATTTCTTGCCCACGGCCCCTGAAGATCGCAACTTCAGCTCCATGCCATGACGTATTCAAGCGCATCGCCCCGACGATTGGAATATGTGGACACGGGGTGACAATCCATGTACAAAGTACGCATTGTCTTTGGAGGAATGCAGACATGTTCGAGTTTGGAGACGAGGCATAGCCAGCTGAGTTGGCGATATTTTAAAAAGGACAGCACGCATGGAATTGAGCATCCGTGAACCCAACACCAGACTAGGCTGTGGATTTGATGCAATTATACCGAGATACGCTTTCAGCCCTATGGTAGTTCTGCGAGCCTAGCGCTCGTGGATTTTGCTAATGATAGCGCGTGGTTGAAGTTGACAGTCAGGCCATTAAGACGATTGAGTGCACACCAACTTTACGTCGAGCGGTGCACACCTTACGTCAAGCAGTGCACACCAACTTACGTCAAGCAGTGCACACCAACTTACGTCAAGACGTGTAAAGCGTGTTCAACTAGTGGCCTGATCGCTCGTGTATCGTAACCCCAAACACACTTGCACTTGCACCCAGGCACAGCATGATACCCGCGCTCTGCAACTAAATCAGGCACAAACACCAACTACACTTGCATGCAATCCACACACCATCTCCCATCCCAGAGCCTACCTCACTCACGTTGCTCACACACACAGCCAACGCCAGCTCGAGACGGCTAGGCTCATGCAGGTGTGGAGCGAGCCGTGTGGAGATAAGCCGCGGGCGCTGGACTGTTTTGGGGTGTAAATGTCGCTGGAGAGGAAGGTGGGAGGGGTTGGGTTTGCAGTATCTGTGATTGCATCCAGCAGAGAAATGGCAATGGGAGAGGTGTTGGACAGAGGATGTTTACAGCGTGAGGTGTTCAACGTGACTTGCAAAGTACAACGTGACCTCTTCGATGTTGCTGGGGAACCCTGCGCGGCTGCCACAGGAAAAGGCGCCGTTGGGAGAACCCCACAGGACCCTTATTAAGGGCCGAGTAGTAATAAGCGCAGGGCAGAGGTTGAGTTTCAACGTCGCAGGGCGGCACAGATTCTCGTCTTGGACAAGGCGTAGGATGCTCGTGTTGTAGCTAGCTAGCACACAAGCTTGTCTGTGCGCTACGATGATGTGGGGTGCTGGCTGCAGTCGTTGAGAGAAGACGAGACAGACAGGTGGACATTTCCGACAGAGGCCTTCTCCCTCGACGTGTGCCGAACCCTCTCCTGCGCCTTACCCGCAGCACGACGGTGATAAGGGCCCTGGCAACAGTCGACAGCTAGTCTCGGTTGGACGGTGGCACCCCCATCATTCGCTCCGCTCGCGCACCACAGGTCGCACCGCAGCTAGGTAAGAGGCACCGGTTCCTGGGCGGCTCTGCACCTCTCGAAAGTCTCCTCTGCACGCCCGGCCTCGGGCTTTGTTCTCACTTGTTGCAGACATTGGAGTGCAAGGAGGTGCAAGGCTGCCAGCTCGTTTCGCATCATCCCCTCCAGGGCTCGGACACGTACTCTAGCGCGGCCAGCCAATCGACGTCGACGACGGGGCCGAGGACGAGGACGACAACGACGGCCGCACGCCAGGCACGCGAGCAGCAGCAGCAGCAGCACCCGCACAAGTCCCGCACATCGCTGAGCGATTGGGCACCGCAGCACGCGCATCATGGTCGACGCACGCCTCGACGAGGCCCGCGAGGCCGGCAACAAGCTGCTCAGCAAGGGCAGCCGCTGGCGGACAAAGTACTTTGCCAAAGACGAGCCCGCGCCCGAGGAGCCGCGCACCACCAGGCGCGCCGACACGTTCCAGCTCGACGACGACGTCAACGACTTCCTCAAGCCGAGCACCGAGAGGGCCACCGCGCAGCAGCAGCAGGCCGCCCAGGCGTTCCTCGCGCAGAAGCCCCGCATCGACGTCGCTCGCGCGCAGCGCTGGCCCGCTGCCCAGGACATCCTCAGCAGCGCCGCCGCCCACAGCAAGAGCCCCGGCCCCGGCGGCCTGCGGACGGGCACGCGCAAGCGGGGGCTGACGGTCAGCTTCGACCGGCGGCAGCCCGACGTTATCGGCCACGGCGGCGACGAGTGCGAGGAGCCGTCGCTCGACGTGTCGCGGCGCAAGCAGGCGAGCGCAGACAGCGTCTCTCGCGCGACCGCAGCGCAGGCCGTCCAGGATGACGCCCACGTCGCCGCCCGCACGCCGCAGTTCAGCAACGGCATGGCGCGCTCCGACAGCCAGACGAGCACCACGGCGCCCCAGCGCACCAGCTTCACCCGCACCCTGACCAGCCAGGGCGAGCTGTCGCCGCCGCTGCAGCAGAAGCTCGACATGGGCAGCATCAACACGTACGCCCACCCGCCGCCGCCCGCCCCGCAGCGCATGGGCGCCATGGGCCTGGGTGAGCGTCCCAAGGTCCTCTCGCGCGCCCCGACCGGCTTCGACCTCGACCTCGCCCAGCACGACCCGCCCGCCGCCCGCCGCCCCAGCAAGGACTCGGCCTACTCGGCCTACTCGGCCTACTCGCTCGACTCGGACCCCAACGTCTCGCCCGTCGCAGAGCGCAAGGCCCCCGTGCTGCCGCCCACCCAGGAAGAGGACGACGATTTCCGCCCGCGCGCCCTCCAGCGCACCCAGACAGGCTTCAGCACCCTCGGCGGCGACGACTCGGACACGTCGTCGCTCGAGCCCGTGTCCTCGATCCCGCAGGTGCCACGCCTGCCCGAGCTGCGCGCCGTCGCCCAGGAAGACGACTCGCCGCTCGAGTCCCGCGCCCTGCTGGCCGAGCGCTTCCTGCAGAGCGAGCCCGAAGACCCAAACTCCTTCTCCGCCAAAGTCAAGCACAAGATGAGGGCCGACGAGGGCCGCGCCCTGCACGAGGCCCAGCACCGCGCCGCAGACGGCAAGCGCGCCTCGGACGCGAGCTCCCTGCAGTCAGACCCCTTCCAGGTCGGCACTCCACCCTCGACATACAACGCCTTCATGGGCGGCCGCACACCGCCCTCCGCACCGCCCGTCCAGCCATCGCCACCGCAACCGCAGACGCGTCCCACACAACAATCACCCCCGAGAGCACTCGACGCAGAAGACCCCTATCGCTCGAGAGCACGCGGGCCCTCGCCAGCACGCAGGCCGATGCCTCCGGGTACCTTCCCCCTGGACACGGACCCAAAACAGCCCTCGCCCTCGGACTCGGTCTCGACCCACCAGAGCAGACCCCCGGATGCGCGCTCGTCGCCAGGCAGGTCAGAGGCCACCTCGTCGATGCAGCAGGCGGCTGCAGATGAGCTTCACCTCGATACGCCGTCTGCGCTGCAGCCTGCAAAGCCGCCGGTGCAGACACAGCCGCCGCCGCCGCCGCCGCCGCCGCCAGCCCAGCCCAGGACACAGGGCTCAGTCTCGCAGCCGCAGAACCACCTCTCGCAATCGCAAGGCTCCGTCTCACACCCCGCGGAACCAGCATTCACCATCCGGCCACGACAGGACATCAGCATGCGACTAGGCGGCTCGCTCGCTCGCTCAGACACGAGGATGCTCGGAGACGCTGCCTTCAAGGACTTTGCAGAGCGTGTCACGCACATGAACGGCATCTTTGCACTGACCGCACAGCTTGGCGGCAACATGCACGACCGCTCGCCGACGCAGTGGGCTCGAGTCGCGACGTGGTGGTTTTTGAAGGGCCGTGCTGGCATGGAGAACCTCATCAGAAGCCGTCCCAAGACCGCAGAGCCCCAGCAAGAACGCCTCACCCAGCCGCACGTCGATCTGGCCAAGGCTCTATGGGTCTGTGCCGAGGTCCTCCCCAGTCATCCTGCGTTGGCGCAGTACGCCGCCCAGCCAGAGGACACAAAGGCAGATGTGGCGCGGCAAGCGGGCGATGTTGCCGCTACCGAGGCTTTCGAGATCAAGGCCGCAATCTTCCACTACATGAAGCTCCTGACCGGATCAATGAAGAAGCATCAGAGCATGCCTCCGACAGCGGCGCTGATCCAGGGCCAAAATCAAAACATCTGGGAAGAATACCCCAACTTCGACCCAATTGCTGGCAGTGTACTTTCGGGCATAAAATACAAACAGGTCATAAACGGAGCGTCGCAACCGCGCACCCTGTCGCAATACCTGCCACTGACTGACACAAAGAATGAATTCTGCTACTTCAGAATGTTCGCTACAGCTACCATGTCGACCGACGACGCAAACACAGACCGAAAGTCCATGTCCACCGTCATCACAGTGTTGCGTTCCAAAGAGGAATACTCGACCAAGCTCGCCATCTGCAGCCAGAATGAAGATGTCAACTTGATGGTAGGGCTCAACCCGGCTGCCGGACCCACCTGGAAGGACATCAGCTGGAAGAAGCAGTCGCGCCAGCTCTGCCTGCAGCTGCAACATGGCTTCGTACTCAATCTAGAATTGAACGACGGCGACTGGCGCAATCTGTGGGCCATTGTTGATCACACCAACCGCGTGGAATCGAGCATGCGGGGGCGAGCCAACGAGCGATTCTCCTGCAAGCTCTACCTGCGAGAAGCGAGCTACAAGGACCCCGCCAACCCAGCAGCCTTCCCGCAGGAGCGTGTGCACGGATGCAAGCTGATGGTCTTTGAAAAGTTCGACCGCAGCAGCGAAGGCACAGGGAAGCGCAAGCTGCACCGCGGCTACAGGCTCGTGCTCGTCACAGCCCAGAAGAACAAGCAACTCAGCTTCGTCGAGCACGAACTCGGCACCAAGCAGGAACCCATGAACTTTGAGTACGTCACCGAGAACGACCAGTCCCCGGCTATACGACTGCACTTCCGCGAAGGCGCTGCCGAACAGAGACCGAGGGTCTGCACGGTGCATCTTGTCTTCCAGGATGCTAATGATCGCAACCACCTCTTTGGCACATTTACCTCGATGAACATTGCGCCCGGCGAGATGACGTTTGCTCAGGTCCCGCTGAAGTCGTTTAGCATCGAAAGCGCGGACCAGGCCGATGCATTCAGTGCTGTCGGTAGCCGCGTGCTGGAGAAGCTGCAGTGGCAGGAAGCGAAGACCGTAAACCAGGACCCCGAAGCCGCTGGCCTAGAAGCCGCGCCAACAGTCATGAGCGAGAGTCTCCGGATTGTGTGCCGGCACAGCGCAGGCATCATTTCAGACCGCATGAACCTAGGTAAGTCACTTCACGCATGCCCTTAGTCCTAAGATGAAGTGTATACGCCAAGCATACTGACCCATCAGGCCCCGGCGAGATCCTCGTCCGCCTCCCCACCGACGGCGCCGCAGATCTCACCCTCCTCCGCAACCCGCAGCAGGACATGGCCGTTGCCGTGGACAGCAGCCGCACCGACCCAGGGGTCCCCGACGCACTCGCCGAACTCCTCCACACACTGACCAACGCCTCCACCGTCCGCCGCCTCGCCTTCAACTCGTTCAAAGACCTGCACGCCTTCCAGCTCGCCGTAACAGGCTTCGAAGTCAAATTCGACGGCATCGCCTCCACGTTCTCCATCTCCCGCCGCCGCATGGTCGTCCCCATCTACAAGCAATGGACCGCCTCCACCATCCGCCTCCAACTCGTCTCCCAAGACACCGTCATCCAACTCCTCGCCTTCTTCGAAGACTTCTCCCACGCCGACGCCATGAACTTCCGCCTCAGCAGCATGGATACCTTTGAGAAAAAGGACTCGGGCGGTAAATTCGGACTCAAGCTCGTCGACGCCAAATTCGCGCTCCCGGTTGATCAGAGGAGGGGCGAGGGCAAGATGCAGAAGGCTGAGGGTCGCATCGCGGGCTGGACGGGGACGAAGAGGCGGTTCGTGTGTCTGGATGAGATTGAGTATCCGGGTGAGCATGATGATATTCTCATCATGTTTGATTCGGCCGAGTGTGAGTCTGCCCCCTTTTTAGAGACGTTGTGGGTGTTGTGCTAATGTGCGTAGTGAGGGATGAATTCGCGGATGCGTTGCCTGCGGCGACTATGGAGCGCAAGTTCACCGTTCGGAGAAAGATTTAAGCGGATCAACACTCGTGCGCCTTGGGTATTCGATGTAACTAGCCTGGGTGTCGGGCTGGTGGTCAATTTCTTTTGTTTTTTGGGGGGATGGTGGGTGGCGGAGGTGGAGGGGAGGGTGGCGGGGACTCTTCCCCAACATCATCCACCCAGTCTCGTCCTGTCCCCCGTCTCCTTCTCCTTCTCCTTCGCATACAGCATCTAGGGACGGTGGGTAGGGAAGGCGGTGGGAACTGTCCCTCGTGGCTCTCCACCACCCCGTCTCGTCCTGTCCCCGAGGGTGGCGGGCACTGTTTTCGCGAGACGACCGACGTCCCCAACACGCTCCTCATGGGCTTTGAGTTTTCCGTCCCCTATCTCCTTCTCCTTCTCCTTTGCACACATTATCTTGTTCTGGGTTCGCGAACCCTCCGTTCGCAAGATACCACCGGCGTTACCTGGCGCTTCTTTATTTCTTCTTTCTTCCATGTTGTCACATGTCCGCAAGTGTGCTGGACGGTAGCATACATTCGCTGCTAGGGCAGGTGGGGTTGCATGACCAGGCGTCTGCTTTCAACTTTCTATTCAAGCATCAGTAGTAGTAGCATTAGGAATTGAGTTCCTCACATACATCTTGTCTTCTTGCGTGAATAGGGGGTGGGTGAGGAGACGGTGTGATGGGTTGTGAAGCGAAGCGAAGCGGAAATTTGCCATGCAGGATGGTGATGTGGTTTTTATCTAACCTCTTTAAAGTGTAGACACCCATCCTATCCTGACTACGCCTCCACCCGAACACTACCACCCACATTTTTTCTCGTTGCTCGATCTCTGCACAGTATATCCTTTCTGCTTCTACATCCTACCATCCATCCTCAAACATACAGACAGAATCATATCATTTCTACTCCTACACAAATACCCTCACCCACGCACTCCCTCACCCAACCACAGCAGAACCTTAATCACCAACACCGTACTCTAACCTCCCCCCCATCGCCCGCAGGGACCCGCAGGGAACAACAGTACCAGCAGCGTACCATAAAAAAAATAGAAAAGACCCAGAAATCTACTATCCTGCATAGGGAGGGTGAGTTGTCGATGAGGGTGCTGGTGTGTGGTGAGAGTGGATGAGTGGGAGGGGTGGGATACGAGAGTGAGGAAGAGGCGGTTGAGAGGAGTGGATGGCGTTGTACGTCTTGTAAACATCTAGTCTCATCTATACTTATGATGGATAGTTTACGCTAGAACTCCACGTGGGCTCTGCAGCCCTAATGAACACACTTCTCCCCCCCTACAAAACACTGCCCGCCCCCTCCGTCTCCCCAATCCGGAAAACATACTTCACCGCACTCGCCCTCCCCTCTTTCAGATTCTCTAACCCCCGCTGCACACCCCCCAGTCCCCCAGGCACAACCTCATACGGATGCGGCGTGAAGAATCCCTCCGCCAGCCCCCGTGCGAAATACCGGAACATGACATACGCATAGTCTTTATCGTCTTTGTGACTGGCGCCCACGTTTGTTGTTGACAGTGCAACGCTCTCAGGCACACCCTCGTATTTTTTCCCGGGCAGGACGACGGTGAGGCGCCCCGTGGGCTCGAGGACTTGGACGATGTTGGTGTAGCTCCCGTGCTCGGAGGTAGCGTCGAATGCGTGCCAGAGTTTCTGGCCGTGGAGTGCGTCCTTGATACCAGCCACGACGGCGTCGTTGCCCGCGCGGTAGTCGACGATGGCGTCGCCTTTGCTGCGGTCCAGCAGCGTCTCCACGAAGGCGGATCCGCGCCCCGCGACGGCGATGATCGGGTGGATGTCAGCCAGGGAGGCGAGTTTAATCGCGTACGCGCCGACCGCGGATGCGCCGCCGTACACGACGAGCGGCGTGGGTTGCGTCGCGCGTGTCCAGGGCAGCGGGAGTCCGAGGCGTTGGTGGAGACCCAGGGCTGCTGTCATGGCTGCGAGAGGGATGGTAGCCGCGTCTATTCATGATATCAGCATCCGCGTACTTTGCATGCCAGACAGATAAGTTGACGTACCTTCGAAACTCACCCCCTTGGGCAAATGGAACGTCGTATGCGCCCACCCCACCGCATACTCCGCGAAGCTCCCCCCGGGAGTCATCATCTCGTGGAAACTCGCAACGCGATCCCCCTTTTTAAACTCCCACACGTTGGAACCCACGCTGTGCACGATCCCCGCGATGTCGTCGCCGCTATTGGCATTGTAGCCCGGTACAAGTTCGGGGATTTTCCAGTCTTTAGGGTTGCTGCCGGAGACGACGACTTGGATGACGACTTGATCGGGCTGGGGTTCTGGGACCGGGATGTCGTGGATGGTGGTTTTGAGGCCTTTGGCGATGGTGGCTTCTTTCATGGTGGGCATTTTGGATTGTTTTGCGGGGGAGTGCTGAGATGGGGGTCGAAATCTGGCATTGCTGCGGTCAGGGGGATATATACACGCATCGTCGCGTGGAATTGCACATGTGTGCTGCCCAGACGTCACGCAATGTGCTGCTTGGTAATGGCGGGTGTGGGGTAGATATGCGTGTTGATTGCCGATGGCAATCGAGAGTTGTCGACTCGAGTCCACTTGTTAGCCTCGCCGAGGCACGCCGGGCGCTAGTGGACGGAATGCGGACGCAGACAGCCGCGATGTTGTGGACATTGCATAGTCATGGAAGCGTTTGGTGCAGGTATTGCCTTGATGGTGAAGAGATGACGAGATGTGTCCATGGATCTTTATGGGCACAATTGACTCCGATCTGCCAGGTGTTGGACCAATCTAGGCACCGCGAGTATATGTATCGCGTGCAATAAGTCATACGCAAACCCTCCTTTACTTGGGTTAAAGGTACATTGATGGTGACCGTCAAGAGGCGTATCCACCCTTGAGGAACTCTGCAATTTTCCCCTCCATCCATCTAACATCCTTCTCATTTGCGCCACCACCGGCAATGTGTCCCCATGTGCTAGGCACAACCGCGACCTGCCCCCCCTTGAGGGACTGCACCTCCCTCTCATTAGCCTTCGGACGGAAATACTGATCAGTCTCGCAGGGCATAAGCAACACCCTCGCATCAATATGCCCCAGCGCCTTGTTCAAATCACCCTCAGAGCCCTGCCAGCACCTCGCAACATCACCTCGCTGCCACATCCCCAACATCGCCAACAAATCCTCACCACTCCACCCCTCATACCCCTTAAACGTCGCAACCTCATCCCACGCCTCCAAACTCTCAAACCCCATCTCCCTATACAGCTCCTCATCAAACCACTCCGCACTCGTCAACCACGCCGAATACCCCTTCCCAAACGCCTTAATCCCAGCCTCGGCATCCCGGGCACTCTCCAACGCCGCCCGCGGTCCCTCCAGGAACTGGAAGTTGTGTCTGGATGTCTTCGCGCTGGAGCACACTATCACCGCGTTCTTTACAAACGAGCGATGCGTCGTGATCCAGTGGTACGTCATCTGCCCGCCCATGCTGAAGCCGAGCATGACGTCGACTTGGGCGATTTTCAGCTCCGAGGTTAGCAGCGCGTGCTGCGCCTTGACGCAGTCCATGTACTCGAGCCTGGCGGGGAAGGAGGGTGTGTTGGATGGCGAGGAGGACTCGCCGTTGCCGAAGAGGGCGATGAGGATGATTTTGTAGTCGCGCAGAGCGTAGTCTGCGTGCGTGAGGGTTGTGGAGAGGTGGCCGCGGAAACATGTGTGTACTACTGCTATTTTTTCCTGTCGCGGGTTGAGGATTTGGTAGGCTAGGCGCACGTTGGGGAGCGTGTCGCCGTTGTGGAAGGTGAAGTTGGGGATGTCGTAATACTGCACCGGGGCAGGGCCTTGGGAGGTCATGGTTGCGGAATTTGGGATTGTTGCCGTTTTCGAGATGGATTGACTCGTCACTTGTGATTCCAGGTGCAATTGATTATTGATGATGTTTTGATATGCGATGCTTGATATGGAGGGGAAGTGGTGGTTGGATGGTCGTGATGACGTAACACATCGTAGTAGAAGGGTATCCGTCCGAAGACGGTGGCGACCTTAACCACGACAACGACACAACGCAACTGCAATCCATCTCACGTCTCTATCTCTTAATTAAATTCGCTGTACGGTAACCCGCGTATTGCTCGCAGCCCGTCTGATCCATCGCAATCGTCCAAGCGCCCTCCTCAGCTCGACCAGCGCCCGACACCAACGCGGTTCAACGAGACTCCTCGAGATCAATCTATAACTGAAACCATGCATTGCCTGTGCTACGGACGACTCGCCCTGGGCGTCGCCCTGCCTACCATAGCTGTCTACCTGACCCCAAAGGACGAAGACCCGAAGCAGCAGCCACCGGAGACATTGAGAACTGCCCCAAAGACCAACGAAACGCAGCAGAGAGCTCTACATGCCATATGACTGGCATCTTCGACGTTTCTGATGTTCGTTCGGTCCACTCTAGCTTCCGTCGAGCCTCGGTCCAGCCCCACCCGCCCCACTCCACTCTGCACAATTTTCAACGAACACACTCCGCAATCAAGCCAGGCTTTTCAGAGGTTGTTTGAGGTTGGATATACAGTCTGCCCCTAACGTTTGGTGTTGGTTCCACTGTCGGTTCGCTTTCAATGGCGTTATATTGCCCCAAGTCATTCCAACTTCCATCAAAGCAGCTACAACAGCTACAACAGCTACAACAGCAACAACGGGCTCGTGGTTTAGTGGTATAATACTCCCTTAGCATGGGAGTGGTCCGGGGTTCGATTCCCCGCGAGTCCAGTTCTTTTTGCTGTCGTCGTAGGGTCTGTTTTGGTGGTTGGGTGGTGAAGGTCGATTTTTGGGTACAGGTCGACATGTGACCAAGTTGGACCAACACAGAGTCCCATCGACTACTAAAGGGGTCAAGTAGACTCTTCTTATCCTCTTCGCACAGTTTCTTTTGGTCCTCCTATGTCTTGTTATCGGTTGCGCGGTTAGTGTAAGGGTTCACAGTCTAGATACCATGGTGGACGATGGACGGTTTACCCCACAGTTCCGCGAGCACAACCTCAGGCTCACGGACTGTGTTAACTTGATCAAGGATCTCGACGACGAGATTGGGCGATTTTGTCGCGCCGTCTCTGATCGCCCTCGCGCACCGACATCGACTCCGAATACGATCGATGTTAGCGCGACCAATACAGCCGGATGTACAAGTCGAATGTGCACAGGCAGAACTACTACCTGTTCATGGCACCACACGGAACCACTTCCATTGGCCGTGTTATGCCAGATCCTGAGTCCATCTATAATGAAGCATACAACCTTGAGGAGTGTGTCAAATCCACCGCCCAGCGGTGCTCACAAGGATAGAGCTTGTAGCAAACCTCTCGACAGCCCACAGGTGTTATTTCGAAATACCTGAGAGCTTACAGGCTGATTTAAGCCCCAGCTGACCCTCATGTCGCCATGTATGCAATATGGTCTTCATATACCCGAGATGGTAGTGGCCTTGGATCGGTGTATTTCTCACCGAAGAGACAGAGCCGCAAGATTTGGTCTAGCGCGGTATTGGACCCGGCGAACACGCCGAGTATCGTGGCATGAGAGTCATGCATTTCGCTGTACTGCACAACTGCATCGTCACAAATCATTGCCGGCTCAGGGCTGTGTCTTTGCCATCGGATACGTTTCGAGAAACAGCAAGACACCCAGCGTACGCTGGTTTGTGGGGAATGCGGGATACCTGCGACCGAGATACACACATATTTAGCATTTTGCGGGGTGATGCACCTCACATGGCTTCTTCCGGATTCTCATGCGCCCAGGAGAACAAGCCAATTTCCAAACCACTTATATGATGCTAATCTATTAGGTCTTGGGAGGCTTGGCAGCGGAAGCAAGCATTGCAGTAGCGCACCAATGAAACCTGCACAAAATTACTTGGCGAGGACGAGGCCTAGGGATCGGTATTAAGGGCTGTCCATTGTTTCACGCAGCCCTGACGACATCTTGGTTCATTTCGCCCCGGGAACGCTAATTCTTGGACGTACCAGATTTTGTATTGGACCAAGACTGCTAAGAACGCTGTCACACCCTGTTTCCGCATGTCTTCGGTGCTAGCCGAGTGAGGAATATTCCTAATAGATCTACACCAAACATCGCCAATATGATCCTCCAACCGGAGGAATAGAGCGGAGGACGATGCACCGTGCCTGCGATCGGAACGAATCCTTCTCTTCTACAGTATATAAGTGGCACTCCACAGTGCGGAGGCATCACCAACATCGACTGCAACCTCGCAACAATGGTTCACTTCTCCCTTCTCGCATCAGCGCTGGCGCTCGCTTCCACTGTTTCCGCTCAGTGCGGTTCAGGCACACCCGACGCTAGAGTCACTGGCTCTGGCAGCTCCTTCACCGCGACTCGTGGCTCCACTAACGTCTACACTGGCTCAGACTACCGCGCCGCCATTCAAGCCGCTGTCGACTCCATCAGTTCCGGTCAGCGCGTCGCAGTCATTGCTTCCGGCGACCTCGGTGCAAACACTATCACCATTCAAGCTGGCAAGATCTTCGAAGGTTGCGGTACCATCAACACTGCTAACCGCTCTGGCCGTGGAGCCATTGAGGTTACGAACGCAAACGATGTTCAAATTCCCTACCTCACCATGACTGGCGCCCCCTATTTCGGCCTCCGCTTCTCCGGTGCCAACGGCCTTGTCCTCGGTAAAATCACAATGAACCTCAGCGGCGGTCTGGGCATCCGCTTCGACCGCGACCGCGCGGCTCAATCCAACGTTAAGATGGATGATATCCGCGTCACGGGCGCCGGGTCGCACGCAGTCGAGACCTGGAACATCGACGGCTTGACCGTAAACCAGGTCATCGCGAAGAACGTCGGCGAGTCTGGACTGCTGATCCAGAACTCGATCAACGTCAAGGTCGGTCTTGTAGATGGCGACAATGTTGGTGCGGGTTCAGGATACGGTACTCTCCGCTTCGCCAACCGCAACGGTCGCCTTGCGAACGGCAACTACAACACCAACGTCTACATCGACAAGGTCAAGTCGCGTGGCGGTGGCCGTGGCGTCTTCTGTGTCTCCGAGTCGGGTGGTGCGGAAATCACTTCAGTTGACCTCGCGAACAACGGCAACAACGCTATTCTGCTCGAGAACTGCTACAACGTCCGCATCCGTGGCGGTACTGTCAACGGAGGTGGCGAAGTTCGCGTCGCTGCACGCACAGAGTTTGCAAACACCAAAGATCTGTTCATCACGCTCAAGGTTGATGGTACGACTGTTCGGGAGTCTCCTTGTGCTGACAACAGCAACTGGACCTTGACCGGAAATGGTGCAAGGAACATTTGTTAGGTGGGATGAACTTGCCACTGGTCAGGATTTTGGGAGTTGATATTTCTCTGTGCATACTTTTAGTCGTCTGAGACTCTAAATACATATCTGTTGCTTGCGCGATACTGCTCTCTTTCGCCCGTGTGTTCCACGAGATCCGTGCTATTGGAAATTACATGAGAAGGACTTTGAGTATGAAAGTGCTTCAAGATATCTAGGCAACAATTGTTGTGTATGTCAAGAATTGCGTACTGACTGCTAATGTCGGCTGCAGGCGCATAACTGTCTTTCGGAGTTCACTTTACTGTAATCTATCTTACAGGTACTTCCGTTCAAGTCCAAATGGAGTCTGGAGATGCCTCAACGCATGTCCTGGAGGTCCGAAGGCGCGTCTTGAGTGCGTTACCCTAGTCGTATCTAGCGCTGATTGGCTGAGCAGAAACGCAGGTGGCCAGACATTTGTTGTCGTCGGCTCGTTGCAGAACATACTTAACACACCATGCATCGATTCCAGCAGTCATATTCAAGATACCCATCTTAGTCTGGCCATTCATAAGCTCAGATGGGTCATTCTATCCGGGGCGGAATGCCGACCGGAATTGACGTCAAGCTTCCCCTCACCATCTAGGAGTACAACCTTCGAAGTCTCTACCACAGTACTTGCGATTGACCGTTCCTAGAACTTTATGACCCAAGAAACTTCATTTAAGACGTTTTTACACTGCAGCTGCTCAGTCACTACAACTCCACAATGTCAGCACCAAAGAAGATCGAAGTCCGAACGTACACCTTGCCACCCACAAAACTTATCCCCAACTCTCCACATGTCCTGATTCACTACCCCGGCCTTCTCACCCCACTCGTAAAATCAGAATCCTTCACAACATCCAAGATCTTCGACCTCTTCGCCTCTAACGGCTGGCAGTCACAGTGGATCGCGCGCTACGGACCAAACCAAAACTCGCACTACCACTCCGGAGCACATGAATGCATGGCAGTCATCTCAGGCGGGAGCGCAAAGATCCGCTTCGGTGTTGCAGACTCAAAGGAAGACCGGGAGCAAGATCTCGGTCTGGGAACTGCAGGTAGAGATCTGAATGAGGAGGGCAGAGAAGAAGGTGGCGTGTTGCTGGACGCGGCTGTAGGCGATGTATTCATCCTCCCAGCGGGTGTGGCGCATAAGACGCATAACCCCTTACCGAAGACCGATGGGATCGAGTTTCATCAGCCGCCGGATAAGAATGATGAGGAGGGTAGTAAGAAGTTCTTTGAAAGTATCCCTGTTGTGGGTGAGTTCATGATGATGGGTGCGTATCCTAGAGGTTCGGAATGGGATTTTGCGGTTGGAGGGGAGCATGAGGATCAGTTTCACGATGTGTGGAATGTCGAAGTGCCAGGGCGTGATCCGGTTCTTGGGACGAGTGCCGAGGGACTGACTGTGCTATGGGCTAGAGAGGACAAGGTGAAGTTAGGACCGGCATGGTAAGCAAGAGAATTGTAGCGGACGTTTTATGGAATCTGAGCACGCGGCAGGTTGGCCTCTTATGAAGGAAGTTTTTGTGTGCAGTGGAAATAATTACATTCACATGTTTCAAGAACCCTACTTTGTTACAGTCTGCAACTTTCAGAAGATGATCCCGGCTTCACCCTCAGCGTGTACACCTGCTCATTGTGGTTTGTCATTGCCTGGCGTCCCTTCAACAGGTCGTTTCGCCTCGACACCGCCACCGCTCAGTTCAGACACAGGAATCGTGCTAGGCGAGATCTCACTATCGTCGCCTCCAAGCTCTGCAGTGCCACTAACGCCTTCATACCTAGACTCGTGAGCATTTCCGGTGTATGGATATGCAGTTGTATTGTATGCAGACTGATGGCTGTCTTGGGGAGCAGGCGAGATGCCCCCTTGCTGAGGGTAGCCTTGCTGCGTATACGGACCCAGCTGTCCGGGTCGATCGTAGTAGGTTGGTTGTGCAGGGTGGAATCGAGGTTTTGCATCAGAATAGCCTCCAACGCCCATCGGTGGCTGACTCGGATCAATGGGTGCCATAGAAGCGCTGCCGTACTGAAGCGGTTGAACAGCTTTCTTTTTGCGCCGTAGAAAGAGCCAGACACCAGCGCCAACGAGTGAAATTCCAATGAGAGGACCTACGACTGCTCCTGCAATCCATGCTTTGGAGCTTGGTTCTGACTTGGGCGTCTGAGCCGGGGGAACTGGAGCACTAGTAGTGGCTTCTGATGTCGAGCTCGCTGATAATACGATTAGATCACATGATGGAGGAGACCCTAAGAACACAACCTACTTGTAGTAGTCGCTTCCATAGGAATGTCCCTGTAATATGACCAGTTTGCGCTAGAATCTCCGCAATTGATATTAATTCGAGGGCTAGAGTCTTGGGTGTTCTCGAATATGAAAATCGTATTGCAGATTGACAACGCGGGGTTGTTGTAGTTGTCAGTACAAGCAACTGTGCTCACACTTGGGGAGAGATCTGGGTATGTATAGATTTGAGATCCTCCAACGCACGCGGTTGCCGCGTAGCAGTGTGCCACGGTCGCTGGACAGCACTGAGCATACTGTCCACTTTGATACCATGTGAGGCCAGGTAAGCCTGTGTGTGTCAGGTATGCCGAAGTTTGGGGATAGTTGGACTTACAGTCAAGGCTACTCCCTGAAGTATGATCAGTGAGACTCTAAGGCGGTCTGGTGCAGACTTACAAGTACTATTCAGTTCAACATACCCAATAAAGCTGTCGCTGTTTTGCCTTGGTAATACAGCAGGAGCGGTGATAGTGGGGTCTGTGGGCTTAGCAGCTGAACGCTGCAACGTGACTAAGAACAGCAATATGACTGCGCGTAGTCGTCCTGTCATATTGGCGATGATGAAGTTGGCGAAGTGCAATGGACAGAGACCAGGCACATGTGAAGAGAACAAATAGAGCACGACTTAAATGGAAAGAGACTGCTCTTCGCGCCCGGTGCCCACTCAAAGCCACACTCCGCCTGCATCCTGGGCGCGCGACCGTTTTCTCCTCGTTCAGGGTGGAGCCAGGTGCATCGTACCGAACCAGGCGTGCGGGTGCAACATTGACCAACAGTAAGGAGGTGCTACCGAGCCATACGCAGCATCTAGCTTTAATTGGAACAGGGATGATTGCTGCAGTTCGATCAAATTAGAGTCGTTATTTTAGCTTGACGTACGTTCACAAGCTGCGAGCGTAGGGATGGCTCAATCGTCCCTAGCGCGCTTTGCTTGGAGCATCAACCTAGGTACCTTGACTTGTGATGTTCATAAGGCACAATCAAGCCTTTTAGCACCGCAGCTGATGGGCTGAGGTACCGAAAGCTGAGACTGATTCGCATCCAGCCGGACACAGTAACCGTAGATGGCAACTAGAGGCTCAGTGTTGCAACGCCCAGATGGTCAAAAGCTGTGGGAAGGAAGACAGCGGCGTCCTTGTGACGTGGGCCCGGGACTCAGGTTCGACAAAAGTTCCCGAGACTGCGTGCATGCATTCGAAGATCCAGTTGGCATGTTCGTGCTGACAAAGAGAAGATTGTTGCGATCAATCTTGCCTGACCTATTTTTGGTTTGTCCTGCGACGATCCTCACGTCCTTCGAAACTGCATGGCCGGCTGTAGCAATATACGAATTTTTGCGCTCTGGAATATGTCTATGGGCTTCACATTCCCTTGTTCATACGGCGACGTGCGGTCCGAACTCGCTAAAGGTTCGTTGTTGATGGAGGGAGATGATGCTCATCAAAGGCACGCTGCCCCACAGGGTACGCGGCCATTGGCTTAGTCAGCCGACAAACTCGTAGCTACGAAGTACAGGACACCAGATGCCTCTCAGACCGCGAAAGTGATTTACCGGTGAGCATGACCAGTCGCAGACGAAACACCATAATGTCCCGAGCTACATTTGACGATCCTGGGAGCGCCATTAAGATCCTTGGACCCCTGCTGGCACGAGCATACCCGTCTTCGGCTGCGTACCGCCCCGCTGCATCCTGCGACTTCGACTGTCACATAGTGCGGGATCCTGCAATCGGTTTTAATGAGCAACGATACAGATGTTTGCAACCATATTGATCGCAAGACACCAATAGCCTGCAATGATCGTCCACCAATTCAGCCATTAGAAGGAGCCACATCCATGCCCTGATCAATTTCCCGCCTTGTTTATCAGTCTATTGCGCCGCACCGCACCGAGATGTGGCTGGTTCATTCCTCCACTTCTCCTAATCGATCGCATCTGATTCCTCTTCCTTCGTTATCTTTGATAATGTTTACCCTGGCGCGTTGCCGAAAGCCTCTACCGAGGCCTGCTGTAGAGCGCTTACGATTGCACGACTTGCCCGACGACGTTCTTATCCTGATCTGCTCAGAATGTACTATCGAGTGCTTGCTTGCCTTACGGTCGACTGACAGGAGATCAAGAGATCTCATCTCCGAATACATCAATACCATTGCACCTCTGGTTGCTCGTACCTCATTTCCCGGCTGCAATAATCTCTCACGCCACCGGCCTCTGCGCTACACCATACGATGGCTCCGCGACCTAGTTCCTTGTCAGCTGGCAGCAATCCTAGTGGATCGTCACCGTATCGCACACGATGCCATGCAGCAGCGCTATGGCATCCCGGCCGAAGATGCCTACGGAGATGAACTGCGGACACGAATTGCGAATGGCTGGCGTGTTTTATATCGACTTACGAGCGTCTCAACATTCGCACCTCAAAGAGGCGATCTCAGGCCGACCAACGCTTTACTCACCCGGATCCTTTGCCCTTCGCGCATATTGGATATGCACCGGCAAAGAGAGGATTCTATCCTCGAACAGCGGCTAAGATACATCGACTCTATGCCTCTTCAAGACGCGAAAGACTACAAGCTCATGTTTATGCTCTTGTCGTCTGCGTTCCGGACCTCGTTATCAAACATCGGCGAAGAACACAAGCCATGGGCATTCGATTGGGGCAGCGGCATTGACGGGCAGAGATTGCTCCGCAAAGGCAGTTCCTGGTTGGCGTGGTTCGTTCTGGCCGAGGGCCCGCATCTCTTCTACAGTCAATGGTGGACGCTGCCGCACGACAGCCCTAATACACGGCATTACATACGTGATCGCGCACTCGCGACGTGGGTGGCGACACCCCATGAACTTGTCGATCATCAGCGAGAGCACGCAAGAAGAATCCAGGAAGCCATCAACAGCAAGGCGGCAGTCTCCTCAGATTTTGTTTCGGTCAATCCAATACCATACTTCACGCAGTATGCAGAGCACCGTCTTGCGCAATGGAAGTCCGGCGAACTGCCCCCACCGGAGACTTTATCGCATGTCCCTTTCCACATCGAATTTCGTTGCCCCGAGGAGCTCCTTCAGCAGTACCAATCGCTATTGCAAGACAGAGAAGATGCAAAGACGAACAGCATTACTGCGAGAAGATAGAAGAGGCCAAGCTGTGCCGTCTTCGTCAGCAGTAAAACAGGACAGGCTGTTGGCTTGTATCATGGGAGGCACTCAGGATTTCTCCACGAGTCTCTTGCAACCTAACAATATTACCAGTAGGTATAACGATTCTTCTTGTGCAGCCGACTGTTCCTGCTACCTCGGAGCCGATGATCGAAATTTCGGTCTTTCAATTGACAGCACGATGGAATGTGAGAAAGTTGCACCTCACTGGACGAGCACATCTGGCACGGTGATGGGTCTCCGAAACGTGCCTCGGCAGCGTATTAGTTGCACGCCGGAGCTGAGTTTTAGCGTAGCCTTGCATTAAGGCCAGCCACCGTGGAGATTGGGAGAGCCGACGATAGTGCATAGTGGCAGCGCGGGTGCAGCTGGCGGCCCATGATAATGCATTGCTACGCGGGAGGGCCCTCCCTCTTTCAGCTTCGCGTTGCGATGTTTCAAACACAGCAGGGAACAACGCCCCAGACTCTCAGGATAGCTGCGAGAGGAAAGGCCGCTCTCAAGGAAGATGCAGCAAACAAAGAAAAAAAAAAGCCAGGAATTATAGCGGACTCCAGCGAACGGTATGCGGTAATTGATAGTGAATTCTCGTATACGAGATGCGCGTCTGGAGCGTAATTGTGTGTGCTATATATAGCTACACAAAAGCGTGGGGATCGCACACCGGCGCGGGACTAGTGGAGCGGGTGATCCAAAGGAAGTCCAAACCCGCCATACCATCATACGCACCCGAACCTACGCAGATAGCCTCATCCCGTCTTTCAAGGACAACTCTGCTATGTTTCTGTGCTCTTTACCCTTCAGCTGAACGAACAGACCCCGGCATGCTCTATGGAGTCTTGTCACCTCTCACGCCTCCCCGACCTCGAGTGACACCCGATCGATCACACCCACGACCGATACGATAGAGACGGCGCTGGACAGTACGCCAGCGAAATATGGTGGGGAGGAGAAGCTCGCGGACTGATACGCAGCGAGAAAACCGCGGGAAAAGTGCAAAGGGGACAGAACCGACGGTTGCCAACAATGAAGGCGCTCTGAACTCAGATGAGAGCGTGGAAGCTCTCGACACTCGACTTGCAGCTTCCTCCATCGGCACCACGACAATATCTTCGTCTGCGATAAGCCAGTCGGGCTACTCGACGGCCATGACGTCGAACACGACTAACGACGACTGCTCCTCCAGCAGTCCCACGGCTACCACGTCGCATGCGCATCCCAGTCTTACGCTCCTCGAACTCGTCTCGAACTCGGCCTCCTCGTCTGCCCTACCGGACAGCTTCGACTTTAACGTCTCAAGGAGGGGAAAATATGTTGTGGTGTATTCGGCATCGAACGTCTGGCTTATACAGACGACGCAACTGCCGAGGCTCTTCGCGCGCACGCTTCAAGTCAAGCGCAAGCCTGTCGCTATCGACATCACAGAAGACGGCTTTTTGCTTGCAGTATTATCGCGACCGTCACAAGTCGATTTGTACGAAATACATGGCGAGCAGGGCGGGCAAATCAAGATGCGCAGGACGGTGCAGCTGGTACATGAGGCAAGCTCCCTCGTCATCTCGCCAGATGCGCGCATCCTGATCACAGGCAACAAGTTTGGTATCGAGGTGGTCGCGGTCTTTCCAGATGCACCCGCTACCGCTCGACGCACGCTTTCTGGGCCTGCAGGCGATGCGCTGGAGTTCTCCGACGATGGCCGCACGCTGCTCATTACCGGATATGCGCGCAAGTCGGATAGCTCGGCTCTGTTCGTTTTGCCAGGCCTGTACGATGGCCCGCTTGACGAAGAAGGAGCACCAATTCCACAAGCCCCAGAAGTCGTATGGACGGGCAGTGTGCTGTTCCCGGAGACCGCAAGGATAGCACGCCAGGCTACGCTATTGCCAGACGCTGATACGGGAACATTCAACGAGCTCTTCGCGTTCAACGCTGAGGAGGACTCGTGGGGGATATACGATATTGCCTGCCAGCGGTTCACCCAAAGGAAGATGTTCCTGCCCGACCACCAGCGCTGGACACGATCCGAGTTCGTCGACGATGCTATGCCCGCTGTTTCACCGAACGCGGATTTTGCAGCAGTGGCTTTACGGATGCGAGGCACCACCAACATCTGGATATATGAAGTACCAGGCTGGGAGTACAAGCCGAGTGAGAAGGCAAAAGGACAAGCACCTATTCAGCCGTGTTTCTGCATACCAATACCGAAGCTTGGTGTTGGTGCTTACCAGGAGATCTGTGTATTGCGCTGGGTCAAAGTCAGTAACAACATTCAGCGACTTGTTGCCGTAGGGAACTCGAGTATCGTACCGACCGAGAGCGACGTACCTGACGTTCCAATCGGATCAAAGGGTGTTGTCATTGTTCTCGATTTCGATAAGACGAAGCCTGCGGGAGGTGCTGTTCCTGTAACATCGAGAATGGAGTACGACCTCGATCCATTGTGCCCAGGAGAGGTGTTACCTGAAGGGTCCCTGGACTTCAATCAAGAAGTGGAGCTTATGAGAACAAGGACGTTGGCACAGCGCAGAGCACAAAATCAAGCGAGCGGTGCAAGACGCAGTTCGCGGAGCGGTGCTTCATCTGTACAGCGCTCGCGTACTACTGTCAGACCGCCACCCATGGCAGATGAAGAAGAACTTACGGCGGAGGAAGCGCAAGCAGCCTTCGAGATGCCCTACGACAACCAGCAACCTAGATCGCAGATGTCACTGGCAAGAGCCGCAACCGTGGCTGCTGTTTCTCCTGCCAATCGCCGACATTTACGTGCGCTGCCTTTCCGGCCGTTAGAGTTCCGCCGTGCGGACGGATCGGGCCAGCGAGAGTTGCCACACGAGAGCGACGCAGACAATTGGGTCCCGCCCCCGCCTGCGTACACAGCGAAAGCCGAAGAGGCTGAGAGTGTCAGTCTGAGTCACCCGAATGTCCCACCGACCAGGCGTCGGTCAAGTCGTGGCTCAAGCCGTGGTTCAGGCTCAAGATCAGCAATACCGCCAGTACCCGCGCTTCCTATCGTGTCTGCGACAGTCAATCCTGCACAATTGCCACCATCGGGACCATACCAGAATGGAGGTCAATCAATTTCAGCGACTGATGTGTCACTTCGACGACCGTCACTGATTCACCCTACGACATACCCGAGCCCACACTCGTCAAACTCCATACGAAGACGAGGGTCCGCGGCGCATTCACCACCACAGCAATTGGCCTATACTCCGCCCGTTCACCCTCAAGCTCCTCCCCAGACATCACCATCCACAACGCCCCCGGTTCGACGACCCTCACTATTCAACCGCCGTGTAGTGGAGAGCACATTAGACACGCGCCCACCCCCTCTGCCCGACACTGAGCTACTGCGTCGCGGTTCAGCCCCTCTCGTCCCCATGGCTGCACCCATCGCACGTCGTCCCGTGGCGGCATCCCAGCAGCGCCCGCTGCCACCAAATCCTCCTCTCAATCCGACGAGCACCCCAGTACCACGGCAACCGAATTCTCCTCCGGGACACCTAAGCGATCAAGCAAGGAGAAACATGCTGCCGCGACTTGTGCCACCGCCGCAGCAGCTGGTTCCGCAGGATCGGTACAGAGGAGCGATGAGTGCGCCGCCGATGACGGACGGATATGTAGGTGTGCAAATGTCTACTCCCGGGGCCATGCAGGCACCGCATAGCGCAGTGCCGGTTTTGACGGAGAGGACAGGGACAAGAGGGAGTGATGGGAAGAAGGAGAAGGAGAAGGAGAAGGGGAAGAAGAAGATGGCCTGTGCAGTTATGTGAGCGTGTACTGGGTAGTTGATGTCTTTTTCAGGTTTTGGGAGGTGCGATATATACCCTTGGCGTTTTGATAGAGGCAAATGGTACCATTCCGAAGCAGGGTGGGTGTCTTGTAGTTTGTTGTGAGGCTCGAATGTCACTTTGACGAGAGATGCGTGTTCAGACCGGATCCAAGCGTAGACGCGAATGCTATGCACCTATTCAAAGAGTGCCAACAAACAAAGCACACAATTGATCCTGGGTGACAGAGCCCCTCAGTTCGTACATTGAGAGCTTTGACGCTCTATAGTGTTTGTAGTTGTCTTCCAAATGCGTACTTTGTCACCACACACGTCAGTGCCAGACACCTTCTTAGTATTAGGACTGAGAGTACATCTTTCTGAGCCTACCGCAATGATCTGCATCGTAATGCACATGTGTTACGTCGCCCGGACTCAATACCTACTATCAGGATCTTGGCTCACGTTGTCATGCTGCTGTAGAGCAGGTTGGCGCTGCTGAAGTTCACTAATACAGCCTGGCACTGCCACCGGGCTCAGCGGAACTTAGACCCCGCAGCAGCCGATTACAATCCCCAGCAGGGAGCGAGAGGATGTTCTTGGCAAGACAGAAAGCAAGTTAAGGAGCCAATCAGCGAATTAGACACCGGGTTGAGTGGAGCCTAGCGCGATGCGTCCAGGCCGTACGAAGTACCTCCCAAACTCTTGACCCTCCAAGAACTACCGTATGTTATCTCGATATGCACACACATCTGCAACGCGTCAAAACTGCGCAGACTCATAAGACATTGTCTGTGGTATATGTAGAGCCATAGGTGGCAACGCAGCCGCAGCGCAGCCTGCTTGCTTGACTGCCTCTGACGTTTTGAACACAGCTGAGGCTTGGCTGATTGATCCTCCAAGACTTCGACAACGACATAAATACACCAAGATGCGGTGTTTCGACAGAATGGCGCAAGCGACAAGCAAAAAGTCAAAGCAGAGACCTGGCGATCTTATCTCCAGACTTGGCTAATCGCATGCCATCGTCGATTGGACAGCGAGGTTGAACAGATGGCTTGGCGCCATGTATGGTGAATGCAACGCAAGATACAGCTGACAATGAAGCTTCTTGAATACAGGAAGCTGTCGACCCCAACGTTTTCAATGTCAACTTCCACCATGCATGAGTTCGGAACCCCACAAAACTTTCAGCATCAACCACTTGAGGCGACCGGGCATTCGATTCGTCTGATCAGAGTACGACCGAAACTGTCTATGAATAATCAGATCATTTGTGACGTTCGGCATGCGACAACGAGCGCACGTTACCAGTGCTTGTCGTACAGATGGGGATGTCAAGAGAAGACCAGGACGATCTTAATGAGGAACGCCCCGTCAAAGACCGAGGCACCGATGCCACTGCGTATCAGCCAGAACCTGTACGACTTCTTGACTATCGTGCGCAAGAAGAGGGGGCTATGCAGATGGTTCTGGATAGATGCACTGTGCATCAATCAGAACAA
This sequence comes from Didymella pinodella, assembly GCA_039634465.1. Taxonomy (NCBI): domain Eukaryota; kingdom Fungi; phylum Ascomycota; class Dothideomycetes; order Pleosporales; family Didymellaceae; genus Didymella; species Didymella pinodella. The sequence continues at coordinate 1,587,409 of CP113352.1, forward strand.
CACACCCGAGAGAAGCTACCAAGTAGCGCACATGGGTCATATCTACGCCCACGCGCTGAGAGTGATGATCTGGCTCGGCCGAACAGTGTCTCGACATCATCGGACTATGAGTTTAGCGGACCTTGACAGCTGGCGATCTTTTGTCCTCGAGAATGAGTATTGGAATCGGGCTTGGGTCACACAGGAGATTGTCTTGGCTCGGAAGGTCACAGTACTCATCAACGACACAACGATGTCCCTTAGAAAGCTGGTTGATCTTGTCAGCGATGGTTTGACCATGGATTGGTTGTCAAGTCCAATGAGAGTCCTGGTCAACACAGGCCTGCTTCTGAGGTACGGAGAATCGAAACCACATCTGCTAGACCCGATCCAAGACGACATCTGGACGACCAAGAAATGCAGCATTCCACGCGATCGTATCTTCTCTATCTTGGAACTAGTAAATGAGGGCAAAGGCATCACCGTCGACTATGAGTCGCCCACCATCGATTTGGCACGCAGCATCTTGAGGGCCTGTAGCGGCATTACCTGCTACTGCCTAGTACTTCCTCTACAGCGTGCACTTGGCATTGATGCATCGACCGATCTATCATCATGGTTAGGGCTGGCAAGTGAGATCACAACAACAGACACTGTTCCGTTACCTCATTCTTGCAAGGGTGCGTCGAGGTCCGCTGCCAGCATCAGCGGGGAGATACCCACCTCCAAGGGATCTCAGCTCGCTGCATCCATCTCCAACGGATACTGCGACTTTCCCGAGGATCTTAGCAAGAATCATCAAACTCGCTAGCGCGTAGACTAGCACCAAGCTGAGAAGCACACAGATGGTGACACACAGACGTCTCAAGATATGTTCAAATCATCTGAGTAACCGAACAAGGGTACACAATGAGATTAAACTCTAGCGAAATGGACTTTCGGAACACGTTTTCGTCAAGACTTCTATTCATTATCGCTGCTACCTATCCAATACGGATGTGCTTGAACCGATTCGTCCTCTGACCCATTGACATCCAAGCCTGCAATTTCCGATAAGTATACTTGTAGAGCATACACATGATACTGATAAGACTCCTGTAGCTCACTTAACTTGTGGTGGACCATGAGGATAGTCCCGTGCCGTACTTAGTGATCCGGCTCGCAAGTGTTGCAGGCTTGACCACCGCCGCGTTCCGCAGCTTTTTCAATCTCCACCGCACCACATCCATGGCCGCCAATCGCGTGCCCAACATAGTTGCGGTTGCCTCCCATCTGCGTGCCGGGCTTTCCTATCGGGGGGATTGGCATAGGGAACGGAGCCGTTGCGTAGAGAGGCACTCCGACATTTCCACGACCCCCATACAGTCCGTTGCCATTGTGATGTTGTTTCCAGCGTCTAGAGGGTACCGTTTCGTAGCCATGTACATGACTGCGAGGATAGTCATTTTGTGTGGATACGTTACAGATGGTCGTCAAGTCCACCTTTGGTGGCTGCAAGTTCTTCGTCTTGGGCTGGAGCGCAGCTTGGCGCACAATGTCGTCGAGTTGCGATGAGAATGTACCATCGGAGAGATTTGAAGAAGGCATTGGGGTTGCGAAAGGTATAGCTCCCAACGCAGCGGCAGGAAGGGTACACGGCGAGTCCGCACCGGTCCTCACATCACCAAGCGAGGGGATAGGCCTGTTTTCAATGCCCGGTGCAGTGCCCATATGAACTTGCATCTCCGCTGTATCACTCTCTCGCGTCGCAGACGGATCGATGGCTGAGCGTTGCGTCTTGCATTTGAACTTCCTTGGCGACTTCGAACGAGTCTTGCTGAATATTGGTGGGAAAATCCATGGCACTGGGTACATGTGATAGAACCAAGGTATGCCGTATCCGTCGAGAGCGTACAGATCTGGTAGACTGGGAACTGGCTGGGCGTCTGCAACGCCTATTGAGCGACGTTAATATATGGGTACCAAAGTGTCGATGCAGTCACCCACTTATTGATGCGTCTTTCACAGCAGGAACGAACTCAGACGCAGTGGCGCGCAGATCTGAAGTCGAGCTCGATTGCATCGACACCTCACTAATCGTGGTGTGGCGAGCGACCGGCTGGTATTGTGCGCTTCGACCTCGAACTGGTGGAAACGTTGCCGAGTCATCGTACTCATCATCTGCATCACTGGAGTGGACATTGCCTAATACATACGTGAGCACTTACAATAATGGTGAACACCTGAGGAAACCAACGTACCAGACAAGTCTAAGACCTTGGGAATCTCTACCTTTGCGGAGTCAGTCCGCGCCGAATCTCTAGCGATCTGTGATGCTTTGATAGTGGAGCCACTGGTAGCTCGAGACACTGTGTGCGAATATGAAGCTGGAAGATCTTTAAGAGCTTCAGGCGATCCAGTGGCCTCGAGTGCAGTATCTTGCAAATACGAAGTGAGCAAGTCGACATTTCGAACGCGTGTCGACCGCTGTATGCTTACAGTTGCTACGCTAGTGACATTTACGGGTATGTCGAGGTCGCGGCTCTTGCGATTGGATAGAATCGGCGCTGACGTAGTACTATCAACAGTCCGCACAAGACGCAATGGCTTCGTCCCAGCTGTCTTCAAGGTCTTTGCGTATTTCTGCTCCGCCTGACCCTTGGTGGCCTTCGGCGATCGGAGTGTCTGGCTCGACTTTGTTTGCTTGAGAGTCGAACTGAGAGTTGGAGCTCGGGCGCTGCTGCCTTTACTGAGGGACACACGAGGGATGCGTGACTGTGTTGTCGCCCCAGTGTACCCCACAGCATGCCCAACTCCCGGAGTATCATCATCCCCAACACTCACCGCCGTGCTGCTCGACGCAGAAGGGAGAGTGGATGCCGACCCTCGGTTGGCGTCAAGGGTAGCGTCCGAGGGCGGGATGCGAATCTTGAGCTCCGGCCTTGAGACGCGTGACTGAAGCGAGGTTGAGGTACGTGATGCAGCAGAGGTCTTGCTTCCGTCATTAGTATGCTCGACCTGTTCAAGGTCGACATCAGCAATGTAGTCAAAACAGGGAAAGTAGACACTGTCATTGAGATCTCCAGCTGACGAGAAGCTGCTCTGAGAGCAAGCAGAGCTTCTTACCGGCGAGCCATGCGCAGTATGGAACGATGTCGCTCCGGTAGAGACGATGCTACTCGGAGCATGCTTGTGACCAGCGACCACATGGACTCCCAAATTCGCACCACGGGGTGAAGAGGGCTTTATGGATGATCCACTGCTATGAAGCAGGCTCCCGGGCTTGGGAGATACTGTTGGGCTGTTCCAGGGAACTTTAGTCGGTGAACACTGTAATTTGCTCGGGCTGCGGTGCAGTCTGGGAGATGTGATGTTGACGTCCACGGCATCAAGAGCCTCTTTCGTGAGGAAGGAAGCCGTATCTGCGTGAGTTTTTCCAAGGCTGACCAAGCTGTGCGTCATCCGGAGAGGTCGGCGGTCGCTGGATGAACGACTGGGGGAAACCTGACTGTCGCCATGAGCTCTGGCTCGCTGCAACGGAGTGACCGTAGGGGATTGAGACAAAGGAAACCATTGCGCAGGAATTGGCTTGCGAGGACTGGCGGAATGGATGTCGCTATATGTAACTGTGTCCCGCTCGGTGATGATGTCGATGCTGGCCTCAGATGATCCTTGCACAGTCTCTTCGTCAGAACCATGGCCACTACGGGATGATGTGCTAGCAATGGAGAGGGTGCCGATTCTGCGCGCTAGCAGGGGGTCAGTGATTGTGATCAAGTCAAATCAATCACATAAGGTTTGTGAGGACCCTCACCTTGACGAGACTCCTCTGCGGAGATTGGAAAGGCATTGTCATGTGCATCATCGCCCTTGACAGCCTGAATAGCTTGAATCGCTGACAACGATGCTGAAAATGGAGAGGCCGGCGCAGCATCCTGAGATCCAGGCTCTGGAAGCGTGGAACGTGGGACGAATGCAGCACGCTGAGGTGACGATCGCTCGTGCTGGACCGGCGTGAGACCGCAGCCAGGCATCTTGCGAGGCTTGGATGGTGATAACGTTGCCATGTTGGGGTGCTGGTGTTGCTGAATATGCGAATGTGAAGCGTTATGATTGCTTGCAGCTGGTGATGACAATGGAGTAGATCGTTGTTTAGACGCGTTGCCAACGCTGCGCAGAGAAGGGCTGCTCGTAGATCGGTATTAGTAGTGATCTTTACGATGCTGTGGATGTACTCACTTTTTTACCAAGCCTAGTGCCTTCGCCTTGTCGCAGTAGGAGATGAGCGTTAGTTCGCCGTGTTGACACGCTGAGAAGTAGAGGTAGTGATACAAGCACATAATGCCGGGCAGCAGTTGTCGCCCGCGACACCCACAAGATCAAGGTTACCAATTCGAGAGGTGACGTTTGTTTACAAGTGCAGCGACGCCTTGACAGGGAGGCGCACCCACGTGGGGTGGATGGAGCGGGAAGTTGCTTGAACTAAGTTAAAGAGGGAGTTGAACAAACGGCTACCAACACCAAACTAGCAGATCATCCGGCAGGCCAACATGGAGACTTGATTGCCTCGAGGATTTGACTAATCAAGACACGACCTTGAGATGGTCTACAGGATTTGATATACTTCTTGAGCTTGGCTTCGATTCTCTCACAAATGCTGCATCGTGACACTGAACTGCTTGGGGTCTAGAAGCGCTTCTTCTTTTTGTGTTGCGCCTGTTTCCTAGCAAGCTCCTCATTTCTGCGCTTGAGCTCAGCTCTCTTCCTTTCAGCCTTCTCCTCTGGTGTCTCTTCATGCGCATCTTCGACGGGCGCCTCCTCCTTCTCCATTCCCCGCGGAAGAGGCGGTGGCGATGATCTCGGGGTCGGCGAGTTGGTGTCGCGGAAGCGATTCGTCGGGGGCGATGCAATTACCTCAGTTTGCGACGAGACAGTACTTTGACTGGCTCTGCCCTTCCCACCAATCTTGAACGCCCTGCGAGGCTTCTTTGGAGAAGTTTCAATAGACTCAACTTGCGAAGGAGGTGGCATTGATGCTAGGGCTGACTGCTCGGGAGTTAGGCCCTTACCCTGCGATGCGTCCGGCGAAGCTTTTCTGACTTTCCCTCCTATGCGAAAGCCTTTGGGCTTGGGCTTGACCCTGCTGACTGGTGGAGGAGACGTTCCTGGTTCAGTTGGTGGTTTGGGAGAAGGCGACTTGGGGCGTGGGCAAGTATGAGTCTGACTTTGTGATGGTGCATCCAGGTCATCGTCGTCTTCAGTCGACTCTTCGTCATCTGCAGCTTCCTTCGGCTGGGCTGCAAGTGGTGCAGGTTCAGGCGCCTCGGGTGTCCTTTTAGGCATGTTGCGGGCCTGCTCTACAATTAGCTTGCGTTAGAAGTGTCAACGTTGGGTGCAGATGTCCAGCGTGTGTCTGCAATCACCGATGAAGACAACCAGTGGATCGGATAAATTGTACCTTGAAGTTTTCGTGCACTTCGAACTCGTCCTCGGTGTCATCATCCACCGGACTTGACTCATGTCCATGCCTTGGTGGTCCCTGGAAGACATTTGCAGGTTCCTTGACCTTGATCTTGACCGCAGGTTTAGCGAAGGTCAGACGGCTGGGTACGTCTGCCAACCAGTCCTCAGCACCTTCGTCTGCATGCAGACTCAAGGGAACATCTGGTGTGCACTGGACAAGCGCCTCTTGAAACAAGCCTAGTGTGGTTACGTCCGCATCGATCAACTGCGCAGTCTCTTTTCTCCAAACATCTTGCTGGAAGTGTCTGAGCGCTGGTAGATGCCTGGCTGCTTGTTCGCGTTTGATGAGCTTGCGGCCTGTTTTCAAGCCTCCTATGCTTGGGAACGCTGCAGCAAGATCCAGGTTGCTAGATTGAAATTGATCGACCATACGAGTGATGGCTTTGTCCTTGTTTTCGATTGTTGTTATCAAGTCGTTGATGCGTTCATACTGGATGTGTGACGAAACAAGCAGCGGTAAGATGAGCTCATTCTTGAGTGTCACAGCGGTGCGCTTCTGCAAATGAAATTTCCACGTGAGGCTGTCGAGCGGCTCAGGCAGGCGAATGGTGGAATGCAAGATGATGCCATCCGAGCCTTCGCGAGTGAGTCTGCATTGGGCGTCTTCTGAGCTGCCCAGGGAGTTCTCAATGTTTTTGAGAAGGATGGCCAACTGGGCGGTGTCTTGTTGGCTTACTTCAATGGGTGATGATTGCTCGGCAGCACGCTCCACTATACTGGACAAGTCGACGTGCTCACTCCAAATGTTGGTGAGGCATGTGAGAAAGACTGTGTAGGAGTCAGCATTGAATGATGGCTTGACCAGCAGCTGGGGGACGGGCTCGCTGCCCGGCTGCTCAGAGAGCTCCAAGAGGCGCCAAGACGACATGACGGCCGTCAGCGACTATGGCAACAATAACCAAGCTTCACGGAGCGTACCATCAGTCGTGTAGCCACAGAAAGCCCAGACACGTTCTTTGATGCTTGTAGCACGCGTTGGGATGTAAGGCCGCCGAAGTTAGGCGGCAGGTGCAGCAGGGGTCCTAGCGGGCCGCGGCAGGTACGTCACGGCGGTTAACATTTTCGAGAGCAGAGGTCGAGGCCTCAACCACCGTAGAATATCTTCTGTTACATATACAGAATGTCGTCGCGCAACCCTCCACCCTGGGAACGTAACAATGGTGATAGACCACCCCACCGACCTGCGCCGTCATCCACAATACCCGCAAAGCGCTCGCACGACTCACGGTCTCACGAACACGCGTCGAAGCGCTCAACAAACGCCGCCGAAGAAGCCTGGGTCGCCGATGAAGATCGTTTTGCGCTTCAGCAAGCAAAGAAGAGGGCTGCGCTGCGCGTCAAAGGCGGTCGCGCCAAGCCCATCGACTGGCTCGCCGTCACGTTGCGCTTCATCGACCCAACAAAATCGATGCATGACGAAGAGGTAGAGGACCATGAGCTGGACGTTGTCGATCCGGAGGGGGTGTTGGAAGGGCTGAGTAGTGACGATTTGTCAGACTTAGAGAAGGAGATCGAGAACTACCTTACATTGGAGACCAATCGCAGTAACAGAGATTACTGGAGCGTCAGTAGACTCATTCCGCTACCAAGGAGACGATGCTGACTACAGCAGGCACTGAAGACCATCTGCAAAGACCTCCGCCGCAAATCTAGAGCATCGTATGACTCGCGCAGCACAAACTCGGTCGCATCCGACATCGACAAGCTTTTGGCGCCCAAGACGTACGAACAGCTAGAGACCCTTGAAGTGCAAGTCAAGAAGAAGCTCGACTCAGACGAGCCCATCGATTACGACTACTGGGAGCAGCTTCTGCGAAGCCTGCGCATATGGAAGTCTAAGGCGAAGCTGCGGAGTGTCTCGCAAGAAATCGTCAAGGAGAGGCTACAAGCACTACGCAAGCAGCAGGCAGAAGCAGCATTGGCAGTGCAAGAGAAGCTGCAACTGAAGCTTGGCAGTGTGTCAGCCACCACGGTGGAGTATGATGCGTCATTCGACCCCGAGCCAGCGTTGAAGCTAAGCACTGAGGACAAAGCGTTGAAGCAGGTGGACGAGAAAAGGTTTCTGGAGGACATTGTGAGTATCACGCCTTGTCAAACGGCCTACTCATACTGATATACCAGGGCAACGAACGAAAGAGGACACAGAAGCTTGGCTACGTTCCATCACTGAACGTAGCTCTAGACCAAGCAACACAAAACAACAAGACGGGCGGCAGCGGCGCGGCTACCGTCAGCGCTTCACGCTTCGCGCCTGTAGAGAAGGAGGACTACTCGCAGGCGACCATGGCCCTCTACGAACGAGAGGTTGCACGCGGGGTGGAAGAGGGCGAGGAAGTCTTTACGGCCGAAGAACAGGTCACGACGGCGCGACCGCAGTGGGCTGGCACTTACAAGCCCCGGAAGCCTCGTTATTTCAACCGTGTGCAAATGGGCTACGAGTGGAACAAGTACAATCAGACGCACTACGACCACGATAACCCACCACCAAAGGTTGTTCAGGGCTACAAGTTCAACATTTTCTACCCAGACCTCATCGACAAGGCAAAAGCCCCCACATACAAGATCGAACGTGAGAACGGCCGCAGACGAGGGGAATCCTTTGCCCCGGCCGGGGAGGATGACACGTGCCTCATCCGTTTCATTGCTGGGCCGCCCTATGAGGATATCGCCTTCCGCATCGTGGACAAAGAATGGGACTACAGCGCTAAAAGAGAGCGCGGCTTCAAGAGCAGTTTCGATAAGGTGAGTGCCTGGCAGCTCGGCTGTACTACACCGTCGATGCTACGCAAATAGTCACAAAACAACATAGGCTGATGACACGCAGGGCATATTACAACTGCACTTCCAGTTCAAAAAGGTCCGTCTTTCTCGCACGACAGCAAGGCTCATGCTAACTTGCCATAGATCTACTATCGAAAGTAGCCGTCTGCTTTCCGATCTGCGATTGACTTCGTCGGATTTATGCGTTGTTTTGGCTACACAATAGTGACAGCATTGACCCATGTCTGGTTCCATTCGCAAGACTCTCAATCCATCTATCGCCATACAATTCCACGCGAAAATGCCGTAGCGGTGACTCGCAATGAAACTGTGCTCCAAGATCGACCGGACATTCAGGTGTCATCCTTGACAGCACGATCTGCCGGTTGCCAGCGGTGTATGGAGCTTTCGAGCGGTGACGAATGCGCCGAAATCAAACACCAACCAAACACACGTCTGGCCGCTGTCAGTACCGATGAGGCAATGCGAATGAAGCTTTCACCGGACAGTTCTTGTGTTACATCCTTCATCGTCACCTCCAAACGGGCAGCTGCTGCCGTCGCCCCAGCACCCACCTGAGGCCAGGCTAGACCTGCAGGGTCCCTGCTGTTTGAGTCGATATACACATCAACGGGCACTGCATGTGTCTTCTTTGTGTAAAGTTTGCACGTGAGCAAGGTGAAAACCAGGAACAATCGCTTGCTGGCGATGATTGCGCCTCAGCCAATCATGATGTGGACGCAGTTTCAGTGACAATTTGATGCCCTCAATTACATCCTCAAGGGAGCTATAGGAACTATCCCGAGCCAGAGCGCTACTGGCGCGGTCGATTTGCCACTTGTTGCGTGGCCGTTGAAGTGTTACACACTTGGGGGCTTGGTATGCATGTTCCCGCTGCCGAAGCACCCCAGCCGATAATTTGTTGGCTGCTGTTGTGGGACTGCATATGCAGTCGACCTGTCACTGCGGTAGTGTAATGCGGCGTCGAGCTCCACCTCGGTTCGGGAGCCATGGCCTTCACGTCCTTCGCATCTGGTACTTCAGCGTTGTGTCACCATATTTGCACCTGCCTTCAAGCGTCTCCATGCTACTCTTCGACTCCTTGTTTGCCGGTCGACCATGCATTGCTCGCAGCATCAAGCTACGCTGGCAGCCGTGGGTCGACAACGAGATTTTTACCCAATGCGCGAAGCCCGTGCCTGGCACGCATACAAATGTCTCGATTGCGGTTCACTTCCAGACTCGTCATTCTGTGATTCTTGTTGATTCGATCTCTGCCAGTCTTCTCGTCTCACAAGTCCGTTGGCGAACACATCACATTGTCTCTTCGATACTTCATACTACCTAACTAGGCAGAAGCCCAACAGTGATGCCACTTTCGACTTCGCCCCGCCTTCTTCCGCCTGCAGAATTATCTGAAGGCATCGAGCTCCAAGAAGGCCAAAAAGTCATTCCCAGCACTGAGCTCCCTATCCGAACACCTGTCTCATCTTCCAAGTCCTCTCAACCCTTCAAAGAGACTTTGCCTATGACGACTGCTACCCAGTCACTTACGCCTTCGGGGAACAACCCTACACAGCAAGTACCTATGATATTCGACTCCGAGGGCATGCAATGGTCAGCTCATGGGCACTTCTCTCATAATGGCCTCGTTCAAGATGCTTTCAGCACACCCTCACTCTTCCAACCGAACACAGCTTGCAACGAGTACACTCAACAGACTTTCAATGGCATATCATACGATGCCAATCATGCACTCAAGTATGCGGTCGACTACGCAAGTCCTCGCGTCTTCCACAACATCGACTTAGCCAGCCGCCCTAGTGACATGGCAGCATCTTATCCACCAGCAGCGTACTGCCACTCTCCGCCGCAGCTTCATATGACGCCTTCACTGCCAGACCATTCTACTCCGGAGCTCTCACGACTGAACGACGACTGGGACATACACTATGGCGTGCACATCAAGCACGTGGACCAGCACGATCACAACAGCCCTTATTCTGACATGTCTAGAGCCTCCACACCTTACTCCACCGGCCGTGATGAGGACCTTCTCATTGACAAGGAGCAGCCGTACGCGCAGCTCATCTATCGCGCTCTACTTGATGCACCAGATCACACTATGGTGTTGCGTGACATCTACGACTGGTTTAGAAGGCATACTGATAAGGCTACACACAGCGAGACAAAGGGTTGGCAGAACAGCATACGGCATAATCTCAGCATGAACGGCGTAAGTAATGTCCGATGAATCATCGCCTACTCGTGTTTTCACATCTACATATCGTTTCCTTTCCTGATGCTCCTCATGCCGCTCGACTGACGTTATTCAGGCTTTTGAGAAGGTCGACTCTCCTTCCCATGCGACCACGAAAGGCTTTATGTGGCGTCTTACTGAGGCTGCACTGGTTGAAGGCGTCAAGTCCACCACTCGCTATCGTTCTAAGGCCCCCAACAAGCGCCCACATCGCACACAGCCCCAACCCCAGCGTCAAGCTTCCGGTGCGAAGGGTGGCCATGCTGCTCGGCGCGCTGCCAATCTACGTCGATCCCAACGCGCTCAGGAGGTCGGCATGTACCACCGCCCTACACCTAGCAGCGATCCATACTCTAATGGTGGCTATTCAAGGGAGTGGGAGGATAGCACTGTTGGCACGCCCGGACCAGCATACTTGAGCCGTATCGACTCGGCGTACGGTCACATGCCTATGCCCTACATCACACGCACGGACGATGTAGCTTTCTCGCCCGATGCATCTTTCTCGCCTATGCAGGGTATGGCGTCACACCTTGTGCCTCAGCCTCAGAGCTACGCCTCTACTCCTGCCTCACCCCTCAGCCCAGGGTTCATGAGTGGTGATGCTGCATATATTCTAGAGCAAGACCCAGGTGAACCCTTGTTCTGTGGTAGCCCCACTTCCAGCGCCGATTCACCCGTTACTCCTGTCGATGCGCAATACGGTTTCGACCAGGATGTTCCCATGGGCATCGATATTTACGAGGACCTGTCGAATTTTGGTAGTGCTGTGTAAGAGCTTGTTTACATTTGCTGTCGAACCGACTGATGGCCTATGGCTGCCTATCCACACCCCAGCTTTGCGCGGGTACCTGGTCGTTGAAAACATGCATGTTTGCATCTGGATCAGCGTTATCATTTTCAGAGTGGTGTCTTGGGTTTGGTATAATTGTAAGCGTTTGCTGCATTGCCAAGTAGTCATGACGATTCCGGCCCAAGCCATACTGTATTTACCTAGATCTCATTAGCTCAAAAGTCTTTCTTATCCTCTTGAGTTGCTGCCAACTCTCACTTAGCTATTGAGGTTCCACTTGCTCTTGCTGCATGTGCTTGAAGCTACCGAGCCTGAATCCTTCGCTACCAGAAAAGAACTTCCGAGCCAAGACTCTTGTTCCTTCGTCACGGAACCCAATCCTGATGGTCGAATGTCCATGATAACGTGTCCGTGCGCGTGATGCCCGGATTCGCGTGATGCCTGAGGAACAAGAAAGTAGACTATATTTCAACGCGTAATAACACTACCAATATAACTCTAATTAAGAGCGCATTAGCTAGAATAGAGAGTTTAAAGCCTAGAGAGTTATTTACGTATACTTAGATTGCTAAAAAGTTTAGTATTAATGTCACGGGTATATACTGTTCGAACCCCAGTCCCCACATCTGTTGGGTTACTGTACCTTTTTGGTCCGTGTGGCTAAGGTGGGTTCGAGCCGAAGCCCTCACAATTAATTAGTTGATATTAGAGAGGCAGTATAGAGGCCTAATAGGATCCTACTTCACTAAGGTTATTAACTAGCAAAAGCTTAACCTATAATAAAAAAAGGAGCTTATAGTATATATTAAGAAACTTACTAAGTGTTAGCTTTAACCTTTATATAATATAATATAAAATTTTACCTTATCTATAGCCTAGAAGCTAGTCTTAGATAGCTAGATTACTTAGTTTCTCTATATATACTAAGAGTAGCTTATATCCTATTAGAATACTACTATAGATTATAATTATTATACTAACGTACATCACGGGCAAGTGCATCACTAAGCGAGTGCATTACTTTTGCCAAGACCCCACTAAAACTACCCACATTATGGCCTAGAACACTACAAATTAGCCCTGTATAAGACAAAACAAGCTGTAATATTACTTAGAGACCTCTTCTGCTCTATTCTTACACGTTTACGCGTTATGCCCACCCTCTCTGTACTATCCACAGCGTTGTTAGGATAGTTCACCTCCTTTAGCACGCACCTGCGTCTTCCTCTTCTTTCTATCACTACGCGCACTAAACTCTAATAGAGCAGTTAACTGCTAGCCCTCTTTAACTACAAGGCTTCCCTCTGTCTAGATATGCCTTCTTTTGCGTGATCTACGTTCTGTAGCAGCTGCTAGAGCTGCGTGAAGCGCAGCGTTCTCCTGTTGTGCTAACGCCAGCTTGTGCGCAACAATTGCTGCCCCCTTTAACACCTTCTTAAACACTTCTACTATAGAGGTTAGTAAGCTGTCTGCGTGCCTCTAAATCCTCTTCTTCACAAGCGTTAATTGCGACCTAAATTCTAGGGTATTGCTAGGGGTTTATAACTACTAGAGCAGGCTGTTTAAGGGGAGTAGTAGCAATAGGGTGCGCAGCCTCACATTTAGGGCTAATATAACGCAATCTAGGTTAAATGGAGCCAATCTAGCCCCTTAGAACCCTCCCTAGATGTTGCTAGAGGTTATAGCTTTGTTATAAGCTGCTATAAAGCATAGGAGGAACTCCTGCTTTATAATGTAGTTAATCTAGTTATGTATAAGCTAATTAACCTTATCCCTGTACGCCTTCTTTAGAGGGCCAAAACAAGCCACATTAAGTGGCTGCAGGAGGTGCGATAAGTGCGCAGGCATACATAGACCTATAATCTTGTTGTCCTTGCAGTATTGCGTGAATTCTATAGAGTTGTAGCTCTTGTAGCTCTTTTAGCTATTAATAATTAGTAATTAGTAGCTACTAATAGTACGCGCCTTTATATGCCTATTAAAGTGCTTTAACTAGTTGAAACTAAGCTTATTAGTAGTCTAGCTGTTCTTAGAGATAGTAATAGTCTAATTCTAGGGTAGGTTATTATCTTTGTACTACTTAGACTAGTAGCGGTAGGCTTTAAAGATAACATAGGGTAGAATAGCCTACCCTATAGCATTAATGCCCTAGATAACCGTTACCTACTCGCGATTGCCTAGCTAGACTACCTTTGCCTATCTATAGGTCTCTAAAGCTATAACAACTGCTCTAGAGCTTATCTAGCCTATTATAAAGCCTATCTTGTTAAAGTTATATATATTATTATCCTAGATACTATACTTAGCTTTAGTATTAGCTATAAGGTTAAACTAACTCTATATAACCTTAGTATCTTTATAGAGAGCTCTCTTATAGTTATACTTATAATTAAAGACTACTTTAAGCTCCTTCTAATAGAAAACAAACGTACTAGCCTAGTTTAAGCTAATAGGGGCTAAACTACGCTCTTTCTATAGAGAATTAGTAATATTAGTTATATCTATAAGCTAGGGAGGCTGTCTTTACTTAGACAGCTTAAGTATATATATAATAATTACCCTCTTGTTAGTATTAGTTAGATTCTATAAGTTAGCTATAGTATCAATATGTAAAGGCTTTCTAGTATGTTTTTAACTTAGTATACTTTGTTAGACTCTATAGATAGCTATAGTACGTTGCTAGAAGAGCTTTAGGTCTTGTTTAAGAGCTTAGAGGGCAAGCTATATCTAAGCTTCTTTTAAGGCGTCTATCTATTATTATTATAGAGGTATTAGTATAGGGTTAGTATTTTAGTAGGGTCTTAGCAAAAGTAATACACTTACTTAGTAATTTACTTGCCTGTAACATATGTTACTAACTTATATATAAAGTATAATAATTACTTTATCTACTATACGAGAAGATTAATATATATTATAGGCAAGTATATTACTAAGCAAGTGTATTACTATATTTTATACTAAAAAATACAATCTTTATATCTTAATAACTTTCTTAGTTCTTAATAATAAACTCTAAAAAATTTATAGCTAGGCTATATTCTATAGCTCTTTAGATACAAAAGAGAAATAAGTACTAGTAGCTCTATAGTAATAGTTATTAAAGAAGAACTAAATTATAGGGATTATTTTAGCATACTTTCTATATCTCTCGTACCTCTATAGCTAGGACCCTAAAATTTTTAAAATATAAAGTATTTAGGTATAGAACTAATATATATAAATTATAAAGGATTTAATATACTAGATCTTAAGATATTAAGGTTTAGATTATAAGTATTTCTTAGTAAAATGTAGTAATACACTTACTTAGGTAATATACTTACCTATAGTATATATTATAGAGTGTAATTATTGTAAATAACGCTTATTTAATACTTTTACCAAGGCCTAGAGTACCTAGTATTAAATAAAAAAACTTCTTTATTTTATTCTAGAAAGCCTAGATATATACTTTTACTTAAAAGACTATATTTAGCTTTTTTAAAGTAATAGATATTAACCTTTCTAACCTCTTGTTACGATCCCGAAGAACACAGACAGGGCAACGACAATTACAAGCTAGTGCTGCATGACTGCAGCACAGCTAAACCCATGTAAGAAGTATTACAGAAGGAAGCAGATGTTGAAGTCGTACCTGGACGAAGTCCAATATTGTACTAGTTCTAGTTGGTTCTTGGGGAAGAGTACTGGTTCTGGAACAGTAGGGTGAACTGCGTCTAGACGAAGTCTAATATAACAGCTTAGGTTGACAAAGGTCTAAGCAACGTGCAATACGGCTCGTTATTGTCAGAGGTGAGATTCCAAGAAGTAACTTGATTAACTAAGTTAAACACGAACCATAAGGGTTGTGTCCCTACATACTATATACTTGAGATATGTTCCATGCTTGTTCCATTGTTCTAGTGCTGTGCCAAACTGGCACATTGTGGAACATCGTGGGATTCCCTAGAACAACACGTGACTTGTTCTATTGTGGCGTTCCACTAAGACTTTAGAACATAAGGGGTCACGTTGTTATTAGTCCTAAATGCTGACCCTCTTAAAGACCTTTAAGTTGTCCCTAAGTGTCATTAATCCTTCTCTTCCTTATCTTCTGCCGTGCCCCATCTTAGGTTCGTAACAGCAGACTTAGATTACAGTCTATAGGGATCACGTAACACTAAGCACAGGTCTTAGCATTAATTAGTTTAATTAGTGCTTAGTGTAATTAGTGATTAGCGTGATTAGTAGGATCTACAACACTAAGCACTTAACATGTCCCTGTTACGATCTCCGCGAGAACAGGTACTGATAGGAAGCGGGGCACCGCTAAGGATGACAGCGTGTCACGGGTCACGTGATAAACCACCTCGCCAAGCACAACCACCTCTGGATATGCAAGGTGGCAGACCATCACAAGGTGGTTACACCACCTCTAGGATTACAGATAGTCCGAGTACTGCGCGATGGCAGTAACAGATCTCTTTAGTATATATCTCAGTAGGAACACAACTCTTACAGTTCGTGTTCAACCTAAGTTATCAAGTTTGTCTTTGGATCTTACTTAACCTTTAAGCTAGACAGTCTACGCTGTACTACTCATTGTTACCCCCTACCTTTAAGACTAACAGATCATATCTATACACCTTATTGCAACTAACCCCCTGTGTTCCTATTACTGTATTCATCCCTAAGAACTAATAGAGTTAGTGCTTACGAGCTTTGCTTAAAGTACGACTTCAACAGTCCCCTTAGTATATAGCACGTAGGAACATAACCCTTACAGTTTGTCTTTAACTTAGTTAATTAAGTTACTTCTTAGAATCTTAACCTTTAACAATAACGAGCCGTATTGCACGTTACTTATACCTTTATTACCCTAAGCTATTATATTAGACTTCGTCTAGACGCAGTTCACCCTACTGTTCTAGAGCTAGTACTCATCCCTTAAGAACCAACCAGAACTAGTACTATATTAGACTTCGTCCAGGTACGACTTCAACACCTCTATAGAGTACTTAATAAATTTACCTCTAATAACTCTAATAAATCTAACTCTTTAGAATTCTTTACTTCTATATACTCTAGTAAGAATTAGCTTAAAATCTAAAGTCTTATCTATAAAGTAGTTAAGAATAAAAACACTCAAAAAGTATAGAAGCTTTAATATTTACTATACTACTTAGTAGCTACTAATAAAATTCTTAGCTATAAAGTAGCTAGACTTATAGAGGTAATAAAAGTTAAAGTAAAGTATAGAAAAAAAAAAAAGTATTATCTCTATACTAACCTATAACAAGAGAAAGTAGTACTATATTTTACTTTTTCTATAGTAAAGTAAGAGTAAAGTAACTTCTAGAAGATAGAAAGTATAAAAAAGAAAAGTATTAATACTAAAATAGAAAAAGTAGAAAATCTAAGCTAATAATAAGCTACTAAAAAAGTAGCTTATAAAAAAAAGATACGTAGCTTAAAAAGTACCTAAAATTATAGAAAAGAAAGAGAAAGCTAAATAGGTAGCTGTCGCGCGGTAAAGCACGTAAGCAGCTGCTAAGGCGCTTTATCCGATCGGTGCTCGGATCCACGAGCGGGTCTGCGGTCGGTCAGACGCTCGGTGCCGGGGCCACCCCTTAATTCGAGCGTGTGAACAACCACCCACAAGCTTATTTAAGCGAGATCACATAATGTTCAAATTCCCTTTGTATATAAATCAACCTAGTGTGTATAAGTATATAGACACTAATTAAATTAATTAATCATCTAAGTATAGTCTTGTAAGCATGTTATAGTAGCTAAGAAAAAGTATTAAAAATAAGCCTATAACGTGTTCCACCACCGAGCCGCGCACCCCACCGAGCCGCGCACTAAATGCAACTATCTACATTTAAACTTCAATAACTCAACGCTACGACAAGGTATAATAGTGCGCAATGGCTTAAATTAATTGCCTAATTCTACTGCATCTTTCTTGCATGTACGCTTGTTGTGTCCTGTGTTGCCACACCTTCTGCAGTGGGGAATACCCCTGCTGCTAGCACCTGCCTGCACTCTCTCCTCACGCCTCTCGGCCTCAAGTTGAACCTTAGCATCCCGTTGGGTAACTATTGCTTCTGCCTCTGCCTGTGATAGAGTCCCTCCCTTCTGAATCCGCTTCTTCTTACGCTTTTTACGCTCTGAGGCAGCCTGATTTGCTTCTTCAAGTTTAGCTATTCTAGCTTCAAGCAACGTGTGTGAGTGTACCTTTAAAGTTGACCCCTTTTGAACCTGCAGCACCATCTCAAGAATAGACTCAGGTGAGGAGCTCTTATGGTCTCTTATCCTCTTAAGAATCAGCGTTGTTTGAGCCTCTATTTCCCAGGCGTTGCTTGGTGTTTTAGGCTGCCAAGGGGTACTCCAAGGTATAGGTGGTGTTGGTGTACGAGGCTTCACTTCAAGCCTTGATAGTACTACCTCTGGGTTATCTGGGACTAAGCCAGTTGCTCTGAAGCTTGATAGGATATTGCCCTTTGAGAAGGCCTGGTTGAATACTAGGGTAAATGCAGCCAGGAAGGCTTTCTTATCAATATGGTTGATATGGCAGTTTGCCAAGACTTGGATCTCCTCCTTGTACGCACGCTTTAGGGGGGCAAAGCAACCCACATCAAGCGGCTGAAGGATATGTGAGGTATGGGGGGGCATACAGAGGGTGATAATCTTGTTCTCCTCACACAGATCTTGGAAGGCAAGTGACTTGTGGCTCTCGTGGCCATCAAGTATTAGCAGCCTATGACTACCCACTTTCTTAGCCTCTGTATGCTTAATAAAGTGCTGTAGCCAGGCAAGCCCAAGCTCATTTGTCGTCCATCCATTATCACTGACTCCTATTCTCCAATCCCAAGGGTTGTGATACCAGGCCTGGTCGTGGTTCTTGGCTTTGAAGATGATGAAGGGTGGGATAACCCACCCTACGGCGTTGATAGCGGCAATTAACGTCACCCACTCCCTATCACCAGGCTGAACTCCAAGTGGCTTGAGGCGCCGCTCAGAGGCTGTTACTACCTTCACTGACCCCCCAACCCCTATCTGGAAGCCAGTCTCATCAAAGTTGTACGTGTCTTCATCCAGGATGCCATACTTGGCTTTGACGTTGCGTACAAGATCAAACCAGGGGCCTATAATAGCTGGATTGCTACAGAGGACTCGCTAGTGATCACGAGTTCGAGTTACTTGAGATTTAACCTTAGGTCGGCGTTGGATTAGCCTGTAGGCCCAGTTCTCTCCAACGTGAGTACCACCACGCTTAGCTAGTAGCTGGTTGGCCATCTCACG
The DNA here is from genome assembly GCA_039634465.1 of Didymella pinodella. Taxonomy (NCBI): domain Eukaryota; kingdom Fungi; phylum Ascomycota; class Dothideomycetes; order Pleosporales; family Didymellaceae; genus Didymella; species Didymella pinodella. Next base: position 1,605,993 of record CP113352.1, read on the forward strand.
TACGTAGCTAAGCGTAGGGGCAAAGCCTCTAGCATCAAGCTTCCTAATGTACTGTATAACCACCTCCTCTTCATGCTTGTGAAGCCTTGATGAGTTGGCTTGGATATCGCGTCGTGAGGTTATTCTAGCGCGTCGGTTGCGGAGGGTGGTTTCAGGCACGTTGTAGATGGCAGCAGCGTGTCGCTGGCTTAGTAACGCGTCAGATCTGAGGGCTTGGATAGCAAGGATAATTCTATCTTCAACAGGAAGCAATTCAATATCACGTTGTTAAGGCATCATGATAGTAGTAGAATATGATGAGGTCTTGGCAGAGGTGCGCGGCTCGGTGGGGTGCGCGGCTCGGTGGTGGAACACGTTAACACTACTAAAGCTATATAATTATTCTAAAAAGGTAAGAAGTAAGCCTTATATCCTTCTATATAGGAGAGTAAGCGTTAGAGACATATAGTTAATATAGCTAATATGCGTAAAGCTATAGAGGCTCTACTAGCTCCCTGTTGAAGTTGTACTTTAAGCAAAGCTCGTAAGCACGTGTTCTATTAGTTCTCGAGGATGAGTACGGTGACAGGAGTCTGAGGGGTTAGTTTGCAATGAGGTGTACAGATACGATCTGTCAGTCTTAAAGGCAAGGGTAACGATGAGTAGTACAGAGTAGACTGTCTAGCTGGAAGGTGTTGAAGTTGTACTTTAAGCAAAGCTCGTAAGCACGTGTTCTATTGGTTCTTGAGGATGAGTACGGTGACAGGAGTCCGAGGGGTTGGTTTGCAATGAGGTGTACAGATACGATCTGTTAGTCTTAAAGGTAAGGGTAACAATGAGTAGTACAGAGTAGACTGTCTAGCTCAAAGGTTAAGGTTTAAGATCCAAAGACAAACTTAATTAACTAGGTTAAACACAAACCATAAGGGTTGTGTTCCTACTTATTATATACTAGGTCCTAAGCCTAGTGCCTCCTTTAAGCTTATGGCGTCCCGGGAGGGTACGTCTTCCCCGGAGGCGTGGCATCTCGGGAGGCGTGGCTTGGCGGGATGTCAACCCTGTATCACGTGACCTGTGACACGCTGTCGTCCTTTAGCGCTGCCCCGCTTCCTATCAGTACCTGCCCCTCTGGAGATCGTAACACTACCTCCTCTCCTTCCAGCATATCGTCCTTGATATATTGTTTATCCGTGCCGCGGGTCGCAGGGTAGGTCTCCTCCTATAAGTACCGTTCGTAGGTTGCTTCCTTGTGACGTTCCATAGCCTCCCTAACCATGCCGAAGGATTCTGGAACGCGAAAACCACGAGCCCCGCGCTCACAGTCATCCACTGAGCAACGTCGTGCCCGTGCTCAACGTGTTCAGGATCGTGCGCTAGAAATGCCGTTTCGCTGTGAAAGGTGCGAACAAAAGGACTTGCGGTGTTTTGTCGATACTGCTACTAGTCGCTGTGCTGGCTGTATCTCCGTAAGAGCGGAGTGCAGTCTGTTCGTTCCTAAAGAGGAATGGGAAAAGGTTGAGAAAGAGAAAGAGGCGAAGCGTATTAAGCTTGCTCGTTTTAAGGAAGCGACAGCTCGTGCGAAACGCGAGCTGTTGGAGCTTAAGAGTCGTGAGCGTCAGTTCGCACGCCGCGATCTGGCGTTGCTGAAAGTGCAGGATCAGGCACAGGAGGCGGAAAGTTCGAGTACCGTTACCGGCCCCCTTGTTCCCGATCCTTAGGCTGATCCCGGCTAGTTACAGGCTGACAACCCTTCTCTTAGTCTTCCGTCAGACCAGCTCTTTATTGACTTCCTTGCTGGTAACCCTATGGATCCTGTCGGGCCCTTGTGTTGGCCGCAAGGCTTTGATACTGTGCCATCAACTGGCGGCAGTTCGTGAGGTTTGCTTCTAGCTCCCATGTGTTTTCTAAATCTAGGTATTCTAACTATTTAACTAGGTATTTAGTGTTGCGTCCTTTCTTTCTTTGTTTTATTATTTTTTTAACTTCCTACTCGTCCTAGCCGTCTGCCTAGTAGTGAAAGTCTTTCTAGATTGGCGTTCTAGGGTCGGCTGGTTCCAGCAGCGAGATGTGGAACACAGGATGAATCTTTGCATCCTTGGGCAGCGCGAGTCGATAGTTAACTGGGCTGATTTGCTTGGAAATGAAAAATAGTCCAACCTTAACTTTGTCCAGTTTTTTCGTTGGTCGCTGTGTGCGTAGGTTCTTTGTGAGGAGATACACTTTATTCCCCTCCTTTAGCAGAGGCGCCGTTTTTCGTTTTTTGTTAACATAAGAGATGCTCCTTAACTGAGCTCTGGCGATGTTATCAAGCGATTTCTGGTGTACTTCCTTCAGTGCTTTAACTGAGGTTATCGCTGATTCTGTTTGGATATTACTGTCCAACGACCTAGTAAAGAGATTTGGCTGTCTGCCGTGATTCGCGAAGAACGGCGTGTAGCCTGTTGCTTCCGAGAGTTTGTTGTTGTATGCAATTTGTGCCATAGGCAATAGTGAACACCAGTTGTCTTGCTGCTGGTTGCAGTAAATGCGGAGATACGTCTCCATTGTCTGGTTCACTCTTTCTGTCTGTCCGTCTGTCTGCGGGTGGTAGGCTGTGGAAAGCTTCTTCTTGGTGCCTAACGCTGCTAGTAGCGTGGTCCAATAGTTTGACGTGAAGAGCTTATCTCTGTCGCTAATGATTGATTCTGGGATACTGTGGTAGCGAATGATCCGGTCCTTAAAGACGTGCGCTAGCTGTTCTGCAGTGTAGCCATGTCTAAACGGTATCATTTCAGCGTACTTAGTGAATCGGTCTACTACGACGAGGATTGAGTCGTAGGCGTATCCTGTTACAGGATCTTTGGAGACAGGTAGCTGGGTAACGAAATCTATCGTGATGTTCGTCCATAGTGCCGTCAGTGGCTCCATTGCCTGTGCTTCTCCATACTTGGCGTGCGTGCTGTGTTTGTTCTGTTAACAGCTTACGCAATTTTTAATAAACTTGCCAACTTTGTCGCGCATGTTCAGGAACTCGTAGTGTCTCTTAATAAGTTCCATCATTCTTGTGATGCCAGGGTGTCCGTGCAGCGGGTCGTCGTGGTGATTGCTAATGATCTCTTGTTCTAATTCTTCAGGAACGTGAGCTGGTATCTGCTGTTCTTGTTGGACTAGCATCAAATTGTTGAGCTGCTGTAATGGTCCTAACGATCTGTCGCTGTTAATGCTAAGGATCGCTGACTTATTAATTGTCTTAGATCCCGCGAGGTCGTGTCGTTGACTGAGCGCATCTGCTCTGCCGTTGTCCTTTCCTGGAGTATAGAGGATCTTAAACTTGTATTGTCTAAGTGTCTTAGACTATCGTACTTGTCGTCTGTTTAATACCTTCGTTGTTGTGAAATGTACCAGGTTCTTGTGATCTGTGTAGATCGTGAGTTCTAAACAACTTTCTGCGTAAACTCGCTAATGTTCTAAGGCGGATACGATCGCTAGTAACTCCTTGTCGTGCACGTCGTATCGTTCCTCTGGTCCTGAGAACTTGCGTGAATAGTACGCGATTGGGTGCTATTGGCCATCTCGCTCCTGCGTGATGCATGCTCCTAATGCCAAATCTGAGGCATCTGTTTCCATTCGCAGCGGTTCTCCGCTTCTGAATGTGACTAGAGTGGGTGGATCCACACAAGCCTGCTTTAGCGTTTCAAAGGCTTGGTCCTGATTTTTGTCCCATCTAAAGGGTGTGTCCTTCTGCGTGAGTCTTGTTAGCGGTAAGGCCTTCGTGGAGTAGTCCTTAATGAAGCGTCAGTTAAAGTTGACAAACCTAAGAAACTCTTGAATGTTCTTAACAGTCTTAGGTGTTGGCTAATCTTTCACAACCTGAATCTTATCTTTGCTCATCTTAACTCCATGTCTTCCTACGATAAACCCTAGGAATTCGACTTCCTCCTTGTGCCACTCGCACTTCTTAGGTTTCAGGCGTAGGTGTGCTGCTCCTAGGCAGGTAAGCACTTGTCGTACATGTTCGACATGCTCTTCTAGCGTCTTGCTGTACACTAGGATGTCATCGAGGTACGCCACCACGGTGATGTCCAAATGCGCTCTCAATACGTTGTTAATAAGTGCTTGACATGTCGCTGGTGCGTTAGTAAGCCTAAATGGCATGACCAAATACTCGTAATAACTATAACGGGTTCTAAACGCCGTCTTCCATTCTTCGCCTTCCTTTATGCGGATGAGGTTATACGCTCCTCTTAGGTCCAACGCAGTGAAGTACTGTGCTCCGGCTAGCCGATCTTATAGTTCGCTGATATTCGGTAGCGGATACCGATTCTTGATTGTAATGTCGTTAAGCTTCCGGTAGTCGATGCAAGGTCGTAGCTTGCCATCTTTCTTTAGTACGAATAGAACGGGAAATCCTGCTAGGGATTCTGATTCTCTAATGAATCCTTTGTTAAGGTTCTCCTTAAGGTATCTGCGTAGTTCCTCAAGCTCCTTTTCTGACATCTGATATATGGGCCCGAATGGGGGTTTCTTTCCTTCCTCGAGCTTAATCTTGTGGTCCCATTCCTGATGCTGCGGTAGCGCTTTCGCAGTCTTCTTATCGCGGAAGAGGTCTTTAAACTCTCTATATTCATCCGGGATGTCAGGAGTTGTACTGTCCTCCTTAACTGTTGCTTTGTGATCCTAGGGCTGGTTGGTATCTGCACGGTCGACCGCTCTAACTTGGCGCGTCTTGTTCGAAGAGATGTTGTTGATCTCCTTCTCATCCACCAGCTGCGTCGTGAGCTGCGCGGGTCGCTGTCTCGGTGTACCTAATCCGTGACACTTAAGCGTTATTCGCTGGTTCTTCCAGTCAATCTATGGATTGTGCTCTCTTAACTAAGGAAGTCCTAATATGATATCGTGGGCGGCTGTTCCCAGAACATCTAGGTCTATCAATTCCTCGTGGTTAAATACTCTAAGACGTCGTTGCACCACCTTGTGGGTTACAAACGACTCTCCTGGCATTAGTTCTCTGTTAGCTACTCGTAAAGGGTATGGTTCCTCCTTTCTTCGCTTCTGCAAGCCTGCTTGCGTAATAGCGGATTGAGACACGTAGTTGCTTTGTGCTCCTAAGTCCAACAATGCCGTCATCCTGGTGCCTTCTAGCACAACAGGGAACTTGATGAGGGAATGGGTCTCATCGGAATCCTGACGTCGATTCCGGGAGCCCTAGACGCTGTTGAGAAAGCGCTCTCGTCCAGTTCCTCTGTGGCGTTCGTTCGCCGTACGTCTAAAAAAGACTCGTCCTGGGGCACAAAGCTGCTCAGGTACTTAAGTGACCTGTGTTTCTGACACTTTAGGTTTAGACACTCTACCTATTCGTAACCGTAGCATTCTTCGTTCTGGACGAGGTGCATGTCTAAGATCTCTTCTACGCTAGTGATCCCTGGGAAGTGTAGATTCGTACGTTTGTCCCAGAGGTGCTCCGCGCAGTAGGTCTCTGCACACTCCCACCAGTATTCCTTACAGCCTTCGGGCTTGCTTGGAAACCACTAGCTGTTGATCTTGAACTGCTTGTGGTCATCGCAGTCTTCGTGGTAGCACTGCATGGCTGGTAGTTGAGGGTGACATGGGTTCCTAATGTCCTGGTGTAGCTGCGATGTGTAGCTCTGTGTTGGCATAGCTGGTCTACGGTCGAAGTCAGGTTCGTCTCGGCTTCGAGCGTAGGAGTTGTAAGCGTCTAGCTGTTGTTGTGTCGCAGTGTTGTTTTTCTTCTATTGGCTAAAGTCTTCCGTGTGCCAGTCCTTGCTGGTCCTCTGTGCGTTGATCACTTGTTGATCGAACTTCTTGAGTGCATCGCCGTCACTAAGCAGATACTGCCTTGACCTTATGACGTCTTCGTCCATCATCCATCCGCGAGTGTTCTTGACACTCTGTAAGGTTGGTGATTGAATAGTGACGCTTAGTGTCTCTTCCTTATGTTTAGGAATATTGTTGACAATGGTCAGGTTTATTGTAGGCACTTGCGGTTCCTGGGAGGCAGGAGTCTGGGTTGCTCAGTCGCGCGAGACCGGCGTGTCCTGATATTCTTGTGCTCTGTCGCATACAAGCAGACGTTTTCCTTCTTTTGTATAGTACTAGTTGTCTTTCTGGTAGAAGGGTCCGTAGTATCGCTTGCCAACAATAATAGTGCCATCCCGGGTGTCGCATTCTACTGCATGGTGTTTCCGGGGATTGTTATAGATCTATTGGGTATGCGGGTGAGGCGTTGATGCCCGAATTCGTGTATCTGACGCGTAGTCGTCTGATTCTCCATTGTGGTTATCTTCCATAAGACAGCCTATGTCTTCAGTGAGAACTTCCTATTCTCTACTAGTCTCGTTGTCGCCAGTAGTTAGCATGTTAAGCTGTCGGACTACTTTGTTCTTCATGCGACAATCGCGAGCGTAGTGGCCTGTTTTGCCACAGCTGTAGCAAGTTACTGATGACTTGTCACCGCGGTTGTTACTACCCTTGCCCTGCTCTTTCTTGTTCCACCTATCAGGTCCTTTGTTGATATTAGATAGGTCTATGGCGGCTGGTCCGTAGTATCCACTTCGCGTGTTGTTGTGAATACGTTGTCCAGAGTTGGATTGATAGTGGCCTCCGCGTTGTCCGCGGTTGGCAGAATTGTTGCGCCATGGTTTGCGTGGCGGCGAGCGTTTCTCAGTTAAGAGCACGCGCGCCCGTGGATCGTCTCGTAGCTCTTGCTGTAGCTCGTAGAGCTTGACGTTGATATCGATTGCAGTGTTGATAAGGTCGTCCAAACTGTCAGTGCTGGCGCCAGTGCGCATCAGCTCTGTCTTGACTGAAGGTTTGAGACCTTGTTTAAACATGGTCATCAGCGCAGTGTCGTCCCAGTTAGTGTTGGCAGCGATCTGCTGAAACTCCGCAGCATAATCAGCGGCTGACTTAGTCTGACGGACGCGCTGAATCTCGCGTTGTGCGATTGTGGGTTTGTTAGAGATACCAAACACAGGTTTAATCTTCTCTTTAAAGTTGTCGAAGTTTCCGACCCATTCGTCTACTTCATCAGGGGCAGTTCCCGCCTAGAACTGCTGAATGAAGGGTTTGATCCATTTGAATGCGTTGCCACGCATGTAGCTTGATACGAGGATGACTCGCTTGTCTATAGGTACCCTCTCACCTTAGAAAGTGAAGAAGAGGTCCCATTGCATGATCTAGTCATCTAGCTTTGCGCGATCTCCGTAGTAGAGGTCGGGCTTGCTGACGTTCATGACGCTGTTGGACGTAGTACCAGCGTCGGTCATGTCCGTATTGTTTGAGAGAGTGCTGCTAGGGGTAGCACGGGTTCCTGAGGTAGTACTTATCTTGGGGGTGTTCAAAATGTTAAAGTTATACTTTAAGCAAAGCTCGTAAGCACGTGTTCTATTAGTTCTTGAGGATGAGTATGGTGACAGGAGTCTGAGGGGTTAGTTTGCAATAAGGTGTATAGATACGATCTGTCAGTCTTAAAGGCAAGGGTAACGATGAGTAGTACAGAGTAGACTGTCTAGCTCAAAGGTTAAGGTTTGAGATCCAAAGACAAACTTGATTGACTAGGTTAAACACGAACCATAAGGGTTGTGTTCCTACTTGTTATATACTAGGTCCTAAGCCTAGTGCCTCCTTTAAGCTTATGGCGTCCCGGGAGGGTACGTCTTCCCCGGAGGCGTGGCATCTCGGGAGGCGTGGCTTGGCGGGATGTCAACCCTGTATCACGTGACCTGTGACACGCTGTCGTCCTTTAGCGCTGCCCCGCTTCCTATCAGTACCTGCCCCTCTGGAGATCGTAACAGAAGGTTAAGTTGAGATCCAAAGACAAACTTAATTGACTAGGTTGAACACGAACTATAAGGGTTGTGTTCCTACTTGTTATATACTTAGGAAACATAGGGTAGCATCACAGTAAAGTGTCACTTCCCTTGTGTCCGCGGATGTGGTGTCCTCCCGGGATGTTGTGGCATCCCTTGGCCTACGGGATGAGGTTCCTTGGCGGGAGGTTCGCCCGCAGATCACGTGACACGTGACACGCTGTCATCCTTTGGCGATGCCCCGCTTCCTATCAGTACCTGTTCTTCTGGAGATCGTAACACTACCTCCCCCCTTCTAGCATATCGTCCCCGATATATCGTTTATCCGTGCCGCAGGTCGCAGGGTAGGTCTTCTCCTATAAGTACCGTTCGTAGGTTGCTTTCTTGTGACGTTCCATAGCCTCCCTAACCATGCCGAAGGATTCCGGAACACGAAAACCACGAGCCCCGCGCTCTTAGTCGTCTACGGAGCAGCGTCGTGCCCGCGCGCGTCGTATTCAGGATCGTTCGCTGGAAATGGCGTTTCGCTGTGAAAGGTGTGAACAAAAGGACTTGCGGTGTTTTGTCGATACCGCTACTGGTTGATGTGCCGGTTGCATCTCAGTAAAGGCAGAGTGCAGTCTGTTTGTGCCTGAAGAAGAATGGGAAAGAATTGAGAAAGAAAAAGAGGCGAAGCGTCTTGTGTTGCTTCGTGCTGAGGAAGCGGCTGCGGCTTCTCAGCTAGAAGTGACTCGTGCACGGCGCGAGTTGGCTGAAGCCGAGAGCTGTGAGCGGCAGTTCGCTCGTCGCGATCTGGCGTTGCTGAAAGTGCAGGATCAGGCACAGGAGGCGGAAAGTTCGAGTACCGTTACCGGCCCCCTTGTTCCCGATCCTTGGGCTGATCCCGGCTGGTTACAGGCTGACAACCCTTCTTTTAGTCTTCCGTCAGACCAGCTCTTTATTGACTTCCTTGCTGGTAACCCTATAGATCCTGTCAGGCCCTTGTGTTGGCCGCAAGGCTTTGATACCGTGCCATCAACTGGCGGCAGTTTGTGAGGTTTGCTTCTGGCTCCCATGTGTTTTCTAAGTCTGGGTATTCTGACTATTTAACTAGGTATTCAGTGTTGCGTCCTTTCTTCCTTTGTTTTATTATTTTTTCAACTTCCTACTCGTCCTGGCCGTCTGCCTGGTAGTGAAAGTCTTTCTGGATTGGCGTTCTGGGGTCGGCTAGTTCCAATAGCGAGATGTGGAACACAGGATGGATCTTTGCATCCTTAGGCAGCGCGAGTCGATAGTTAACTAGGCTGACTTGCTTAGAAATGAAAAATGGTCCGACCTTAACTTTGTCCAGTTTTTTCGTTGGTCGCCGTGTGCGTAGATTCTTTGTGAGGAGATACACCTTATCCCCCTCCTTTAGCAGAGGCGCCGTTTTTCGTTTTTTGTTGACATAAGAGATGCTCCTTGACTGAGCTCTAGCGATGTTATCAAGCGATTTCTGGTGTACTTCCTTCAGTGCTCTGACTGAGGTTATCGCTGATTCCGTTTGGATATTACTGTCCAATGACCTAGTAAAAAGATTTGGCTGTCTGCTGTGGTTCGCGAAGAACGGCGTGTAGCCTGTTGCTTCCGAGAGTTTGTTGTTGTATGCAATTTGTGCCATAGGCAATAGTAAACACCAGTTGTCCTGCTGCTGGTTGCAGTAAATGCGGAGATACGTCTCTATTGTCTGGTTCACTCTTTCTGTCTGTCCGTCTGTCTGCGGGTGGTAGGCCGTGGAAAGCTTCTTCTTGGTGCCTAACGCTGCTAGTAGCGTGGTCCAATAGTTTGACGTGAAGAGCTTATCTCTGTCGCTAATGATTGATCCTGGGATACTGTGGTAGCGAATGATCCGGTCCTTAAAGACGTGCGCTAGCTGTTCTGCAGTGTAGCCATGTCTAAACGGTATCATCTCAGCGTACTTAGTGAATCAGTCTACTACGACGAAGATTAAGTCGTAGGCGTATCCTGTTACAGGATCTTTGGAGACAGGTAGCTGGGTAACGAAATCCATCGTGATATTCGTCTATGGTGCCGTTGGTGGCTCCATTGCCTGTGCTTCTCCATACTTAGCGTGCGTGCTGTGTTTGTTCTGCTGACAGCTTACGTAATTCTTGATAAACTTGCTAACTTTGTCGCGCATGTTCGGGAACTCGTAGTGTCTCTTAATAAGTTCCATTGTTCTTGTGATGCCAGGGTGTCCGTGCAGCGGGTCATCGTGGTGATTGCTGATGATCTCTTGTTCTAATTCTTCAGGAACGTAAGCTGGTATCTGCTGTTCTTGTCGGACTAGCATCAAATTGTTAAGCTGCTGTGATGGTCCTAACGATCCGTCGCTGTTAATGCTAAGGATCGCTAACTCATTAATTGTCTTAGATCCCGCGAGGTCGTGTCGTCGACTAAGCGCATCTGCTCTGCCGTTGTCCTTTCCTGGAGTATAGAGGATCTTAAACTTGTACTGTCTAAGTGTCTTAGACTATCGTACTTGTCGTCTGTTTAATACCTTTGTTATTGTGAAATGTACCAGGTTCTTGTAATCTGTGTAGATCGTGAGTTCTAAACAACTTTCTGCGTAAACTCGCCAATGTTCTAAGGCGGATACGATTGCTAGTAACTCCTTGTCGTGTACGTCGTATCGTTCCTCTGGTCCTAAGAACTTGCGTGAATAGTACGCGATTAGGTGCCATTGGCCATCTCGCTCCTGCGTGATGCATGCTCCCAATGCCAAATCTGAGGCATCTGTTTCCATTCGCAGCGGTTCTCCGCTTCTGAATGTGACTAGAGTAGGTGGATCCACACAAGCCTGCTTTAACGTTTCAAAGGCTTAGTCTTAATCTATGTCCCATCTAAAAGGTGTGTCCTTCCGCGTGAGTTTTGTAAGCGGTAAGGCCTTTGTGGAGTAATCCTTGATGAAGCGTCGGTTAAAGTTGACAAACCTAAGGAACTCTTAAATGTTCTTAACAGTCTTAGGTGTTAGCTAATCTTTTATAACCTGAATCTTATCTTTGCTCATCTTAACTCCGTGTCTTCCTACGACAAACCCTAGGAACTTAACTTCCTCCTTGTGCCACTCGCACTTTTCAGGTTTCAGGCGTAGGTGTGCTGCTCCTAGGCAGGTAAGCACTTGTCGTACATGTTCGACATGCTCTTCTAGCGTTTTACTGTACACTAGGATGTCATCGAGGTACGCCACTATAGTGATGTCCAAGTGCGCTCTCAACACGTTGTTAATAAGTGCTTAGCATGTCGCTGGTGCGTTAGTAAGCCTAAATGGCATGACTAAATACTCGTAATGACCGTAACGGGTTCTAAACGCCGTCTTCCATTCTTCGCCTTCCTTCATGCGGATAAGGTTATACGCCCCTCTTAGATCCAACGCAGTGAAGTACTGTGCTCCAGCTAGCCGATCTTGTAGTTCGCTAATATTCGGTAGCAGGTACTGGTTTTTAATTGTAATATCGTTGAGCTTCCGGTAGTCGATGCAAGGTTGTAGCTTGCCATCTTTCTTTAGTACGAATAGAACGGGAAATCCTGCTAGGGATTCTGATTCTCTAATGAATCCTTTGTTAAGGTTCTCCTTAAGGTATCTGCGTAGTTCCTTAAGCTCCTTTTCTGACATCTGATATATGGGCCCGAATGGGGGTTTCTTTCCTTCCTCGAGCTTAATCTCGTGGTCCTATTCCTAGTGCTGCGGTAACGCTTTCGCAGTCTTCTTATCGCGGAAGAGGTCTATAAACTCTCTATATTTATCTAGGATGTTAGGAGTTGTACTGTCCTCCTTAACCGTTGCTTTGTGATCCTAGGGCTGGTTAGTATCTGCACGGTCAACCGCTCTATCTTGGCGCGTCTTGTTTGAAGAGATATTGTTGATCTCCCTCTCATCCACCAGCTGCGTCGTGAGCTGCGCGGGTCGCTGTCTTAGTGTACCTAATCCGTGACACTTAAGCGTTATTCGCTGGTTCTTCCAGTCAATCTATGGATTGTGCTCTCTTAACTAAGGAAGTCCTAATATGATATCGTGGGCGGCTGTTCCTAGAACATCTAGGTCTATTAATTCCTCGTGGTTAAATACTCTAAGACGTCGTTGCACCACCTCGTGGGTCACAAACGACTCTCCTGGCATTAGTTCTCCGTTGGCTACTCGTAAAGGGTATGGTTCCTCCTTTCTTCGCTTCTGCAAGCCTGCTTGCGTAATAGCAGATTAAGACACGTAGTTGCTTTGTGCTCCTAAGTCTAACAATGCTGTTATCCTAGTGCCTTCTAGCACAACAGGGAATTTGATGAGGGAATGGGTCTCATCGGAATCCTGACGTCGATTCCGGGAGCCCTAGACGTTGTTGAGAAAGCGCTCTTGTCTGGTTCCTCTGTGGCGCTCGTTCGCCATATGTCTAAAAAAGACTCGTCCTAGGGCAAGAAGCCACTTAGGTACTTAAGTGACCTGTGTTTCTAACACTTAGGGTTTAGGCACTTAGCCTATTCGCGACCGTAGCATTCTTCGTTCTGTATGAGGTGCATATCTAAGATCTCTTCTACGCTAGTGATCCCTGGGAAGTGTAGGTTCGTACGCTTGTCCTAGAGGTGCTCTGCGCAGTAGGTCTCTGCACACTCCCACCAGTATTTCTCACAGCCGTCGGGCTTGCTTAGAAACCACTGGCTATTGACCTTAAACTGTTTATAGTCATCGCAGTCTTCGTGGTAGCACTGCATGGCTGGTAGCTGAGGGTGACACGGATTCCTAACGTCCTAGTGTAACTGTGATGTGTAGCTCTGTGTTAGCATAGCAGGTCTCCGGTCGAAGTCAGGTTCGTCTCGGCTTCGAGCGTATGAGTTGTAATCGTCTAGCTGTTGTTGTGTTGCAGTATTGTTTTCCTTCCATTAGTTGAAGTCTTCCGTGTGCCAGTCCTTACTGGTCCTCTGTGCGTTGATCACTTGTTGATCGAACTTCTTGAGTGCGTCGCTGTCACTAAGCAAATACTGCCTTAACCTTGTGACGTCTTCGTCCATCATCCATCCGCGAGTGGTCTTGACACTCTGTGATGTTGGTGATTGAACAGTGACGCTTGGTGTCTCTTCCTTATGTTCAGGAATATTGTTAACAATGGTCAGGTTTATTGTAGGCACTTGCGGTTCCTGGGAGATAGGGGTCTGGGTGGCTCGGTCGCGCGAGACCGGCGTGTCCTGATACTCTTGTGCTTTGTCGCATACGAGTAGACGTTTTCCTTCCTTTGTATAGTACTAGTTGTCTTTCTGGTAGAAGGGTCTGTAGTATCGCTTGCCGACAATAATGGTGCTATCCCGGGTATCGCATTCCACTGCATGGTGTTTCCGGGGATCATTGTGGATCCACTGGGTATGCAGGTAAGGCGTTGGTGCCCGAATTCGTGCATCTGACGTGTACTCGTCTGGTTCTGTATCATAGTTGTCTTCTATAAGACAGCCCATGTCTTTAGTGAGAACTTCCTATTCTCCACTGGTCTTGTTGTCGCTAGTGGTTAGCATGTTCAGCTGTTGGACCACTCTATTCTTCATGCGACAATCGCGAGCGTAGTGGCCTGCTTTGCCACAGCTGTAACAAGTCACTGATGACTTGTCACTGCGGTTGTTACTACCTTTGCTCTGCTCTTTCTTGTTCTACCTATCTGGTCCTTTGTTGATATTAGATAGGTCTATGGCGGCTGGCCCGTAGTATCCACTGCGTGTGTTGTTATGGATACGTTGTCCGGAGTTGGATTGATAGTGGCCTCCGCGTTGTCCGCGGTTGGTAGGGTTGTTGCGCCATGGTTTGCGTGGCGGCGAGCGTTTCTCAGTTAAGAGCACGCGCGCCCGTGGATCGTCTCGTAGCTCTTGCTGTAACTCGTAGAGCTTGACGTCGATATCGATTGCGGTGTTGATAAGGTCGTCCAAACTGTCAGTGCTGGCGCCAGTGCGCATCAGCTCAGTCTTGACCGAGGGTTTGAGACCTTGTTTAAACATGGTCATCAGCGCAGTGTCGTCCCAGTCAGTGTTGGCAGCCACCTGCTGGAAATCCGCAGCGTAATCAGCGGCTGACTTAGTCTGACGTATACGTTGAATCTCGCGTCGTGCAATTGTGGGTTCGTTAGAGATACCAAACACAGGTTTAATCTTCTCTTTAAAGTTGTTGAAGTTTCTGACCCATTTGTCCACTTCATTAGGGGCAGTTCCTGCCTGGAATTGCTAAATGAAGGGTTTGATCTATTTGAAAGCGTTGCCACGCATGTAGCTTGATACGAGGATGACTCGCTTGTCCATAGGTACCTTCTCACCTTGGAAAGTGAAGAAGAGGTCCTATTGCATGATCCAGTCGTCTAGCTTTGCGCGATCTCTATAGTAGAGGTCAGGCTTACTAACGTTTATGACGCTGTTAGTCGTAGTACCGGCGTCGGTCATGTCCGTATCGTTTAAGAGAGTGCTGCTAGGGGTAGCACGGGTTCCTGAGGTAGTACTCATCTTGGGGGTGTTTAAAATGTTAAAGTTGTACTTTAAGCAAAGCTCGTAAGCACGTGTTCTATTAGTTCTTGAGGATAAGTATGGTGACAGGAGTCTGAGGGGTTAGTTTGCAATGAGGTGTACAGATACGATCTGTTAGTCTTAAAGGCAAGGGTAACGATGAGTAGTACAGAGTAGACTGTCTAGCTCAAAGGTTAAGTTGAGATCCAAAGACAAACTTGATTGACTAGGTTGAACACGAACCATAAGGGTTGTGTTCCTACTTGTTATATACTTAGGAAACATGGGGTGGCATCACAGTAAAGTGTCACTTCCCTTGTGTCCGCGGATGTGGTGTCCTCCCGGGATGTTGTGGCATCCCTTGGCCTACGGGATGAGGTTCCTTGGCGGGAGGTTCGCCCGCAGATCACGTGACACGTGACACGCTGTCATCCTTTGGCGATGCCCCGCTTCCTATCAGTACCTGTTCTTCTGGAGATCGTAACACTCCCCTATCTATTAATATATACTATAGCTATGATATTACCCTTCTAAGTAAATATAAATAGTATAAATTAATTATAAGCATTACTTTACTACTACTCTACAATTTCTTATAATAATAGCTATTATAGGTGGCTGTACAGCCTTATCTTTAGTTGAGCGCTGCGTTGATTTTGCGGGCATCACGCGAATCCGGGTGTTGAAGTCGTACCTGGACGAAGTCCAATATTGTACTAGTTCTGTTGGGTCTCAGGGATGAGTTCGGTCTCTGGAACGGTAGGGTGAGTTGCGTCTAGACGAAGTCTAATATAACAGCTTGGGTTGACTAAGGTCTAAGCAATGCGCAATGCAGCTAGTTATGGTCAAGGTGAGATTCCAAGAAGTAACTTGATTGACGAAGTTGAACACGAACCATAAGGGTTGTGTTCCTACATGCTATATACTGATAGTATGAGAGTGCTCGTTGACGAGCGACTAGAGTTAGTCCAATGAGAGATGACTTGGTGCTCGTCGGCGAGCGATGTCGTGCCATGCTCGTTGACGAGCCGTCACGTGTGTCATGCTCGTTGACGAGCAGTCACGTGATGCGACCTGGTGGTCGCTTCTCCACTCACGATGGCTGAGTCCGAGGTCTGGTTGGTGGTTACTTATTGCTGTGCCGTTCCTGTGCATGAGGATCGTAACACCGGGCATCACGCGCACGGACATGTTAAGGATAGTGGGTGACCCACGGGCTGCACGCAGCCATTTTCGACATGATCCGTCCCGCACCCTTAGTAAAATCTTCCTTCCGTCGGCCTTCCGTCGGCTTTCCAATCCGAGGGTTCTGAACCGCGCATATCTGATCCTCAGCTTCCATGTATCAAGCACCATGTGGTTGACTGTTGCTGTGCGATTGGTTGTTTCGACTCGAATTCGCCTGACTCTGGATCATCAATGCCTTTAGTAGGCTCATCTGCCCTGGGATTCGTCCAACTGTGAAACCCACATGCCCTGAAAGAGCACGCAATCAACGTTGGAAGTCTAGTAAAGCGACCCACCGCAATGATCTTGCGGCCTAAGAAGGCCTCTTCTCACCCTACTAGTGGTCTCTCGCGTGGACACGGCTCTACGATACTTGGGATTTGTCGGCCTGTCGGCTTCTTACCGGCATGTATGTGCGGCTTATCATGTACTTGTCGGACCGTTTGAAGTCCCGAGGAGGACCTTTGGAAAACTTGCACAGAAACGACATTTTTTCGCATCAATCCTGACATCCAGGGGTACGGACGCGTATGTGTACTCTTTTCGATGTCCTGCAGCTTTGGAAGGGCGAAGGAAGGCTCGCATAGGCTGGTGGTCTGGGGTTGGGGTCGGTGATTGGCTCAGAGCCGATCGGGCCCAACGGTGGCTGCATGAAGCCCGTCTCGAATCGCGAAGAAGGGATAAGTGAAAGGAAGTACATCAACCACTTCCAAGACTGAATGGTCGAGAGGATAATTTCCCTGGTCATAGCTACCGCGACAAGCCTGGCGAGACATGCAGTACGTGAGATTTGCTTCTGAATGTTCAGGAGAAATGATGCCACGAGAAAGAGTAATACTGAGGTAGATTGCTCCACAGATCCAAAGTCATCGGCCTCCAAATTAACCCGTACGAGGTCACTCCGGGTGGAAGTACGCCCCACCCTTTCATCAAGGCTGAGAAGGCGTACAAGCAATAATTGCTCAACGTGGGTCGGGATACTGCTCTTCATCCCCGTTAGCGAAGCTGAGCACTTCTGTATGCGCGATCCAGGCTGTCGTGCTCGCCTCAGAGGCGAAGGTTTTGCTCGATAGCGGTATGCGTGCGGGTACAGTACGCTTGAGGCTTGAGCTTTGTATTTGCTGAGATGATCGACCCAGGGTAGTTCACTAATCAGGTTCTTAGAGGCGTATCGGGTTCGCACGGGACCTGAAAAGATCTCACTAATTACTGATGATTTACATTGCTCCGTCCCGGCGTTTTAATTCGAGTTCTCGAGTCAGCGTTTCTAAACGACTGGCCAGGGATGTCATGGCTTTCTGAGTTATCTCAAACGGAACGTGGGAAAAAGTTTCGCGGCATGAGGGCAGAGATTGACCGGCTGTCGCTTTGTTGTTGTTGTCGTCGCACGCCTGCAGTGGTTAGTCGAACATGATACAATGCGTCGAGTACTTGCATAGAGTTCTGCGGAGGACGGGGAGTGGGTCAGATGCTGCATGTCAGGACGTGAAAATAGCTTGATCCACATTCGTACATGAACACTGCGTAATCTGTGGTGCAACGCGAGAAACATCGATAGCTGGTGTATGGAGGGAATTCGGCGCTCAACGCAGCTCTCGACAACGGTTGAATCGAAACTTCGCCCTTACCCGTGATTGCGTTGTTCGGGTTGACTATGAAATGTGCTAGGTTCGGTAGCTATTCCAGGGTCCTGGTTGGCGGTGCATCCACTTCTGTCGAGCCCTGACATGATGTTTCGTATGCAAGGCGCCGTGCCCTGTCCGTCATACCACAGCCATCTGACATCGGCCCGAGATTGTTACCTCATGCGGTCGCTACGGTTGATTGTGCAGAAGTTTCAAGGGGTACAGTGTTGTTCTATCACGCCTGCGTGTGCTTGTATATGCGTGATGGCGATTAGCGACTGCGAACTTGTTGGTGCGTTTTCTGATCGAACACAGCGCTGATGCTTGCCTCTTCTTGCTCAGGTCGCAGGATGCGGCTCGTCTTTAGGCTGGGTTTGAGCATCAAGTCAGCATGATGCGACGCAGACACGCGAGATGACAGCACAGATAAGTATCACCTAGAAGACCACGCGCAGCTATGTAAGTGCGATTCTCCTTTGCCGGCTCCCTGTGCTGGTAGTTGTCGACCTGTACGTGCAATTTAAGCGAGCCCTTCCGCGACCTTAAACTGCCCACGACTGCTCGGATTGGAGGATTTCGGCGAGCGCATTCGCGAGAGCATCGTCAGCATGCCCGACTTCATGAGCATATCCATTACTGTGTACAACGAGGGGTCCAGCCGAGGAACGATAACGCGGCGGTATACCCCAGGATCATGTCCGAGCTGCCGGCTTGGTGTGCATGTCGGGAAGATTGACATGTCTGGGGTTGATTATTTCCCACGAATCAGAGTGCCAAGTGCCGAGCGTGCTTGCACTTTGCTAAGCTTTGCGGGCTAGCGCCACCCACTAGCCACGCTCCCCGCTACGAATCCCAGCACATGGAACCGCAATGTGGGGAGAGTTTCTCCGCCCTCATCTCCCGCTCGAAACATTGTAGGGCGAAGGTTGCGGCGAAATGATGCTCATCATGAGTATATTAAGCAGGGCCGACAGCGCGATTAAAAAGGTACCGGCTCCCTCAATCCCATCCACCCGGACATCACAGCACACCCGTCACAATGCGTGTATCTGAGCTCCTCACATTCGCGCTTGCATCTGCAGCGCTTGCTTCTCCCGTCGAAGAGCGCGACTCAAAGGTCACTCCTTCTAAGCGACCGAACCATCCCATTGCTCCTTATCACCCGGGCAAGCCGTTCCCAGCTTCGCCTGCGCGCAAGAAGACCTGCACAGTTAAGGCAAACGGCAATGGAAACGATGACTCTAAGAACATCCTAAGCGCTATCAAGAGCTGCAACAACGGCGGTCATGTTGTTTTCCCGAAAGACAAGAACTACACTATTGGCACTGCACTTGACCTAACCTTCCTCAAGCACATTGATCTCGGTAAGCCTCGAAATCTTGAACGGACATTGTCACAATGCTAATCGATTTCTTTTAGACATCCAAGGAACGATCAAGTTCACCAACGACACCGACTACTGGCAGAAGAACGCTTTCTACCAGACCTTCCAGAATGCCACCACTTTCTTCCAGCTTGGTGGCGAAGATGTCAATGTGTATGGTGGCGGAACTCTTGACGGCAACGGCCAGGTCTGGTACGATCTCTACGCCAAGGACATTTACATCCTCCGTCCGATCCTCTTTGGCGCCATTGGCCTGAAGGGGGCCACTATCGAGGACCTTAAGTTCCGCTACAGCCCCCAGTGGTACACCTTGGTTGCCAACTCCACAGATGTCGTCTTCTCCAATATCGACATTTTCGGTGGCAGCACGTCCTCGAACCCGGCCAAGAATACTGACGGCTGGGATACGTACCGGAGCAGCAACATCGTGATCCAGAACTCGCACATCGACAACGGCGACGACTGCGTCTCCTTCAAGCCCAACTCGACCGACATCGTCGTGCAGAACCTCATCTGCAACGGCTCGCACGGCATCTCCGTTGGCTCCCTTGGTCAGTACGCTGGCGAGGTTGACATTGTCAAGAACATCTACGTCGCCAATGTTTCCATGTCCAACGCCTCGGACGGCGCACGCATCAAGGTGTGGCCGGGCTCTGCGTCTGCCCTGTCAGGCGATCTGCAGGGTGGCGGTGGATCTGGCGAGGTCAAGAACATCACCTATGACGGAATGACGGTCTCAAACGTCGACTATGCGATCGAGATCACCCAGTGCTATGGACAGAAGAACATCACCCTGTGCAACCAATTCCCGTCCAAGCTGACCATCGAAGATGTCACGATCAAGAACTTCAAGGGTACCACGAGCAAGAAGTACGACCCACTTATTGGCTACTTGCAGTGCTCGAGCCCAACAGTGTGCAAGAACATCAATATCTCCAACATCGATGTCAAGTCGCCTTCAGGCACAGATCTGTACAGCTGCGGCAGCATTTCGGGAATCGAGAGCCAAGTACACTGCACAACCAACGGCACCAAGGGTGGCAACTCGTAGATCCATAGATTTTTAAATCAATCACTTTGAAGTTCTGCAAACATATGAGTAACTTTGTCATAGCAAGTGACCAGCGTGGCCTGGAGGTGTATCCACCCTTGACCATGGTCCGTGTCTCCATCTCCCAGCCTCCTCAATTATGGCACCAGAATGAAGTTGCAAAGAACATAAACAGCTTTCCACAGTTACGTTTTCGTTGCGGCTACTGATCTATAACACACAATGATTCTTCCTGGCCGCACCGCTGTATCGGGCAGAATAATCACCAGTCTCCTCTGGGCTACATCCCAAACCCAGCCTTGTGGCGTTGACCTGAGCATGAAACGCGTCATGCGATGGAACTCACCAGGAACCTTTGATTTTGACAACACGAATCGCAAGAGCGCAGACATATTCTCTATCCACTCCCAACGTAACGAGTCCGGCTCGTTCTGGGATCTCTTGACTGGGTCGTACCTTGTTGAATTTAACGAGACCGTCGACATGCCTCTTGTCGCAGGATATTTACCTATATATATCTACTAGCTTGCGGAGCAGGTAGATTAGTCTATTTTGCTCTGCAACACCTCTTGGTACCATGGGGCAAATCTTCGCCAAGAGCTCGCTGTGGAGGAGCGGAGCTGTTATTCAGACTGGCGTGGTGAATAGTGGGTGCATAGGTGTTGTCGGTGCCATGTTGCAGGTTGTCATCCCTCATGGACTGAGGCTGAAGAAGGATGCAAAGCTTGCTCAAATGGTGTTCCATCAGATGAGCAAGGACGTGGAGGGGTTTAGTGGCATGTGTCAGGGGAGCGTGAAGGTTTAAAGACAGTGGGCGCGATTTTGCTGTATGTAGCTAGCAGACACAATACATTTCGATATTATACTCCATTCATCTTGACAGTAAGATTGTTACACCCGATACCCCTCAATCGTACTCTGCATCTACAAGAGCGCAGCAGCACCAATTACAGCAGCAACAACACCAATATACCCCTCAGCGGCAACAGGCACGGCAGCACCAGTGAACTGCGCAACACTGCTGCTGGTGCGGCTCGCAGAGCGGCTTGCAGAAGCACCTGTACCAGTCGCTCCACCAGCAACGCTAGTAGCGCGCGACGCAGCACTTGAAGCGTGGCTTGCGGCCGACGAGGCTGCTCCGCTAGCACGGGAAGCAGCAGAGGACGCGACAGAGGCAGCGTAGCTAGATGCGCTGGCAGCATGTGAAGACGCAGCTGATGCGGCGCTGGAGCGAACCGATGAGGCAGCAGATACAGCTGAGGCAGCACGAGATGAGGCGGAGGCTAGAATGCTGGAGGCTGCGTAATGAGCACTGGAGATCTGAGATGCGGCCGTGCTGGCAGCTGCGGAGGCGAGGGCACTGGAGACAGCGGGGGCGCTGAAGTGTGTCAGAGTGCTGGTGTCAATGCAGTACTGGGGTGGCACTTACGGGCTCTGCGCGGTAGCGAGACCCACGATGACGGGAACGGCGATGATGGAGAACCGCATTTTGACTAGATGTGCTAGTATGAGATGAACTTGCGGCGACGGGAGAGGTGACAGTGATGGCAACGACCAATGTAAACTGAAAAGTGCGATGAGAGTCTTGACATGGAACTGTCTGGGTACTTATAGCACAATGGCAAGCCCATTACCATAGATCTTTGCTAGCCTCTCGCGTTTTCAATTACCGTGACGCCAATGGGAGGAGGTTGATCAAGGCCTTCGAAGCGCATCCAGATCACCGCCTCATCCTCGACGTGCTTGCGTGCTCGCACCCAATTTGTCGTCAGCATCCCGAAGTGGGTTGCAAAAACGCCATGCAGCCTCGTTCACAGCTGCACTTGTCGATCTAGATATCATAGTGCAGACGGAATGATGAGCGAGAATGAGCGCCTATAGAGTAGTATGTACATCGTGTCAGTGCTGGGATATGAAATGCCCTCTCGCGTGCGTTCACGTGGCTATATTGGATGCCCTGGTTGGATGTGAATATGATCGAACATGATGTTGCTGCATTTGAGGCTGAGATGGCGTACGTGGGGGCTAAGCTAGGAATACTAGTGCTCGCATACTCCGGACTCTGGAAGTGTGGAGCGGATCCGGCCAACGTAGGGACAACAGCATCACGAAGTCTTTGAGACTTAAAGAGACGAAGCTTCCTTTGGTGAAATCTTTGTGTTGTACTTTCCCAGCAATTGAACCCATGATTTGGTGTGAGTTGGTCCTAGCTGTCCTGTGATTAGGTACTGGTGACGCCGTAAGCCGCACGAGTTTTTTTTTTTGATAGTCTGTTCGTGGACTTCCGTTTTCGAACACTGCCAAGAACTCGAAGTATTCGCAGGCTTGATCTACACCAATACACGCCCGATTGGATGCTGTAAGCTGTTGCGCTAGAAGCTTATCCAAACATAGCGAAGCTTGAGTTTGTCGTCTGGAGGGCCGTTCCGGTAATTTGAGGTACCCAACCCACGTGTGGGTCGAAAAGGCGCCACAGACCAGCCTAGAGAAGCCACCGAGCGCCTAGCAACAAGCAATTGTATGTACAATCTTGCCATGAGCCTTGCTCCCAGAACGTTGAGATGTGGAGGCTGTAGGGCTCTGCATTGTGCATAGTGTCTGTATCTTAAGCTGTTGGAACAATCGGGCACTCCGGATGGGTGTTCGGAAACGTGGCCTCTTTGCGCTCAACAGGTACAGATGTCTCGAAGATATGAAACGGTTGCCGGATTTTGAGAAGACTACTGCGTCGATTATTCGTCAGTTGTTCATAGCCAAGCCCTTTTCGCATTGAAACTTCGGTGGAATACACAGTCGGTATGCTTCGATTGCGATGCGCACAACGAACGCATTGACGACGCTATCCTGCGGCGTGACTATCTTCATCACATGTTCCTTCCTCATCACTGCCGTTGTCTCGTTCGCACGCCGCTTCATACATGAAGTCATTGAATTCCTGTTCGCGGTCGTCTGCATCGAGGATATTGAAGCATTCCATCTCGGGAAACCATACGCGAGCCGCGGACTTGAAATATTGGAGTAGAGCATGGAATTCCGTAATAGAAAGAGCGTCGTCCATGTGCAATGAGGGAGTGAGGATGAGTGTCTTGAGGTGGGTGAATGACCACCGCTGCGAGCTGACCTTGCCAAAAGTATGCCAGTCAGACCCACATGAAATCTCAAGGGTCTCCAGCAAAGGGCAATGTTGATTGAAGGCTGATATGACTCCGTTCAGGCTTGGATATGGCTCGTATTTGCCGATCAATTGAAAATGTTTCAGTGACGATAAGCTTTGAGCCGTGGAGTAGATTACCTCATCGTCGATGTCGATAAGTAGAGGTTTCAACGAGGTGCCATCGCCAGCACCGGAGGAGAAATTGTTGGATTGCCCGATGGCCAAAGTGGTGAGGTTGGGACATCCGCAAGCCAACATCATCAAGTCCCGTCCTGAAACAGCTGCACTGGAGTTTGGCTGATACATGAAGATCTTGAGCAATGAGAAATTGGAGGCTGCTGATAGAACATCTTCTAGGCTTTGGAGGTTGTTGTTGTAAAGATGAATTACCTCAAGGCCGGGACTGATGGGGAGCAAACGAAGCAAGGCTTTGCCGGTCGTGTTGAGCGTATACAGTTGCTTCAGCACCGGAAATGATTGGGAGTGATCGATCTCGTCAAACCAAGCATCGTATATTGACGGCACATGCAGAAGCTCAAGTCGCGCGTATTTGGCTAGAGCGGCAAACGCTGCATCCGACCAACTCTTGTCTAACGCAGCTATGTGGATACCTTGCAAATGATGCATCTGCTTCAAGAAGCGAACGAGGCCGTCTTTCGAGATCGTTGCATTCTGGAAGTCCATGTCAAGTTGTTGTAAGCAAGGACACAGACGACTGACTTCGTCGAGAAAATGATCTGAAGGAGGAGCGCATGCGTCTACACGGAGGTCTTTGAGTCCAGAGTGGACGTAGTGGAGGATAGCAGTCTCTGTGTTGAGCTCCTGAGCCGATCTTGTTTTCCCGATGTTGAGATCTTCAAGTCTGGGAAAGTCGAGTTGATAGAGTTGTTGGTGCCACTGCGCATCTTCTCCGAAATGATCCCCAGGTTGCTCATATTCGCTCATGCCCGTTCCCAGGAATGTGACATCCCGAAATACGAGCACACGAATATGATTCGCGTATATCTGTGCGCGGTCACGACCAATCTCAGCGTTCACCACCATCCGCCCAAGATCGCCAACTGAAGGCGATACATGCCCGATATCAAAACCACCATAGCATCCTTTCCACAAGATCCGGCAGGCTTCATCAAAGAAAATTTTGTTGACGAACAGGCAGCTGTAGAGTAGACCGGGTTCGATTTTGCCTGCTCTGACAATGGCCTGGACGATCTCTGGCAGTAGTAGTGCTCGATGCATGGCAACTGAGTCGCTTGTAATTGTTGATTAGGCCCAAGGAACTGCAAGCTCGTAACGAACTGACGCAAGTGCTTTTTGACGTCAGGGTGAGTAGGAGCGTGGCAGTGAGCGGCCGTTTTGATGACATCAGGTCATTCATGGACCTACACAAACAAACTGAGAAATCAAGACCAACAGAGTCCTGTTCAGGTCGTCATTTCGGGAGGTTGATGGGGCCAGATAGGATATTGTCGCATGTTGTCTAGCGGTTCTTTAGCGGCAGCTGCAGGATGAGCGCAAAGGCGGGGGTACGAAGTAGTGGCTCCTACATTCGTGCGGTGCCCCGCCTTCCCAGAAATTTTAACCCATCACCACTTCATCACTGCGCCATCGCAAACAGGTTCTACTACTGATGCTGAATGACAATTAGACTCTTGGATGCGTTGAGCTCTTCTTTTCCGCTGCATTGACAGGACCGCCGCTATCGTCTCAGTCCTCATCTTTGTGTGGAGGGACAAGTGCGTCCACGAACGCCTCCTCCATATCATCGGCGTGGCGTATCATCATCAACTTGACCTGTGGCAGCCACATCCTCGCGTTACCGCGCCATGTCTTTAACAATTCGTCGTACTCTTCGTTGATCAAGCAAATCTCCATATGATCGCTGACCACGAGCTGTAGTTGCTCGAGCTTAGCAGCCAAAGGTTCAGCCGGGCCCTGCAGGAGAGACGCGATCAACGACCAACCGGGTCTGCAGGAAAACACCATCTCTTCCAATCGATTGCAATGGCGTCCAATAGTTTGGACGGTTTGGATGCACCCAGGCATATCCGGAACAGCCGCTTCAAACAGCAGGTATAGACACTTCAGGTTAAGCAGATATGGAGCCAGCTTCCCCATCAGCTCATCTGTGATACCTATTGCTGACGGCTTGATTTCGTACCAGCCATCTATACCAATTTTGAGTTCTTCAAGGCCCCGGCAGCCCTCTGCCAAGTAGATGAGCTCTTCTCCGCGAATGACGGAGCTTGCGCTGAGCTGAGCGGTGAAAGATGTGAGCTGCCGGAACCTTGATGCAGCCGTCAACACATCGTTTGTGCGCTGGAGCCTCTCGTTCGTCAAGCCTAGAGCCTCGATCCCAGGAGCTACTCTATGGTATAGACGTAAGCTTTCCGCGGTGGCGCCAACATAGAGGTATCTGAGCTTGGGAAAGGGACGAGTGTTCGGATCAGACTGGATTGCTTCTAGCAAGTCATCGTGGACGTATGGGAGAACCACCTGGTCGAGAGCAGGGAAGGCGGCGACAACTTTGAGCATCTCTGACGAAACCTTATCCTCAAAACCTTTTTCTAGATCGAGAGAGTCAACTTTGGGCATCCTTTCTAACATACGGACCACTGCGGCCGGAGAAGCTGTGACCCTGGATGGATGCAAGAGCAAATAGTCAAGCCTCAAGCACTTTACAGCGATCCTGTCGAAAAAGTTATCCGAGAGCGGACCGCAAATGTCGATGCAAAGTTTGCGGAGACCGGACTCTGCATAATGCAGTATCACACCCTCGACATTGAGTTTGGCTCCATGCTCATTTTCCCAAAACCACACAGATAGCAATTGCGGAAATTTCAGCTGGCAAAGTACTATGTGCCAACTCGTTTGGTCGATGTAAGCATTGTTGTTCTGAGATTTGCCGTAATGGAAGGAGATCTCTTGTATCAGGTTGGCATATACCTGTGCGCGCTCTGGGCCTATATCGTCACGCAATATCATTGTACCAAGATCCTCGATATCAGGGTGCACTCCACTGGTAGAGTCGCATTTGGACCATAGGATTCGTCTCGCTTCCTCGAAGAAAAGATGGTTGACAAGGAGACAGTTAAACAGGAGGCCAGTCTCTTTATTTCCGGCGTCCAGTATGGCAGCTACCACCTCAGGGAGCAACAGAGCGGTATGTACCATGTTGAAAAGTGTTGCTGGGCGATGGGAGTGTTGTGACTCGCTGCGACGTGATGGCACAAGATCCTGAAGACGGCTGCGCTCTCTGGCTAGGAAGGCTGACAACGAACAGTGACTTAACTCACAGAGGCAGCGACGAAATGTCTTTAGGACCAATACCGAAAGAATGCACACCTATCCGCTAGTGTACACTACAATTCAAGGCTACCGAAAAGATTGGTCAAGGAGGACTTCACACAGTAGAATTGCGAACGAGGTGAGACGCGTCTGTGAGGCGCGGTCGCAAGACCGGCGCCACCAGGAGCCCCACTAACTAAAAGCCTCATGAAAGCAGCCTTCGGCCTGACCTGCCACAACCTCCTTCCTTTGATAATCCACCGGCACAAGATCATGACATCCAACCGGACTAAGATCATGACATCCAACCGGACTAAGATCTAGACCGAGTGATGAGCATCACTGTGTACAGACCTCTCAGCTTTCGAACGAGCGTGAAGAGTATGGTCGTGTATCAGCTATTCTACGTCCAGCAAGCCTACAGCAGATATGCGATGACTTGCGATACTAATACTCATCTAACCAGTTTCAATACATTGGAGACAAGCTTACACATCCATTGCGCCCACAGAATACCAGGGATACAGTGGTGAGCATCGGCGCAGTACGAAAGCCACCGCACTTCACCGAGAACGGCTTCGACAGCCCAAGATAAGATGCTATATATCATTCCTTGCGCTGTATTGCGTATCATCAGGCTGTTAAGTTGCGCCGGGTGACAACGATCAAGTCTGTCAAGCTCTCCGCAAAGCCTCACATGTCCCCACGTCCGCGGCTCCTCTGGGCATCGCGATATTCGAGCCGTCGGGTCTACTGCTATCAAACGTCTTGAGCCATGTATGGAGGGAAAGACGTCCCCAACGGCAGCGTTATAGCCGCACCCTTCGTTATTACACCCCAGCTCTCGTAGATCAGGTGCCCCGCTTAGGTACCTTGGGTGCGGGGATTGGAGTGCAGCACCAAGCGAACACCAGGCACCACTACTTGGCGTTCAACCACCATCGGCTTTTACGCGTTTCTCGGCTTGCGGCTGACGCCTGATCGTCAAATACAGATGGACGTCAACGTGCGTGAATCGCAAAAATCAGTTGCAACGGTGCGCGTACTACGAGCATTTGCACGAATCGAAACACGTGGAAAGGGCCGAGCAGAGCCCCTGACATCCGCCGACAGGGAGCCATCGCCCAACAGCCGCAAACTCTCCAACATGAACCACAACAACTGCGCAGTCTGTCCTTGTCGTGGTGTCGTGTCAGGCGCAGGTATTGCGAAATGTGCTCCACGTGGAGACATCAGTTTTCTGAGGTGACGCGGTGATCCAGGTCGGCTTTGAGGCTTACCATAGCCGTGGTGGTCCAGCAGAGAAGAGGGATCAGTGGTAGGAAGGAGGGTCGGGCTTAGACGAGAGAAAGCCCCCGCTACTCTGGATTCACGAGTCGTCAGAGCGTCATACGAAGTGGCTGCACATAAGAGATTGCCGTTTCACGGATGCGCATTGTCGCCGGTCGCGACCTCGGGAGAAGTATGGATCAGCCAGGGTAAGGGCCTTCGCGAACCTGATCACGGATGCCTGAGGTCGCTTCAAGCTCCTGCCGAGGAGCAGTAAGCTTCGCCAAGTGGGAAGAGCCGCGGTGCAGGAGCGGCAGAAGTCGCGTTTGCGCTGGTCCGTCCGACGTTTCATATCAGCTTAGGGCGAATGGGCTCTTCCGGACATTAAGAGCTCTCTCTGCAGGTGACGGCCAAGTCGTCAAGCCACCGGTTCAAGAACCGAATTGATGGTCTATACCAATCTGAATTGTGCGATGGACGTCGTCAGCGATCTCATTGTTATTCCCTATAGCAATATATTTTGCGGTTGTAATTCCAAGTCTCGAGTACTGTTTTTAAGATGCATTTTACCGGTGGTGTTGTTTTGAAACGTTTGCAAACGTCAGGAAGGCGTTGCAGCGACGAATCAACGCCACAATTTCGGACCTTTCCCCACCTTTAATCGGTTTTTTATCTATGCGTGGCCCTCGGTATGTCTTTGGTCAAACAAGCACTAGAGTCCAAGCTTAACAAATTCATTAATCTCCATGTGATTCGAGTCGCCGAGAGACATGGCAGCAAGGAGCCGTGACGCCAGCAATATAATCAAGGGAGATCGACAATCTCGACATCTTATCCGGTGGTCAAGCTTTCTGTATATATAGATCCAGAGTCTTGTTTGTTTTAGTCTCCATCCAACTCCAAGTACATTCACTTCCACTCTTCATTTCGCATTCGCTTCTTCAAAAACCAACAATCAAAATGGTCGCCATCTCCACCATCGCTGTCGCGCTCTCCGTAGCTGCTGGCGCCTTCGCCGCCCCTGCTCCCATCGCTGACCTCCCTGACTTCGAGCTCAACAACGCTACCGATCTCGTCAAGCGCCAGGACTACAACCAGAACTACAAGACCTCTGGCAACGTCAACTTCCAGCCCACCAACAACGGCTACTCCGTATCCTTCTCCAACGCTGGTGACTTCGTCGTCGGTAAGGGCTGGAAGACCGGCACCACACGCAAGATCAACTTTTCCGGCTCTACACAGGCCCAGGCCGGCACTGTTCTCGTCTCCGTATACGGTTGGACCCAGAACCCTCTCGTCGAGTACTACATCCAGGAGTACACCTCCAACGGTGCTGGCTCCGCTCAGGGCACCAAGGTCGGCTCGGTCACCTGCGACGGCTCTTCCTATGATATCTGGAAGCACACCCAGGTCAACCAGCCTTCCATCGTCGGCACGACTACCTTCACCCAGTACATTTCCAACCGCGTGAACAAGCGTCCTGGCAGTGGAACCGTCACCACCAAGTGCCACTTTGACGCCTGGGCCTCCCACGGCATGAAACTCGGCGCACACAACTACCAGACTCTCTCCACTGAGGGCTGGGGCAATGCCGGCGGTAACTCCAAGTACACCGTTACTGGCTCTTGAGCTGCGAGTTTCGAGCAGCCTCTAGCTCTGACAACAGACGCGATAGGACAATCTGATGGTCAACCAACATCATTTCATATTGTATATATTATTAGCCTTGATGGCGAGGGTCGGACCAATATCGCGGGCACGGTAAACCTGGAACTTGAAAGTAGATTGACAATTGACATTACTTTCCAAACTGTTCTCTTTCAATGACCATAGTAAGACGGCCGGTGATATGCTTGAATGCTTCGAACTTTAACCGAGTCGTAGGTATAACCCTATCGAGCCCAACGCAACTGCTAGGGCGATTGCAAGGTTACACCCATCTCCAGTATATCAGCCGTGAATTGGATCCAACGTACGCCGCCACAGAACGAATACTGCTATCACGCAGTAATCTGAAACTTATTGCTCCTTAATATCCGCAAAAGCAACGAAGTCCTGTCCCTAAGCGTGGCTCCCTGTGACATAAGGACGCTGTTGCCGAAATGCAATACCTAACGCAAATGTGACGGAAGACTAAATGGCTCAGAACTACTGTGCAGGAAGCACTTTGTGTCAATCAAGACAATGTGTGGGAATACGCTATTCTAGTAGCGAGGAACTCAATTTGCAGAGAGCCTCAAATCAGACGCAAGAATTGGGAGCCGCATAGTGCTTTCATTTTGACAGAAATCCACTAGTCGCCCAGTACACGGCATGGCTAAAGCCCTGCGCAACAACGAACCGTTCGATGTTGACCGATTTACCGTCCGTAGCACCTTCGAAAGAAATGCCAGAAATACCCACACGCTTCTCAGAATCAAGATCGAGCTCGAGGTTCGCTGAGAGCGTGCTTGTTCCATACTCTGTTGAAACTACAAAAAGTGACGAATCAAGAATTGCAGCGTATTTGCGAGATTCTTATCTTGAACATACTTACCAGACAAGATGGACGGACCATATGCAACGGCACCGATATCCGTGTCGTCATTGGCGGGAATGACACGTTGCTTCATTGTCAGCTTGACTACACGATCTTCAGCGTCTGGTCCGGGGTATGCTTGTTTGTACGCTGATCTACCTATCCGGTGAAGGCAAGCAAAGCTTTTCTTGCGTTCTCATCTCCAATCTATCGATAGACATCCAGCAGACTAGCAAGAGTCCTATGGATGGCGTAGTACATCACGTTGCCATTTGAGAGTGTGCCGCTCTCGAACTTGGTGAACTCGGATTCGAGGAAACCAGAGATGTACCCGGTACCAAAACCTGCGGCAGCGTTATTGTTCTGGCATTTGAAAAGCTCAGTAACGAAGAAGCTGGCATGGTCCCTGCACGTGGTGTTCTTTCATTGCACATAACATTGTGACCAAACAGTGAGAAGGTGGCCCTCCACATGACTTCTGAATGGAAAGTCAGGAGCATCTCACCCTCCTTTTGGAGTTGCGCCGTGGGTCGATAGCTTATGAGTGGAACGGAATGCATAGAGCAGCCGATCGAGATTGATCGATGAGAGAGCTCAACGTGCGATTCTGATTATGTAGAAGCGGCTGCTCGCCAGTGGCACATCGTCGATGTTGAACGACGAGGCTTAGACACCAATTGGAGAGACAACAGGTGTAACTTAAGCAACAGCCAAGAATAGCATAAAGCTGCCACCGAGAATGTTGAGGGATTGCATGATTGAAACCGAGATGATGTTAAGGGAAGATCATCGAAGGTGTAGCTGCTGGGATGTCGACAACATGATGGCCCATACAGCGCATTACATGGCTTGTTCTCTCTCCTCAACGAAAACTCTCATGGTTCAGAGTACTGGAAAATGGTAGATTGTCTTCGTATCACACCAGACTCCCCAAATAGATGATGACCATGATTTGGCAGGAATACTTAACGCGGAGGGGTCTTTGGCGATCCTCACTAGATAAACATGGAGTTGAATTCTCGTTACACTAGAAAAAACAGTCTAATGAATAGAGGTACGAGCTGCCTCTCCAGGTATCGTGCAAGCGCGTAAACCATGTGACCTGGAGCAGTGTCGTACCTAAAAAGACCGAGAGCTATATCGAGTACCACGATTCGTTTGTGCTTGCACACAAGAAAGCTTGGTCACGGCTAAGTGCCCTGTCTACACATGATATGACCATGGTTCATATAGAACGCGAGGTAGCGCCTTTGCGTATAGCGATCAGATCGTTCTTGTCCCCCGACCGTCGGTGTTTCACAGATATTCGCGGTCACTGTGCCGAGAGTTGCTAGCCAGGTGGAAAAAACAGCCGATCTCCTTTTTTTTTTTTTTGGATATGTGTTGAGAAAAATGGAATATACCGAGCACGGGTATCAACTCGGGATGCGCAGGCATTGCAGTACGAAGGGGAAATAGTCGAGGACAGTGACCCTGAACTAGAAGCGAGGATGACATCGTCGATGAGCGCAAAAGTGGTTCAACCTTAGCACATGTGTTCAACAAGTTGATCAGAACATATTAGCATAGATCATTTCATTTTTTGCGCTATCGTTCCGCGGGGCGTTTGCGCTCGGGGGACATCGTGCTCGTGCTTTTTGATGCAGCACGCACATCAATTTCAGTGGAGCGGATTCCAACCATCGACATCCGTCCGAACCGGTATGCAAGAAATTGACAAGACATCTAAAAGGTCTGAAGTTGTGAAGCGGCTAAGATGATGACCAGTTGCGGCCAAAGAAGAGAGAAGTGCTGAGTTGCGCCCTATCGCCAACGCTAGACAAAATTGCTGGAGAAAGAAGAAAATGCATGCGCAGGAGCCAGGAAAGAAGGCCGCTGGAAGTATTCAGCAACGACGAGAGTTTCGTGGATTGTAGGTGCGGCGTGCAGTTTTCCCACACAGCAGAGAGTTGACAGAGATGTTTGTAGGCTCCACAGAGCTTGAGCCATCGCGGCGCACGCGCTTGCTGGGCGCAGCCACACCGTACTGATCTTGGCCGTCTTCGAAATTCATCTCACTCACACGCTTGTCAGCAGCTGAGGGGCTTACTGTCCGATTCTTGAATGGATCTTGCAAGTACTCCGAAAACTCAGTCTGATCGTCCACGCTCTGAAGATAGTGGGCGTAACTGCTGACAGCGCCAAATTCTAAGTTATTACCGGTGCCTGGGTCTTTCTGGGAAGAGCTCGTCATGTCATGGTGGTCAGAGAGTGCTTCTTGCGAGCAGGCTCCGATGTCGCCATCGTACAGCAGCGCGTCGTTGTGAAGCGCTGCGCCTTGAATACTGACGTCTCCGGGCAGAGGGTAGGCAGCATTGAAGGCATCAAGGTACGCAAAGTCGTCATCTTCGCTGCTCACGGCCAACTCGTCGCCAGCAGTTTCGAGTTCCTTCGAGCTGTTGAACGTTTGAGCAGGAATGTAGTCCTCAGCCGGACTCTGCAGCTCTGCATGGCGAGTACTCCATGCTGCGAATTCAGTATCGAAGTCTTGGTCCAACGTGACATCGATGTTTGCCCCATGCGACTTGATCTCCGTTGCCAAACGTCCGGAATTATCTGAAGATTGGGGGTTTTTGACGGTGTCTGCGCCTTGACGCACGTTGCTGCCTGATTGTGCGCCTCCGGAGGTTGAGGAGCTTGCGGTCGCATTCGCTGGAACCGCTGTGACTGTCAAGGCGCTGTTCGCGGAACTCGCAGTCGTATTTGCCAGAGCCGTTTCGGCAGCCTGGACCCGGGTCTTGAGGCTGCTGAGGTTGGAAGAGCGCCTCCCGTTGTTTGCAGAGTTGGAATCCAGTTCCCTCTCCTTCTTACTGACCAAGGCCACAAAGGCCTCAGCAGAGTCTCCGGCGATGACCATCGCACATCGATGCTTCTATAGACGCAATACATTGCAAATCTTCCTAGCGCGCTCCTCGAAGGACATGCGTTGGTCCTTCAAGATCTCCTTGATGTCCTCGGGCCTGCACGTCTTAAACGCTGACGGACCGAAAAGGTGGAGGGCCATCATGATATCGAGAAGTTCCCAAGCGGCATTGGCCATATCGTTTTCCTTATAGTAGAAGCGACCTTGCATCGCTGGAATTGTCCAGCGATTCGGAAATGGTGTGCGCTCGCTGTCTTTGCACTCGCGCACATCTGTCAGCAAAGACAACATCGTATCGACGTACAAGAGACACTCGGCCTCGTTACAGGGGATGGTTTCGTCGTTTTGAAGAGGGTGCCATGGAATCGCTCGATTAGCTCGGTAAGCTCGAACAGCAGCCACTGAGGTCAAGGTGTGTTGCACGATAGCGGGTGCTGGAACTTGCTTCCTAATAAGTTGCGGCGTATACGCCAAGCGCACAGCAGATGGCTGAGCCATAGCATGGTGAGGACCAAATTGTTGGGCGGTCAGAGTATTGATGTGCGCATGATGAACCCTTGGAAGCAGCGGATATTGGAATGTAGCCGCTGGCTGACCGAAGAACGGCAGATTTGCGAGTTGCGGGACCGGGAAGGTATTAGCAAGTTGACCATGCCCAGATGAAAGACCAAGTCCATGCGTGGCGGTCTGGTGCATTTGGGTTAAGGCCTGTCGAAACGTTGGTGGCGGGCCGTTTCCTTGTGCGCCGCTCGGGGCAGTTGTCGAGCTCTGGGAAGCCGCCATATTGCCCAGGTGGTATGGTGTCACGATAAAGGGTTTTTATGAAGAGAAAGAGTGGATGAGTTGACAAATGTCAGTGGAAGGAGTGTGTCGAGCAGTAACACTGATGGTTCATGCGAGTAGCAGGAGGCGGAAGGGTTGCTGTCGATAAGGTGGGATGGACTTGAGCGCTACCTAAGTACGCGTAGGGGAACCTTCTCATGCACGCAGTGTGTTACTAAGCAGCCTAGTGAAGAAGAGGAAAGTCTAGTGTAAGCATCTGTCACGGTGAAGGCAAACGTGACCACAGGCGCGTCGAGTGGACGCGCCATAGCAACGTGTCCGGCGTATGTTTATACTGACGTACTGCTGGTCACCTAAATTTGCGCAGGGAACATCTCTGCTGATGTGGAAGCACCCATAGCACACTGTCGTGACCATATGAGCAATACCTGGCTACCGATGTTATGTAAGATCTTCCGTACGTATACTCATGTACACGGTTAAGAGGTGCAATGGTCTTATGGTGATTTCGATAGCTAGTCAGTTCACACAAACGTGATTTGTATGCAATTGTCCCTAAGGTCTTCTCGCTGACGTACACGAGAGCAACCACAATTGGCTTGCGGATCCATAAATGCGTTCTCAAAGCCTACTGACTCTGAACAGGCACATAGTCCAACACTATCGTACACTGACAATCTTTCGAGATCTCATGTCAACCCAGAATTGTAAGCTATTTGAGGGGCTGGACTGTTGTTAAATACGATTTTATGTCACTAGCTTCAGTCGACGCTGTTATTTGATGATTTAATAGCCTCCATACTAAAGCTCGGATCTCAAAGAATACTCAAATGTCTCTCTGAAATCATGAAACGCACGATGGGCACCTTAACAGGTTGCAAGACTGTGAGTCCCCTACAATGTGAAAGACAAAGGGTCCCAGGAAGACTGGGGCGGACGCTGTGCGACAGCATCGTTTGTTCAGGACCTACAACGTAGCTACGAGACAAATAGCACCGCTCAGGAGTAGTCTTAGCGAGTGGCGGGCTTTCCATGGGTTTCTTCATTGGAGGTTTAGTGGGATTTCTGTGGGAAAGCTTGCTCAGAGGGTCACACACTCGATGCATAGGAGGAGTCAATCCCTTCGTGAAGCACCATCCTGCGCGGCCGTAACTTGAATTGTCAACAATATCAATTGAGCGACTATGCACAAACATGGCCATTAAAACTAGTCACTCGTAGCACTAAGGGCTGTTATCGGACTAGGAGACACCTGCAGAGACTTGTTACAATGCTGAGCCTGCGTCCCAAGCTTCCCCATGTATGGTCCTTATTATCTACTAGAAAAATGGACCTCAGGGAAGAAAAGAACTGCTGGTAGAAGAGGCAGGCCTAGGATTTCCGATTCAAGGAGTATCCAAAATGTCCTTTCACGATTCGAGTACCTAGCCTCGGTGCTGTCCCTGAAAGACGTGGAGGGATATGCAAACCATAACCCACCGCGATGCTAGACAGACTTGCATACCTCGAATAGACAGTGATTGCTGCGCATGTTCGCACTGGCAAGAATTCCGGAGGAGGCTGAGCGCACAAAGAAGCTCTCGGCATTATGTTCGAATCACTGGGGGAGTGATCGCCTGCGACCTAGGGCAGGGCAATGAACAAGAGACACGGAACATTGAGCCGTTCTCAGAAACTGAAGGAGTTAACTGATTTGTAGTAGAGGGATATCTTGCTCTTCCGCGTAATGGCTCACCAGTCTACGTTCAGCAGAGTATGAGAAAGACTCAGACGTAGATGACATCTTGTCACCAAAATCATACCAATAACATTTCGCGCACTCGATGGTTGTTGTCTTGCGAAAAGCGCTTTGGTGTCGAGTCGATGATCTCGAGAAAAGCACCGAAACGTGTAGATTGTAGAGAAGACCTTTTCACGAACAGCCTAATCAACAGCTCAGAGCCTGAATGAGCTTGTATCTCAGGAAGTTTTAGGAGTCCTACTGACCCCGTTTTGGGCCAATATAGTAGAGATTCTTCGCTCAGCGCAGTATATGGTCCGAGGATGTCAGCGGAGAAAGGCGAGCGGATCCAATCAGGCCGCGGCCCTCGTGGGACGTCATAACGAAAGCTATCAAGGCTGGCCATGCGCCTTCGAGAGAATAATACGACAAGTTATGGTATTACTGGGCGGATGACTCGGGAAAGCGTGATTGTCGTTGAAACCAAAGATATGATGATTTTGCGCTATCTCTTCAAGGGTAGAAGCTTGTCTTTAGTCGTCATGCAGGTACAGTCGCAGAGCACCTTGTTTAGAGAGTGTTCTTTGTTGTCGAGAAAGCATGCAAGGACTTGCAATGGCATTTCCTGCAAGATTTAGTCTTACAGGTACGTCCTGGGGATAGGCCTAATCAGATCTCCTACCAGATCGAAGGTCAAATGTACAGCACAGACCTTGAGGAAGAAGCACTCATAATGGAGAGGTGAGAGACAATTACCTTGGCTTCTCGCTGCACAAATCGATGGATGAAGTGTCTCCCAGAATCTCGAACCTACTCTGTGCTGCAGAAACCGAGTTTCACACTTCGCGAGGACGAGTTTTCCAACCGGTCAGAGTCGCAGCAACATGCATACGGGAACACACGAACGCGAATCGGGTGCAGCAGCCGATGCAGGGATGGGGACTTTGAGCCATTTAGCGTCTCTGAACACCAAGGATACCGGCGCTGCAGTGCTCTACGGGCAAAAGATGCTTGAGCTTGTCACCCCTGGAGGCGACATCCATTGGGAACGTTGTTTGCGAAGTCTTTGCGTCGATATCAGGATTGAGACACATCAGGATTAACTGGTGCAGCTATACACAGCTTCCATGTAGTTCAGCGAGGATGACAGTGTCTTGCCTTGTCACAGTTGAATGGAGTTGGGCATAATGTAAGCGAACACGTGACTTCCCGACACATCCGAACTTCCATGCGCTGAGCCGGGAACAAGAAAGTAATCACCACGACATATTGCCAGCACGCCTTCATCAGAGCAATCTTCGCTTCATCAGTACTAAGTGATGTAAGATGAAAAGTTACTATATTCCGCCTAAGCAATATCGCCTCTTTGTCGCCATGCATGCCGCTCTAGCCGCAGCATCATCCTCAGTGGTGCACGTGTACTCCCGGCCTCTTCCCACTCTCACAATCCTGAGGTCAATATACCGAAATTCCTCTCATCACAGTAGCACTCGCAGCCAAAAGCCGATCTATGCGCCTTAAAAGGGCAGCGGAATCCGCCCAGGATGATCGGAATGGTGGATCTGCAACTTACGCATGAAAGACATCATTCTCAAAGAGATCCTCAGGCCGCACACGAAGGATATCTTCCAAAGTGAGAGGCTCATATCCAGTGTACTCATCATCTGGCCCAGCATCAGCCTCGTCTTCCTGATCATCAATGTCATCGGTGTGGCCCTGCTCCTCAGCATCCGCGACCCTGGCGAATGTCAGACCTTCGCAAACAGGGGCGCTCAACATGGAGCCCTGAGCAGCTCGGCGCTTGCCACTGCACTTTGTAGAAGACTGCGCAGTATTTGAACGCAGAAATGAATCTGTGGAGACGCCCGGAGATCCCTTGCTAGAATCTGCGTTCGCCTTCCCGAGACGCCCGCGCTTGTTGAGAGGCTGGACAGAATCTTTGCCTTGCTATACGCCAAGATCACAAGAGACCTAGTCTTTCGCAGCGCGCTTGACTGAGTACTTCCCGGACGGGCGATATCGACGTATACGCTGATCATGGATCTCATGTTCAGCCCTGCCAGGGAGGAGAGCCTGTGGAGCCGCTGGGTGCGCCTCATAGGTTGACAATGCCTGGATACCTTGGGGCATTTGTCCACAGTCTGCGAGAGCTGGAGCGGAGCTGTAACCGAGCAGGGGAGGTATACCGATCGACGTGCGCGTCTCTTGGGTGTGCTCGACGCTGCAGTCGTCGAATCCGTGATAGAGAGTCCCCATTGAGCTGGTGTCGAAGCTGTTATACGGTGGCTCCACATTTAAAGAAGAACTTGGCGCGTTTGGCTGAATCCCCGCTGGAGTTTGCCAGAGGTCACCGTGAGCTTGCTCGACGTCCCCACCGTAACGCTGGAGACCCTCGATTCCGATTTGGGGTGGTGCAGGTGTAGGTTCCTGGGGCAATTGGACTTCGGGCGTGTCAAACGGGGACATAAAGTCACTTTGTGAGATATCCATTCTCACCAGCCAGTCGAGGTTAGGGCTCTGATCCTGAGAGCTTTGTTGCTGGCGAACGATTGGCGGTCTGGGATAAAACAGCTGGTGTGCGGCTGCGGCAGTCTGCCAATCTCCTCTCTCGATATCGTCATGCTCGGCCTTCACATCACCTTGTAACATGTCCTGCGGTGTCCCGTAACCGCGAGCGAAAAGTTCGGAGTCGTTCAAGAGGTGACTGCCCTCGCCCTCAGGCCACTTTGTGTCCTTCGGCATCTGGAACAGGTCGTTCGTCTTGTTGACCTTAACAGACCGCAAATAGTTGTTTGCGTTGTTTGACTTCTGATCCGACAACTTCAAATCGATGAGAGCGACCGTATCCTCGAGAGTGTTGCCCATCATGAAATCGTTGCACCGAGCCTTAGTCTTGCGCATCAGGGTACAAAGCTTCTCGATTCGGGCCTCAAACAACATGGGCTGAGCGGCCATGGCCTTTTTGATCGTCTCTGGGCAGTAGATATCAGTGGCACCCAGCCCATGAAGGTGGAGAGCCTCTGCGATGTTGATAAGTTTCCGGCAAACCCGCTCCATGTCGATTTCCTCGTACGTATATCTGCCCTCGTGAATCGGTTTCAGCCACACATGCCAGTAGTTCGTGGTAAGGGCGACTTTGTCTTGGGCAATACGGCAGTCCCGGATCGCATTCATCAGGACCTCGACGAATAATTCTCGGACCCTGGGCGTCACTGGAAACGTGGGATCGTTTGTGTAAACCTTCAACTTCAAGTTGCGGCCGGTGTGGTTCTGGCGCCGAGGAAGGTTTGGCAACTTCAACTCGTAGGGCAGGGGCGCAGGAACGGTCATTGCCTGCAGTTGTTGGATCTTGGCGGCTTTCTGCTGCTTCTCAAGCTCGCGCTTCGCCGGTATACTACGCGTCTTCTTAGGCTTAGCATCCGCCTCGGCGGTCTCTTCTAGATCGAGCTGAGCTTTCAGCTGGGACCGGCTCTGGATGCCTTGTGGCTCTTGCGGTATTGTGGGCACCGCCGTCTTCTGAGCTTTCGTCCTTCGGCTCTCACGAGCTGACTTGGCTTTGCGTTCTTCTCGCTGAGTGAGCTGCGACTTTGGAGGAGCCGCGAAAGCTTGCCGACGTTGGTCATGAGTTCGAGCTTGGGCTTTTGCGATCGCTGACGCCGAGGTATATCGACGCGACGAGAGTATGTTGCTCAGTGGTGGAGAGCTGGCAGCGGCAGCGTAGATGGCGTTGTCCTCATCGCTCAACGCTGAGGCGTTATCGCGCAGCGACTGAGAAACGTGGGTCGCGTGAGTGGCAGCGCGTGCATTCGGAGATGCTGTACTCGTCGAGGCGATGCTGGGATCTGTTGCTGTTTAGCATACAGTGCCTATGCAAGATTGGATCACAACTGGGTCGACCTACCATTGCCTTGTTGTTGAAGAGGAGCGTGCGCCTGTTTGCGTCGCTTGCCGGGCGGCACTTGTGGTGCTGCTCCATAGAACGAGCCTGGGTAAGTGTCAACTTCTGAACAAGCGACCTTGGGCAGAGACCTACCTTCGTCGCCCGAGCGGTCTTCTGTGTCTTCTCGGCCACGCTTCTGTGGCGGCGCAAGGACAACTTCTGTGGTCTTTGACGAAGCTATGATCGGACAGTCGTCAGTACCAAAGATCGACAGACGAGAACAGAAAGCTTACCGGGAGCTTGTGGGCCACTTAAACGCGGTCTCTCCTGCGATGGCCCTTGTGCGGGTGCAGATGCTTCCAGGGCTGAGATTGAACTTGAGGAGGCTACACAATCGATGTCAGCTTGTATCATTCGGAGGATACGCAAACTTACTGGCTGTTTCTAGAGGCGCCTTGTTCCGCATGACGGAGCTACGTCTAATGCTCCCCATGCTAGGTGAGTGTATAGCTTGGAATGATAAGGACAGTGGAAAAGCTAGAAAGATGAGGAAATGTTGTAAGAAGTGAACTTGCGGGCTCGAGGTTGAGGGTGAGTTCAAGGCGCAGGAAAGGTTCTCGGTGGTTGTTCACACTCGGCGTTGTCGCCGTCGCCCTTTACGTGGAGTGGACCGGGGCACGTGCGGGAGCAGCACCGCACAGACTCATCTAACTCGAAGTGGTAGGGTGCGGGCCAGTCGCAGTGTAGACACTCGTCACGTGATGCGCAAAGCGTTTGCGCAGCACCGCCTTATCTCTTGGCAGCACATTCGAAAAGCTCGCAAAATCTTAGCGTTTCGATCACAGTGTTAGTCTAAGGGATACTAGGCCGTGTGCGAATCGAAACACTGTGTGCCAGTGTCACGAAAAGCTGTTTACGGTTGGCGAAGAGCAAAGGACTGTGTGTTGCTATCGATGAGCATTGTATATATCTGGTTCAGAGAATTTCTTCAAACGTTGTACGAGAGGATTGGCCTTCGTATACTGGACTTTGTGTTCGCACAAGTCACCAGATGGGATATCACGCACCTGACCGGGACCCATGAGCGGTACCACTACAATCAGATTGCAAAGCACGACGAAAAGCCAAACCAAACTCCGCATCTCGTGCTGAAATAACTCGTGTTGAAATAGCACCTCACGCCATACTCAGAGCTGCACCAATGTATGCTGTATTGCACCGGACGGCGACATGCGAACACTTTCTTACTACGCCTATATACGCAACAAAGGTCCGAAGTGACAGGAGACTTGGGATTTACATATCCTCACCCGACATGTCAGCATGCACGAAATGAGGGCACCCTATGTTATATTCTTCATGCTGTTGGTCTACTCTAGGATATCGTCGCTGAAGCACTGACTGGGAGTTGCAAGCAAACACAAAGACGATGGGCAGACTCTGCAAAGCAACTGATCGACTGATTGAGTCCATTGCAGTTATAACATTTTGATGGCCTGGCGAGGAACCCGCCA
Source organism: Didymella pinodella (assembly GCA_039634465.1). Taxonomy (NCBI): domain Eukaryota; kingdom Fungi; phylum Ascomycota; class Dothideomycetes; order Pleosporales; family Didymellaceae; genus Didymella; species Didymella pinodella. Next base: position 1,646,578 of record CP113352.1, read on the forward strand.
TAATCATCCCGCGTCTTGACAGTCACAGCGGCTCCAGCGAATGCGACTGCGAGCTCCTTAACCTCTGGAAGCGCACCCTCAGGCAGCAACACCAACAACGATAAGCCAGCCGTCGCCGCCAACATGTTCCTTCCTACTCGCCTTCGAGAAAACAGTCCCAGTCACGAAGCAAGACTCGATTATCAACATCCGAGGGCAAAAGCCGCAATGAACCGTGGTAAGGCTTAAGCCTTGATCCTCGTTATATCAAAAAACCGACCTTCTACTTTTCGCAGAGTTCCTGACCTGCAGTCTTCTAACAGACTTGCCAATCAAACCCAAATATAAGCATTTCGCAGTACGAATGAACCTCCAATGCCATGGAAGTTCGCACCCCATTCCCTTTCAAATCCGAGGTGGTATCGTCAAACCAGATCTGTCTTTTCCAGACCAGCTCCTCAGTGAGACGCTCCTCAATCGGCGCTCGATGTCGGAGCACGGCGACGCTTAGGAGCGATGATCTGGCGGTCAACCGAACGAGCACTCTTCTTGCGTGTTGGAGTCGCTCAGACCCGCTTCAGTAGCGCTGCGCTTCTTGGGGGAGAGCGCAGGCTGCGTGTCGGTGTGCGACGTGTCGTATGTTGACACACTGTCCGAGTGGGCATATGCCGCGTTGCGGGGGCGCTTTGATGCTGAGGGCAGCGCAAGTCCAAGATGCTCGGTTGCAGAGCGCTTCCGGCTGGTCCTGGATACAGGTGTCTGCGCAGACGTGGTAGGTCGAGGGGCAGCTGCTGTATGCTGCGCTGCTGGCGACTGGCTGCTTGATGGCGCGTTGATAGACGCCAGATGATCCATCGAGTGGAAAGATACCTGAGTGCCGTTCTGCGTCACTGTATCTGAGGCTGAAAGCCCCCCAAGATTGCTGTCTGGCTCCTCACCTGGCGTCGCATAAGGCTGGCTGGTGCCTGTACCGTTGCCAGCTCCATCGTCGCCGCTCTCGTCATCGCTCCCGTCTCCATCCTCGTCCTCATCGTCATTCTTATTCTCATCTGTACCGTCGTCCTCATCCTTCTCCTCTTCGATGTCGCTGTCAGCTTCTCCATCTTCTCCAGTACCACCCGACTCGGTCTGGCCATGAGCAGAAACGGGTGCCTTGGAACCCTTCTTAGACGCAGCCTTCTTCTCTGCCTTCTTTGCCTCCTTCTCCAACCACTTGGCGCCCGCTGCGAGCTTCGCCTTGCGCTCGTCGTTGAACGGTCGATTGGCGATGCAATTCGACAGCACGCTCAGGGGGAACGCGACCAGACTACCAAGGTTCTCATGCTTTAAGCACGTGTCGACCCGGGCTTTCGACACTAGCAGCACCGTAGAGATAGTGCTGATGCGCTGTGCAAAGGTGAGATCCTGGTTCTTGTTGGCCTTATCCTGGTGGAGCTTGTCGAACAAATTCAGGAAGGCAGGACCGTCGCGGTGATACTTCCTGACTATCTTCACAATGATCCAGCAGATTGCTTCCATCGCCTCGACAGACACTGGCCATTTCTTTGCAAGTGCCTCGTCGGACCATCGCTTGTGGAAAGAAGACTTCACGTCCCTCTTGTCGTCGGCCTGGCTCGTGTCCATCATGCTCTCGAGCATGTACTCCACATATGGCTCCAGTTCCTTATCGGTTCCAGGTACCTTACGGATCTCCACAGGGTCCTTAGGCTGATACCAGGCAATATCTGCAGTATACGCGGCCCGATCCGCCTCCGTCGTTAGTCGTATCACGGCGCTGGCGTTGCTTCGAGGCCGCAACATCGCATTTGAGTCATACACGAGGCGCTTCAGTTCCTTCTGCTTACGTGGTGGCTTCTTGTCTGGCGAGGTCTGTGCCGCTGTCGTTTGCTGAACTTGCTGAGTTGGCGCAGGCTGGGCAGCGGCCATCGCGGTGTCGTCTGTGGGCTGAGGGGCAGCAGCTGATGGCTGGGAGCTGAGAGGAGTTGGATTGGAAGTCTCACAGTCGAGTAGACTATTGTACAATAGTAGATCGTCTAGTGCGCTTGGTTCCAAGAGTGTCGGATCCTCCAAAGACTCCATGGAGTTAGCCACTGCTTCAGTGCGATCCTCATCCCACGACGATGACAGCTCCCGTACATCTTCTGCTGGATGGGCATGGTACGCTTCACTCTCAGCTTGAAGGTTGGGTGTGCGCAGTGCTGGTGATTGCATCGCCTGCGATTGAGAATTATGAGCCTGTTGGGAACCAGATGATGCTACCGAAGGCGGGGGACCAAGCGTCAATTGTGCCTGGGTGCCAATCTGATCTAGCAAGCCCCAGTTCAGCCTGATCTCGTTCTCTAAGCATGCAGATTGCAGCAGCCCTGCGTCATAAAGGTCCCAGTTACTGTACTGAGCCTGAGAAGGCAACCAGAACAGAGCGATCGAGCCGTCCAAGTTGCCGATAACTTGACGCGGCGGTAAAGCGTGGCCAAGTGCATGCGCCAGCATTGCCCAACGAAGCGGGTGCTGATCAGCAAATACCTCGCGGTAAGGAACCAATGAAGCGAGCTGGGCTTGCATGTAGATGATGCGTTCCTCACTGAAACCAGCTAAGAGCTGACGCTGGTAGATGACGGGTCCAAAACTATATACCATGACTGCCGGCTGGGAGCTCTCAAAACACTGAGCCGAATGCTGCTCTCCCGGACTCTCCTCTGGTTGGGACTTGTCAGCCTGGTGTTGTGAAGAAACGGGCAGGCCATTGTTCTGAAACAGACCCTCCGACTGTGCTAGCTCGATCAGCTCTACGCTGGTCTCTAAGGTCGGCTCTGTTGGTAGAGTGTAATATGCCCATGCCTCATTCGGAGCAACGGTCATACTCGAGTGGGTATCGTAGGATCCACTCAGGTCACTACTACCATGAGGAGTCTGCGACGCTGGTTCATAGCCGAGATATTGCGTTTGAGCTTGCTGCTGAGGTGACCAGAAGTACGGATTCAATGCCGGCGAGGATCCTGAAGCTGACTCCAGATGATCAGTATGATTCAGTTGATGCGTGAAAGCATCATTCTGCAGAATATCTTGCAGGTCCATCGTGAAGGGAGCTTGAGACTGCTCAGTAGGCTGGCTGACGACAGGATGCTGTGATATCTTGGCTCGTCGTCTGTCTCCTAGACCTTCCCAGTCGAGCTGTGCGTTTCCTGAGATCGTTAATGATCGAATTGCATACACAGTATCAGTACGTACCTTGCGCGCAGTGTTTAGGTGTTTGAGGCTCGTCTTGGTTGTTGTTTCGTCGTTGAGACGCATGGAAAGCGAAACCCTGGCGGCCGTGGCTATTGTAGCCACTCGAATGAGGTCTCATGGTAGGCTGCAGGATCCCTTGTGGTGGCCGTACGTACGGTGGTCCAAGTGGCAAGACAGTGGTAGGAAGTTAGCGAAGATAAAATTGCAAGATAATTCAGTGCGTCTCGATCAGTTGGGTTACGCGGTTAATACGATCTGGTGGTTGCGGTTGTTGCGGTAGTGTGCACAGTCCGAGGAGCGCGAGCTTGATATCCTACACCGGCACCACACCTAGGTGTCCGTGCACACTCAAGTGTTTCTTCACCAAGTTTGTGCATGTATATGCTGCCTTGTGGTGTGAGGTGAAAGGCCGTCACGCTGATGGCTCGGTTTTCACGTTAAAGAGGAGGCAATGGTAGACCCCTGGAGCAGGGAGCAGATCCCGTTCTTCAAATTACGTCGTCGAATGTGAGATATTGCTCAACAGATGTTTTATACATGTGTATTCGCAGAATTCGTGGCGTTTCCCGTAACATATGAACGATTGAACGATGCGCGTGTTTTTCGCATCACGAAAATACTGCCGAGCCTGCGAGATCTTAGGGGTAAGGACCTCGTGTTTACAATGATCTAAGCTGCCAGCAGCCTTACCCCACGAGTTTATAATGCAAGCCCTATATTGCGACCTAGGACAAGCTTTTGGGCAGATAATTCTCTGCTCACAGGCTTCTTTCTCTCCAGCTGAAAGCTACAGCATCTCGGCTGGCTCCGACCGTCGTATCACAGCTCCTTGTAGCAAGGTGGCATATCTTCTTGTTCGCTCTTCGCTGAGGTGGGATGCGCAGTACAACTCTCTCCAGACACTTTAACAGATCTCGCGTGAAGCAGACCGAAACCAGAAGTAGTAGCACAAGCTCCATACGCCATTATGGCACGGCATCAAAAATCGTAAGTTTGGGCTCTGTTCTGTTATGTGTAGGTACTCACTGCCATTTGCAGTCACCGTTTGTTTTACCAAGATCCATATGCATAAACTCAATGCGCTTACCGCCTCCTTTCTCTCTAGCCTCGCACATTCTTAGCATACACGCGACTCTCTTTGCCTCTACTCCGTCTGTAGCATTAGAATTTAATGGCTACGACTGCTCCTTCTCCTCTACACACACGTTCCTAGCCCTTCCCTGGAGTATCTCCGTCTGTCCTAGTACCTAGGTATAGTTGTTCATTCTTGCCTCGCCCGTCCTCATCACTTAGGCCGTCGACCCCGCTTACTTCTTGGCTGATGGGCGCACAGTGTCCATCTTCTCCGATCGTCAACTTTCAGGTACTACCTGCTCGAACTTTACCCGCGAAAGCCTTCTTGAAGACTGCTCAGTGAGCTAAGTGAACGTTCAACCACACTCCTCAAGGAGTAGCACAGCGCTCTACCATGGGCATAAAAACTGAGACGCGAGTATACTAATTTTCATAATCCTTATCATGGCTGAACTGTACTCGGTCGGCCATGCCAAGCACTCCCTCATCATGGGCGGTGGACTTGCGACAGGACACGAGACCTGGGAGTTCACAGCGCCAAGGCAACATCCAAACAGGAGAAGAAAAGATGCAACTGGCTAATATCAAGACCATGTGGTGAATGCAAAAGTTCGTAGCGGGCGTCATCTAATTGTCTGACAGGCAAGTTCATCTTAACGACCTGGGTGTATAACATGTGCTTTGAATCTTCCAGTCGGCGGCAAGAAACCTCAACCGCTACAGGCACGACTTTGACTCGGGGTGAACTGGTGAAATGGTGAAAGGCACTCCATTCTTTCACCAATATTCTTATCTGAGTCCAGGCGAAGATCGCTGAGGCTGACGTACTGTTCGAGACTGAGGAAGCAAAGGAGAATTGCAGGGTGGAGGAGATTCGGCGGCTGAGGTATCAAGAGCAAAACAATCAAGAGTATGAGGGCGTTCTCGAATCAATGGACGACGATATCGTCCACGTGGCCGTTCTGAGGATCAACACGGCGGCATATGGGCTTATGTCGTCAACGAGCATATTTTCGTATCGCGGACGAAGATATACCGCGGAATTCCCTTAAATGTGTAGGTATTTCTCTTCAAATGGCATACCACCCTGATTTATGAACAGAGTGAACTGGAATGTTGCGCGGTTTCATGAAGCTTGTGGACAAAGGTTTGTCTTTTTTTTTTTTTTAAACATATCTTTCCCAGAATACTTTTATCCCACATAACCTAAAAAAGCCATGTCAGCTGTAGTTCAGCTCAGATTTGATCAGTGTCAGCATCGCTTTTTCCAACAAGGTGTCAAATGACTATGCACTCTCTTGACGCCCAATCTGGCCCAACTACACCGACGTGACTCGCCCCGGCGATGAGCATTTTTTCTTTATCGAGGCCACATCGTCCAAATAGATGCGTGAATGAAGCCGTGGTATCGACAGCGACGAGGATGGAGACAATGCCAGCGAAGACACCGGTGCAGCTCTCCGTCGTTGCAAGAAGTGATGGGAACTCTACGGTGTAACACGTGCTGTCCGAGACCTTGCGTCAAGATCGGTTTGGGATTTGGTTCACATTACTGCATCTTTATCTAGATTTGACTAATACGAGAATCATATATGCATCTACGGAGAGGCGCGAGGGTAAAGGATTTAAAATTTTATACAAGTCGCGACCATTCCGAGCTCAAGTACGTTAACACCATTTGGTATCTGCTTAACCCGCTGTTATCTTCAGAAAGCCTGATTTCATCCAAGAGATGCCTCAACCCTAGCGCTGTCGACTCAAAGCTAACGCTTTCCTGATCGAGTGCGTTTGAAGGAGGACATCTCGGCCGCCCCAGCGTCCGCACGACGCTTGCGAGACGTGGAAGCAGACGAAGAAGAAGAATTCTGTTCCTCATGTGCTTGTGCAGGAGGCGGAGACTGAAGGTCACTCGGGGTCATCGAGTTGCTGCCATTGGTGGCCGGGGCTGTAGCAAGTGCAATTCCACGGCGGCGCTTCGGAGGCGCGGACGATGTCGAAACATCGTCATCAGAAGGGTTTGAGCGCTTGCGACCCGAGTGGAGCGACTGAGTGGAAGCCACTGGATACATGCCTTGGTGAGATGCTGTTGCTGTAGTGTAGTCATCGGCAAACTGCGTTGATGCTTGTGAAGAGCCTGAGCCGCTAGTTACAGTCGGCGGCATCCATGGTCCAGTCAAGACTTCGGGTGCAGAAGGCATATTAGTCACCGGTGGCTGCGTTGACTCGATACCATTTTATGGGCTGTTCCTGGTCTTCGTTGTCCACCGTCGTGGTCTGCTCCGCGGGCTCCGACGTGGTTGTTGCGTTATTCTGGCTGTCGTCGGTCACTGTACCCGGAGTACTCGTGGCGCCAGGTGTTGCATTGTTCCCGGACTGACCTGTAGTGCCTACCTGAGCCTGCTCCCATGCCTTGCCATACCGGATGCGAACAGTCTTCTTAGCGTTGGAGTCCCCATTGGCCTTCGAGCCCTGAAGCAGCTTCTTCGGATTGCCGGCGACGGCGTGGATGTTCTCTCCCTTCATGAACATATCGCAGCGGCTCTTGCGAGACTCGAAGAGTTCAACAATAGCGTTGGCACGGTCCTTGAAAGTCCAGTTCTTCGTGCTCGCGAAGCAAGCTGAGTATTGTTTATCGAAGCACCGCAGTGCTGAAGGACCTTCCGTGTGTAGTTTAACCAGCAGATCGACAAGCTCAAGACAGCGTATGGTAACTAGGGTCTTATCGTAAGGAGGTTGACCAAGCTTTGCGGGCTTCCACCGAGTCCCAAATGCATTGTTGTTGTCCGCATCGACCGCTTTCTTGATGCTGACCAAAGCGCGAACAAAGCTTCCAGCGCAGTCTAGCTTTGATGTTTCGTCTTGCGGAATAGTGAGATCATTCGTTGGTGGCATCCATGACCCATCATGATGCTGCAGGAAATTCTCACGAGATTCTTCAGGCAGGTAGTACTCGAGCAGATCACCCAGCTCCTCTGCCAACTCCTGGGAGAGTATCGACTCAACTCCGCGCTGCCAATTCACCGACCCGTCGGCTTCAGATGGTAGCTCCTTGGGAGCAAACTGATTTGATGATCCTTGTCTGACCTGCACTGGACTGGCGGCGGCGCCAGTATTGTCGTCAAGCGTGTGGTCATCTCCGGTACTATAAGATTGCCGTAAATACTGAGGCAGATTCTGTGGAGTTTGAGCGAGCACGTGGGAGACTTTCTGCCACTGCCCCGAGTCTGACGTCGTCTGTTGTTGAGCGCCCGCGAGAGCTGGCGTGGCTTCTGAGCTCTGTTGCAGCTGGGCTTGTCGTGCCTGCGCAGCGCGGGTCTGCTGGTACCAGTTCCAGTGCCCATCGAGCTGAGTCCAGTCAACGTTGAGCCCGTGATGAGCCATGCTTGATGCTAGCATAGTCTGGTCACCTGGGCACCACTGATCGAAGCTTTGTTGCCTAGGTAGATAGAACCAGCGATTCCCATGACAAACAGGAGTGGGCTGAGCTGACATTCCAAACTGAAAAGTGCGAGCGGCCCATTGCGAGGGATCAACGTCATGGAAGCTCTCAGAGAAAGGTGCATGTCGAGGACGCGCAGGTCCAGCCATGGGTATAGCCAGGTCAGCGCGTGGAGTACTGAGGTGTTGATTTTGTACAAGCGGCAGTATCCCAGCTGTCCTTTGCGACTGAGCAGCGCACTGTTGAGATTGTCCAGTAAAGCCTCCGAGGTCAAACTGCGAAGCAGTCATATCGTTCTGCGTCAGTGCATATCGACCAGATATTGACTGGCGATTAGCTGTTGCCATCACATCTTGTGGGGTTGAAGCTGTGATATCTCCGTGGCTTGCAACTATTGCAACAGGAGTGCCTTTATTGACATTATGTGCCTCGAGGTTGAAAAGGTCTGTCGAGGCAAAGTCGTGGCCATCAGCTCTAATGGAGGATCCGCCAACGCGGTTAGATGGAGGGCGTTGCTTTCCATCGACGGTTGGACCTACCGCAGTCGCCCGTGCAGGATTGCCGATGGATCGCAACGCATCCACTCCAATTGCAAGGTCAGGAAGGGTGGAATGGTCAGGGAGATGAGGAGCTGGAAGCCCGTGGCTCTGGCTGTGACCGAGTCGCGAAACCGGAGGTACAATAGAGTTCGAGGGACGCTGGTGAGGAAGGTGGCATGGCGAATCAAGACCCGGTGGCAAGCTGTTGAACATGTTATAGGATGGTTCGCTACTAGGCCACTGTGCTTCAAAAATGTTTGGCCCCGGCCAATCGAAGCTGGGATCTGGAGATGGAGGCCGTGGCGCTTTGCCCTGTCGCGCTCGCTTGAGGGCCTCTCGGCTGGTTGCTTCCAAGTCCTGCTCATCCACTACACCTGTCAGAAAATTTCAAGATAGGATGATAACATTGGACATACCTTGTACGCGACTCGGCGACGTCCGAGGACCATACAGGTCTCGCCCAGAAACCTCGCCTGGAGCACCGTAGGCATCTCCAACTGGGCCAGACAAAGGTGGCGCCATATTGCTAGCACCGAGAGCTATACAAGGCTTTATCGGCGAAGACGGTCTCTGTGGTGATATGTTGTGGGGGCACGGTGTAAGATCGGTGGGATGGTAAGCGAAAGGAGCGTGGTGAATGAAGTGTTCAGTAGCAGTAGTGGGGAGAATGTTATGAAGGGAAGGTGAAAGAAAGACAAGTTGCAGCACAGGGCGGTTGAGTGGTGAGCAGTTGATACGGCCTTGTCGTCGCGGTTGCTGTTGTGGTTGTTCGCCAGCTCCAACGCGAAGTTAACAATACAACACCCGCAACAATTGTGGGTCTGTGCAGAGTCCTTCCTGTGTATCTTGGCGCGTACTGCTTTCAAGAGACACTCAGACGAGCTCCTGCTTAATGACTCGACATTCCGTTGGTTCACAGCCTCCCGAGGCCACAGGGAGTCTCGCGATTAACGACGTCCTGGCGATAGGACCCACTGGCGCGAAAACAGTCAAGAATACGATGATGAGATGCATCCCCGACTACCTGATCAGAGTAGCGCTGCAGACGTTGCGCGAACTTAGTACTGCCGTCCTCCGACGGAGATCGTCCACCTGCCCTCGAGAGGAAGGGTTCCCAGTTCCAGCATGGCGTTCAACGCAGTCCTTCTTACGGCGAAATCATAGATAGTAAGCTGCGGATTACGTTACGCTCTACTCCGTATCAGAATCGTGGTTGAAAGTTGATGGTGATACGTACCTGACCTTCACGATGCGTAAATGGATAACGATGAGTCTGAAAAGCTTTCCAAGAACATTGATGCAGCGGCGAGACACCCGTCTCAAGCACCCGCGCCCTTTGTAGACTTGATTATTGCTCAAACTGCTCCCAGTCGGTTTCTGCGCATCTAAGTCACCATGAATCCAACTTGCAAACGTGGACACACCATAAGCAACCAGGCCACGGACGATTATGGAGCCAAGAAGGACAGACATTTTCATCCACCCACTTCTGACAGATCTGGTAAGTCAAAATCCATATTCATGAACCAGTATAAGTGTCAAAGCTCTGAACAAAGCAGCTGTGCGAAGACATGGTATTGAATCTACATTGTGAGTTCAGTCATAGCCAAGAGGAGGTACCAAATGATTGTGGATAAAAGTATTCATTGTTGGTAGTCAACTTTACCGAGCAAATAATGCGAAAGCATATCGGAGTCGACTCCGGTGTGATTGGACCTAGCCAAAACCATCGTTAACTTAGAAGTAAGCATCCGCAAGGTAGCTCTGGAAGTTACTGTCCCTGAAACTGGGAGTTGCAGACCCGAAATCCTGCGAGTGCGTTAGTGAGCTCTCACAAAGAGTCCATCACATCACTTACAGTGTTCTCGATAGCCGTTCTGGCTGCAGCAGTCATGCTGTCCCAAGCAATGAGCGGTTGCTGACCGCCAAGGTCGTCTGTAGCAATGAGTTGGTGATTAACTGGGTAATAGCTGATGTACCCGATCTTAGGGCTGGTGCCCTGCAGGGACGGGGAAGAATCCTTCTGGTAGTCGCCGTGGGCAGAGATGGCGACACCAGTAATCGTCGCAGTTGTTGACTGAGCCGAAAGCCAGACGACAATGTTCTCCCAGTCGTGACGGTGACCGAGGCCAGAAGAGGGCGAGTCCTTAGGCATGTACCAGCTATACATGATGCCGAACTTGCCGCTGTAGGTACCAGCACGAGCATAGACCTGCCCGGTGGAAGAAGAGCATCCAGCATTTGATCCTCCAGTAGGATCAAGACCACCGCTGCGATCTATGTCAGCTCGGACTGAGACTTCGCGCTGAGACCTGGACTGACCCAGTGTTACCTGCGGCATCAACAGCCGGGAAAGGAACACAGCCATTGAAGACCTTTAGGTATGGCTTGTACTTCAGTATCAATGTGCCGACGGTGCCAGAAGGGACAGCTTGAGCAAAACCAACAACAGCATCGTGATTGATGACTGCGCGTTTCTCCAAGCTTGTTGGCAGAGCGGACACGTAACTTGCAGCAGCCAAGAGCTGAATAGCCAGAGACTGAATATTGAAGAGCATCTTTGGTACAGTGGAAGACAATTGAATGTACAAAAGCTTCTGTTTTTATGCTGCGATCGTCGGCAATAATGTGGATCTGCGATCAAGTACTAGAACGGGCCAAGAACATGAAAGGGCTGTCTACTTTCCGGCATCTCACGAGGTCCGCCACGCCTCTTATGCTGTGTAAGGTTTTCTGTCGTCTTCCGCAAGGCAATATGCTGCCCGGCGGTGTCACTGCCAGCATCTGACCTTTCCTTTCTTGGTGTTGCTCCCGCTGCCAGTCTGCACGTATCTTCATGCCAGCAACCCACATGGCTACTGATATTCACATCAATTGGTTGCTTGTCTCATACGACCAGGGTCAAGCACGAACCGTCGCAATTATACAGAGATAGCGCGGACGTTGTTTCCGCGTACGTGAGGAACAGGCCTTGATCATCAAAGTCCTGCTGTCTCTATCGGGGCTCACACCTGCACCAGGAAACGTCTCAATAAGATCGGCACTTTTAATATCGAGGGCGAATGGTCATGTGTCTCCGGTGCGCAATGGTCGAATGGGACGCAGTTTTGTCTCGGCGTGGAGGACGACTGCCGAAAGCATTGGGCCGCGTACCGACGCTAGTCCGCAACTGATGGGGAAGGTGCACAGATGGAGCAGGGGGTTGAGTGTGGCAGCTGCGCAGAAGTTCTGAACGTGAGAGATGGCAGTGCAACGATTGGAAGGCTGCTTTACCTTCTGAAAATAGAAGTCGATGTAATCTTCCGGCGGCAGACCGCGCGTTTCTGCAAGTCAGTATTCGCGTATGCGGCTGTAGCTGTTAGCATAGCGAATCATGCGTGGTTACGCTGGCTAGGACTTTGTACGTATGGCAGGATTTGCGACACATGGATTGGTGGTGAGTGAGTGGACGCTGATACTGACGGCGCTGGCAGTGCTAGCGGTCTATCCCGCTTTCCATGCATCAATGACACTCAACCGTATCTTCGCCATAATGTCTCTCGCTTTCCTTCAGGCATCTCAGGACCTGGCAGGATCTCGCGCAAGAGGTCATTGATATCCAATCCTCGCTCGTGGCACTCTTGCCATTGTCTTGGATAGCCCAGGCTGACTTCCTCGAACCTTGTGTTGTCTATGTAGTCCGTGCGCCGGATATGTAGGTGCCCGCTGACGACGGCCTTGGCGTTGAATTTGTTGTGCCAGTCTTCCGTTTTCTTAGTCCCGCACCACAGCGAGAAGCGTGGGATACGGAATAGCTGGACCAGATCTTCTCGCAATGGCCAATGATTGATAAGGATGACAGGCGTGTCAGGCTGCGCAGCGACTGCGGCTGCGAGTTTCTTCTCAGTCTTCTCAACCAGGGCGTTGCACCATGCAATCCGCGAGGGGTATGGGTCTGGATGCAGCAGGTGCTCATCCGTAGCCTCAATGTTCTCCTCCCTCGCCCAGTCCAGTGCGTCTTTCAGCTCAACATGGTTGGGACGAAAGCTGTAATCGTACAGCGTAAAGATGGGCGCAATGAGCGCTGGTCCGCCCTCGCCCTCCCAGATCGTGAAGTCATCTTCTGGTGTTAATATGCCATACTCGCGTGCAATTTCTACGCATTCCATATACTTCTTCTCGCCACGTGAGCCTTGATCGTCCTGAGAGTGAAGTGTATACAACTCATGATTGCCAGGGACCCAGAAGACGCGCCTGAAGCATGACGTAGCCTTTTCGAAGGCTTGTCTGCAATGATTCGCGCTCTCGCCCACGTCGCCGCAGAGGATGAGACCGTCGTTCAGCCGAGGCTGCAGCTTCTCGAGAGCTTCGCGATTGCCCTTGAAGGAGAGATGAATATCGCTGATCGCCCAGAGGCGTCCGGGAGGGTTCGGCGGAGGAGTCGGCGTTCTCGAGTGGGCGATAGCGTCGTCAGCAACAGATAGCAGAGGGTCCATGGTCTGCAGATGAGTTCGTGAGGCTCAATCGCAATCAGCCGACATGCCGTTATGCATACACAGGAGCTCGCGCACGCCGATGACTGAGGGGACGCTGTGCGTACAAGTCCCCTGTGTGGACGCGCATGCTGTCAGCAGCAATGCGGTCATCGAGCACGGACTCCAACACCATGGTTTCGTTGTGGCGATGAGCGGTCCACTCTGAGCCCTACCACAACATTTGCCGTCATTAGTCATGCTTGTTTTGGGCAAGGAGAGAGAGAAGGTGAGTTTGAGGTGCATTTGGTAAAGCTTCTAATCTAAAGAGACCACCGACTGCGGCTGGTAGTGCAAGTTGGACCCTTGAATGTCCGGCTGAACAAGTGCTCGCTGTGACTCAAGTGATCTTGACTGTAAGACGGACAACTGAGTAAGTGCGTCATTGTAGTCGTTTATTGGTAAGAAGCTGCAAAGCTGTCGGTGGTGACGTGTGGCAAGAGAAGCTCTGAAGCACGGCCTCAACGCACCAGCAACCAAGCAAAGCATTAGAAGAATGTCAGAGGTACCTAGCTTCGGTCTCAAACGCAAGACGGCTCAGACCAGAAGGTAGGACATCGAACAGCAGTAGCTAACAGACAAAGCGTAGGAACGGAGAGTTGTGTCCAGACAAATAGGCTGTGGTATCATGTCAAATAATGCTCAATTAGAGTATGCAGGAGGAGCAGCATCATAGCTTGGCGGTGCACCCGCCGGAGGCTGATATGTCTCTCCTTGCCACGACCGCTGCTGCAAACCATCTTGACCTTCCATCACGCCCTTGAAAGCCTCCTCTCTCGCTTTTTGCAGCTCCACGCGGGCGTTCTTCAGCTGTGCATTTGCACTCCTAACATCTCCTAGGAGTTTTAGCTCCCTCTGCTCACTCTGCCGGACCATGTCACCACACTTGTGTCCAGCACGATCAACCTGCGCCTCAGATTCCTTGATCTTGTCATGCATCTCCATGTCACTGAAGATGTTGTCGAAAACAATGTCGCCCCAAATGCTTCCAGACGCAATATTGAGCTGACCGAGACTAGGCAGATGAGGGGCGACCTGTTGTAGCTGTTGTTGCAGCATGCGGACTTGCTGGATACTGGACTCCGCGCGCTCGAGCAAGCTGCGCTTCTGCATCGACGCCATGGTGCCGCCGCCGAACATGTCCCATTGCGACATGCCATGTGCATCGTCGAGGAAGTTGCGCGCTTCGCTCAATTTGGTGCTCATTTGACGCAGAACGAAGACGACGTGGCGTTCTCTCTCGAGCTCTTGATGGAGAGATTGTACACGCTGGGACGTGCTGTTACAAGCTTCTTCTCTGCGGTCTTCTTCAGGAAACTCAGGGGTCTGGCCTGCGAAGATGGAGTTGTAAAGGTGGTCGAGTTGCTGCTGGAGATGGCTGTGGCGTGTGGACTCGCTGTCGAACTTTTGCCGTTGTACTTCGGCTTCCACTTTCAACTGCCGTATGTACGCGAGCTCATCTTCAGCAGTCTTCTGCGCTTGAATGGCGTCGAAGTACTCGCGCTCCTCTTTTCCAGCCTTCTCGGCGAAGCGTTCTTTTCGACCAGTTGCTTTGTGGGCGAAGCGGCTGAATGTAGACTCGGAGTACTTCTTGTGATCCTTTAACTCGAGGCTGGTCTTCTTACGGAGGTCTTCGACACGTTTCGTTGTACTTGCTTCCTGTGCTTTCAAGTCCGTGAGGTAGGCATCTTGCTGTTGGAGTTGAGAAGGTGCTTGATCGGTTTCTGCGAGACCTTGGAGTAGTTGGGCATGCTGGGAAGCTGCCTCGTAAACTTTAGACTGAGTTGATGTCATGATTTTTGGTTGTTAGTGTCGATGATAGGAAGAGGCAAGTCACCCAGTCAGCGCAGTCCTTGGCTATATAGGTCATTCATCGCACAATTGAGCTTGATCTGGGCATACGTGTAAGAGGCACGCCTGAGCTCTTTAGCCGTCCATTCAACTTCGTGATGATCGTCGATTTCTGTGGTGTTTTCGGAAGAGCCCGTCGTAGGCGTCAGCCAAGCAAGGCTGAGCTGTCTCGAATAGGCTTAGATGTGGCGCATGCATAGAGGGGTGACGAAGGTCGGCTCTGTGCCGAGGACGATTGTCAAAGCCTTCCTTGGTTTGTCTCCTCATGAGCATGGATGACGGCCTTCATTGTTCCAATGCGAAGTACGAAAAACGGTATGCTGAATGCTGTAGAGGCGCACGCGAGGCAGGCCCTCGAGGAGCCCCGCACTGCAAGCGCAGCCGAAGTTGTGCCTAACCCATCCAGATGCATCGACCAGGGACACCACGACAACGCCCCACCTTGTGTCTGCGAGGCACTTCTTCGGGATGTTTTTGTGTGACCTCGACCTCCCACAACAGTGCGACAGCTTGAAAAGATTCAATATCCCCCATTGAACCACTGTTGACGTCTTCCCTTACATTCTGCTTCGGTCTCAGTCCACGTCGTCATGGCTGCTGATATGCTTCAAACTTTTCCTCAGAAGCCCCGCGTGTTCATCCTGTCCGACATCTCCAATGAGCCGGATGATGCCGAATCACTATGCCGCTACTTGCTGTATAGCAACCAATTCGAAACTGAGGGCTTGGTGGCATGCACAAGCACGTGGATGAGGAACAAGGTGTGTCCGCAGGACATGGATAAGATCATCGACGCGTACGCAGGAGCTGTCGAGAATCTGAACAAACATGTGCATCCTGACTGGCCATATCCAACTGCTGAGTATCTGAGAGGGTTGATCAAGAAGGGTGCTGAAGTGGGTGTGACTTGAACCAGGCCGATCATATTGCTGATCGATTCGTAGACTTATGGAATGTCAGCAGTAGGCCAGGATATCCCGCTGTCTGCAGGTAGCCAGCTACTTTACGACCGCATCGTTGCTCCTTCCACGCAGCCTCTATGGATTCTTTGCTGGGGCGGCACCAACACCCTCGCACAGGCTTTAGTGAAGATCGACGATGAGTTCTCCCCTGAAGACTCCCAGCGCCTTCTGTCACGTATACGCGTGTATGCAATCTCTGACCAAGACGATACCGGTGCATGGATCCGTAACAGTTTCCCTGACATCTTCTATATCGCATCGGTGCATGGCTGGAACCAATACGGCATGGCTGCCTGGACTGGCATATCAGGAGAACGATATTACGGATTCGATCAAGGCGGACCGGATTTCTCGAAAATGGAGAAGAGTTGGATCAAGGAAAACATCCAGATTGGCCCTCTCGGAAGCGCGTATCCTGACTATCTCTTTATCCCCGAAGGAGACACGCCGACATTCCTCTACCTCATCCAAAACGGGCTTGGCGTTCCTGAATGTCCCAGCTACGGCTCTTGGGGAGGTCGCTACACCCGGACAGACGTCAGCGACGCCGGCTTGAAAAGTAATCACTACAGTGACGCAGTCGATCGTGTTAAGGGTGTTGACGGCAAAACTTACACCTCCAATCACTCGACCATCTGGCGCTGGCGTGATGCTTTTCAGAATGACTTTGCAGCGAGGATCAAGTGGAGTATGGAGTCTGACTTCGGCAAAGTCAACCATCACCCTGTAATTCACCTCAATGGTACCAAAGGTCTCACGCCAGTGCGCATCGATGCGGAAGCTGGCACCTCGGTCACTCTCGACGCCAGTGAAACTTATGATCCCAATGGGGGGATGCTCACATACAAGTGGTGGCACTACCGCGAGCCCACAGCGACACAATGGTGGGTAGATGCAGAAGTTTCGGAGCTGGGGATTGAGAAGCGCGACGATGAAGGCAAGAGCGTTCAAGTAACGCTGCCACAGCCAGAGAAATGTGCGGTCGAGTTGATGAGTAGAAAACCGGTGCAACAAGGCCAGCTGTTGCACTTGATTTTGGAGGTCACCAACGACGGGACTCCAAGTCTGACGAGCTACAGGCGTGTGTTGATCCAAGCTACAAACAAAGACCTCAAAGGCGGGGGTGATGGCGCAGATGCCATCGGAGATCTGATGAAAGACCTGTAGATTACAGAGGGAATAGATACTTCGAAAACTCAAAGGTCAAACCGGGACAAGTCTGCTGTCATGGCGTTACCGGAAGCGCTTGTACATCTGTACGTAAATATGTCTTGTCGATTGATTAATTAATTGATTATAATTTACGTCGACTTAGGTGTAAATCCTCGCATCCCATTCGGCACTAATTACGACACGTGAAGCAAGGGAGGGGTCAAGCAGCTGGTGCGAATCTGCTGCCTACCCTTCTCTTGAACACGCTTCTCCGTGTAGCAGTTCTTATGGAACAAATCAAGCGCGCTCTCCCTCGCCAGCCAGAGATTGGTTGCGGTGGTGATGTCTTATCGAAGTCACATGAAACGCTAAAAGCAGACGCGCTGAGTTACGCGACCTTGGGAACGCGTCCGACCACACAAACATAACCATTATGCGATTGTGTATGCGCACGATTTGCACGCTGGTGGTAATCAACCTACCCTCTCGGGCAACCAGTACATCATCGACCTACGCTGTCCTTTACGTTTTGGGCCGGCAATGGCCAGCTGAATATTCAATTGAGTAAGCCATTTGTTACCTAGCGCACCTCTACTGCATGCAAAGTTCTTGTGGATTGAACTGATTGCTGGTAAGATCGAACATTTCAGTGTGAGGTATGCACTAGTAAATTACCTGCGGCACGCCAGAGATTGCGGCCGAGTACTGGCGCTTGCATCATGCTGACGTGAACAAAGTATTGATCTCACTGGTCGGACCACATGGACCCCGTGTTACCATGAGATTGCCTGACATGCCGCTTTCAGCTATCGTTGTGTCTTTTGCGCCCAGCTCGTTCTACGACTCGCAGACGCATGCTGCATGAGCCGGGACAATAAGAGGTAGCGAAGCGGCATGAAGGTCTTGTACAAGCTCCTAGAGTATCCCACGGTGTATATGGGAAAGCTCGACCATTTAATGGACGATTTATCCTCTCCAGGAACTCTAATGAGACCAGAACGCTCCATTTGCCGCTTCGTCAACAAAGATCCCATTTCTCTTGTTCTGTGCCAGCTCAGGACCATCGATCTCCAACTCTCCAGGTCTTGCCCCGTCTGATCCTGCCTCCAGTCCACTTGCAAGAACACTTCAATTGCTTTGCATGTCGGACTTTGTTCATGCTCCATAGAACGCCGCTCTTGGACTCCCCGTTGCGACTCTTTTTGTATTGGATTATCATCTTATGCGCTCTCCATATTCCTTCTCGATTCTGGAATATATCAGGAGGAAATTCTCACTTGTAAGTTACCTAATAACTCCTGATTCGTGGTGACTACTGACTGCATTTGTCTAGTTTTTTGGATTTCAGAGGACCTCGATAGCGCCACCAGTAAGAGCGACCTGCAAATCAGCTCTGGAGATTCCACTTAGTCTGCCTGTTCAAAACGGCTTTCTGAGACTTTTGAAAGCTGTTATTTCAAGGCCACTGTATCTATCTCAGACCACGGATCAACTTACTCGGATATCATAGCTCTCTCGACAAGCGTAGTGAACTCTGCTAACCCAGGGCTTTGAGCACTGTTGATGATTTGCAGGAAGACCTCAACACTGTGCGATCGGAAAGCCTCTCCACAGTGCGCCGCCGAATACTGTTATCTCGCGCGTGCTTGAAGGCACAATGCGTGCTCAATTTGTATCGAGTCCTTGTTCGAGAACACAGAGTGCTCAAACGCAGTCCACTCACAAGGCCACACTGTGAGGTCGGTCGGTACGCAAGTCAACCCTATACTATGACCAAGCAGCAGCACGAACATCTTTCTCAACATAATCTAAAGAATGAAATAGGTTCGTTTGTGATATTTGCTGTCCGCTTTGCCTCATCGTCTTTTCGACATCCCGAACTACGAGCCTGGGGAAAGCGCCCGCTCATCTCCTTCAGGAGTTGAGTGATACATCTTCTAGCTTTTCACCCAGTACAGCACAGGTTCTTCTTAAGGACGTCCGATTTCTCCTAGCTATTCTCCTGATCAACTCACACTCACCTCTTCATACACAATCATGGACTCAGTCACTGATCCGATCAACAACCTGGTCAATTTTAGTGGTTTCGATGACAACGGTGAAGACATCCGCGTGATCGCAGATCGACACCTGTTCGACAATGGACAAGATATCTTTGGCGTGGCACACTCACATCAGGCCGGTGAGTCTATGACTGTGCCTGGTTCTGGCAATAGAGTCGATCCGTCCGCTCACGTCACTCCCGAAGGATTCGACATGACTCAATTCGCAGCAGACCGCAACTTCTTCGACCACAATCTTGAGCTGTTCCCAGACCAGTTTGTTGATACTGGTTTGACAGACTATGCTCCGATTGGTCAGCCTGTCTCGCAATTCGCGGTGCAGCAGAATGGCGGGAATCTTGGTATATCCCTCGAGCCGGCTCAACTTACCATGTCACAGATGCCGGCTCTCGCGATCCAGCCTGCGATGATGCTGAATCAGACTCAAGCGTCTTCTCAGATTGTTCTAGCTACCTTCGAGGAACAACAACAGTGGCAAGCATTCAAAAGTCAGCAAACACTGTTCTACCAACCACAGCCACAAGTCTCACAGTTGCAGCAGACGCAGGCTTCTCATCGATGGGTCAACACCAATGAAGTGCTCGGTCTGGGATTGCAGTTGCCATTCGATTCACCAGCTGACGAGCTATTCCAGGGGTTTTTAAGTTCAGAAGCGCCTCTAAACCCTCAGCAGACAGCTGATCCTTCACAGCAAGATTTTCTCTCAGAAGAGCAGATCCAACGTCTTCGAAATGCTGAGCCTGGACCGTACATCCAGCCCTCGGCTAACTTCCCACCGACAGATGCCGCGTTGCCGCATAGCCAGCTAGATGCAGAGCCCTCTCCGCAATCTCGTAGCACCCGGGGACATCAAAGCCTGCCTTCTCGCACGCCATCACCAGAGCCGACGCGACAGGCTGCACCCATGGGCTTGTCGTTCAACAGCCTTGACGAGGCTGTAGCAGCTATGTCTTCGCGCCCAATCGAGAATGCTTGGGAGGCGCCAACTGAGGATTTAACCATCCCCACGACACAAGCTGAGCGCGCCAAATACGTTCTTGATTTGTTTGAAGCATTCCAAGACTGCACGAAGTGCAAGGACAATAAGAACGGGAATTCGTTCGTCAAGCGCTGGTCCGCCGGCCCTGGGAGCTATTACAACCTTCTTGCCATGGAGAAGGTGTGCTGGCACATGCTCGACATTGCAGTGGGCCTGCATACCGAAGGCCCTCAATCAACGAATATGTATTGCGAAGAAGCACTGAAGAAGCTCAAGACTTCTCGCGACATGACCTTCCAGCAACGCATCTACCACATCTGCGCCATGCTCAGGTACTCCAAATATCTCTGCGATCACCTCATGAAGGGTGAGGATCTCGAGGCTTTGGTTGGTGCACCAAAGCTGAAGATGGCTGGCGCTATCACGATGCAGGTGCAGAACACTAGGCGCCAGAAATGGATCGTACACGGCCGTACCGAGGATTTACATCATTCGAATGCAGACAGGAATGCGAACGATGACCAAGACCACTTCGAGGAAGCTCAACTCCCTGGACGCAACACAAAGACGAAGCAGCAGACGAAGCAACCTGCCACAACAAAGCCACGCTCAAAGCCAAAGGCTGGTTCGGCTAATACCTTGCGCGACGAAACTGACGACGACGAAGAGGCAGCTCACCGACGTCAATCGGTTCCTGGCATTTTGCAAGCTGGTCATAGTCCTGGTATCGAGATGGATCACGAGCCTCAGCAGATCATCGCTGCCGCTCTGCAGATCCCTACGCCCGCACCACCCTCGAAAGCGCGACACAACCACCGAGAGTCTCGCATCGGGAAGGCTAGCCTCGATGAACGAAAGCCCGAGAACATGCGCAAGGAGGACGCTATGCTTGCTGCATATCGCGCAGCAATGAAGGCATCGAACATCTCACCAGAAGCGGAGCCAGCAGCGCAGAAGACACAGCTCACTCCCTCCACAACTAAGAACGTGCCAGCAGACAAGACAGATGCGACGGTAACGACAACAAATATATCATCCAAGACAAAGACAAAGACCGGTACGCGCAAGTCTCGAGTCGATCTGACAGAGGCTGAGGCAGACTCGAAACGTGACAAGTCGACTTCGAAAGCTAAGCGCAAGTGGACGACCACAGAACTGGTCTCAGATCATAAACAGTCAACTCCAGCAGCCAAGCGTCAGCGAACTACCAAGGAAACGCACTCAAAACGTAACAAGTCGACTCCAAAGGCCAAGCGCCAGCGGACTACTAAGGAACTGCTCGCTGAGTGGACCATCCGCAATGATGGGTCAAATGAGGATGATCTCCGGGAAGCAGGCTATGCCTCTGAATCCGGGCGTCTTTCGGATACTGCAACGTCAGACACCGACGAGAACGACAACCATGTCGATGAGGAAGGTGAGAATGATGACGACAAGCCTGAAGAAGAGAGCAAGTCTGAGGACGATGAGAGCAAGTCTGAGGACGAGAGCGAGCCTGAGGAAGAGAGCGAGTCTGAGACATCAGGCGACCAGACTCCATCTCCATCTCCATCTCCTATTCGCAAGCGTAAGATGGAGAAGGCCACAGGGAAAGGCGATAGGATTGATCAGGTCTATCCTCTCGTTAAGTCATCACGCTACGCTACCAAGGCAGAACGTGAGACAGACAAGCGTAAACGTAAGCAGGCATCGAACGCAGAACTTTCAGAGCCAAATACCAAGATGATACCTGCAAAGTCTCGGAAGCGCAAGATTCCTGCCTCGGAAGTGGTGGTAATCTCTTCTGACGAAGAGATCGAGACACCTCCGCCAAAGCGAACGAAGCGCAACGATAGTTCAACACGCGAGTCGACGCATAGTGCAGCGCCGAAAGTCGGGAAGTCTAAGCCCCTGCGTAACACGCATGGTAGGTTCCTTCGTCATAAGGCCGAACCTGAGCCCTCGCCAGGCCCAGACTCCGAGTCAGAGCTCGAGCCCAAACTTGAACGTAAGAAGCCTAGGCTATCGCGTGAGCTTAGGGCCCTACGAAAAAGCTAGCTCTTGGTGATGATACAGCTCAGGTTAGCTGACCACCGAATCCGTTCCGTCTCCCGTATTCGACACGTCTTCCTTCGTATTAAACTGTTTTCTTTATCGTACGACCGCTTTCCTTCGCACCGTATTCGGACGTTTTCCTTCATATCGTATTCGACCGTTTTAAGCGCAAGTAGATCCTCAAGTAAGCTAGACACGATAAGCTAGACACGATGGGAAACACTCATGGAAGCATTGAAAGCTTTCAATCATCTGCAATAATACTAGCTAAGCAAATTTCATGATATCTTCTATAGCGACCTTCTTGGGCGGTATTCTGATTGATGCTCTTTCCCGTAAAAGTGACGTACGTTGAAAAAAATGACCAGCATTTGTCATCTATTGATGAGATGTTGAAAGCGTATTTGCATTGCCAATGACCTTGCGAAAGCTAAGGTACAGTCCCTCAGTCCGCATGATGATCATCAAGACGACTACAACCAGATTCCGATCTTCCTTCTTTAGTATCATAGCAGCAAGTACAGATTTCTGAGATACCCCGGAATCTTCCCCTCGACTATATCACACCGCCAATTCTCGACACTGATCAATACCACGCTATTCATAAAGCCCAAATTTCATTCCTTCCCTGGAAACAACTATATGACACTCATTGGAGCGCCCAATCTAACTTTCACATACGGGCCTCAAGCACGCATTATCCGGCGCATGATCGCTGCACCGCTGATACGTTTTATAACCATCCTTGACTCTCCCGAGTTGAACTAAACAAAGCAAATACGTATCAGGCTTCTGAGCAATTGCTAGACTGCTAGAAAACTACAAGTCTAGACAGTTCGCCCCGCCAAGACGGCCTTACTAGAGAAGCATAAACACACGTCGAAGAAGCGCTAAGAAACAGAGTTAAGGCGTGTCACTTATTAGCGAATCTGCATATGTATGAGGCGCGAGTGCGGGGCCTACACAGTGGGCCGGAACTTGGAGTGACCAGAATAAACCAGCGCTTGAACATTCGGTGAACGAATCTACGCGGTTTACGATCTCCAGCAGTTCTCAAACGAAATATGCAATGATCCCATGGAAAGTAATTTGGTAGCTGTGATGGTAGCATGCCTTTCAAGAAAAGCCAAGGGAGTAGTGACAGATGCACATCATGAGGGGTACCAAAAGTACCTTCTTCGGTTGAAAATCGACGTTGTACGGAGACAGAAGAAAGCGCTGGAGCAAGAGAGAAAGCCAGCACTGTGGTGTGGTATTGATCGAAAGCGGCGAGGGGATGTTAATGATGATGAGAGTACGGAAGCTGAGGAAGACACGTCATGTCGCAAGCACCAGAAAAATGTGCAGAAAGTATAGATCTTATAACCGGATAAGATGCACTCCACGCTCAAGACGCCAACGCCAGCTGCAGTAGTATGTGCATATGTGTCCCTGCCAGCTTGTCCATCTACCAGAGAGGATGAGAGTAATGAATGGAAAACGCGAGTGCAGGCTTTATACTGCAGTGTACAGAAAGGAAAGCCTGTGTATTACAATAAACAGTTTTAGTTTTGTCGTTTCGTCGTTAGTTTGGCAGTCCTCTTTTTTCTCTCCCATCAAACTTCCGGATGTCGTGTTGACCGAGTCAGGCTGGTTGTGCTCTCTCCATCCGCCTGTCTGTCCGCAGCAGCTTCTGAAGGGATTGCGATAACTCGTGTGGTTATTTTTGGGGACGAGACTTTGATCTTTTGGTCATCGTCATGCCGGAGCTCGTGTTCGCTGGCCTCGTTACCGTTAATCGGTGTCGCCCCTTGCCCCGCGACGCCGCGCACATGAGACGTCATTGATCGTGCTTTCTCGCCCACATGCTGGACAAGCGGGCGCAGTGTCGCAAGATTGGCGGCGAAGACCGATACGCCAACCTCAACGGTCGACCAGAGGGAGATGTCGACAGTGCCGTAGAGAAAGTCGGCAGACTTGAAATTGCTAATGTATGGCATTCGCACGAGGGCGGCATAGCTGGCAATGCAAGCCATGCCCAACAAAGGGGCGATCAAGACCTTTGTCCTGCGCTCAACGTTGAGCCTCCATACCAAGGCTCCCAGCAGGAGACCGAAGCCGATATCTGTGGCTGCGGCAATAGCGCCGTAGAAATATGTCATGCCAATTATGACTTCTATGCCGATGCACTTTCCACCAGTGGCGCCCTGCATTCGCGTCCAGAAGAAATCCACAGGGGCGCACTGGAATAGGGAAAGTATGAAGTAGGAAAGGCCAATCAGTACAGCGGCTGTAGTGATTACAATTATAGCGATGCGGTGCAACGTGATAATCGACGTCAGGCGAAGGAAAAAGAAGCCCAGAGAGAGTTTGGCAAATGTGATGGTCGAAGCGTAGGCCAGGAAGCAGAGCCACCAGCAACGCATGGCGTGGACCGAGTCCGCGACAGATATGTCTGCCGTTCGTTGGCCGGTGCCATAGTGTATTCCAGTGAGGAGTGTGATGGTGTACCACATGTGTGTGATCTGTACATCTCATCAGTGATGCTTCTCGAGTAGGCACAAGGACCTGGATACTCACGAATGCGAGCGTTATGAAAGTGTCATCCCAGCCCCACTTCTTGATGACCTTGACCCTAACATAGCACCTCAGAATCGTCGTTACGATGCTCAGAGCACCAAGCGTAGCAGTCGTTCCTCTCAGTCGTTGAGGTAGCGGAGGTCCCATCTTGCGTCGTCGATGAACAACGGAATCGTGATGACATTGTGATACGGGGCCCTGGCTTCTTAACGTCTTCAAATGGTCGCCATTCAACCATACGACATGCAGCGCACATCGCGACAACCACCATCGATGATAGTACTAGCTCCACGGCATGGCTACTGATCCACGCGGTATCAGCGCGAGCCTTCCCGCCTTCCGCAGCCGTCAGAAAGTACGTCCTGAAGCTCCGATTGCTATGATTGGTCGGGCTCGAGGGGTAATCGCGAAGGGCGCGGCGGTAGTGCCGTCGCTAATGCATCGATCCGCGCGCTGATCCCAGTGCCCAATAAACCGAACACGAAGTTGCACATGCATTGCGCTCAGTCAGATCGTATGTTTTGATGGCCGGAGCCGGCTGGTGGATGTTCCTGAATCCTGAGTCTTGTTAGGGCAAGAAAAAGCAATGAAGCCCTATCCAGGGTCCTGGTTTTACTGCTGCATCTTCGCCTCTTTTGCAATTGTCAACCGAACACTGTCACTGTCAAAACTCAAAGTTGCCCCTGCGTCGTTCGTGTCTTTGTGTCGGCGAGGTACGCTTCCCAATCGCGTGAGCCACAAACCCTTGGGGCCTTGGGCGCCATGATCTGCAACCGGCGGTACAGCCGCCGGTTCGCACCTTTCTTGCAATATCGATAGGCGACTTCGACGTGTGTAGAAGGTGATCGACTGGTAACAACATGGACGGCGAATTATCGCTAGTAACACGTGAAGGCACGCCTACTGATCTGGATTGCGGAGATCAACGAGGCTGGTTGGGTTCCAGGATTCCAGAGTGTCCAAAGAAGAGTCCGGATGGGTCGGTATTTTGCACCGTAGAGCAATACTTCAAACCAGGTCAGCAAACAGCCAAGTCCTTCGATCATACTTCACCGCGTCTGGTTGGACCTTTCTCCGCAGCCTCCGACACCAACCCTATTTCGTGCTTTCGACGCTCGTGATAATTCACTGCTGAACATGGTGATGATCGGAAAAGCGCGCATTGCTATGCTCAAGGATAGAAACCTCCCATGCAAACCTACTTGATCCTCTCGACCGGGCGAGACTCGATGCTATGGTCTCAATACCACGCCCCTCCCCCCTTGCCCCAAAAACCCCAATGACGACGTTCGCGTCAGTTCATCGTGGAGTGGCGAGTCGTGGGTGTGAATGTACTCAAGCTCTGGCCATCTGCAGACCATACACGCGACTGGGCGTCGGAAAGACCCTCCACATACCGGATTGACAGAAACCAGGGTCTTCCGCACGTCCTGTCACTCAACCTTATTCTGTCAGCTGTCAGTGACAATAGTCGCAAAAGCAACATGAGCCAGGGTAAGAGTCATCTGGCCCAATTTTTTTGCCGATGACGACGCGTACTGCATGCTGCTTGACAAAATTCATCGGTTATTCGCCGGGGATTACGCATTCACTGTTTCAGCCGCTTTCTCGCTGAAGCGAAACCCATTGTGCCTGGTAGTTCTGGTTCAGGGTCCAATCGTTGGTCAGTATGAGTAACTCGACACAGCTTTGACCACTAACGACGGACCGTATCACTCACCGACAGACCTCGTAACCCCATCTTGACTATGAACGCTTCTCTGCCATAACCGTATTCGCGTGCGGGACCGCATCGAATCCATGGCGAGGTTCATCTGTCTCCACGATGCCACTGTCCAAGCTCCAGATCATAAACCATATGTGTGCCTCGCAGATCTTCAAGAGGCTTGATCGGTGTACTTTAACCAATACCTTTCTTGTATTCGTTCCCACAAGACTGCGGGTAACCCACTTACGAGGCCTTTGGAATGTTCAATCGTCGATGCGTCCTGGTCACATCCTCCAATCTGCTCTTCACTCGCTCCGCCTTCGTCTGTCCATCGTATTCGCCTGATATCTCCAATCGTTCACAAGGTAGTCGAAGACGTCTTGGATGTGGGATGGCCACCAGTCAGGGAGTGGAAATTTGCCTCTGTACTTGTGTACATGACTGAGATCTGAAAATAGGGACTTCTGTACTGCTTATCAAGCCCCAGTAGAGTCAGCTCACCAAGGTGACCTTTGTTGCCATAGCACGTCTGACTGTAACATGGTATTATGACCCGTCAAGATTGCTCCTTTGTCGCCATCTCGTCCCTTTCACGCTCGTTTTCCGCGAGAGTCACGAAGCTGTATCTGGGTACAACGTAGCACAATGTCTTCTCGAACTCGATCTATTAGTGAGACTCTACGATGCCGCACCAGTCTATCTTCATTATCAGATAAGGCTTCCATACGCATCTACACCGATATATGTCCATGCTTCAATCCTAGGGTATGGTCTTGCTTCTCAGATGCTCTTCTTAGCTCCAACCTTGTGTCTTGTCTACTGCTGCGATGGCCTTAGTGACTTGGGATTGAGAGAGGTCGCGCTGGTCTGATGAGCAGAGGCATTGGAAAACAGAGAGGATCGCAGACCTCTGCTAAATACCATGGATGATAGGTTCACACTGACTACGAGCTATGGTGGTAGCTTGCGAGAAGCTGGCGCACGAACACCGCCTGAACCCGTTCGAACATGAACCGATGGCTGTTCTTAAATGTGCAAATGCTTCGAGATTGTAGAGCTCAGCTTACGGACAGCCTGCGTAGCAAAACGGTCGACGTCAGGTATAAAGTAAAAGCAGGTGAACAAGAATGCGAAGTCGACCGACCACTTAGTCACACACGGCCTTACCATTAGCACGTAGAACCACATCGAGAAGTAATAAAGAAACGAACACAAGACGATCCAAACAAAGCTATGCAAACCCAAGTTCCCAGCCCAGTTCTAGCCACCCTTCGGCTGGCCCCATGGCCATCTCGTCCAGTCCGTCCAGGATAAATCATCTGCCATACTAACATCACCCTCATCATCAGTCTCACCAATCTCCAGCTCTGACATCACTTCTCTCGGTAGAGGTGCAGGCCTAAAGTTCTCCTCACCAGGCGACGTCCACATATCTAACCCAGCCATCTCCTCTTCTCTCTCACCAACGAACCCATTCCCAAGACTTTCAAACATCCATGCCGGTTCCTCCTCTTCAGCTTGGAGTCTCCATTCCGCTTCTTCCTCTTCAGCTCGAACCCTACTCGCCTCCTCCTCCTCCTCCTCTACCTCCACCAGCCACTGCTCATGCCGCACCTTCTCCAGAAACACACTATTACGATACATCTCCATGATCATCGGCCCATCGATCCTCCTAAGGTTCTGCGGCCAATACTGCTCCGCGATATAACGACAGACCTCTGTCTCAGTACGCCCTCGCCGACCGTCCTCCATGTTTGCTGTGCGTTGAGTGATGTATCGGCCTATAGGCAGCAGCCGGTCCTTGAGCACTTGTACTGCGGTCTTTCCTTTCACCTGTCCGTTGTCTGGTGGCATGCTCGTGCCCTTGAGTTTCTGCAGCTCGCTCTTTACGGGTGCGAGCAGGGTCTCGATCTCGTCGGCGTTCATCATAGGCGGAGGCGCGGGAAGCTGAGAGAGTCTTGCTACTGTCTCTGCGTCTGGGATGGGCGGTGCATTTGTGAAGGGGTTGAATGATGCCCTTGGATTTAGACTGGCTGGGGCTCTCGTGTTTGGGGCGTTTGGCAGTCTAGGTTTTGTGGGGTTGGAAGACTGGAGACCGTTGAGAGGGATTGGGTGGAAGGAGCGAATTGTATGTGCTGCGCGGGAGGGTTCGTAGGCGCGGGTTTGGGCAGCATGGACGGCTGCGTGTGCTTCCGCGATGTCGCTTTTGGTCATCGTCTGATCCGGGAGGTCGTCGAGGAAGAGCGATGGGCGTGTGGTTCTTGCGGCGGGCTCTAAGAACGGATCACCAATGGCTGTTGGACAGGAGGTGCTTGTTGTCTCGTTGGAGGGCGCATTCGAGGTTTCGTTTAGTACAACTTGTGTTGTGTCTTCCGTGGCTTCCTTGTCTGAAGACTCGTCGAGGAAGGGGCCTATGAACATTGTCCTTTACTTGAAATCAAATTCGATGCACTCATTGTGGAGTCGTAGTGTTGTCCGTCGACCTAAAGAGGGCCATCAAGTTCCTGTTTGCTGTCAATCAGATCTAGCAAGCAGGCAAACGCATTCCATCGAAGAACTTTCATACCAGAGTTCCTGCTCTTGCATTGTTCATTATGCGGTTTTGTACAGTATGTTACAACTCTTCCGTGTCCGTCATTTTTGACCGGGGACGTCTTCCTCTTGTTCAGCATCTACTCATCAGACACAATCCCTCTACCCTCTCTCCACCCTGTGGGTATCAGCGCGGCCGCAACTTGACCCACACCTCTCTCTGTCGCTAGCAGGTTGAATTGCGCCGCCGCGTTTCGTGTATCCTGGACCTCCAATCGAATACCGAGACCATTAAGGTACGTTCGAACCGCAGGCGCAAGAGGGAGTACAGACGGGCCGGTGCCGATAATTAGAATATCTACGTCTTGTTAGTACAGCCCCTCGAAACTGAAGTCGCCATCCAGCATCTCCAAAGCAGTGGGTCCAGATCAAGACATACCAGGCTTCGGCCACACCAACTCCAACGCCCCCCAACCCTCCTGCGCAATCTCCCACTGCCCCTTCTTGTTCTTTAGTCTCGCGATCCCGCCCTCCTGGCCCGTCCCCTCGCTCAACCACGGCCGCCATCTGAACGCCTCACCACCCACAAGCAACAAACCACAGCCACTAACCCTCATCTGATTGTTCAGTGCAAACCCATCAGGCGTAGTCGCATCGATGCTAGTCGCCGGCGCGGCGGTGTTTCTAAGCACATCAAGCGCGTTGAAGTCTGTCTGCGTGTCTTCTTCGCTCTTGGGGCCGCGGTCGCGGGATTTAGGCGGGCGCGATTGCATCAGCACAGGGGCAGAGATGTGGATGCTGTGACGAGAGGAGGGGCGGAGACTGGATGCGCATGATCGGCTTGGTGCAGTTGAGGGCCGAGACGAAGAGAGCGAGGATGCGCGTAGCGGGCGTGTGGAGGATTGGATGACGCGCTGGGACAGCGATCGTGTGTGGTATATTATCTGGCGCTCCATTGCGAGGGATGTTAGTTGTAAGTGTTAGCAACAATGAAGCATTGGCACTGGAGAAAGGTTATGTGATGGTGATGAACATCGTCATTGAATTAATTTAAGGCCCGAGCTTCAGGCTAGCTGCAGATGCTCCTCCGCTCCGTTGCGGGTTTCTTCCCATGGTATACCTATTCCTGAAACGCCTGACACTATGCAAATGCAAATGTGTGCCTGTGTGCCGATGAACCCAATAATGCAAACCGCCGGTAAACCCAAATGCAAACGCTGTCATGCGCGAGACATGCTCCCTTCGAACGCCGCCGTTACCGTGCCATCGCGTTGCCCGCAACAGGATGCGCAACACCGCCCTTCTTCCCCATCGCCGATTTTGCCGACCTCAGGTCCTCCATGTCGACTTCGTCCTCGTCCTCGGAATCATCAAATGCGGAAGGCAGCTCTTCGCAATCCTCCGCATTCAGGCCAAGCTTCGCCATCATGCCGAGCATTCCTTGAGGCTGACGCTGGTCGAGGCCGCCCTTAACAGGCGACGCTTTGAAGGATTCTGTCAGCTGTGAAGTCTTGCTTGCGCGCTGCACGTCGCGGCGCCGAAACTCCGTGGGCTCGGTTTTGCTGCTGGTGCTGGCTGTGCTGGTGGCCGTGGAGGATAGACTGGGACATGTGCCTGAACTTTGCTGCGAAAACTGATTCGCGCTTTGCTGGCGACGATGTTTACTTCGCTGCGCTTCTGGCTTTCCGCATCGCAGAGGTTGCTCGACACCCAGGTAGGTCCACTCATTTGCTGGTGGGCTGTATGTTGGGGTCGTGCCGTAGTTTGTGCAGAGCTTGGAAGCTTTCAGTTCGCCATTTGGTGTGCTACATCCGGATACTGTGAAGCGCGACCAGCGCGAGTAGCTCACTGTGCGGCAGCTTGGTGGTGTCGCCGGCATTTCTGCCCAGGGCGGAATAATGTCGTGCATGGCTCTTGAGCTTTTGCGCTCCGGCGCCGCCGGTCCGCTTGATATTCTGCTTTCGTTTGCAGGTGTCTGCGGTAGGTATGAAAAGTAGTCTTGTTGCGACATGGTGGCTGATTGCTGCTTGCGGCCGTAGGCGGATTATGAACAGTTGCAAGCAATCAGCCTTGCTGGCGCGGATGGGTTTGTATTATGAGGGTGAGTCAGGCTTTATAATATCTGACATGAGGTTACTCGGTACCGTTTGAGTGAACGCCATGGTTGAAGTCGGTGAGGTCAATAAGGGAGGCGGGGCTGGTTCTCCATTCCATTATCTATCTTCACCTCATGGACCACACCGCACTTTGCAATAGCGGCTCGGGATTGGCGTAGCCTCATGGGGACGTCCGCCTGAACACCGGAGGATTAGGGCCCCGCACTATGGTGCTGAGGCGGGACACCAGGGCTGTGGGTGTGACTCTGGCGACAGGAGGTCCCTGGCGACAGGAGAACCCGAGTCTTACAGGCGTGGACGGTTTGCGCGGTCTGGTTTGCACGCCATGCGAGTGTTGCGCATGATGGGTCCTTGTGAGATAGTGGCGGATGACGTCGATTGGTGGACGTCGTGTAACACCATGGACGCTGATCGGCGCGGGGGCAAGGTGTGATGGATGCATGTGAAGCTGCCACTCGTGATGATTGGAGCATGTGCATGTGAGGCGCCTGAGGCGAGGTGATTCCAGGGTCCAGGGTCTGCAGATTCAGCCTTCCAGGCACAATGATGCGCGCGTACGGCGCGGTAGCCGCTGCACGTCACAGCTCCCTGTTAATAGCCAATATACCCTCGCAGGGAGAATCAAGTCCTTTCATTCTTTCTTTGTGCTCTCTGTTCTTTGCCACAATGTTTGGAGACATGTTTCTCGCTGAGACGATAAAGTTGTTCAAGGAGACCCTGCATACTCCAGACTTCCAGTACCACGGGAGATCTGCAGACAGCTGAGCCGTCAACCGTGGTTTGGTTTCTTGCGGAAATCGTGCCAAAGTATGGCTGGCTGTCTGCGTCTCGGCTCCACAGCTCGCCTGTCTGACACGCCCACCACTCGGCAATCAAATACCCAAATCTCGATCCATGATGGAGAGTAACGATGAATAGACTCCGCAGCTTTGGTACACTGTAATTCTATGCGGGTCTCGGACTGGTGGTTCGAAGTGCAGCAAGAGATCATTCAACTTTCGGGAAACTTGTTTAAAGCGGCATGTCAAGTAAGAGATTTTTCGAAATCTTTGAGCATGGCCTATGACAGGGGTGAAGAGTTGAAACAATCGTTACTGCGTTTCGAGTATCTGCACTGATCGAAAGAGTATAGTGGGAGATTATATTGCTTGGGGCGGTGAGGGTTTTAGAGGGCGGCTCGAGGACGTCATCACCTTGACTCGCGGTCTCGATCCTGTG
This sequence comes from Didymella pinodella, assembly GCA_039634465.1. Classification (NCBI taxonomy): domain Eukaryota; kingdom Fungi; phylum Ascomycota; class Dothideomycetes; order Pleosporales; family Didymellaceae; genus Didymella; species Didymella pinodella. The sequence goes on from CP113352.1 coordinate 1,678,523, forward strand.
GAGTATGCGCGGCGGGACAACGTTGCGCAAGTGGTAGACCGGGTCAAGAGATAGGGTCTATTCTGTATGCTGAGGGAGGAGGAGGCTGAGGAAGAGGAGAGCAGTCCACAACCAGAGGATGGCGAGAACGACGAAGATATCGAGAAAAGTGATGGCATCACAGGGGGAGAGAAGCAGGAGGAAAGGATTCGAGACTTCGTTCACCTCCTAATTACAGAAAACAGCCATGTTCCAAAATCTTGGATTGACATGATTATGCCTTCTCGGCAAGAACTGCAGGTGTGGAGAGAAAAAGACATCGCTGCGGCTCGGACGGTTCGAAGAAACACATGAAGCTGCCGTCGCAGGTTTTCGCACAACGTGAAAGCCAGACTGGTTTTCGACGAGGGAAGAGAGAGGCCGTAGGTGTGAGGCGCAGAAGCATGAAGAGACGAAGGACTGAACATCTGACTAACGTACTCCCATCGGACAACGGAGGCCATCCGGCTCCTCGAATCGATTTGTACATGCCATCCTGTGGAGGCGGTCGAGACCCGAGCCTCACATTTAGCGGTCCAACACCTTGAGGGTGTCTGCAAGTGTCTTAGCTACACTTGTAAGCTCTCTTCCGAACGGTTGAACGTCCTCCATGTCGTAGTAGTATGGTATGATATCCCCAGCAGACAGATACTCGAAAATTCGCTCCCAAGAGCAACTCGCATGCTTGTTGACAACGCGCTCAACAGAACCATCTTCATGTTCCAAGTCTGCAAACGCGACACGCAGATCGCCTCTCATCCAAAGCTTCGGGCAGGTGCCGTTCGGAGACTTCCTGATGAGGATGTGTACGAAGAGTAGCAGCCCAGCCCTGATGTTTTCAACGCATGGTCTTGGCCGTGAGACGTCTCTTGCGCATCATGGTACACGACTCGCACGTCGCTAAGACCGGATAGGGTGTCCGCGGCTGATATGAGGTCTACCGCATCTATCTCGAAGTTTGCATCGCTGTCGCAACGGGCTCGGAGGACTCGGAGCTCGATGCGGTTGTATTTTATGAATCATTTGTCTTCCATGTCGGGGATTCGGTCGCGACCGCTCAGCGACCATTCTTCGAGTGCTTCGAAGCCATCGTGGACCGAGATCGCGGCAGTGACTCGGAGATACCTGTAGTATGCGAAGACGTGGCGGATATGCCGGCTAATATGCATCAGATGGATGCTGTCACTGCTCATGTTATGGTTGCCGGGATCGTAACGTATGCCAATCTCGCTTTCAGGTACGAGGTAGTCGACAATTATTGCCCCGTCACTGTGTTCGCCCACCCTCATCATCTGGTCCAGCGTCTGGGGCTGTTTGACCACGAATCGTTGTTGTTTCTGTAGTAGTGATGAGGCTTCTTCGTAGATCTGCCGACAGACTTGGAGAAGTGTGAAGCGGTCGCTCATCTGGATATATCCGCCGCTGCGTCTAGCGAGGAGTTGTGCCGCCGATGAGCCTTTGGGGAAGTGCAATTCATAGATGGAATTTCGAACCTCTGGTGGTAGGTCGAGAAAGCACAACACAGGCGGCGAGCGCGCTGGAGTCCCCTTGGTTGTGTCGTCAGCCATGGCGCGCGAGAAGACAGCTACCTAGGTAGAGTATGGGAGTGGGTCAGTAGCACAGGTGTAGAGACAGTTAATTGACAAAGGCGAGAAGGTCTTGATGAGCCAGGAGAGCGTGGAGGTCCTTGTCAGGCACCGCTTCCATTGTTTTTGTCACGCGCTCAGGCAGTTCCGTCAAGGTGAAGGTCTCGTTTCGTCCCGCCCTGACTTCTCAATTATCAACTAAGTGAACACTTGCACGCCATCAAGTCGCCAGGATTCTCGTCAGTAAGAAACGTTAGTTCCCGACATGATTGATCTTTGCCGGAGCCCTCGAAGACGCGCTGAGATACATCTACAGCATTCCAATTGAGCACGCGGAGGAGTGCATGAATCAATATCTGTCTATACAGTCTCCAGGCATACACTCACACTAACAGCGAAGTTCACTTGACCCACCAACCATCTCAAGTAAATACAAAGCATGCCAACATCTCAGACCGAAATGCTAATACCCGAAACCACCCCTGACCGAATCCCCTATCAAACTCACCATGCACTTATCCTTATCCCTACAAATATCGAGCCCTCTGACAGCACAGCCTTCTTTGCATTCAGCACATGCTACCCCGCAGGGATTTGTATGTACCCATCCATCGGCCTCTTCTCTGGAGGAGTAAACAATACTACTTTGCCTTCCCCGCCCTTTTCAAGCACAGAACCGATGATAAAAGCGATACATACCATTCCATTAGACGAAGCGCAATTTCTAAAAGCAATGTCTGACAGCAAGTGCAGATGTAATAAATACAAACTAGATCTAAGCATCACCATCCTACCACAGCCTCACTGACTACCCACTGAACCCTAGGCCGTTTGCGACACCGTAGTCGGGATAGGCTGCTAGTGAAAGTAGCTTTCGCAAGCTGAACATTGAGAGACTAGTAGTGTTGTCCGACAATGCATATTCCACCCGGAACAAAGCTGACATTGTGTATGAGGTATAGAGTCGACGGGAGGCTCATTGATTTGCACGATGGGCATTCAATCTATTGTGTAAACTTCATTGTGTATGTAGTAGAAGACAGAAAAGGTGGCGTAGAGTGAAGGATGTTAGCAGACTAATGGTGGCGTCATTGTTGGGGCAGCGAGCGACCAGCAGTAAGATGGGAGGGATATGAGAAGTGTAAGTATAAGCGTTTCTTTGAGAATATTTGCTGTATAATCTTACAAAGTAGAGAAAGCAAGACGACGCCTCGGAAAGTAGCAGAAAAGTAAGTGCCCTGAGTGTTCCTGATTACCTGAGGATGATGTTCACTAGAACATGCTCAGATTGTCATTGATCAGCTGAGCAAGATCTGCCGCGACTCCAAGCAGAGAAGTCTTGTCGAAGTCCATCTCAAACATGAAGTCCATATCATTCCCTGAGTCCGACTCGTCAACTCCGCTGTTGTCAGGATCGCCCATGCGCCTGAGGACCTCCACTGCGCGTTCCACTGCACGAGTGAAGACTATGCAATCGTTGTATCGTGACGTCCAGCTATCGCAGATCGTGCGAAGTTCACTGTTCTCGAACTCTGCCTTCACGGGCCAAAGTAGCCCGTCAAGCCAGATTGTTGGGCACAAGCTCTTTCGAGTCTCTGGATAGTTGCGGATCAGGTGCCACATGAAGAGCAAGACCCTGACTTGGACGTCGCTAACTGTGCAAGGAGGTATTTCCCAGCTTGCCCAAGTCTTGGCCTCAACTCGAACCAAGCCTGGCTTCCGGAGTCGACGTGTCGCACGCAGGAAGGCGGTGGCATCGACCTCGAGATCTGAAGGTCTCCACGCGCTGCTATCGAACGCTAGCACGACCTTGGTCTTGAAGTCGATGCCCTCGTCCCAGCGAACGGGGTTGGCGTGCCCATCTTTGACCCATGCTTGCAGTGTCTGGAAGTCACCAAAAGTAGATCTCGCTAGTGTCGTCCTTAGAAGTGCTGTGATCTGAGCACCAGCAGGATTCAGGATGCACATGTCGCGCAGCCAAAGCTCGGTATACATCATTGCAGGCGCATTCTTGGTCAGACGGTGATTGTCGAGGTCATAGTCGAAACGGATGCCTTCCCCGGGAATAAGGTGCCGAAGAATGTGGTTGTCGTCAGATTCGCCTCCGTCCATCCAAAGCTGCTTGATCAGTTGCTGAAACGTCTTAGGCTGAACCACGGTGAAGCGGTGTGGCTCGTGCAGAACACTCTTTGCCTCTTGGTAGATCTGGCTGCAGGTACACAAAATGCCAAGTCGATCGGTCATCTGGATATAGCCCCTGTCCCCGTTACGTTTCAGGAGCTGAACTGATGGACGACCCTCTGGAAACAGGTAGTGGTAGATCATATTCCGGACCTCTGCGGGTAGGTCGAGGAAGGAAATTCCTGACTGCGCCATAGTCGATGCTATGCTGGCGGACGAAAGCAGTCGCAGATATGAGAGCTGGTGTGCTGCAGTACGGGAACACGGGTGGATGACGAGAAGAGGGCAAAGACGGTGAGGTTCAGGCAGAAACGAACGTTTGTGTACTCACGATGAAGGCAGGCGCGCGTTGCGCTGACGTCACGCCAACGTTGGGAGGGCAAGAGCATGTTGAGCACCCCACAGTCGTGCACACTGTGTCTGTTGCGGGCTATGAAAGAATGAACGAGGAATGAAGACAAAACCCGACAAGCAAAAATAGACCCGGCTAAGAAGCAAAAATGTAAAGTCAAGCAGATCCAAAGACAAACGGCAAGCTCATACTGCCGGAGTAATACGATTATTCATGTCGCTGAAAGTCATAGTAGTCATCAACATCTCCGTTTCCTCTCATCTTATCGATGTCATCTTCGCTCCAAGCGTCCCCTCCCTATGCAGTCCACTTCTTGCTGTGACCATAGCCACCCTTGGGCTTGTAGCACTTCAACCACTGGCTCAGCGCATCAGTGAAGTACTTCCTGCTGATCGCACCGCCGGGGAAGTATGTCCTGAAGTCGTAGCAATGCTGTGCGTTTTCCATGGTGTAGCCGAACAGATCCCTCTTGCTGGTTGTAGAACCGCATTTAGGGGCATCGGTGAAAGCGTTGACCTTGGGCGCAAAGGGCTCGGTGCTGAGCGGGCTGAGTGTGCGCCAGGGGTCGAATTCTCCACCAGACCAGTAGGTGTTGCTGGGGCGGATGTCCCAACCGCCGAAGACCTTGTTGGTACGGTCTGTGTTGGGCCAGTCGGGCAGCAGGCTGCGAGGAGCATCGGGGAACTGGCGATGACAGATGTCACGTTGGTGCTGAAGCGAGTTGTACTTCGAGACAACCTGGTTAGGGCCAAGGTTGGCGGACTGGAAGTATCCCCACTGTGTGCAGTACTGCCATGTCCAGCTGATCGAACTAGGATCCGTGAAGCGCTTGTTCAAGTCGCAGGTACCGGTTACATTCTGCTTACCGGAGCACTCAGTCTCAAGGTAGCTGTTGACAAGAGGGGTAAAAGTCTTCCATGTGGCCCAGCGGTCGACTATGTACTTTGCGCCCTTAGACTTGGACCAGCCCTCAGCGGGTGCGGTAGTGTTGGTTTTGGGGTCGGTCTCGATGTAGTCGCAGAAGCTGCGAAGACCTCCAGAGCCACCATCAACGCCGTATGACTGCCAGAGGTAGAAGATAGTGGTAAGAGCATCAGCAAAGGTAGCGTGAGAGTTGGATGCAGCACCCTTGCCGAGGAACTGCTCCTTGAGCTTGGCAGATGCGGAGCGATCGGTGTCGAAGGTGTGATCGATGTACTTGATCGCGGCCTTGATATCCTGGGTGCAGTTGCCGAAGCCGTACCTGTTCATCCCACGGTAGACAGGCTCGAAGTAGAAAGACTGGTCGACGCTGGCTTCAACAGGCGCCGAGGAAGCATAGCTGGCGTAGATGGTATCGGGGTACGTGTTGCGGATGAAAGCAGCACGCATAGCTGGGTATGATCCTCCAACAAAAATCCAGGGTGTCTTGTCAGGAGTCAAGGTAGCGTTAATGTTCTTCCTCTTGAACTGCTTGGCAAATTGAACAACATCGGCAAGCGACTGCTCGGTGGTGAGGTACTTGAAGGTCTCTGGCGGAGTGTCGAGATTGATAGGCGCAGGTGTTGAGTTGCCGTCTAATGACTGCATTAGTATCGAAGTATGCAAGTGGGACGCCAGAATGGCTTACAGAAACGATGTTCCCAGACAATACCAATACCACCAAATTGGTCGACAATCTGCTTGAAGAAGCTAGTTTCGTTCTGCAGCCTGAATTGCCAGCTGCCGCTGGCATCCGCCTCGCCAACATCGTAGATGAAGACTGGTCCACCCGCCTTGTACCCGGATTCAGCGACCCAAAATCTGTTGTTGAAGGTGTCCTTGCTCTTGCCGAACTGGTCAAGCTTCAGAGACACATACTCTTCAGCAATCTTCTCGGGGGCCTGCCTGGCAGCAACGTTGACGACGGACTCCTTGACCGTAGTTCCGATGTGCAGGCTCCTAGCGATGTTGCCCGCAGCTGCGATCTCAATGGACGAGCCGTCGGGGTTGACACCCATGTCCGCGAGCAGATTAAAGTCGCGTGACTTGGCGGCATTGAAGGCATTGGTGCCTTGAAGCAGCGCGAAGGCGAGCGCCGCAACGGATGTGGTAGCTCTCATATTGATGGTGTGGATGCTGAGTCGTCAAGGACTGGAGCAGCGAGAGGTAGGCCGTGGGAAGCGTGTGCTTCTTGCCTTGCTGTCGGACGCGGTGGCTCTTGTGAATACAGGAGAGAGGCGCAACCGTCAATATCTCTGCGGTGTTACGGCGCATATATACCCTTGGGCGTCTTACCAGCGGCCCGTACAGTTGTTCGACCCGGGTCTACACCTCGGCCGTTGATCTGCGCGCGCATGTTGATTAGCCAACGATAATGCTCCACTGGGTCAAGCATCACCAAGCTTGCAGCGAAAGAAGAAGGAGAGGAATGATGCTCCACTTTCTCCTACGAAGAAAGCTTGACGAGCGTTATCTGCCAATCGCAATCAGGAAGCTACGAGGCTGGCTTGGCAGGGGCGATGAGTTGAAGCCTCGCAGCTTCCTTTCTAGTACTAGCGTCTGTGCCATAGTGCGGGTGGCACCAGGGTGGTGCCGTTGTAGTCGTCCGTTCAACGATCGTTAATTTGACGTGCATACCAAATAAGCGGGTGCTTTGGGTAGTTCAACCGAGGGCGTGATGCGCGACGGATATCACGCTGGTGGCAATTGGGTTGCTACACATTAGATTCTTTGCTTCCTACTACTGTTGTTGGTTCTATCGTAGACACGTCGGTCGTGCCCATGCCTCGTGCGACTTGCGTTTTCGTCTATTACCGTATCGTGCATTAGCTATGCTGTACGACCGTCTGCGCCTCTCATTAGATATTACTATGTTACAGTGGCTTCGTTGCGACTCAATGCATCGCCGCTTTTCGAGATGCTGACCGAAGCCAATGCGTTGGCCGCGTTCGCTCCTCGAGATAGTGCTCGATGTCTCTTAGATCTACTACTTTTTCAGAAGTCCATCAATGGTGATGGCCGCCATTCGCCGCTCCTGGAAATGCGACTCCAGGCCAATGGAAATGTCCAAGGTGCGCTTGTTCCATATGCGGCGCGTGTCCTCCATGAGCAGCTCCCTCATTGCCGCCATCACGTCCGCCAAGCGCCATGAGCGTCGTGGCTGTGTTGAGATATTCTCCCTGTGGGCCCACGGGCTGCTGCATATATGTCTGCGTCCACTGGCGCCAGTCTTGAGGGCTGTAGTGGTTGGCGATATATGTGGGTTGGTGTGTATTGGTGACTTGTGGGAGGCTTTGCGCATAGGTGTAAGCGTTTGGTGGAAGCTGGGACGTTGTTGCTGATACCAAGGCAGCGGCCTGTGTATGATCCATGCTGGTCTCTTCCTCGATCTTCAGATACGGGTGTTGCTCGTACGTGGTGGTTTGCTGAGTAACGGGCATTTGTGTGCTGAGACTGTAGGGCATGGTCATATTGCCGCTGTCCGGAAGGTTGGTATAGCTAGACCCTTGTGTGAGTGTATGGTCGGTTGGTCCTGATGTGTTTGTGGTGTATTGCTGCTCGTTGTAGCTATTTGTGTCGTACACTGGTGGTGATGAATTTGTTTGTTTCGTGTGCATGGCTACACGAGCCAGCGACTCGGTCGCGGTGCGTTTGACAATGCTGTCGTTGATTACGCTGAGAGCTTGATCCACGATCTTGGAGATTGCTTTCTTCATCTTGTCGCCGGTGCCTGTGCATTTGGTCAGTGGATTACTAACCATGTGCAAGTCGCAGTGCTCACCTGAAAGTTGACCACACTCGCCGAGGACGTTGGTCCATGTAGCCATGTCCCCCTTGAGCCTTGTCATATCTCCTGGCGTGAGGAGATCTTTGCGCATCGATGATATGAACAGATGGGTAAACGCGGCAGCGATGTATACTACTGTGTTGATCCAGACGATGTCAAGACTCTTCTTGTGCATCATTTCGGTGCAATTGTGCAGCATCTTCTGCGATGCCTCCATGCACTTGTCAAGATTTGAAGAGAGAATCGCAGGCTCTACGGACCTACAGATTGCTGGATGATGCAGCAGAAGTTGGAACTCCTGGTACCAATACTCGAGATAAAGCGCAAAGATGTGGTCATCCTGCGAAGCTCGAGACGGGTCCCGCAGCTCGGGTGACAGCTCTTCCTTCCACTTTTGGATGCCCGCCTCGAGTCGTTTCAGGGAGTCCACATATGAGCGTGGCGTGTACTTGACAGCGTATATCGTCTTGTACAGATCAAGCTCCCACACAGTGTACTTCGCAATCTGGATGCCTACTTGGAATGAGCACTGGTGGAAGGGGCTCAGATTCGCCTCCTCGCCGGGCAGACAGTCATTCATAGGCTCTGGAAACTCGACGTCGATATCGTCGTTACTGATTGGCATTGGCCGACCAAGCTTGCCGGCCAAATTTATCTGCAGCGCATTTATGGTCCAGAAGATGCGCTTGCGCATCTCAATGTCCAGCTCGGTAAATTTCTTGCCGGACAGCGAGTCCCAGTTCTTCACCGATCGATGCAGGCCCAGCTCTAGCGCAAAGAGATGTGTGAGAGACGTCATGATCCATGCAGCACCGGGTTTGGGGAAGTTACGTAAGTGATGGCATATCATGGCCAAGGCCTGGATGTCGGCGAGCTCGTGTTGCCCAAGAACAAGCTGCTTGTAGAAGCTGCAGGCGTACATGTAGTGGGCATGTGACTCGTCCATCAATGAGGTCTGCTGGCTGTTACGCGCCGCGATCTGGTATTTGATGGTGGCGAGCATCATGTGGACCATGACTTGCTCAGGTGCGGTCGGCGTGAAGCTGGGGTCCTTGCCGAACCGCCAGATGAGCTCCATGAAAGCCGGCTTGTGCACGAGCATGGTGTAGGGATTCAGCGAGCGCAGATACCAGGTGGCCCACTCCTTGAGTGTGTCGTACTCGGGCAATTGCACGGGGTTGACATGCTGGCTGTGCATGGTGACCTTGACCAGCGTCTGGTACGACATGGGCGAGCTATCGTACTCGAAGTCCTCCTCGACGAAGTCAGTGATGTCGATCTCAGTGCCAAAGACCGACAGCGAAGTGCCTCTTATGTGACTGAGCAGCGAGTCACCCGAGGCAACGCCCAGGTAGTTGTCGCCGATGGAGCCGTTCTTGAACTGGGGCAGCGAGGTGAAGCTGGCCTTGTCGCCCGGAGGTGTATAGGCAGGCATGGGAGAGGCACTCGGGCGCCGCTGGGCGCTCCAGTCCTGGGCGTCGGCGGCGGTAGAGGTTGGGGTAGGCCAGGGCATGCTCCCGTAGGCAGGCGGCGGTCGTGGTTCAGCGCCCATCTGCTTCAGCTGGGCCTGCAAATCGGCGATGTGGGCGCGCAGGTAGCTGTTCTCCGTCTCCATGGCCTCGGCGTGGCCTCGCACCGTGGCCTTGCCCGTGATGCGGTCGGTGGTGCGGCATTGCGTGCGGTTCTGCTCGCAGGGCGTGCAGCCCTCGGGGCGGCCGTCGCAGCGGATCTTGCGGATCTGGCACGGTCAGTGAGCGATGCTGTGCGGAGGTGTGGAGGTGCTGGGGTGCCGCAGTGCTGCAGTGCTGCCGTGCGCCCGTCGCGGTGGGCCTGAGCCTCGGTCGGCGCGTGTCGAGGGAGCGTCGTGGGAAGCACTGCGCAAAACACACACAGCGCAGGACCCGAGGCATTGCGCGCACCCAGCACTGCCTGGCACAGACAATGGGCCTACAAACATGGCATTTCTTACCTTGCATCTGTCGCACGCCTGCCCCGTCCGCTTCGAGTCTGCGAGCTTGCGCTTGACGCTGCCAGAGAAGTCGCGGCCGTTGGCGTGCAGCCGCTGGTGCGGGCTCACGCTGGCCTGGTGCGCCTGATGCGCCTGATGCGCCTGCTGCGCCTGCTGGTACGGAGAGACTCCATGGCCGCCGTGCTCGATGCGCTGAATCTTGCTGGTGTTGGCAAGGCCCGCGTCGTCGTCGGACATGCGCTTCGTGCCGGATGCCATGATGGATGCGAGTGCGGTATGTTCCGAGTTGCGCCTCACGCGCGAGCAAGCGATGCTGACTGGCCCGTGTTTGCTGCGTCAATTGATATACCTCATGGCTGGCTCTTGCCTTCGATACTCTCCAGTGCGGCGTCCCTCACAGGCAATAAGAAGCGATTGTTATGGCTCTGCCCGCTGTCCACAGCGAGAATTGAGGTGCTCGGCGAAGGGGACGCGGATCAACGCCCGTCATCGCAGTCAAGTCCATGCGCCACTTACTTCTGGCCCACGCTTCATCTCAACGCTGGACCGCTAACGCGCCCTGAGCTAGAGTTGTCACGACCCAGCCTTTGCTTCACTGCTACACCGGCCAGCGCTCGACTTGCCCCCATTGAGCACCTGATCGCCGTCCGTTCAACCATGACCCTCGGCCCGTTGATTCGCTGCGTGCACCACCGGCAGCCCTCTCCGCTACCGTTGCCAGACTAGCCCTCTCGCCAAGCCGCCCAAATCGCGTCCTCGGCTCGAAATGCACCCCCCGCTATCTCCCAAAGCAGCGAGTGCGATGCAGACTCACACCCCAACTCCAGCAAACCCTGATCCGATCGCCGCTGCTTTCTGGTTTGTGGTACACCTCGGCTGCTATTCACCTCAGACCTGAGCATTGTTATTGACAATATTGCAAATCCAAGGAAACCCCTCAACTCAATCTGCCTGCGACGTTTGAAAAGAGCTAGTTTTGGACTGGACCACATCGAACGAGTAATCACACCATGGCTGCGGTACGGACCTTCACCCTGCCGCACTACGAGGCCTACCCCGTGCAGGTTGCGTTGTTCCAGGACGTCAGCAACACCCACTTCCTCCGCAGTCAATTGCTGGCCGCTAACCCGGAGTTCGACTATGCATTCCTCGATGCTGCCATGGTCAGTGCAGTCCCCACTTTTGCCCTATTTCGACCCCTGCCCTCGTCAATCTCATTGCTTTCTTTTACGAACGCACGTCTCATCAGACGACCTCATCAATTCCAGTCTCGATGCTTTAGCTTTGCTATTCGACTGTGTCAGCTACAGCCTCGTTTCCCGAGTCGTGTGCATCGTCTCTCTGGTCAGCCCCGGGTTCAAACTTTAAAGTCTATTGCCCTGGCCCGAGCATTCAATCAACGTTCAGCTTCACCAACGGCGCCACAACGCATGTCCACAACGTCGTAAGATCGACATATTGGCACGTCGGGATGGCACGTTAATCTTGCTCGCGGCTGTGGCGCTGACCTAGCATTCCTTGCTTTTTCTCCCTGATGTCTTCTATCAGATGAGGATGGGCTTGGCATCAACGACGATCCGGATGCTTGGGTTCCATTAGCGCTCGACCAGGAGAACACGCTGTCGATCATCTTAAGCTATGTCTTTGACTGCGATGATTTGTAGCTGAACAGGCATCATGATCGTCACGCACATATCACGCGTACGGGCAGACTATCGACAGTCTGCAGACTTGGCATGGGTGTTGTTCTTTTGCCCATGCAGACTCCACAGCCTGGCCTATGCATGTTCAATTATGTGCTTCACATCTCGACATCGTGGACCGTATGGTGCAATCCTACCGATAGAGAGCGTGTCTATCCGTCTCACGATGCGCAAAGTTCACAGCATCTTTGGCGAATACTCTCCAACAACGATATCGACTTTCGTATCCTGAAACGAGCGACTGCGTGAAATGGAGGTTATGCCATGGCTCCAAACCCAGCCGACTACACCGCATCACCAGCTGTGCCAATGCGAGCGCCGAACAACACCTTTCAAAGCCAAGGACGCAGTGCGCATGTCATAAAGGCCACGTCTTCGTTACATGTGAAGAACATCTCCCGACCCCCCTCTATCGTCTCAACATTTCATTGCGTTGCTCTTTTCAGCATCTTCCACTTTCTCAACCTCGCCCACATCTTCTGCGCATGCACACTCACAATCCACCCTACTAACACCCCCCTAGATCCTCTCCCCCCAGCACCTCCTAACAGCAACCTTCCTCGCTCTCCACGCCTTCCTCAACTCCACACACAAAACCCGCACACCCCACTCCGAGCTCGTATTTCGCCTCTCACCAAACAACAACATCGGCGAATCCTACAAAACCTTCGGCCTGACTGACAAAACCACAACCCTAATCGCAGTCAAACTGCCCATCAAGGCAGACGGCAGCGTCGACAGCAGCATCACACATGAGAGCGTAAGCCAACACCTCGGCTCCGCTGTCGAGGGTACGAGCATAGCTCTGTCCCAAAACGGAACTGAACTGGGCCAAGCAGCAGACGTCCACAGAATCAAGAAAACTTACAAGATCACCTGCGCAAAGGGGGGGAAGAAGGGCGCGAAGGGTGTCAACGGCGATATGGGGAAGAAGGACGATAGGAGTGACATCGAAGCCGTGATTCTGGGCACGATGGCGCTCAAAGGATCGTAGGAGGTGTTTCGTAGTGAAGAGTTGGAGACTAGGCAGCTTTGACATTTAGATCCGGCCTCGAGCTCCGCCACCAATCGCAGAAGATCTCAAATCTTGCACGTTTGAAACGCCAGTGAGCAACGCCGCCCGGGCTTTTGTTGACAACGAAAGTGGCTTTGACTACGACTCTCCATCTCCCTCCTCAGCCTCTTCCTCATCACAACACCACACAGTCCAAACATCCACACAATTCCTCTCCCCACTCTCGCTCCTGCGCACCCCACCACACACTCACTCGACATCCCTCTCCTTTTGCTCAACATGACGCACGACGCACAAGCCCGCGTAACTGATCCCACAGCCTCCCTCTACCCGAACTACTCTCATCCCTCTCATTCCTCTTTTCTTCCGTTCTCTTGATACAACCATCCATCCATTAGCCGCAGCGGTGCAAAACCACCTGACATGGCAAACGCGCCGAGTCTGCGGGTTTGAGAGATTGGGAGCGGTGAGGGTGAGGACGGTGGGTGATTTGAGGAAGTGGAGGAAGTGTCATATGGGATGTGCAACGGCGACTGCGTGTGTTTGGAGATTGGATCGTGGGGAATAGCGAGAGTTGGAAATAAGAGTGGCTGCTTTTGGTTTAGGGGGGAGATTGGCGATCTGGGGTGTGCGTGAGGTGGGATCGGGGAGTTGGGGTTCACATCGTGTATGGTAGTATGCGCAGAACATCGAGACAAAGTAAACTTTCGCGTCTAGGTCTGAAGCAACCTCCCCAATACCAACTATGCTACATGGACCGTATAGATACAAGACCAATTCTATCAATTCCGGATATGTCGAGTTTAGACGTGCAGATACTCGGGCTTGAGGAAGTCGGCCATGTTCTTCGGCCTGGGGTAGGGGTTCTCTGTTCATCGTCAGTATACGAGCTGTTGGAGAGTCAGTATCAGACGCACCATGGTGGTCGTGACCGTGGTCGTGCGAGTGGGGGTCCTCGGCGGGGCCGACGTAGTGCATCTTGTAGGTGGAGCCGCACTCCATGCAGCGAGACTGGGGCTCCTCGCGAGTGAGCTGGTAACGTTAGCATTCGACCATGTGATAGGTACTGGTGTCATACGGTGATCCACAGGACGCCGTGCGAGTCGACGGGGTAGCCGGTGCAACCGACGTACTGCTCGTTACCGGCAGAGTTGACGACGATGGGGTCCTCGGGGGTGCCTGCAATCATCAATATGCTGCCTTCGCTGTAGAGTGTGGGCATAAGTACCAAGACGGCTGGCGTCGAGGGGCCTCATGTCGAAGATATCAACGCCCTGCATCTTTCCGAGGATTTCAAGACGCTCGAGACCGGTCGACTGCTCGGCGTCGGTGGGGACGGTACCGGGCTTAGCACCCTCGGGGAGGAGGTCGTCCAGGGACTTGATCGCTGCGGTTGTCAGCATCGACTGCATTCGTCTTTCGCGTGTGACCTGGGTCCGCGAAAAAGCTGGCGCACGTACAGTCGAGCTTCTTGTAGCCCTCGAGGACGCTGGGGGCGTTGGCGGAGTGGCCGGCCTCCTTCTCGTGGGTGGCCTCGGGCTTCGCGTCGCCTGCGCAAGAGTCAATGGGTGGCCGTGGTCAAGCTCCTGGGGGTCCCTTACGGCGCACAAACGTGGTGGTGAAGGTGCGGCGGGCGATGGCGGCGGGGGCCGCGCGCCTTGCGGCGGCAAAGGCAGAGCGCTGGAGGAACATGGCGCAAGCAATTGGGTGGAGTGGAGAGGTGGGCGGGCGGGCGAGCTTGGTGGGCGATGGGGTGACGTTCAAAGTGCAAGTGTGAAGGCACGCCGCACGGGTCAGACCACAACTAGCGCCTTAGTCATCACAGCTCTGATTGCGCGCGAGCTGGGCGGCACCCCCAGGTCCCCAGGGCTGCCCAGCTGGAGGCTCTTCATCAGCCCCGTGCCTGGCCCGATTGTGTATCGGCTGCCATGGGCGAGAGCCTGCTGCCTTCACTGGACCCCATCTAGGCTTGCGAGTGATGCTCTGACGATGCTAACCACTTCCCCTGTTGCATGCCCTGATGCCGCTGTCATAGACACCACAACAACCGCGCTCACACTCCACACAGCCCGCACTGCAACATGCCGTTCAAGCCCGCATTCGTCGCTGTAGACGTGCAGGAAGACTTTTGTCCTCCAGTGAGTACCATCTAGGAGCCTGCTGGTGTGGTGCTGATTGGCAGGACGGTGCGCTCGCAGTCGCGGGCGGGCGCGACATCGTGCCGGCCATCAACGAGCTGCTCAGTCTCCCCTTCGCCCTGCGGGTCGCGACGCAGGACTGGCACCCGACCGACCACATCTCGTTCGCCTCCAACCACGATGCACCCAACAACAAGCCGTTCGTGTCAAAGGCCACCATCAAGAACCCGCTGAACCCAGCTGAGACACAAGAGACACAGCTCTGGCCCGACCACTGCGTGCAGGACAGCAAGGGCGCCGCGCTGTTGCCCGAGCTGGATGCCAGCAAGTTGGACAAGATTGTGCAGAAGGGCATGGACAGGCGCGTGGAGATGTACTCGGCGTTTGCAGACCCGTTCCCCAGCCCGTGTTCGCAGAGCGACCTGGCCGACACGCTGAAGCAGGCAGGCATCACGGACGTGTTCGTCGCGGGTCTGGCGGCTGACTACTGCGTGCGGTTCACGGCGCTCGATGCGCAGAAGAACGGCTTCAAGACATGGGTCATCGGCGAGGCCACCAAGCCCGTCGACCCCAGCGCGCTGGATGACGTCTACAAAGGGTACGACGAGGCCGGCGTCACCGTCATCAAGAGCAACTGGCAGGACGACGAGCAGATCCAGAAGGTGCGGCAGCTTGCATAGGCCAGACTTGAATGACAATCCGCATGCACATGTGTGGTGAATCCCATCATCAGTCCTCTCGGCGTGGAAGCGTGCCTGTTCCGAGCATCGTCACACGGAAGCTGTTGGCACGACCGGCACGCGCGGGGCAGCAACCTTGCCAGTCTCCACGTGCGCCGCCCCAAGCCGGGCAACGTTGATTAATAGCTGACCTCGAGGTACCGGAGACGCCTGCACTTCCAAATCCTGCTTGCAAGCGTGCAGTGCCTCTTCTTCTCATCAATGTCGCCCTGACGTGCTCGCTTGTTGTTTGTCGTTGCTGCTGCTGTTGTCATTGCCAGACGCCGTTGCGGGGTCCTTGGTCTGTCACTAATTTTTGATCAACCGCCGCCATCGTCATTGGAGGCGCGCAGCTCACTCCCGCACTCTGGATCGCGTCACAGCTGCAGGGCTTCTCCGTACCTGTGTCTACCCGGCACTCGGCCTGCTCTGCCATACAAATCCCCAAACAGCACAACTTCTTCTTGAACCCTGCATACGACCATTCCGCCGCCATGCCGCATCTTCCTGGAGTCCACCGGCGCAAGAACTCGCTGACAGGTGCGTCATTGCCTGCGAAGGCCTATACGGATCTTCAGGGTCTGTTCGCGGGAAGGGATCAAAGCTAACCTCCCACTTTCGATTTCATACAGGCAGCGCGCGGTCTTCTCTAGACGGTCCGCGGGACCACGGCGAGGAGGTCACAAAGGAGGATGAGACGGTCGTCGATGCGGAGCAGGGCAGCAGTACGTCTCCAGGCACCAGAGGAGCTCCGGACTCGAGAGAACGGCTGGCTGACATAGGACTGCTTCACAGTGCTCTCGCACATCATCTCCCAGCTGCGCCCAGGAGCCGACCTGAGCCGAGTCACCCTGCCGACCTTCATCCTCGAGCCGCGATCGATGCTGGAGCGTATTACAAAGTGAGAGGAGTACTTCCGGGGTATCCGCGGTCGACCTGACGCTGACCGACGAACAGCTTCATGGCCCACCCCGAGACGCTCCTCCCTCTCACCAAGATCGAGGACCCCGTCGAGCGCTTCGTCGCAGTGACCAAGTTCTACCTCAGTGGATGGCACATCAAGCCCCCGTACGCGACTCCACACTCGAACACACCCAAAGACATTGACTGATGTGAGGCAGAGGTGTGAAGAAGCCACTGAACCCAATCCTGGGCGAGATCTTCACCGGCTACTGGGACTACCCAGACGGCACCAAGGGCTACTACATCTCCGAGCAGACTTCGCACCACCCGCCCAAGTCCAGCTACTTCTTCATGGCGCCCGAGCACCACATTCGGATCGACGGCACACTGAAGCCGAGGAGCAAGTTCCTTGGCAACTCGGCTGCAAGTTTGATGGAGGGCATTGCGGTCCTGAGATTCTTGAACACCGGAGAGCGATTGTAGGTCGGACAACGCGACATGCTTGGCAGTGACTGACTTTGGAAAGCTTCATCACACAGCCCAACATCTACGTGCGCGGGATCTTGTTTGGCACGATGAAGTACGAGCTCGGCGACCACGCCTACGTAAAATGCCCCGAGACTGGCATGGTGGCTGATGTCGAGTTCAAGACCAAGGGCTACTTCAGCGGCGCTTACAACGCTATCGGGGGATACATCAAGGACAAGAACGGCAAGAACTTGTTCGAGCTGTCCGGATCGTGGAATGAGGATATGTACATCAAGGACTT
Source organism: Didymella pinodella (assembly GCA_039634465.1). Lineage (NCBI taxonomy): Eukaryota > Fungi > Ascomycota > Dothideomycetes > Pleosporales > Didymellaceae > Didymella > Didymella pinodella. Next base: position 1,695,624 of record CP113352.1, read on the forward strand.
GACAGTGAGACACACTCCAGACATCGCAATGGAAGCTTTACTAAAGTTTGTTAGACCGGCAAGAAGGAGCTCTTCTTTGACGCAGCAAAGACACGGCACACCCCACCGAAAGCACGCCCCCTCGAGGAACAGGACGAGCGCGAGTCGCAGAGGCTGTGGCACGATGTCACAGAGGCCGTCAAGCGCAAGGACCAGGAGACAGCCACAGCAGCAAAGGCGAAGATCGAAGACAGGCAAAGAGAAGAAACCGCGGCGCGGAATAACGATAACATCGATTGGCAACCCCAGCTCTTCCGAGCCATCAAAGCTGGCCCTGGCGGGCCTGATGAGGGCGAAGAAGACCTCGATTGGGTCATTAATGCGAAGATGTCAGTGCTCGCACATCTGTCCTTTGCTTATGACTAACGTGTACAGTGATGGGAAAACGCCAGAGGAGCAGGTGAAGCAAATCCTACAAATCCACGCCGTGCTACCGGGGCAGAAGCCAGAGAAGCAGTTCAGCATCCCTCAACGGGGTGAGAGTCTCTCTCGACAACAAACTCAAGAACAGCCGCCCGTACAAGCAGCAAATGGTGCGTCATTGGCACAGCCGGAGCAGCAAGCAATACTTGCGCAGCAGGGGGGCCAACAACAACTCCCAACTCATCAGGAACCGCAACAGCATGCTAAGCAGGAACCACAGGTGCAGCAGGTGCAGCAACAGCTTGCTAGCGTAGACCTCAATCAGACAACACCGCATACCAGGTCGAGCAATGGCCACGAGCCCATCAGCTTCAGCCCATACCGTCCTGAAGGAGACTCAGCATACGCTCCACCACCCGCGCAGAGTCAGTTGGTGCAAGGCAAGACAGACGAGGTCAACCCACCGAGCAAGCTCCTGCGCTCAAACCCAGCGCCTGAGCCAACACGGGACGACAAACTGCGACGACAGGATAGCGAAACACAGGAGGAGGACGAGTTCCATGACGCGCACTCGTAGGTTCTGTTGACATGGGCTTACTGTTTCTTTCTTCTGCGGCATGTTGTCTTGAGCGTTTCCCAGAGCCGCAGCTTACCTCGACAGTAGGCAGTTCTCGAGCACTGAACACACACTGCGCCCTGAGCGCGCTGAACATACACCTTCTTCGATTCGACATCGCCGTACGTGCTTCTCAACATGCACTGTTTCCTAACCAACCCTTTCTTCCCCCAACACTCCGATCCAACACAGCATTCAACAGCGCCCTACCAACCCCCAACGCGACAAATCCCCATGCGACACGAGCAGAGCTTCTGCTCTGTACACAACAAAAGTTTTCAGATCCAGACCGGCAGATCCTAGTGGCTGCTGGGTTAAAAGCATCTTAACATACCTCTATTCAATTTCATATCTCGTTCTCCACTTCAAATTCAGAGCACTTTTGATACGGAATGTGGGTATACGGCTGATGAGCATAGTAACTACCGCAGATCATGACCTCCTAGCGGATACACCGACTTTCTCCCCTTCTACTCGCTCGGGACCTGATGGTTCGGGGTTCCTGCGATGTTTCACGGCTTAGCGGCTTTCTGTGCGCCCGGCGAGGGCAGGGTGGTCAAGTGATGTGATATGCAGAGACGGGAAAACCGACGTAGGTTCTAACCAAGTTGGATGGCACAGCACAAGCGACCCCTTTCGACAACGTGTTTACTGCTGTGACTGAGACTGCCGGGCTGTGGAGAAGGCAGCCAGTGGTCCCTATTTGGCTTACACCAGGGAATGCTCAGCAGCCTTTGACGTTCGAATGAATGTGGTGAGAATGGCAGATGAGGGAGCGTGGTGAGGGGGCTTTTTGTGCAGGAGTCATGCTTGTTGGTGGCGGTGCGCAGTTGTACCTCGATCCCTTTCTTGCGTGCACTGCAAGTGAGGTCGATATTGCGATGTAAATTTCGAGGGCAATCTTATGGCTGGATCTTCGATATTCGATTAGACAATCTGACGGCATTTTCGAGCCCTCGATCCCAACGCTGTCGCTTGACTCCAATTCAAAAATCGAACTGCACCACAGCAATCGCGATGGGCATCAAAAGCACAACTATTACGAAGAGTGTTCCTATGACCCCAGGATCGTGTCGAGCGAACACATCGCATGGCAGTATAAATGTAGAACCCTCGCTTTCAACCCAGACACCAAGAAGGCGTACATTCGTTTTGGGACAAATAATGCGCACTTATCTCGTGCCGTGGCTTTCGGAGATCGAGACCTTGAGCACCGGCGACGAAGTCCAGGGGTTTGATTACAAAGTAGTGTTTTTGTGGCTTGATGGGGCTACTAAGCTGGGGTTCGGTAGGAGAGGTTTGTTTTTGGGTGGTGCGGAGAGGAGGGGGGCTTTGGGGCGGTGTGGGGTAGTTGCTGATGCGTACCATGCGGATTTCGATCGGGAGCTGGTGACGGAGCGCAGGGGTGATGGGGGAGGGGGGAAGAGGACGGCGATGGTATTGCTGTTTAGGTGTGGTTCCGTGTGGGCGCTGCGATCAAGGAGCGCAGATGATCGATACGACACGGTGCGAAGCAGCGCAAGAAGGTTTGGAATTGTGGCATAGACGTCCCCGGAATGAATGAGGACTTTGGGCTGATAGCCTGCAGTCTGCGTATCGGGAAGCTCACACTTGCGATTTCCACCCTGACACTATCGCTTCGATCGCTCCGGACATCGTGCCAGACGCCCTTTCCATCCGCTCTATCTACGAACGCAAAGCCAACGAAAGCTGCGCCGCCAGAACGATACCATGACATGGTAACTCCTACCTACCTGGACCACCCGGTGTTGAGGCACAAGTCCTTTAGAGCAAGGTCAGATATAAATCCCTGGGGGCGCCAATATTCCATTCACGACCCTGTGCAACGCTTTCAAGTCGCTGTTACTCAACTACAAACTGTCTCCAGGGTATGTATACGCTCGAGGCCAAGTCGTCTCAGTTGTGTCTGAGGCCCTGATGGAACTGGCAGGTTGGCTGTATCGTGACGAGGAAATCAGCAAGGATTCGAGAGTCGACATCAGGAGGAGAGGGGTCTATGAATGAGATGTGATTAGAATCGACTGCGTCTGCTAGGAAGGGCACTACGATGCAGCCTCCCCGAAGACATCGATACATAGGTGTATGAATATACGCTTGTGGTGGTAGATATGTCTAGGCGTGTAGAACAGGGCCGTGGAGAGCAAGGTGAATATTTGGATATTGTTACGGGATGAGGGGATGTGACTGAGGTGCCGATTCTCAGAGGATGGGTCTGTTGATTTCAAGATGCAATTGCCACCCTATTGTTGGTGGTAAATGTGAAGCTGTTGTTATTCGAGGGTTGTCCGCTGTGTCTGAACGCTTGGTCTATTATGAGAAGTAGGGCCGGAAAAGACTGGATGATACTTGGAATGAGGTCTTGCAGTGCTGAATCAGGTTGAGAACAGAAAGGCTGGAGCTGCTAGCTCTTTCTAGGGAGTGTAATGACGGCGCAATGCAGTGGGTGGGTGGTGATGGTGGTAGGATCGTTGCTACGCGTGTGAGCTTGTTATGGTGACGAAGTGTTGGAGCTCCCGGGCGAAGCTTGAAGGCAGCAGCAGCGAAAGACAGACGAAGCTAATATCAGAAGTCACCTACGAAGAGTGAGCGCTGGTGTAGTGAAGAGAACGTTGCGTATGGAAAGGGGTATATCATAATTCATCAACACATATCTTTACGACTCCAGTCTTATGCAAATCGGAATCATCGTGCTCATAACCTTCGTCCAAAAATGGCATCAGCCTTGTGGTATGCGTTCCTGACCGCAGACATGGCGTCAGACTCCCATTCCTTGATTGCCAAACGGAGATCTGCATCTGATGTGCCGGCACCAGCGACAGCGGCTTTCCTTTGATCGATAATGGCGATAATCGACTTCTGCAGGAAGACAACAATGGCAGTGACCGCAGCAATGGCGTAATCGTGCCAGATCTTGTAGCGGTCTGCAGCCTCGGCTCGATCTGACTTCGAAAGGCCTTCGCAGATTCGCATGGCGTCTCGCTTGGCATTGTTCACGAAGGCTTCCAGGTCCTGGTTGTGCTTCATGATCAACTAAGTGCGAATCAGCAGCTATGTCTAATGAGCCGTGAGGAGACGGGACTTACTCCGAGCATGTGCGACTTCCATGGCAGGAATTCCGCCTCAGAGTTCAGCTTCCCCTGGAGTACTCCCGCAACCTCGCCGGTCACTTCTCCAAGCTTCTTCTCCAAAGCGCTGCTGGTTGCCTCAGCGTCTGCTTGTACCTTTGTGTAGACATTTCCATATGAACCGGAGCGGCGGTGACTGCGAAATAATTCACGGAACATATTGTAGGAAGTAAAGACGTGGGCCACCCGCTCGATCAACGGACGGGCTCATACCTTATATCAAGTGTAGCAATGTGAACGAGGGCCACCGATTTTACTCTGCAAACTATGCCAAGTCAGGGCTCGGGGCGGGCGCTGTTGTCAGCCGCACCATTGCTGGCTGGACTCGCGACCTTTGTGAGCTGCACGTCCCAATGCTGATAGCGACTCTGACCTATGTCTGATTCGAGGGGATACGGATTTATCCCAGGAACAGCTCATGCTTATGTTCGCTTCGCGAGGCGATCGGTGCCCACAGATATCGATGTGGCTTACAGCTCTCCAATCACGACATCAGCTCAGGAGTCGGCAAGTCGCTACATGTGTTTATCGGCACAAGCAAGAGTCTGTCTGAGTCTGGCGCCTATTGTCCAGCTCTCAAGCTGGAAGCCACCAGACTTATGATGTGAGGCGTCGACGGATTGGGCTAGAGGCGGCGCTGCCAGTCCAGAACGTGAATAGCTCTTGGCTAGCTTCTGCTAATCCCGCCGCAACAGAGAGCGCCATGGTGATTCCGGAAGCAGAAGCATTTCTAGGCCTCCAATTCAGAGTGCGGAACTGGGTGAAATGGATTCCTGTTCGTAGAGAGAAAAGAGATCTCGCTCTGGCCGAGTAGTTGTCTCTTCTCTCCGACTGGTCCGTAGTAGGTCGTTAACTGGCTACTGCGACCGGTGCAATTCGATACGAACGCCATAGTTCGGTCGCAAGAGATCTCGAAACCAAAGCGTCAGCTCAAAAGCATGTATGCTCCCTGAGCAAATGCTCTTGCTATGCTCTGCAGCTCGAGATTTTGGAGCCGCAGCGATCCAGACAAAGAGGGGCCACTCACTCTTGATAGGCTTTCTTCGGCACCTTCAGCTCACGGTCGAAGTCGACAAAAAAAGACACCGTAACGCGATTCTTTAGGCTTCTGCCACAAGTAGTGCTGCATGCGCTCTGGTAGACGCAGCCATCCAAGCCCACGGACTTCTTCGCTTGAAGGATTCCCCACTCGTTGAGCTTCTTTGCGAATGCAACTGAGAAAGCAGCTTATGTCCAAAGACCGTAGTGCGCGGATGACGTGCGACAGGACGACAGTTGCATGTGCAGAGGACTGTGAGGCTGAGGCCGAAATGTTGTACGACCGCTAGACCAACCGCGCCTCAACGAAGTGACGGAGAAAGCATACGGTCATTAAATCGCTGTTAGCCCTCAGCTTTCCTCAATGTCGCTGCCTTTAGAATTAGATCATACATACCGGCGCTTCTCAACGGTAAATGGTGCGCGCGGTCCCGTCCCTTTCATCACGTGTCGTTGCCATGACATCGCGTCTCTGTAAGCGTCACATACAGGCGTGGAATCATAGATCCAATAGAAAGAACCTGGTACCTGGGTGTCATGATTGATGGCCTTTGCAGCAGCACGCGTCTCGGTGCGCGTATTATTCGCGAGATGACATCATGCCATGACGCCGACAGCATTGGCAACAGCACTGCCCTCTTCCGGACCTTCCTAGCATCACTGGGCAGCAAGCGAAAACAACAAGTCGGAAGTCTCGCGGAGCCCAAGAACATGACATCGAAACACTCATCATATACGTCGCAATCGCCTTTGCGACTCCAGACGCCTCTGGCGACGTGCAATGCCAGATCCTGTCGAAGAGCTGCAGCAGAATCCGCGAGAAGCCAGGAATCACTTCTTCAGATACCTGAAGGATGAATTTCTTACGCTCAACTTCTATCGAGCGCATATGCTCTACTTCGTTGTTGTTATTGCTATCTCGTCCGTCATTGTGTATGGCGAGGGCGTGAACAATGGACCGAAAGAGTACAGGGACTCGCATTTGAGCTACATGGACGCGCTGTTCCTTACGTGCAGTGCCATGACGACAACAGGTACGCCGTACTCACCTTTGGAAGCTCTGCAAGCCATCTGCATGCCCACGCATCGAGGTACCTGCAGGCGCATAGTCCCATGATACAGACAGCAGATCACATTATAATAAACACAAGCAAAGTGTCAGTGCTGACGAATGCAGGTCTCAATCCCGTCGACCTAGGCGACCTCTCTGGCTTCCAACAAGCCGTCCTTTGCATCTTGCTGATAATCGGCAACATCCCTTTCGTCTCAATGGTCGTCGTTCTAATCCGCCAATCCATGTTCCGCAAGCGCATGTCTGAAGTAGTCAAGCACTCTCGCACTATGCAGCGTCTTGTGCAAGACATCGAGCATAATCGGCACACCGAAAGCAGCGGCGAGGGCAGCAGTAGTGCCAACAGTCTGCGCCAACGCCAGGTGGCTGGCCGCGGGACAAACCATGCAAATGGAGGCAAAGAGAGGGTAGTGAAAATCCAGCGGTTGAGTAAGAGGAGGACGTTCCATCACCAGACCGGCTTTGGGTTTGTGCCAACGCCGTGGGAGACGAAGTTGGCGAGGAACTTCTTCGCGCGTGTGTTTGATAGTGTGACGAGCGAGTTGAAACCTGAGCAGCACGACTACGTCTCTTTTAAGCCACGTCTGGATTCCAAAGGACGCTTTCTGGAGCTCAGTGAGCATGATCGATTGGAGCTGGGTGGGGTGGAGTACCGTGCCTTGCAAGCTTTGTTGTATATCTTGATCGGCTATCAGCTGTTCTGGTACACACTTGGCACTGTCTTCTTGGTGCCATACGCATATCGTACCAAGACAAGAGATATCCTGAAAGAAGCGCAGCCAGGCGGTCTGAACCCAGGATGGTGGGCATTCTTCTCGACAGTCACTGAATTCGCGAACGGCGGTTTGAATGTGTTGAATGCCAACTTCATACCGTTTAGCGGCATGCCCTATATCCTCATCATCGCTGGTACCTTGGCATTAGTTGGACAGACGCAATTCCCTATCTTTCTAAGGTTCACAATCTGGCTCATGAAGAGGTGTGTACCAAAAGGCTCTCGTTTGCAGAACACATTGCAGTTCTTATTGCAACATCCCCGACGGTGCTTCATCTACTTGTTTCCGAGCAGGCAGACCTGGTACTTGTTGGCGATACAGATCACCATCGATATCACAGCTTGGCTCTGCTTCGAGATCCTGAACATTGGCATGCCGGACATTGAAGCTTTGCCTACTGGGACGAGGATCCTTGACGGTCTCTTCCAGGCTACTGGACTTCGAACGTCAGGAGCGTATATCATTGCTTTCAGTTCACTGGCACCTGCATGTTTGGTAGCCTATCTCGTCATCATGTACATCTCCAGCTACCCAATGGTGATGACGCTCCGAAAGACGAACACTTACGAGGAGCGATCGATTGGATTAGAAGAAGGTGGCGACAGTGCTGCTGGCATCGCGTCACACCTGCAGAAACAACTGGCCTACGACATCTGGTTCCAGTTCCTTGCTTTCTTCCTTGTTTCGGTCATCGAGCGAGGCCACATCCTGAGGAAAGATCTAGGCTTCGACTCATTCTCAGTCCTTTTCGAAGTTACATCAGCATATGGCACAGTGGGTCTGTCCACCGGTGTTCCAGGCGAAGATTACAGTCTCAGCGGCTCATTTGCAAGCTTGAGCAAAGTAGTGATGTTGTTTGTCATGGTTCGAGGTCGGCATCGTGGCTTACCATTGGCGATCGACAGGAGTATCCTACTTCCGGGCGAAGAGCTCATGCAACGCCTTGATGCAGAGTACGGCGGTCGAGGTGACGCTTCAGCCGAAGATCGCCAGGAGCTGATCACAAGCATCGAGGAAAGTGGCACCCAGACAGGAGCCTCGAAGTCCGCTGCGGCCCAGCAAGATCCGAGGGGGTCCATATCTCGTTCTCGGTGAAACTACCGCATGTAGTCGATCGTATGACTCCAAGATGTGAGGTGGTTGGTCGGTGGAGCTCTGGGATTCGATCCGGATTTCCACTGCGCATCTTCACAGGCTCTTCCAAAAGAAAAGAAAGGAGGCTTGCCAACACAGAAGTCACTCCGTCCTTGCGTACCGCCAGTAAACATGGGATCCTTCTGGAAGGCGCATGGAAGGCGAGCAGACTTCCCTGCGGATCTACTTGCATGCGGTAGTTCCCTCCGGCAATCCTTTCGGATCCAGCAATCCGGTGTTGCTCATCTTATTGCCCGTACTTCTTCAACGTCACTCCTTCCAGATACCTGGATAGCATCTTCAGGCCACTATCAAGCACTGTAAGGCGACAAGGCAACGAACCCTGTCGCCTGACTTCTCGGGCACGGAAGCGCCGATTAGTCAAGGATAAGCCTGATCGTTCATGCAGTGGGGACTGACAGGAGATGTCCAGACTCAGGGCCCTCAAATCTTGAGACGAGGATGGGGCCTGCCCGCCGCTCGAGGGTGCTGAATGCTTACAGGGCAAGGGTGTGTGGTGCTGACCCGCAAGCATGAACAGTGGGAAATGAGGTTTGCATGGCAGGCCGCATGGGTCGACGGTGTAGTACAGACGGGAGATGCGACGCCGGGGAGATAGACAAGGCCGTGAATCAGGTCGACGGTATCGGCATAATGGTGGTCATATGATTTCAGTTTCCAGGCCCATCTAAGGCAGGGCTGACACTGTGCTTTTGCTGATCGTGTTTGCAGCCTGTGCATCAACGGTGTCGGTGGTATGCAGCTGGGGCTGCGTGTCTCCTGAAATTGCGTCCTACACCGGGAGGCTGTTCCGCAACCTCGAGCGGTGGAGACAAAAGGACTGTTGCATTCGCTTCGTGTGAACTTCACGGCGACTGTGCAGCTGTGAAGAGTGGTGGTGCTGAAAAGTCTTGAACCTGAGGCCGAGAGTGTTTCATGGAGTAAAGAACGAAACAATCGCTAGTACAAAACGGGCAGGTAGAAATCTCAGAGCACCGGTTTGAGAATGTGGCTCTGTGGCCAGATCGTGGGGCCATCATGTGGGGCCTTTCGTAGAGCTGTCAACATCTCTTGTGTAAATGCTTTTGTGAACTTGATGTGTTCAGGTGGAGACGACGAAGATGTAGTGAGGATGAACCCTGGAAGGAGCGATCCGCTTGCTAGGAGCACTCGGTCGGCGCGACAGGGACGTGGAACACGGAAAGCTCGACGGAAGGCACGACTACGGGAACAACAAGACGGCAATCGCAACGCGGAAATCATGACACGACAGGCAAGACATCGTGGACGCAATGTGACATGGCAGTTCTCTGTTAGTAAGAGTTGACACGTGTAGAAAAAGCTAGGGTAGGCAGCGGTGATGTTTAGATTGTATATATGAATTTCATGAGAATTGAAGCTAATTGAGAACGCCGTGCCTTCCCTTGATCGTGTTACGAACGCAACTAGCCAACAAAGGGGATTCGTGAGGTCTCCACTATGACTCGCCCGCGTGTGTTTGCAAGAGACAGTACAAGTGACAAACGCATGGCAGAAGAGAACATGTAATAGGAGTAAATGAGAGTAAGAAGTTTTAAAGATTTGTTGGTTCTAGATGATCCTAGAACTGGCGGGGGTTCTTGTCCTCAGTGAGGAGGCTGGCAATGGGCATGTTGTCCCTCGGTGCAGAGCTCCAGGTACCAGCTCGGGGGCGTCCAGAAGATGGCACGGGCATGGGAAGCATGTATGGCATGCGCTCTGGAGCAGGGACAGCACTCGTGTTCATGGGGCTGTAGTGCTTCGGCTCGCTGTGAGCAGGCGACAGGTATGGAATGGAGGACGACTTGAGGACAGGATTGTGCATGATGCTGCCATCCGGAGATGCATCGGGAGTTGGTGGGCGAACGGCGCTAGAACTGCTGCGCCAAATCTCCTCGAGCTGGGCGGGGGACACATCAGCACCGTAGTCAGCAGCGACGGTGGACCAGAACTGCTGGCGACGAGCCTCGTAGATGGCGCGGAGTCGGTCGGTATCGACAATGCGTGGCTGGTAGACAACCTCAGTGTTGATACGGAGTCCATTATGGGGCTCCGGCGATCCCTGAGGTGTAAGGGTACGAGGCTTGGGAAGCAAGATCTTGTGCTGGCTGCGACCTGAATCTGCGGCCGCTGACGCTGACCTCATGTGATGAGATGCTCCGTTGTAGCTCATTGGCGAAGTGTGGCGAGAAGACTGAGAATAGTCGTCCTGATCAGTTCCTACCGAGCACACAGACTGGGCAACAGAGCCGAAAGAAGCGGTCGAAGAGACCGACGAATTGCGCCTGCGGCGGTGACTGCCGTGTGACAGCTGATGGTAGTGAAGACGGCAAGCAAGCTCAGTCTTCTTCAAGTGAGCGGCAATGTGCTTGTACGGCATCTTCTGCATACGAGTCTGAAGAAGGTAGTTCTCCTGACAGATTGTAAGTAAAGATAGGCGTGGTTTTCAGCACCATACATACCTCTTCTTCAGACCAAGAACGGTTCCCTGCAGCAGACATCTTGCGAGCACGGAGGCCAGTCGTGTTGGGGCTCTGAGCGCCCATCTCCGGGAGCGGAGAGAGAATTTGAGGCTGATGGTGAAGCATTTTGCTTTTGTTGTGGTGATTTGCAGTTGTTGGGAGTGGACGGTCAATAAATTGAGTGCGTGTATATCGAAGTCGTGAGTTGTGTCCGCCGGGGAAGTCTGTTGTTTCGATGTCGAGTCTGGCTCTGAAAGAACGTATTACTGAAGATTGAAATACACGAATGTAATTGCTCAGCAATGTTGATTAGAGAATGTAGTGCAGCCCAGCCGGTGGGAGTTAAAGAAAGTATTACAAGGCTGCTAGAAGGAAACCAAAAGACTGATGCCGATTGAACAGATGCGGTTGAAGCCTCGAAACTTGGGGCATCCGACGACTATTATAGAGTTTGCACGATGGCAACAAACGGGACGTTCCTAGGACCGCGCACCATTGTGGATTGCAGTGGCTCCTCCTGATGTTGGCAACGTTTTCAAACTGTCAGTCATGCGGCTTAGTTCCTGATCGCCGGCACGGTTGATATCGGAGTTCACAGCCAAAATGTTTAGAGCAACCCTGACACGAGACAACTGAAGCCAGAGCCGAAGCGACAAAGGCTCTTCGCGATGCGCTCTTTAAGTTTGCTGACGTTCTAGAGCTGCTTGCATAAGAGCAACGAGCGCTTTTGGGTGGGACGGGGTCAGTTTCAAAACTGAGTATGTCAGAGAGCGGGTCGTGCAGCAAGTTTGCGAAGCGAAAGGTTTGACAATGTTTGGAAAGCCTGGAAACAAATCCCACCCCGGACTATACAACAACGGGCGCTAACTCCAAACACGCGGTTACGGGTACCGGAGCGAACAATGCACCATTTAGCTGCCTTAGCGCCTGAAGAACATCTTGACAGCGAATGTCAGCGCTCGAGCTAAGACTTAGCTCTGCATCTTCATGAACAAGCCCAGAGAGCGACAGAATGCAAGGTATGAGACTGGTAATAACGCACAGCATCTATGCGCCACTCAAGATTGCTTGCGGACCTGTGAACGACCAGGTCTTCACTGACGTCGTGAGACAGTCAAGGCGACAAAGAGCTCGGAAATGCTGTGTTCCGTTCTTGGGCGTCGTCCTGCTAAGGCGATTCTCAGGCAATACAACTTGGCGCTTAACAGAGACTGCTATAGCTGAGCGGTCAGTTCGAACGCTGTGGCAGAGCGGTTGTCCCAAACGTTTGCGGCTTGGGCTGATACTGGCGCTGCGTCAGGTGGCTGAAAGTGTTCGGCTTGGCGGAGAAGACCCGGCTGAGCTTATGGTGAAGTGGCATCACGCCCGTTACCAAAAAAGTTCGTCATCCAGCAGGATGGTAAACAGATGAGATGCGAGTCGAGCTGTTTCCCCCGCGCCCAGCTGTTAAACGTCGCAAGACAAGAAGAGACATTGCGCCGTCATGAGATGGCAGGGCCTGGCGAACGGCTCCAGGTGGTGGAGGGACTCACGGGCTGGAATTAGGATCAGGAGGGTCGTCATTGGCTGGCATTGAAGGTTGTTGCGAGATAGATGGGCGTATTTTCGACGTCGTCACGCGTTGTGTGATACTAGATTGATGAAAGTCGCTGCAACCTCTCGTCGTGTAGTTGGACCGGTGATGTCAGGAACGCAAGCAGCGCGCTAAGAAACGCCCCCGGTTCAGCGACGAGCACCGACCCCATCACCACCCAAGCACCTGTCAACCACTGTCCGTCACCACTATCAAATATGCCGTATACCCTTCATACGAGAGAACCATAGGAACAGTGCCTTTTCGGCAATATAGACGCGCTGTCAGAGGGCATTTTTGAACACTGCCAACGCTTCTCCAGTACGACCGGCCGCACTTCGCTACCTTGGTAAGAGGTACGTATCGATGCTCGTCATAAGCTCGATCGGCAACGGTTTGCATCACTCACAGGAGCTGGAGGTGCATGAAGATGTCACGCGCGACCTGCACCTTCCCCGCCCTCTTCGGACTCGTCTGGTTGTGCCCGCGACTTTGAAGCCACCTACTCATCGGGGCCTGTCCAAAAGGCTGCTACCCCGCTTCTCGACTGCAGCTTGTCCTCGTACCGATACTTCCACTCCCACACGTCTCGGACGACGATGGAAGTACTTCTACTCGAACTCTACCAGCCTGGCGGCTGCCCCCGCTGGTACTTGGCTGATCAACCTCTGAGCATCCCAGTGGCCTTCTCGTCTGATGCTTCTCCGTTGTGCCTATTCGTTCATCTGCCTGCAAACCTGACCTTTCTTGTATTTTTTGTACTTGATCCACGCTTGCACCGACGGGCGATCAGCCTACTTGGACATCATGATGATCTGCTGCACACGCACTCGCCGTTGTACACTCTGAAAGCGGCCCCAAACTTGGTAGTATACGAGCATGACACACGCTCTACAGACGCACCCGATCTGACCACTCACGAAGCCTTGCGTCTCTATCTGACTGGCAGCGGACAACACGCACCCGTGCGCCATCATGTCGTGAGTCGTTCTTACTTAGACTCCGTGCTCACTCGATGTCAAGCATGGTGTAGTCTTCTCATTTCTGATACCGCATTCGATCCCGTCCATGAACACGCTGACCCTCGACGCCTTTGCCTCACAGCTCCTCACCTGCTTCCAAACGTAACCTGAACCCTTCCCCGGCTGCGCCAGCTCAACCTTCATCTTCACAGCATAGTGCTGTTAGCGAGCAACCCGCCCTGCAGCCTGCAGCTCCTACGAATCAAACCAATAACGAATTTTCAATGAGTACGCAACACACAAAAACCTCTCCATCTAGTCATCGAAAGCGCAAATCTGTTAGTCTGGGCCAGCAGATAAACAACATGGCGGACGCGAGTGCTGGTGGAGAAGCACAGAATAGTGCAACATCGGTGCAGGTAGACCAGGTCGATGCTCCCGCTCAAGAGCCGAAGATCAAGAAGAGCCGGACAAATACACCTTGGACTCCAGCAGAGGAGCTGAGGCTCAAACAAATGAGAGATGCGGGCAATAGCTGGAGCGAGATCGCAAAGGTGGGCAAGGATACCGAGACGCTATCGCTACCCACGATACAGTCGATGATGCTTGTCTCACTGATGCTGACGGAGCATTACAGACTTTTCCTCAACGGACCGAAGGTAGCGTGAAGAAGCATTGGTACAAGGCAAGTATAGTACATTGTATGTGAAGGCAGGCAGTTGCTGATTACGTCAACACAGGACATGCATTACGCCGAGTTTGCAGAAGATGAAGTAAGTGTAACTGAGCTCATATGACTACAGCAGCAGACCAATACTGATCGGGAAGCAGAGCGCAGCTTTGCTTGCTGCAATCAAGGAGTACGATGCCAACAAGTGGAAAGCCATCGGCCAGAAAGTTGGCAAACCTGCGAAAGTACGTCAAGCTCTCATATTCCGTTACGCTGTCCTTCGAATGTATACACGAGATTTTGAGTGGACCGCCGAGACCTGTAGCATGTGGTCAAGATCCACTGACAATTCTAGGCCTGCGAACAGTATGCCAAAGAGCATTTTGGCGGAAAGTATTGATAATGTTGAGCACAGTCTGCATCTTCCCGGTTTCAGCGCAATGGTCCCACTTTAAGATACCAGCTTTCCTCTTTCGGTCAAGCGGTGCACGCGCACAACTTTTTCGACCTTTTTCGTTCCTCATTGGAGTTCTTGGTAACGGGAATCGGCAGGATAGTATAACTCATGTCGGCATCTCTTTCGCGTTCGCTACACTGTTTGATCTTGACCTGCCGTTGTCTATAGTCTCAAAGGCGTTCATGGCGTTTTGGGTCATTGGGTCGACAACAGTCTGTAGTGCAGGCAGACTGTCTTCGTACGCCGTATTGACTGTACAATGGAGGCCCCATTAGCATTGTTGACGAAGTAATGCACCGCTGTACGATTGAACCTTCTGTCACTGTTTCAAGTCGAAGCTCGTTGTTTCGGTTATTCACAGCAGTTCGTAGGATCGTTTCAACTTTCAACGCGTTGCCGTTGCCGTTGCCGTTGCCGATGTAGTACTGTATCTCCGTCCGGCCGCTAACCGATCGCAACTTGGTCGGACGGCTGGCCGTTCGTGGTACCTGCGTCTTTCCGCTTGTGTGGCGCGTCTCCGACCACAACACGGCCTGTAGTCATCTCGCGCAGTCAGACCCTCTCGCTCGCAAAGTCTGGACCGTTGAAGTCTTGTGGGACAGCACAGCTGGATCACGGCCATATGTCGCCCAGGCCGGGATTGGCCTGAGGACTCGAGTGGCCTGAAGACTCGAAGTAACAACACGACCTTCTTGCCTGCATAGGGCGAATTGTTTGTGACAGGCAGCTTTATCAGCGCATGAAGTGCAATGTTGCTCAAGGTCCTTGCAGCCGTACTCCTTCACCAGACGCGGCGTCGTGAGCCAGGAGGGCACAGGCAGCAGGAGACCCTTTGCGAAGTCCTCGAGATGTTGATTGAGTACAGTCATACGCATGGACTTCAGGGCTGGCCGGTCTGACCAATATGTGGTCTTACGAACAGGCTAAATGGCTAATAGTGGCAGGTGTCAAACGTCGTTGGAGTTGGCAGCCAGCATCGACCAACTTTGAGGCCTCACAAGTCCTCAATGCAGGCATGTGAGGTCATAGAACTGTCGCCCTGAAAAGGAGAACCTGGCAGGCTCCGCTCGTGCGCGTACGCGGTGTGATCACGTGTCGAGGGGCTGGCGTTCGGAGGAAGACGACAAGCATGTCGGCGTCCGTCTGCGTAACCATCAACTGGCAAAGGCTATGGGGCGCCATCCGTCCGCATTGCGACTTCATCTCCTGCCGCTGCGTCTGTCGTGAGATGAGGAGAGGCGACTTCGGGGGGCGGCAGATCACAGCCGCTCTAAACGACCTTGCGATGCCAAGCTGTCGCTATCGTGCCGTGAGGGTCTCCCGAACCTAGCGTTCAACCAATTCGCAAGCACATTTTTCGCCGCCTCGCTTCGTTTGAGCCCTCTGGAACCCATCAGCAAATCTACATTGGTTGCCGTCGCAAATATAACAACAGACGTCGTTCGCCGCGCACTTCGCCACTGCGTTTGCGCGTTCCTTCGCCGTCAGTTCTGTCGTGCGCGGTCGTGCGTCAGCCGGTCGCAGTGGGATCTCCTTGTGGCTCGGTCGATCCTCGCTCTGCGGGGATACTGAACCGCATATAGGGCCAGGTTCCTTCATATAATGTCGAAACGGCACTTGCATGAGCCAATCCTCAGGCCGCTTCATGTCAATGCGACGAGAGGCTATGACTGACGCAAGCCAGCTCCCGGCCCACTACTTACAGATGGGTGCTACGTCAAGGACAGCTTCCTCCTACCGGCATATGCGCTGCCCTGAGCCGAGTACTTGCGAAAGCAGCATGATGGCCCACAGTGGTCCACTACGGGTACGGCCCTGCCAGGCATGAAGCAGTACGTGCTTGACGCGCATGGTGTGGTATGCCTTGAATTGCCCGATCGCGAACAAATGTGGTGTCAAGAGAGAGGCCCATTACACACAAGCTCTAGCATGCGCCAGGCTTCCCAGACTGCGGTTCTGGCTTCCACGTTCTCCTCAACTCCGTATGGTTCAATCTCGTATACATCTCGTCTTGCGAGTGGCGTCACCGCTTTGGGTACCTCCCCTGTCATGTTGATGCGCCCATCCTAGCCCCTTGGTACACTCTCAATGCGCATCTTCTGGCCACCACGCTGCGCTGGGATACTGTGGATATGCATGAAGACGCTGCAACGGTGCTGCACCGCTGGAGATCTCTTCTTTCTGGCCTTCTGGAAATAGAACAACGTTGGCTTGGACCACGTCGTCAAATGGGACTGGGGCAAAATCACCAATTTCTGCATTCATTTAGCATCGCCAGCCATTCAGCACATGAGCCAGCAGCATTACACTGGCGCAAATGACCTGGGATACCTTCCCAGATCTTGAACCGGGGACCCCTTCCTTGTCATGATCACCGCATTATGCCTGACGTAGAATTTGTTGTCGGGCCTACCCTACTCAGCTGATTCTGTACCATTCAGGAACAGACACCGTCTCGTGGGAATGCCCCATAGCTTTTGGTACTTCGGCATAGCGTCCGTGTGGCAAGTGCACAGGACTAGGATTGTCGAAGGGACAAACTTCCCAAATGCCTTCATGCCTTCGCTCCTTCAGGCACGAATTTCGATACATAATACTGCAGTCCCAGCGGCATGTTGTTCTGATTTTCACAAGCTATATCCGGCTATCCCGAGTCTTAACACACGCGATCAGGTTACGTCCATGGCATTTTCCTCGAGGCTCTTCTTGCTCCAACATTTGTCAACGTAACAGCAGTTGCGAAATCGTAAACGCATGCGATACAAGTACCTCAGGCGACCCGAGAACTCAGACTAGGCATTCTTTTTCTGGCTCAGGTCTCACTGCGGCGGCCTGCCAGAGCTAGCTTGCTCTGGTAGTCTCCATGCGTAATCGCAGCCCTGGCGAGTCCCTACCGAGGCGCATTATTCGACTACAGCGTGCCAGGCGATGCCGGAGACGACCACCATGTCCCGACATCGAGCGTCGAACATTCAAATGTGCTCCATCCCCACACCGGCTTGCCACCAGAGTACCAGCACACTTTTTCGCAGCCACATCCATCTCATGCACTCCAATATGCCGGCGCTGCTCCTCATCTCGCATACACAGACGTCGAGACACACCCGTCCTTACATCGATCTCACCTCTTACAGCACCAACAGATGTCTCACCAGCCATCAACTTCCTACAATGTGGACTACTCACCGACTTATCAGACCACTGGAGCCGGACGCAAGCGCAGCCATCAAGAGCATCAGCTGCAATCAGGATTACCTTCTTTGGAACAGCATTTGAATCCATACGGACAGGCAACAGGAAGCGTCTCACTTGCTCATCCTTCGCAACAGGGATACTCCCTTCACCAGTACCCGCCCCCGCAAGCCCCACAACAGCAGCGTACTTTACCTCCAACACATCACCACCATCTTCCCAACACCCACCGCAGCAAGAGACAGCAGATGGATGGTGCACCACCATCACCCACCCCGCACCATGGACCTCCCAGCGTAGTCGGCGCCCAGGGCATGCCTGCGCCCGCACCAAGACCCCGCGGCCCGAAACTCAAATTCACGCCCGAAGACGACCAGCTGCTGGTCGACCTCAAGGAGAAGAAGAACTTGACTTGGAAGCAAATCGCCGACTTCTTCCCGGGTCGCAGCTCCGGAACACTGCAGGTGCGATATTGCACGAAGCTTAAAGCTAAGACAACAGTCTGGACAGACGAGATGGTAAGTGATTTCATGTATTTGGGACATCCAGACCCTGTCCTGCAATGAGGTCTTTCGTTTGGCCCTGAAACGCGCGACGTCGTACTTGCAGCCCCGTCGCGGAAGCGGAAATGCTAACCACAATGGGATCACAGGTCGCGAAACTGCGCACTTCGATGCAGGAATATGAGAACGACAAATGGCGCATCATCTCATCCAAAGTCGGGGCTGGCTTTTCTCCAGCCGCGTGCAAAGACAAGGCGGAGGAGTTGAAAGCAATTCAGACAGAGCAGGAGGAGGAGCAAGAACGCCAACAGCAGAGCGCGTACGTGCAGAGCGAGATGCCTGGGAGCCATGGTGATCCGAGCGCAAGCTACCAATGACTGGCCGATCAGTTTGAAGGCCTCAGTGCAACGGAGGAGGCTCCGAGCATCTCCATTTCAAGAGGCGGATGTTGAGGTTGCGCTGGCCGCAACTATTAGTTTGACATGGGAGAGCATTTGCCACACTTCTTCAGAAGCACCTTTAATCGCCCTTTGTCCGCTTCACGACGTACACGATATCAATATACCCTTCGACACACATCAGTAGCGCATGCTGCATTCTCGGATCGAAGCTCCTCGGAGCCTTTTGGCACATCTTTCGGTTACACCATGGCTTGCGGCGTTGATTGAGTTTGACAGTTTGTGCTGCACCGGTTTGGGCAGACATCAGGATTGGAGCGGTATTGATGGCGACTTGCAAGCGCATACACAAGGCATGAAAGAGTCGGCATGGTTCTTTGCTCATCCACCAGTACACGGTCGCAACTAACCACCAGCACATCGCGACAAGGGGCGGGGCATACAAATACGGCGAGGGAAACACAAATTGACGGAGTGATACCCAGGCTTCAACAGCAGAATTTCGTTTCGCGTTTCATTACAGTTACACCCATACCCATACCCTTTCCTGTTGTTGTACATGTCAGCAACGGCTTCCTATCAGATTTCATTGCGTCCTTATACCCCGCTGGGTGGTCACTTTGATCACCTGCATCACACTCGCTAGACTCTTTTTTTCTACTTGTAGACTTCAAGTACTCTTGTAATACTCCGAATGTAATACTTTGCCTGGCAACCACCTGATCTCTTGACACACCCAACTATGTCTTGAATGCACGTATCGTGCAGACTGTATGCGCTCATGCCTATTTCAAATCTTCCCGATCCTCGCATTTAGAAGCTTTCATGATTTGTCGTTACTTTATGGGTGGCTAAGCAATGTGCAGGCGCCGTTGGACCGCACGTTAACGGTCGCTGGGTTCATCGGTAGGCTTGATACGCGGACCGTCGCGAACCAGAGATTGTAGATCGACATCTGAAACCTCAAAGAAATGTTCCAATCGTGTGACTACGGTATATGCCGAGCTGGTACCGAATGCGCTGTAAGAACAGGCAACCGGCATTCATTTACCTGAGAAGCTATGATGAGGTAGGGGTCGGAAATCCTTGATTGACATTAGCAGGAGGCACGGGTATGAAAGGGCGTAGATGCCTCAGGCTCACAACTACGGACTGCTACTCGAGCCTCAGGCAACAAGGTCCCAATAACACCTCACTTGCATGAACATCGGCGGATTACCTAATTGAGAAGTTACCCGGACGTCCACGATCCGTCGGGCGGTAAGAATCAACTCGCCTACCAAGATGACTGAGCCGTTCCGAGATCTACTCTAGCATTCCTACTATCGCTATGGGGACGATAGGATGGATTGCAATCCATGTCATAAGTCGGTCGTTCCTGAAAGCTAGTTGTTTATAAGTTCGCAATTAATCGCTGGGTAATCTACACTGTGCTACCTCGCGTAGGCATCTGCTCGGTACTATCACACCGTCGAATATCATTCTGCTGTGCATCACCTCATTGGACGAACGACAATGCTAGTGAGTCACATTTTGTTTTCTGAGTTGGCAGAAACCCTATCCGGTGTAGCGCTTGCGCTCTCGCAGTCGCTTTGAAATCAGTCAGTGCTCTATAAGACCCTGGGGTATAGCACACACGGCTCCGCGAAAACTTGCCGCCAAAAACACGGCGACATCGCGCATCACCGTTAGCGGGTCCACCGTTTGGAAGCTTCTGCACTGATTTTCATCGTTTCGATATATTGATCTTCATCGCCACAGTGTTTCGTGCCGACATGTTCTCCAGTGTCAACACCAGGTCGGCAACATCTCCTCACGTTGAAGCGATTAGCAGGTTTGACCTAGCTGCAGCTGCAGGCTGACGCCACGTCAGAAATAAGATTGTCATGTTACGTGGTTCCCTTCTTTGTTTGTCCTGGTGGCATTCAAGCTTTCCGGTTGGGGTAATAGCCAAGCATGCGGGCAGGTGCAACGGCTCTCGGATTGTGGATCCGGCAGTTTGATGCAGGCCATAGGCAAGCGATGGATCCGAGCACAGGATGTATATCAACCCCTGCATATTCTGATATAGGCTCGCTTGCAGTTGACGACATGTCACTCGACGACTTCGCGCATTTCATCGTTGTCTTCCCTGACGCATCACTGGAACTTGGATCGACGACTCAGGTAGACCATACGGGCTAAGCATTGCAAACCCACGCAAGTATCGGCGAGCCATCTTGCATCGCGTAGTCGCGGGAAAGGCGATCTCCGGACTCGGTGAGAAGTATTATAGTTGGGCAGCACCAGTATATTGGACCCATTATCCAGAGTGAAACGATGGTTCTGGAAAACTACCGGAGAACCACCCACATTCTCCGCCTGGAAAAAAAATGCCTCGGCCGTTGTCGCGTAAATGAGAACGAATGGAAAGACCGAAAGGTACCGGTAGCCTCATCCCGGTACGTAAACTTGCGCTCAAAGCTTGCTGTTCAAACCACCCATCAGCGCCGCAGCGCACTCACTAATATCCTGATCCTGAGCGTCGATATACTTCTTGGTCATTTGAACAAGCTCTGGCAGTGAATCGACGTCGTCGAGATCTCCGAGTTTCGCGTAGTCTTGCACATGCATGATGTCTTTCTCAAATTGATGAAAGATATCCCAGAAGGGATACGTCTTCTCATTCCACGCAGGAATTTCCTCGCCAATATTGAGTCTCCAGTACTTCTTGCCCTGGGGCTTTGGGGCAAAGGCGTTGATGAGACAGCGGAAGAGTATGTTCACAATCTGGGTGTTCGTGGCGATATTGGGAACTGTCGAAGCCACACTCACGACATTGAGTAGATTTGACTTCTGATTCATTGGTGTATTCGCTGGGATGCCAGTGCCTATGCTCAAGAAGCAATCCGTGGTACGTGCTGGGCCGAATACAGACAGAACCTCTGTCCATAGCCTGTAATATGTTAATCTTGGCTTGTTTGCCTGATCGATTGATTCCTACCATCCCAAGGGATTGTTTGCTTGTAGACCACCATCAACGAATGTATACTGACCCACATGCATGGGCGGGAAGTAGAGTGGCGCAGCAGAAGTGGCACGCGCAGCCTCCCAGATCTTGATCCCAGGGACTTCTGAAGGGCTCTGCGAATTGACGTGGGAGCGCAGAAATACAGGTCCTCGGTTGTTAGCTACATCTTCATTGACCGCCATGACGAAGCTGTGGGCTGTCAGCTAACCCGATACTAGGATATCGAATGTTCCGTAACTTGCACTTTGCACTGCCTCTCTCCCTGCTTGTAAGTCCTTGGATCCTCGAGCAATGGAGCTTCTGGGTCGAGTTTGTGGCTAACAAGCAGACCTTTGATCACTTTCTCGAGTTCGTGGGCTTGGTAGTATGATCCATGCAGAGCCAACGATGCCAACTTGCCAAATTTGCCATGTTCAGAATGGAAGATCTCGTTCATGAACTCTCCGTACTTTTGAAGGCATTCGTCGATGGTCATATGCAGCCGACCAAGCATAATCGCAATAAGGCTGTCAAATCGTCAGTCCTGGATTGCCGTTGGCATGTGAGATGACAGACCCGCCAGTACTTGTACCGCCAATCATATCAAAAACCTGCCACGGCTGCTTGTCTGGATGTACTTTGCTCATAACTGCTTTCAGCATGCGCAAGGAAGCCACGCCCCGTACGCCACCGCCATCTGTGATGTTGTCAGAAGATTCTGAGATCCGCTCTACAAATGCGTACCCAACGACAGCACGCGCAGTGGTGTCTTATCTGCAGTCGCAAAGGCGTCGGCTTGGTAAATTGCCTTGTTTGGTATCTGTGGCGTAAATGCAGCATGTGTCTGCACATTGGTCTCGTGGAAGACTTCTTGGATGACCTGTATCTCAGAAACTAGCTTGGTGTACTGGATGTTCTTCGGTTCGACTAAGCAAACATCAACAAAAAATTTAGGTACTACTTGAGCAGACCTACCTTCGGCATCGCCAATGTCGATGACAAGATATCCATTTCGTACTGCAATTCTGCTCCATGTGAATTTTGCACAGATGCGAACAGCCACTACATTGCCGTCCTGATCGATGAGCAAGTGGTCAGTCCATGTGCACTCAGGTTACTGCTCACCTCCAATAAATGGACAAGATCCTGGTCCTCAGTGAACGAACGCCCTTTTTCCTGCAACTCGTGAGTATCAAGTGACTACAAGGTGCGTTCGGCGTACCCAGTCAAAGCTGGTCGTTTGAAAGCGGTTACGGTGACTCTTCCACACCAGCTCAACTCCATTCAGCCTTTTGGGCTCGGTGGACGATTCACTCTCCAGAATGGCAAGCTCAAACCAGGTCCAGTTGCCGTAGAACAGCTCTTTTCCCGTGCCTTGATCGTGAGACTTGGCGTAGAGTTGTATTGAATCGATGTGCTTGATCGTGTCGGCTGTGAGAGGCTGGAATTGTTAATCGACATCTCAACACGATATGAGCGTGGACTTACTGGGGTCTGGAACCAGATCTGAGTGTGCGTGTGATCGTCAGGTGGAACCAAGTTCAATTGCTGTTGTGTAGCGACCGTGTACTGACCGTGGTCAATAGCTACTGTCTGGGAAGGGAATGCCTTCAGCGATTTGATGATGTTAATGCTGCTTGCTGCCATGATGAAGGGACTGTAAGACAGTCTGGGGGTTCGTGGTCGCAGCAATGACCAGAGTCTCACAGATTGCGCTACGATTATTATATCCACATTCAACGAGCTGAAAGATCTCACTCAAGCTACAGCTACTCGAAGTGGCTAAAGTAAATCCCGGAGCTGAGGCCGTTATCTGACGCAAACACCTTCTCGATGTTTGCGGCATCAAGCGTTACCGGTAGTGCCTGCTCTTAGCGAGAGCTGAAGCTGACGGCGCTACGTTTTTGAGACTCCGCAGCGGCTGTATTGTTGCAGTTTGTGACGCCTGAGGTCTGCTCTTTCGGCCACCTGTGTGACTATTGCACAGCTTCCTGATAACTGAACTTGATGGTTCTACATGCCTTAGTGTCCGAAGTACTGCGCTGCTCCCAGGACAATGCATCGTCTCAGATCAGGTGCACGAGATCTACCACGCTGTAAGAAGCCTCGTCTGGCGTACATAAGCAATGTGGAAACGTGGACGGTCGTCGGTAGCTGACTGCAGGTGGGAGAGCTGAAGGATCCGTTGAACGCATTGACCAATGACGTACTCGAATGCGTGCGCTCATTCCCCTCTCACGCTCCTCAGCTCCACACGGATTCTCACACTTCTTCTTCGATGCGTAACGAGATGACAGCGTCGAAAGAGCAGAACAATTGGTCATGCGCCTGCAATCGCACCTCACAGCTGATCGTGAAATGAAGGCAGCTTACAAGGGATGCTTGCGGAGCCTCGGTTGAGATCCGCTCGTGCACGCCCTGCCCTCCCACTTATTTGCACGTATATTTATATCTTGCATACTCATATGAGGGACTTTCATGTCATCGTAGACGTCGGACGGGCACCTCGATTACTCGATCAACATACTTCACCGAGTCAGCACCCACAACCCTGGCATTCATTCTCATAGCTGGCCACGTTTCTACAAAGAGTTCACCAAGCATGAGCTACCTCGAGAGTGCAGCCGTCTTTGTGCAAGCACGAGCTCGGAATCGTTCGCAGATGTACAAGATGCCTCTTCTATCAGCGCAACCCGACGCCGATTCTTCTTCAAAGCTGAAGATTTCCAGCTGACCGTCCAGGTGGCTCATCCAAGCTGCCTGGCGCCATGGCCAAGACGTCAGCCTCGACCGCGTCCTGTGAATGGATCACAGCATCCTTTGGTCGTTGTGATAACGGCGCAGCTTGGGCACTGAGTAAGCTGGGGCGATACTTGACCAGTTTTCTGTCTGAGATGGTTGAGGCTGCAAAGCTGGCAAAGATCAAGCAGTATGGCGTGGACGTTCTATTGCATGGTGCGGAGACAGGTGTTGTACAGCAATATGCGCAGAAGCCGTCGAAACAGGAGGATCACACATACATCTCGCCTTATAACAACCCAGAACTCATCGCTGATTGAGGTATTGTTGGGCTAGAGATTCTGGAGCAATGTCGTACCGTTGACACCGTCTTCATCTCAATAGGTGGCAGCATGATCGGCGGCATTGGATCTCTTTTCAAGACCTTTGCACCGAAATTCAAAGTACATCGTCCCTCTGCGAACGCTTCGCGAGCATTGGCCGCGTCCATGCAAGCTGGCAAAGTAGTCGAAATCGAGCATCTACCGACGTTGGATGAGGCCGGCGCAGGGGTAATCGACAAAGACTTTCCCACCTTGTCATTAGCCATGCAGGTGGTAGATAGAGTTATGAACTGCGGCGAGGATAGCATCAGAAGGTCACTGCAGGCGCTGGCAGTGGAAGAAGATATGTTGGTGGAAGGGAGTTCTGCGTTCGCGCTTGGCGTACAACACGATGGGAGAGAGTGTGCGGGGCCACATGAACATCGTGGCGCTCTAAGGCGCAAACTTTGATCAGAATGTAGTCATGCGAGAGCTCTTGGTTGACAAGTCGTGACGAAGACAGTTAAACTATCGTGCTGTGGCTAAGTTGTTGCCTCAGGCTGCAGCTGCGCTCTGCTGCGAAGCCGAAAGGGCGCTCATGGCTGACGTGGACCACGAACACCATCCAAGTTCCGACGAACTTCACATGAAAAGGACAACCACTCCTGCAAGGTGAAGCATTCACATGCACCTTACTGAGCCCTGCAAAGATCAACACTACACTTTCTCATCGTTGATCATGTCACCGGCACTTCCAGATTCCCTAGCCACGTGCGATACCCAAGACGAGCGACCGGCAGAGCTCAAGACGCTGAAAGCCATCTACGGCAGCAGTTTGATTGTGCGCAGTGACTTTTCTGGGTGTCTCGAGCTGCCTGTATTATTGCAGCAGCCGCTGCAAATCAAGTGTATCGAACAGGGAGAAGGACCAGAACTCATGGAGGTCTCGCACCTTCCACCATTACATATTCATTTCAAGTTACCTCATGGCTACCCAAGTAAGGTAGGCCCAATGCTTGCCGGGGAAGCCTTTTGGCTACCAGAGAAAACATCTCGCAAACTGGAAGTAATGGGCATATCTCTCTCGGAAGAGTATGGCCGCACACAAGTCATGTATGCATATGCTTCTCATGTGGAAGAGGTAGCAGCAGCATTCGATGCGAAGAACTTGGAAGTACAGAACGACATTCGGCAGCAGCTACTGGCGTTCGATCGAGACGCAGAACGGCTAATTTTCGAGAAGGGCACGTACGAATGCGGAATCTGCCTAGATCCTAAGAGAGGGATTTTATGCTACCAGATGGGCGGCTGCAAGCATGTGTTCTGCATTGAATGTCTTCAGGGCTACTACAGCAACGCCATAGTGACCGGAAACATCGATGATGTGAAGTGTCCAGAATTTACCTGTGGCAGCAACAACAATCGTACACAGCGCACACAACTGATCACTCCACGCGAGCTGCTCCGCATTCCAATAAAGCCACAAGCTGTGCAGCGGTACATCAACCTCAAGCGGAAGAGGAAATTGGAAGCTGACAAATCAACGATGTGGTGCCCTCGAAAATGGTGCCAAGGTGCAGCCTTAAACAACCATTATCCCAAGTCGAATGTCCCACTTGAAGACATGGATGTCACGTACAAGGAGGTGGTTGAAAATGAGCCTGCCCCCATTGAAGAGCGAATCCAGCCTGCAGACGACAGCGAAGAAGCGTCAAAAGCCTGCGAAGCGGTCCTTAGAGAGCGCGAAGCAGCAAAAGAGCGCATCCTCCTCGCCTCCCGTCTACAAATCTGCGAAGACTGCTCCTACGCCTTCTGCCGTCTTTGCAACCGCAGCTGGCATGGCGACTTCTTGGACTGTCGAGCGCGCATCAACACCCTGTCTGAGCGCACTATTCTGGAGCAAGAGGAAGAAGCGTCGCTGGCGTTCATCAGAAACAATACGACCGAGTGTCCGAAGTGCGAGACCCCGGTGCAGAAGAGCGAGGCTTGTAATCACATGACTTGTTTGCAGTGTCGAGCACACTTTTGCTACTTGTGTTCAGCGTTCTTGAACCCAACGCATCCGTATGATCACTTTAATACGAGGGGAAGCTTCTGTTATCAAAGGCTATGGGAGGGGCAGGATAGGAGCGCTGTGGAGAGGTGATCACGAAGGTGGGTTGATATCAAACGATCGTTGAGGGTGACGGTGCACATAGACTATTGTTGCGGTCGCATAACTTGCGCAATGTAGAGGAGCACCTGCGTAGTAACTTTGCAGGCTATGGATCGCCGAAGAGATTATGATTGTCTTCAGCTAGCTCATATCCATGCTTTGCGTTCTCTTTGCGTCCGGTCGACCTTCCAGCTGCGTCAACGTTGCCGATCTCTTCCGTGAGATGGTCCGCATCTCGGTCTTCAGCGCCGGCCGTTGGTCGCTACTCTGCTCGTAGATGACCTTCCCACACTGCGGATCAATCATGGCTGGATTCAGAAAGGGCTCATATGATGGTGTTTGCCAAGAGCCTGGTGATACGGCAGGTGCTTCCCACGACACAATGAGAAACATGTCGGTCAAGCTTTCAAGATCCGGGTCGTTCGCTACCGTTTGCTCAATGATGTCCCATGCCTGGTCCAGACAGAACAGCTGTATGCTGTCGTGTCGCTGAACGGGCGTATGTAGTGCGAATGTGGCAAGGCTTTCGTCCAGATCTTTCATTTCATCTCCGTTGTCGTAGGTGACATAGTCCATCCCTTCTAACAGCTCATCGTACATCTTCTGTGGCGAGTCGGTAGCTTCAATGGCAGGTAGCATGCATCTCTGCCAGAAGGAGGCAAGAAGTCTGCTGTTGTTGCGGATATCTTCAATCAAATTAGGGAAGATGACGAAAAGTCGTAAGTCATCATCGTGCGGCGGGCAGTTGCCAAGGTACAGCGCGTTCGTGACCATGGTATAGGTATGTGAATGACTGAAGACTCCGGTTGTGAAGGGTCGCAACATCGCTGTGACGTAGTGTGATGCCTGGAAACCCAGTCGGTCAAGCCATGGCACTCGCGCCAATTGCAGGCCTCGCACTGCGCTGAGACTTGTCGCTCGAAAGAAAGCTGCTCTTGGTGTTTGTGGCATGCCGGGTTGTGGGAGCTTGTGTTGAGGAGATACGGTTGTAGCGTTGAGAAGAGGTTTTGTCAACTGACTGTTGAGCCATTTTCGTTGAAAGTCTGAGGGATTGGGAATGAGGTTGTTCTGTTTACGCCGGTTGCGTTGCGCGGCAGCGGACCGGAGATGTTTCCGCGCTTAAGACGATGAATCCCCGATAGACGCAGGCTAGCGTTGTCAGATGTTGACGCGTGGCAAACGCGAACCCAGCGCAGTATACATCAGTCTATCAACATACCACTGGCATGTCTTTAACTCGTCAGAGACCGTAGGTAAATGTCCACTTCCTGTCGGCGTAACGAACGTCGTCGGTGCGCTCCTCCTCAATCTCTATCGCCGTCTTGCTCGCAAGTATATTTTGCCTCCGCGCATTCACAGCCTGTAGTGTGAATCGGTACACTGTATATCCAAGCAAAGCCGTCGCTACAAAGCCGAGTGTGACGTAGAATGGGAGGCGATAATGTGGAGCGTATCTGTGCTTGTAAAGCTGACCACCAATGACTCCAGCGAGATTGCCGAAGCCGTTGACGCCGAGGACGAGAGAACGTTTGCCGACATCTAGTAATGTCAATTCAAGCACGTCATACTAGAGAGAGGTACTCACCGGGTGTGTTTCCACTCAGCCAGGCTGCAGTAAGCGGTCCGGGCACGTAGCTACCAGACAGTAAGATGCAGAGCCCGGCATATTTGACTGTAGTTGCAGAACTCAGCACGGTGATGATGAGTCCGATCAGTGCAATACTGAGACCTCCTATAACGTGGTATCCGCGCTCTCTGTAATGGTCCGAACTCAAGGCGAAGAGGTATAGGGTCGCTGCTCCGAAAAGGTAAGGTGGAACGGACATCTTGAATCGATTGTCAGAGCATTGAAAAGGTTGTGGAGATAGGACAGGACATACCAAATTAGCTTGGAGAGATGAATAACCTAGGCCTTGTACCACAAGGGGTAAAAAGACGGAGAACGCTTGGGCAGGCACACTCGCGCAAACGTTGAAGATCAGGATGTACCAAAGCTTCCAGTCTCGCAGTGTCTCCTTCACGTCCCGTTTGGAGAGCTTCGGCTTGGCGGGCGTGTCACTACCAAGGTCTCCGCCCGTGCTATCCGCATTGTCATGGAGGAGGCGCTCTGTAACGAACCGACGATTGTCAGAGTCGAGAAACCAAGCAGTTTCAGGACCATGAGGGAGATAGAACCAGGCAATGAATCCCAAAATGATTGTTAGCCCACCTTCGATAATGAATAGATATTGCCAATTGTGCAGATGGGTGTGTTTGATCTTAAAGACGCCATAGGCTGCAGAGATTGTCAGTATTCATTGAGCCCTGTCGTCGTCTCAGGTGATAAGGCATTTACCAATAGAGCCGGAGAACGCGCCCGCGATAGCGTATTGGCCGTAGAAGAGGGCAATGCGTACCCCAAGATCATAACGGCAGTAGAACGTTGACAGGTACGTTATGGCGGTCGGGTAGAAACCGGCTTCGAATGCACCGACCATCAGCCTTAATGCGATCAGGGATGAGCGCCCGCGGATGAACGCGTGAGCTAGGGTGAATGTTCCCCATCCGAGCTGCGCCACAACCGGTCAGAAGAACGCTTCGACTGCGAACAAGAACTTACCATCATGATGGTAACCCAGTGCTTGATGCCAACATATCTTCCTATAGCAGCTGATGGCGGTTGTAGAACGACGAATGTAATGAAGAAGAGCGACACAGCCATGTTGAGATCGTCTGGCGTAGCTCCAATCTGAGTGCTGTAGCCTGAGGTGTGTCAGATTCTTTCAGTGAGTCTGGCTCCAGGTGAGCTCACCCTGGGTCTCAGCGTTTCCCACGTTAGATCGGTCTAACCCGTTGAAGAGATACAATGCTGACAAGAAGGGCAGCAAAGCCAGGTCAATTTTCCTGTTCACACGTCTTGCTCTCACACTGTGATTCAAATCGTCCACAGCGATAGGTCTTGTGCATGCTTCTCCCTTGACCCGAACTCGCCCGGATCCGAGCTCAGTATTGTTGAGAGGACTGATGGTGAGTCGCCGGGTACTGTCCATACTCGAATCCTATCGAAAACATGAACAAAATCTTCAAAGACTGCCTAACAATGATAAAGTGTTGTCAATTGCCAGTGACACTGTGAGCGTGCCGAATCCTCTACAAGCCGAGCCATCGTCTGCGTCTTTCGTCAGCCATTGCCATTTCTACGACAAGCTGAAGCTCATTCCAACCAGGACCCCGAAACTAGGGAACCTGTTTTCCTTTACTCATCGCTCTCCTCGGCGAGGAGGACCTACACCGCTCCACTTAAGCAGAGTGCTTTTGTGGTGGTTGACCAATTGAAAGTTGGTCAAGCGATCTCGATCCTAGGAGCTCCAATCATGTGCAAAGCGGACCCTGAATCGCACGAATCCTAGACTATCAGCAGCCGAGCACCGAATACGAACGTCAAACGGCGTTGAGGTTCAGATAGTTCCTATACCACGGCACGGTTTTTGACGCTGCGAAGACACAGCCATGATGCTCGGGCGTCAAAATGAACGTTCCCAGCAGAAAAACTGTCGAGAATGGCGCTCTGCAGTGATGTGCTGCGCTTTTCCAGTCGCCTATGCATTGTAGAAGGTTAGGCTGTGATGGGCCTCGGCCACTGTTTTTCGGATAATCCACATTTCTTTCTGTGCACCGCGGAGGACCAGGCCAAGGGCCCAGGCACCCTTCGCAGACCATTTGCCACGGATTTCATTGCTGGGCTCAGATGTGTAGGGTATCTTGCAGCTGTGGTCCATCGGGATGTACCCACGAAAGCAATTCCCGATGCAAATAGGGTTCATCGTTCGATCCATGCATATGTCTCTGAAGAGAAGGTGTAGCTGACTGCGAGATCAACGAGTCGAAAGTCCGCACGTTTTGTGAGTCTGCCTCGCTTCGCATGAGCACGAATCGGTCGGTCAGAACTTTCAGATCCTGCAGTACCCTGCAGCAATCCCGTGGGTAGTTTGTGCCCGTTGTGGCTTCTTGCTCGAAGACGTTGATAGCGAAGGCAATTTCCGCAGCGTTAGAGCCTTCAACTGCGCGGTCCGCGTCGACTTTGCCTTCACAAGCCGAGCTTATGCGACTAAGCAAAAGTATAACCGCAGCATTGAACAAGAAATGCAGGCCAGACTGCAGCCAATTTCTGCTTGTAGACTGCAGCATTCGAGCAAGTTCTAAATTGCGTTGGGCTGCCTCGGTGCATCTTTGGCTATGTGCTTCATGTGAAGCTCCTTCTGGGGAGCTCAAGTCGCTGAGCACTTGCTCTGCTACCGCCTTCTTGACAGCAGCAAAAAACACCGGACGCGTGGTCAGTATGACGAGCTGGTTGTGTCCCATATGCAGTGTGCAGCAAGCGGGGTCAAGAGGTGTTTGCTCGAGGGGATTTTGGAGCTTTCCAGGCAGCCGCGAACGCCACTCGTGAAGCATCTTCAATGCTGCGTCAACGGTTTCCTCGGAACCTGCCACTCGAGGATATTGAGGAGCGATACCGTACGTCTCACGCACAATGAAGCCCGAGATCCTTGCGAGTTCGACGTTTGCACACAGGCCTATGCACGGAGGCATGGATCTACCCAGCTCAGTTCATGTCCATTTATCTGTCGCAGATTTCACTTACGGGTCATAAGCTGGAAGCGGAAGTCGGATCGCTTCGTCAGGTATAATTGGGGGTCTCCCCATGAGCATGCTGATCCATCGATCCATAATATACAGCGTCCAGAAGGTGCGTTTGCTGGCTTCATCTGCGGTATGCATGAAGGAACTGTGTATGATCGCTATATGGACCGCGAGGCTCACATACATGTACGCCGCGTCTCTTCTATTGACTTCAATGAGATAATATCCCATCAAGGACAGAGCGGGCACGTCGCTCAGGGTGAAGCGAACTGTGTCCAATGGATTGCCTAACAACATACGAGCACGCTTGAAATACGCATCTCCATATTGATGTTCGGGTAATTGCAGAGAGGTATGTCCAATTGAGACTGACAGCGCAAAGCAGACATGGTAAAACGCTAGGTGACGACGATGGTCGTCAGTAGTCAACCCCATGATAGATGGCGGGCCAGCTCTTGCTGGCAGCTTACTGAGGTCACCCCACCAGTGTATGCCGCCCGATTCAAAACTTCCATTTCCGTCTTGTATGTACTGTCGCAGCTCATACAGCATCTGGATCATCTCCTGCGGTTCGGGCAGCCAGGTGGAATCGACGACGGGATTAGTCAGTGGTCGAGAGTCATATGTCTGGTAGCATCCGACTGTGCTCAGAAACGTTGACCCATCTTCAGAGCCTGGAACAAAAGTCAAAGACCCCACCAAGGTACGCATGAACTGCTTCAGCTGATCGAGGAACGTGGCGCCGCTGGATTCTCCTAAGTAACGAATCGTGCCATCTGGATCGTATAGCAGACGCCCGCTGCCTTCGCTAGCCTTACCAACATCCAAGGTGACTGATGGAGATGGGGAAGGAGCTGCCGATGCCCAGCTTGGCGCCTCGCCACGATCCAATTGACGGAGAAGATCTGAAGCTTGAAATGGCGCGATAGTCTTCAGACCTTCTTCCAACTCAGAGCAACGAAAACGTAAACGCTCCAACTCATCTTTCATCGTAGCCTTGTCTGTCTCAGATGCGGAGTATTCACACTCTCGGCCTGCCTTGGTGCACCTTTGGCACGGCTGTTCGCCTGAGCATTTGACGCGACGATTGTTACAGGCATTGCACCTGGCCAAGGAAGTCAGCAGACACTCTACCCCATGGCCGCATGAAACATGCACTGCTGGTCCTTTTGTGGTCATTGATGTGGACTTACGCTCTGACCACGCGTTTTCTCTGATCCGGGGCTACTTTGCGCCGCCGAGGATTAACAGGCAGGCGCTTTGAGGAAGAAAGAGCCTCTTGACCATCGGAAATAGGATCAACGTTGCCCTCCATATTACGCAGGGCCTGTAGTGAGTGGTCAGCTTTCAAGTACGGTGGTTGAGTAGCTAGTTGCTAGGAAGGCGAGGCGGTGACGCTCACGATCCTTCAAGCCACGCTGACGGCCCCGCCGCACATCCTTCGTGTTGCCGCCTGTACTACGTCGCAGCCTGGTATGTCGAAGAGTTTGGTGAGCAACATCACATCGGCATAAGGCGTTGAACGAAATAAAGCTTACTGTGAGATGCCGTGACTACTGAAGAGCGAACCCACGAAAATGACCCGGAAGAGGCTCCGCGTGGGACTGTTGGCAGGGGCGATGCCGAGCGGCATTTACAGGGGCAATTGTCGGCAAGTCTTCCCTGCTTGTGTGAGCTGCAATTCTGTTCTCAAGGGTCTTTGCCCAAATTCCTTGGATCGCCAGCACTCATAACTCGAGAAGAGCTTCAATACCTAGGTAAGCACATGAAAACACCGTCACGTGATCCGTCATCCTTGAGGTCCAATTACCCGGTCCATTGAACTTCCATGATCCATAACTGTTGCAGAGCAAAATAGCCTAATCTACCTGCTCTGCAAGCTAGTTCACATATATGGTCGAATATCCTGCGACAGTGACAGATATATCTCTAGTATTGTGCTGGGTACTTGAACGCCAGAGTTCCAAGCTAGGCACACACTTTACGTCCATGGTACACTCATTCGTGACCCAACATGAACAAGGGACTAGAGAAGCGTTGTAATAGTGCAACAGCATCGATCTCTCAAAAGTCGTCAGAATAGCTGCAACATGCATACACGCTTGCTACGACAGAAGAGTATGCCTTGGTGGCTGTGCAGTTGAGGTGCGATCAAAGTGCAGTCGAGTATAAGCTAGCATTTCGTGCAATTCGTCTGCAGAGCCTGTCCAGTATGTGGTCGAAAGTACCAGCCAAGTAGCTTTATCGTCTTGTCAGGAGCAACCAACAACATGGTTGGAGCCAGATGCGTTAATAGCAAGTACTTTGTCAGTTGTTGATGCATGCCCCACGTCCCGAGGGAGGTACACCCCGCCATCTTTGCCCACCGTGTCTGCTTCGGTTTCCGATGGTACCGTAGATTCCGCTCACGTGAAGACCAGCTAGTGCTCGAGGAGGCAGGCAGCTAGCTTTAAGAAGGCAAGGAAGCCTTTTTTAATTTTCCACAACCGCTCAGTGTCTTTCTAATCCCTGCTAGCTGATCCTCACTTGAGCGGAGTTCCATGGTACCGCTCCACCCCTCCACTTCGCCACAGCCCGTGTCATCTGCCGAATGTGCACAACTCCCGCTCTCACGATGCGGCGGAAGTCTATGGATAATTCTAGGCGGCCTCGCAATTGTTCCTAAAACCCCAGTTAGCATCCTGTGTTAGTCCTTTCGCAAGCACACTCAGCTACATTCTTCGAGGTAAAATGACGACAGACGCTTTGTACACAGTCCCGCTCCTTATCAATGGCAAGGAGGTAACAACTGAGACCACATTCGCGGTCACCTCTCCGGCGTCACACAAGGAGATCTGGCGATCTTCATCAGCATCACTAGAGGATGCCAAAACTGCCACCGCTGCGGCACACGCTGCGTTCCCGGCATGGGCCAAGATGAAGCATCCTGCGAAGCGCGACATCTTCATGAAGGCTGCCGATATCATCGACTCGCGAAAAGACGAATTGGCCGACTACATGAAGATTGAGACAGGTTCCGCCGATGCGTTCAGCAGCGGCTTCAATGTACCCAAGTGTGCCGATATGCTGCGGGATGTAGCAGGCAGGCTGAGTGGCATCATGGGCCATATTCCCAATTGCGAGACAGAAGGAACATCGGCATTGATTGTCAAGGAGCCATTGGGTGTTGTTCTTGCAATTGCACCCTGGTGAGTGATGGTTCTTCATGTCAGCAAACTTGCATCCTAATCGACTTCGCAGGAATGCTCCCTACGTCCTAGGCATGCGCTCAATTTTGTTCCCTCTCGCGGCTGGTAATACCGTTGTCTTCAAAGGGCGAGTAATTTCATTCATCAAACACGAATGGTTCAATGCTAATTAGAATAGTTCAGAATTCTGTCCTCGTATTTGGTGGGCTATCGGCAACGTCCTAACCGAAGCTGGTCTTCCTGCAGGCGTACTCAATATGCTCGTCCACCGACCCGAGGATGCCGCGAAGGTCACATCAGCTCTGATCGAGGATCCTGCTATCAAGAAGATTAACTTCACAGGTTCCACAGCTGTCGGTCGAATCATATCATCTCAAGCGGGCCAGAATCTGAAGCCTGTCCTGATGGAGCTTGGTGGTAAAGCAAGTGCCATCGTCTGCGCGGATGCAGATTTGAAGAAGGCAGCCACACAGTGTGCTCTCGGGGCGTTTCTACATTCCGGTCAAATCTGCATGAGCTCTGAGCGAGTACTTGTCCACAGGAGCATCAAGCCACAATTTCTTGAAGCTTTCAAGGGTGCTGTAGAGGGCATCTTCGGCGGCGACAAGCCGCCGCCTGTAATGATCCTGCCGGCTGCGATTGACAAAAACAAGAAGCTCATCTCAGACGCCGTAAGTAAGGGTGCCAAAGTCGTGCATGGTGACCACGAGAAGGACGAGCTGCATCCAGAGACCAAGGAACCTTCCAGCACCAGGATGCGTCCCGTCATCGTCGAGGGTGTAAAGAAGGAGATGGATCTTTACTACACTGAGTCCTTTGGGCCTTCTGTATCCCTCATCGAGTTTGATACCGAAGAGGAAGCCCTCGAGATCGCTAATGACACAGAATACGGCCTCTCCGGCGCAATCTTTACTGAGAACCTCGGCCGTGGTTTCCGCATGGCAAAGCAGATTGAGACCGGGTAAGAACGCCTTCCACCGAACCATGTGATCAAGCTGACTGGGAAACAGTGCCGTGCACATCAACTCGATGACTGTCCATGACGAATGGACGCTGCCTCACGGTGGTGCAAAGGCGAGTGGATTCGGTCGCTTCAACGCCAGCTGGGGCATCGAAGAGTTCTTGAGAACGAAGACTATCACATACCAGGAGTAAAGCGGTTTTTTGTGACGAATAAGATCTTGTCCTTGGCTGCGAATTGATTGAATGCAAATATCGTATACTACGCACCCTTGAGGCCGTCACTTCCTTTGATCGCAACTCCAGATCAGATCATCTCTCAGCTTCAAACGTACAACACGACAGCACGTTAGAAGAAGTGTGGCTTGTGCGGAGGTAATGCATGTGACAAGCGCTGCGAAGTGCTTGATCTGTTCACCGACGGCTATGCCAGCCTCAGAGGCATGAATCAATAACGTATGCGCGACGCTGTACTAGGAAGTTTCCATGGTTGGCTCCAGGAAGCCATTGAATCGAGGACACCTGAGTCGAATTCTCCGAAAGCTTCATAAGACGCAAACGGCAGATCGGCAGATGCTATAAAGATATCAAGATCCCAGAACCGCGGGACTTGCAAGTACTAAATGTACGCTACCTGACGCTTTGGGATCACCACACTGCGCGATCGCCCACTCCGACTCTCTGGCTTAAGGCACGAGGACGGTGGCTTTCCTGCCATTTATTCAGCTCGGCCAATCCAGCACGATAGATCTGATAGCACAAGCGGTCAAGGTATTTCGCGTCGGTCAGTGCTCAGCACAGGCTTGCGTTGCAGAGCGAAGGCTGCTGGGGTTCTCGGCTGCGCGGGGCCGATATTGAATTTTTCGAGCCTGGATCTACAGCTGAGAGATAACCAGAAGCCTTCGACAGTCTCGAGCTGAAGACACGGCACGTAGACTGCGAAGCTACAGGTCAAGAAGTAGCGGGGTCCTGCTCGCCTTTGTACAGCCCACGTTGTGTAGCGATGGACCGCAGGTCAGCAGTCCAAGCGAGGCGCAAATCAGTGGTTCTCGACCGTGCAACAGCTGTCGCAGCCTCGTCGAGGGACCTGAGCAACGAGCGAGTCCGTGCTGGCTGCCGTCGTGGCGCGGCCGCCGGGTTTCCAAAGGTGGTGACGTTTGCCGGATGCAGCCCACGCCGTCGCGCTAGTACAATCTGTAGGCAGCATTTCATCATGCCCAGCAGTTGCTACTGAACGCCTTCGACAAGCGCGGCTTTGGACCTCGATCTGTGCCGTTGTCGTCTCCTGGAGGGGTTCTTGACCCTAGGATACGGCTGAGCATGCATGACTTGGCAGGTCAAGACAAGGATGTAGGCGGCCCAAATAAGGTAAGGCCTTCGGTACTCACGATCGGGCTACGAAAACATATGGCGGGGCGGGCTGAATCGAGATTTGAGCCGGCATGCTGATGTGCTGATATACGGTCTTACCCCATCAGCCGTTCAGCTTGGTC
Source organism: Didymella pinodella (assembly GCA_039634465.1). Classification (NCBI taxonomy): domain Eukaryota; kingdom Fungi; phylum Ascomycota; class Dothideomycetes; order Pleosporales; family Didymellaceae; genus Didymella; species Didymella pinodella. The sequence continues at coordinate 1,732,489 of CP113352.1, forward strand.
TTCTTTGCTTCTTCGACAACATTAGGGCTGACAATTCGCTACCGACCTTCGCTTGTTCCTGAACCAAGGTAATCAAGGTACTGTGCCTGAATTGTGACGCTTGGGTCAAGCTTTTCGACATCATGTTGGCTATCGAGAACGCACAGCCGCCCCCACTGTTTGGGAAGACTTCCATCTTTCGGCGCCTCACAAGAAAAGAGACGCCTCTCGTGATATCGAGACCTATCGTCGTGGAAGCAAACCAATGGAACACACCGCAATCGCCTCGTTCACCGCGAAAGCTGGTTCGCCGCTCGCCAGAACGACAGCTCGGGCGGGTAGCTGAGTCACCACCGACTCTACCACCTTTGAGCAATACCCCCGTCCAGAAGCCCAAGATGTTCGTCACACACATTTGCGTAGACTCTGGCTCGTTCCCCAATCTGCCAATATCACAGCAATTCTCACGAGCACAATCAGTTTCACCAGCTCACTCGAGGCAGTCAAGCCAGTCCTCGAATCGATCAAACCAACCGAGCCAATCCGGTCGATCAAGTACCGATACAACATCGTCCACACACTCGCGGATCTCTCGCAATGCCCACGCCACATCACATTTCCCGCACAACACACGGATAGGGCCATGGGACCTGTTCCTACCACCTTCGCAGGTGCACGCTCTATACACAGGCTTCTTCCCTGAGAACATGTCGGACGAATGGTTTGTGTTCTCTGAAGGACCGGATGTTAATGGGAAGCTGAAGGTACACTTCCACCGAGCCTGGACTGGCTTGAAGGTTGCTGAACTCTTCGTGGTCATGGACCTGAAGGGTGAGGGTGCAGGCAAAATCGTTGGCGTCAAGTGGAATGCTAGTGAACAAACACGTCGGCTGAATGAAGAAGAGGTGAAGAAGACTTTGGGAGGAAGTTGCAGGAATGCTCTGGGAATAGAGCTCGAAGGCGAGGACTTCTAAGATGCCCACTGATAGCGATGGTTTTCTTTCCCTCTATCAGACTGTTGACAGTTCTGTTTCACGCGTTTGAGCAAGAATGTTCTCTTTTTGGCCTTTGCACGAGGCATTCGAGCCTCCAATAGGCTCCCACGCCTACCTTCTGCTGTCTATATTGGTACAAGCTCAAGTAATGTCTGACCATGATCTGAGACTATTTCTTCTGAACACCCTCGTGCGCTGCCGTTTCTGACGGGCTCATTCATAGGTCATACTGCTGTCATTCAATTTCAAGCGGTTAGGAGCTAGCATCTGACCTCATAGCTACCCTAAGGCTACCACTCTTCGATAGCTCTTGTCGATCTCCCGCCCCTGACGCCATGTATCAATGTCTCAATCACAACAATCCTTAGCAACACCACACACTGACTTGTTCGTGAATGACGCTGCAAACACGTGAACAGAAATGCGCTGCTTCGAAGTCCCGAGATATCGCTTTAGGACATGACAGCCACCTAAGCGGGGGAGAAAGTCCATCTTGGAAAGCTTACGCGTCGACACCAAATCGGTCGTCCAACCCCTCATCCACAGCTCCAACAACCACCTCCATCATCCCGCCTTACTGCACACCCGACAAAAAAAATGAACCAGTCGGCTCTCCACCTCATGAATCGATCAGGTTTGGCAATGGGTATCCGATGACATCGACAGGGTCCATCCCGCCACCTTCCTGCACAAGGCCCACAGGGCTACAACACGCTACAGATGTCAAGCCGTCAATACGTCGAACGCTGAACTCCGAGACAGTGGATTTGATGTGGAATAGTAAAAACGCAAACATGGGCACTGCTGTTTGTAGACCGCTTTGCTAAGAAACCCATCGTCGTATCCGAACCCGTACAAAGCCAGAAGCGCCCCCGACAATCCCATCGCATAGATGAGACGTTCTACGAGCTCATCACGCCCACTACAGCACCTTGACACGTCATCTCGCGATACCGACATCTACCAAACAGACGTCTTTGCACCAGTCCTAGCTTCTCGGGGCACTCCGAACAGTATCAATCATTCTGACAACGGCAATATGTTGACGTGAGACTCACACATCTCCCAGCAAGCAACAGAACCACAGCAACCACACAAACACAGAAAGCGCCAAGGCAGTGCGCACATCGGCTTCCTCGCTGGTTGGAAGAGTGTAGGTAGAGAGCACTGCTTACTTCCCGACACACCGTGCTTCTCTGCTGAGAGGGCGCGTGTACAGACCACTGCCAGCCTTTGCGGGCATGGTTTGTAATGCGAAGACGTGCTCATCATTCCTGCCTAACAATGAAGTTAGACATGTGTCTTCTGCCGTTCTGGATGCACGCAGTAAGCAGAACATCCGTTGCGGTAGCCAACGGGCGGTGAATGCCCCACGACCTTGCTAAGCAGCACGGTGCTGAGACTGCGCTGCTCATTCCTGCAGGTTTTGCGTGTTGGTTCTGTACACGGGCGCTGTACCACTGGTGGTATGTTTCTGTTAGGTAGTGCAGCGCCGCAAACCCCACCCCCCGACTCCCGCGAAAGGCGGCACATGCCTGATCGGCAAGTTGCGAGGGAGTTTTGTTGCTGGACAGCGAGGTATAGGGACGAAGTCTGTTCTTACGACATCACCGACCGCATCGATGCTGGACAGTAAGGTCGTGGAGCGCGCTCGACACTCACCACGGCTCCCAGAACCGAAAACGCAGCGCGACAAAACACTCGGGTCGATGTTCCTCGCATGCTGCTACTGGAAAGTCAAATATAAAGACCTCCCACTCTCAACGCAAAGACAGAGACTCCTAGAGGCTCACTTCTTCCGCGTTTCCCTGCCGAGCTACAACACGCTGATGGCGAGGGTGTGGGATATGCCTCGTAGTAGTGTAGGAATGTGGCGATGGGGCAAGATGGTCTTACGACAACACGGAGGCGCGATGTTGATGCGTGGAAGGGCAAGGGGAAGTGGAAGGGGTTGTATGCCGTGCTGTGTTGGGTAGCTTGATGAGGGTGCTGGGGACGAGAGTGGGGGGATACTGGGGGGTGCTGTTGAACAGCAGTGATTCTCATTGAACGGGGGAGTTTTGCAGAAGCTGCGCTGGTTACTGGTCGAATTACTGGTCAAACTCAAAATGCAGAGCGTACCCCGTTCCGGGTATACCACCAGCACCAGCACCACCGCCGCTGCCAAAGTCTGCGTCCCCCCCGGCGGTGACACCCCCCGCCGCGCTCTCCGCGCCACGAGGCTCGGGGTCGTCGAAAAGTCTAACAAACCGCCTCGGAACATCGTACCCCTCCACCTCGCTCCGAACCCGCTCCCTCCCGTGCTTCAAATGCTTCAAACTCGCCCCAAACAACCCCCCCACATCCACCCCATCCTTCTCATACCCCTCCAGCTCCCCCCTCCACGTCTCGCGCTCCACACCCATCATCCAAATCGCAATCCCCGCGCGCACGTAAATGAGCGCGACGTCGTCACCGCCGACAAGATCGGCGATCAGGTGCTCGAACTCAGTGTCCATGGTGTCCGCCATGATGCGCACGCTGCGGACCCCCCAGTACGCTGCTTCGCCGTATTGCTGTTGGGAGAGAAACGTGGCGAGGAAGCGGGAAACGAGTCTAAGGCGGAGGAGGACGCGGACGAGCATGCCTGTTTGGCCGGCGTATATCCCGTGGCGGATCTGCGCGTGGAAGAAAGTGTCTGCGAGGACGCGGCGCGTGCGGCCGGAGATGAGGATGTGGATTGCGTGGAAGGCGGCGGTGTAGGATTGCAGTGCTGTTTCGGGGGCGCCGCGGGCGAGGTGGGTGTCGCCGGCGTGGAGGAGGGTGGTTGCGGATTCGCAGCTTTGTTGGAGGGAGGGCGGGGGGATGGCCATTTGCGTGCGGAGTTGGCGCTCTATGGTTTTGTTGTAGCCTTCGATGTGCATGCTGCGCAGCCCCTTGACTTGGCTGAAGGGGAGGAGCAGTTTGCGTTGGAGGGCGAGGGGGATGTCCTTTTCATCGCCCTCGTCTACGTCGTCCATGTCTGGGTCTCTGAGTGTGAAGGCGGTGGAGAGACTGTCGTTGAGCATCGGGTAGCTGAGGGCAGAGTAGTACCATGTTTGGGTGAAGAGAGGCAGGTCTTCGAGGAGCAAGACGACGGTGTGATCGGGCGCGGCTTGGTGGAGTGGCGCGCTGATCTGGACGAGGGCGTGGTGCTCGTTGTGGAAGTCGGCTTGGCGGTCGGTGCACACTATGGGCACGAGGCCTTCGGACGATATGTGGTTTACTAGCACTCGTTGAGTCAGGAGAGGCGTGCGTGGGAAGGAAGCAACGTACCAGCGCTCGGCCACGGGGTCCCAATTTTGACGGTCCTGACCTCCCTCCTCCACACTTTCTTCGACTCTTTCGCAATCTGCTTGCACGTCCTCTGCAGCCGGAGGTCGAAGTCGTACACGCCGCCATAGAAGCCCTGGCCCTCGAGCGCGGGCGATTTGCGCAGGCGGTCTGCAGGCTTAAAGTACAGGGAGTAGATGTGCTCGCGCAGCTCGAGGGGCAGGTCGAGGAAGCGGAAGGGCTCGTGGTCCGGTGTCGGCGGTGGAGAGGTCAGAGGAGAGGTGATGAGAGCTGGCGGGGAGTCGGGGGACGTAGACGCCATGTCTCGGTACGGCCGGTGGCGCAGGTGAGCGAGGCGGGGGATGGAGTGGAACTGGAACATGTGCGCTGCAGTGCAATGTCGCGCAGGACCTGCGACGGTCGTGACACGCCATGGAGTGGCCGGACGAACAGCGAGCGAACTGTTGCGGGCGGGGCTAGACGTTAACTCCGAGCCGAGGTGTTGGACGATGGAATCATGGCTGGAGAAGTGCGTCGACAGAGCATCGTGAGAGTCATAGTCGACTCGTGTGGAGAGAGATGAAAGGAGAGAATTGACAAGAAGTGTAATAAGTCGAGGTACTTTGAGTAGTTATAAAGAAGTGCAACAACAACCTGAGGTACTTTTGGTGTATCATTGCCCGAGCCTGAGTGCTTTTGGTGTATCATTGCCCGAGCCTGAGTGCTTTTGGTGTATCATGCCCGAGCCTGAGTGCTTTTGGTGTATCATGCCCGAGCCTGAGTGCTTTAGAGGTATCATTGCCCATGCTAGTCTGACATAATATACAGTTCTTTACAATCTCCTTCCCTACGTCACCTCCCATGCCCTGCTGCGCCATGCCACCAAACTAAACAATCTCGATCCCACATTTACATTTTCAACCCCTCACTTGGTCTGCTCCGGCGAGGTCTGCGACGGCGGGACCCCAGCATGCGCAGTCACCGCCTCAGGAGCCGACGCGGCCGAGGGCAGCGCCGCACTCTGAGGCGCCGCACCCAGCCAGCTAAACGCGCCGGCCTTCATGTCCTTCATGGCGGCCTCCTGCATCTTCTTCTCCTCGTCTGCCATTTCTTTCAGCCACTGGTCGCCGTTCTCGCGGATCTGGGTGTCGAGGTGCTTGTAGTTCTGGACGTTGAAGTCGCGGTACATGTCGATCATCATCTTGCCCTCGCTCATGCCCTGGGAGATGTTCTGGTCGCCGAGCTGCATGCCGGGCTGCTTCGCGGCGTCGAGACCGAGGGATTTGGTGAACATGCCACCGAGGCTGGATTTTGTCTTTTTCTTGGAGGCTTCGAGGTCGCGCTGGAAGGCTTCGCGGAGCTTGGCTTCGCGGCGGGCGTACTCGGTGGGGATGTCCTTGCCCTTCATGGACTCGAGGACTTTGCGGACGTCGAGGGGTTGGCCCGTGGCGGCCATCATGGCGAGGTACTCGAGGAAGGGGATCATAGCTACGAGGCCCTTGTCGCCGGGCTCGCCCTTCCACTTGGGCAGGACGATGGCGTTTTCGGGCTGCAGCTTGACGTGGGAGGGGTCGGTGTCGATGACGATGACCTTGGAGGGGTCGCGGTTGAGGTAGGAGATGTCTTTGATGTACTCGCCGTTCTCGAAGCGCGTGGCCTCGCGGAACAGCGGCCACATGACGAGGCGGAAGGGGTCGAGCTTGCGGATGATGGGGTCGGCGTCCATGGACTTGACCGAGGTGAAGATGACGAGCTCGTACTGGGAGCTGAGGTAGCGCAGGAAGTAGTCGAGACCGGGGCGCTTGGCCAGCCGGTAGCCGTGCTTGGTGCTCCATTCCGAGTGCAGCAGCAGGTCCTCGAGCGACAGGACCAGCGTGAGCTCGGGGGCGCCGCCGGGGATCTTGTCCTTGTCGGGCAGCAGCTTCTGGAAGGTGGGCTCGGTGTAGTAGGCCTTTTGGCCGTTGATGCGGGCGGCGGCGCGGGCGTACATGAGGGCGGGGGTCCAGTCGCTGGGGATGTCGCGGTGGGCCTGCTGCTCCTCGTCGCTCTCCCACGGACGGCCCATGTAGGCAGCGCCAACGGTGCCGAACAGCAGCGTGGCCAGGTAGCCCCAGTTGGCGACGCGGTTGCGCCGGCGGTCGGTGCTGGTCTCGTAGGCGCTCTTGGGCAGCTCGCGGCCGCCTGCGCCGCCGTACGAGGGGTGCTCAGGCTCGTCGGGGGCGGCGTTGGGGTCGTTGGGGTCGCGCTTCGCTTTGCCCTCGGCCTCGTGCTCGGCGGCGAATGTCGAGGGGATGCCGAAGCGCAGGTCGGGCAGCGGCTTCTGTGCCTCTGGTTGTGGCTCCGTGTGCTCCGTCTGGTGGGCGTCTGTGTTGGCGGCGGGCGACTGGGGGCCCGACAGCTCCTGCTCGGTGCCCTGGGCCTGCTCGGATGCCTTGTTCACGGTCGCATTGGCGCTGGCGGGCCGCGGCCGCGTGGGCGATGTGGGCGCTGTGTTGGCGGACGGGGCGCTCGACGAGTCTGTAAACTCGGGCTGCTGGGCGGGATGGACGGGGTTCGGGCGCGTCTTGTCCTGCTCGTCGACGAGCTGCGGGCTCTTGGGCTTGCCGACTTTGGCGCGCCAGCTCGGCGTTTGTGTGTAGGAGCGCATCCACGGCTGTGTCGAGGCGATGGGAGCTGTGCGCGGAGCTGCCACTGCTGGCCGGGTGCGCAGCGCGCGGAACGCTGCTCGGGGGAGCATGGCGGGGGATGTGTGTGATTACGAACACGGGAGCAGTCTACAATATAACGAAGAGAGAGACTGATGCGATGGGTGCCCGGCGCGGCGTGGTGACGGACTGCGTCTCCGAAAATTATCATGGCACGACACCCGCGGTCAACGTAAGAGTGCACGGCCCAGGTGACGGCATATTCGACCTTGGAGATTACGAGAGACCCTAGCAAGTCGCAAGTCGCAAGGTGGCTTCGAGCAAACATGTCTCCACCCGCTCCCTCGTGTGGATAGCGTCCATGTCGCCGCGCAGAGAAGACGACGGGCATGCGACTGACTGCGCAGAGTATGCCGACGGCCGCTGTGGGGACGCTGCCGTGCCTGCTGCTATGGACCCTCGCGCTGGTGGCCTGCGTCCAGGGCATGACGGATGAGACGATTGCGCATCTGAGGTACGCATTCACACCTGCTTCCTGATCGGGTGCACTAGTAATCAACACTCTCACAGACAGGAAACCCGCGACATCTTCTACCATGGCTTCGACAGCTACATGGCCCACGCCTTCCCCGAGGACGAGCTGCGGCCCTTGACCTGCGGCCCTCTCACACGCGACCGCCAGAACCCCGCCCACATCGAAGTCAACGACGTCCTGGGCAACTACTCGCTGACCCTCGTCGACAGCCTGTCCACCCTCGCCATCCTCGCCTCGACCCCGCCGCCGCACGCTTTCGGCCGCAACAGGCACTGGCGCAACAAGGCCCTCGACGACTTCCAGGACGGCATCCAGGCGCTGGTCGAGCACTACGGAGATGGCACCCCAGGACCGGGCGGAGAGGGGAAGCGCGCGCGCGGGTTTGACCTCGACAGCAAGGTGCAGGTCTTCGAGACGACCATCCGCGGCGTCGGCGGCCTGCTGAGCGCCCACCAGTTCGCCGTGGGAGACCTGCCCATCCGCGGCTACGACGCCTCAGAGGAGGAGCGTGACGGCAAACGGGGCATCCACTGGCGCAACGGCCTCGTCTACGACGGACAGCTGCTGCGACTGGCCACCGACCTCGCCAACCGCCTCCTGCCCGCCTTCCTCACCCCCACCGGCCTGCCCTACCCGCGCGTCAACCTGCGCCATGGCGTGCCCTTCTACGCCAACTCGCCCCTCAACATGGACCCCGAGCACGGCCAGTGCAGCAAGGACCCCAACGCCAAGGGCACCGAGGTCACCGAGACGTGCAGCGCCGGGGCCGGCAGTCTGGTCCTTGAGTTCTCTACCCTCAGCAGGCTGACAGGAGACCCCAAGTACGAAAAGGTCGCCAAGGACGCTTTCTGGGCCGTCTGGCACCGTCGCAGCAGCATCGGCCTCCTCGGAGCAGGCATCGACGCCGAGACGGGGCAGTGGGTCTCGCCCTACACGGGCATTGGAGCCGGCATCGACAGCTTCTTCGAGTACGCTTTGAAATCGCACATCCTGCTGTCTGGTCTGCCATTCGATACCGCCAACGCCAGCGTCGACTCGCCAGACGCCTTCCTGGCTGCTTGGGACGAGGCACACGATGGTATCAAGCGGCAGATCTACCGAGGCGCCCAGCACCAGCACCCCCATTACGCTCAAGTCGATCTGTACACAGGAGCACTGCGGGCATTCTGGATCGACAGTCTGAGCGCCTTCTACCAAGGCTTGCTCGCCATGGCTGGCTACATCGATGAGGCCATCGAAACACATCTCCTGTATACCGCCCTTTGGACAAGATACTCGGCCATGCCCGAGCGGTGGTCCACCGCGACTGGCAACATCGAGCACGGTCTGCGCTGGTGGGGTGGCAGACCCGAGTTCATCGAGTCGACCTGGTACCTGTACCACACCACCAAGGATCCCTGGTACCTCCACGTCGGCGAGATGACTCTTCGCGACATCAAGCGCCGCTGCTGGACCAAGTGTGGATGGGCTGGGCTGCAAGACATTCGCACCGGCGAGCTGAGCGACCGCATGGAGAGCTTCTTCCTTGGCGAAACTGCAAAATACCTCTTTCTGCTCTTCGACCCCTCACACCCACTGAACACGTGGGACGCGCCGTATGTTTTCACCACCGAAGGCCATCCTCTGGTCATACCGAAGCGACTTCGCCCAGCGAAACCTCGGCGACAGCCCGGTCCCTTGCCAGACTGGCAGCCACCTCCAGCGACCTGTCCACTGCCACCTGCCATCGTGCCCTTTAGCATTTCCGCCACAGCTGCACGGCCAGATGTGTACCACGCAGCTAGCCTCGCTCGACTGCACCTTATGCCGACAATCGAGACGCTTGAATCGCCACTCATCGAGTTCAACTCTGCTCACCCCAGCATATCCATGGCTGATGTCCGGTCACCGTCCAACTACACCTACTACCCCTGGACCTTGCCGCTGGAGTACATCCCCCATAACGCAATGAGCTCACCGCTGGCTATGCGCACGACGTTTGATCTCTCCTTTCCAAACATACCCAACAGTCCACAGTTAGGCACGATGCAGCGCATGCAGGATGGCATTCTGGTCAACTCTATGAGCGGGCTGAGACTTGGCATGGTCCGCGAGACCGACCATTTTGTCGACTTGGACGAACACTTTCGCATCTATGCCATTTCCAACGTCGCCCTGGGCCGTGATGAGAAGGTGTTTATGAGCCGTTCCACCATCGAAAGCTTCAACCCACTCGACCCGTACTTTACTCGCACGCGCGATTCACACACGCTCGACGTGGTCATCGACGTCCCTCCCACCCCAGCAGCGCCTCCCTCAGACACGCTGTCTTCGCTGCTTGACGTCGCACTCGGAGAGATGGCCAACCTCACCGGTCTCGACATCATCGACGCTCTCGACGACATCAAAGCACACCCCGAAGCTCTCGAAGACGAGCCATCGTACCTCTCCAACTTTCTGTCATCCCTGCAGAACCTGCTCACCGCACCCTCACCCACCAGCGCCTCCAGCGCACCCAAAGAGCAAACGACCACCCGCCACGCCGTCGCCGGCACACTACCCATCGGCATCGGCGCCGCCCCCCTCCCCGACACAAAAGACCCAGACCTCGCCCACAGCGCCTCCAGCCCCCTCCCCTGGCACACAATTTACATCCACGACACCGACCTCTGCTCCGCAAAACTCGCCCTCCAAGTCGTCAAATCCCACCAAATCATAGTCCTCCCCCGCGGCGGCTGCAGCTTCTCCACGAAACTCAGAAACATACCCGCTTTCCCCCCCTCCCCTTCGTCCCTGCAGCTCGTTATAATTGTCAGCGGCTCCGCACAGTCCTCGAGCAATCCAAAAGAAGAGGCGCCGCTGGTGCAGCCCCTCCTCGACGAGGAACAGATGACTCCCGGCGGACTGCTGCGACCGCATCCTCTTCCTATGGTGATGCTGGGTGGGGGAAAGGAAACGATAGAGTTGTTAAGGAAAGCGGGGGGTGTAGGGGTGAGGAGGAGGTATTATTTCAAGAGCCAGGGGGTGAGGATTGAGAATCTTATTGTTTTGTAGAGTTGCGTTATAGAAAGGCGTTTGTGTGGTCAACATATGCTCACCCTGCAATGCATGTAAACCTGCCCCTCCTGCCCTCGCAGTCAGCACGGCCCGATCCCGCCAACTCATCCACATTCAGGCCCCCCATTTGTGCACCTCGGCCACATCGTCTCCACCGTCGCCCATCTCACTATCGCAGCGACCATGCCCACGATACCCCTCTGAATCACCAGTATCAATGTGACAGCCTGCGCTATGGTCTACCGCGGCCGTCCCTCCACAGGCTGCAAAACCTGCCGCGAGCGCAAAGTAAAGGTACAAATACTCCACTCCACCCAACATCCATATCAATCGAATCCAATTGTGACTAACTCGGTGGAGTGCGATGAGAACCCTGGAGGATGTCAGAAATGCGAGAGAGCGAGGTTACAATGTCCCGGATATGATCGAAACGTGGATGCCTTTTTTCATGATGAGACGGCCAGGACAGAAGTCAGGGCGAAGAAAGCAAAGGCAAAGGCGATTGCGCTGAGAGATAAGAGGGGTGGTGGGAAGGGTGAGGGAATGAGTGAGGGAGAGCTCATCAGTTCAACCCCATTCGAGCTAAATCCTTCACCCTCCGGGCTCAATTCCTCGCCATCCGTCGACCTCATCCCTTCACCCTCAGCCGCCCAGGATGCATACATCGGGTCCGGCTTCCGCAGGGAGTCACCAGGCATCCTTCTCCTTGCACCTCTCATCGACCAAGGCATCGCCTACTTCATGTCGCATCATGCCATCGGACTAGACCAGCCGTCGATCCACTCCGATGCTTACAACAAACATCTGGCCACCGACGGCTTTCATCCGCTCGTTGCAACCTCGATGACTGCTCTTGGTCTCGCCGGCGTAGCCAACATCTACCAGGACACTGCGCTCAAAAGCAAAGCTACAAAATGGTATCTTAACGCTATTAAAATGACAAACAACGCCCTAGTCCATCCTAAAGACGTTAGATCCGACACCACGCTGCTGGCTATCACGCTGCTGGGTCTGTTCGAGGCCACTTCCAACGAGTACACCCTCCACGCTTACGGTGAGCACGTCGCTGGCGCTGCGTCGCTCGTCAAGGTACGCGGCATGGGCCAGTTTGCATCCCCAGCAGGTTGTCGTATGTATCTGCACGCCATCGGGCTGCTCACAATGAACTGCCTCGTCGATGGCACTGCCTTGCCGCCCTACGTGCAGGAGATGAATGAAGAGGTCAAGAAACGCCACGACGATACAGATCCGAGGAACCGCTTTTTCTTCCTGCAGCAGGACGTTGTGAATCTGCGGGCAGCGATCATGGACAGCCCCGCGATGAGCCTGCAGAGCATACTGGACCAAGCGCTGGCGCTTGATGCTGTTGCGGCGAAAGTGTTTGAGCACGCTGGGCCGGAGTGGAGGTATGAAGTCGTTCCGCTGATGCAGCCAACGCCGTGCGTCTACGGTTCTACGTATCACGTCTACCCCAGCCATGCTACGGCGCAGACCTGGAACTGGGTGCGGTATACGACGATTTACATCCACGACATCATCCGCAACACCCTCCTTGCCGGTCTCGCGACCTCGCCGCCCGTATTCACCGGCGCACACCATCTCCACCAGCTCGCCAGAAGCATAGACACCCTCAACAAATCCCAATCCGATATCCTAGCAAGCGCACCCCAATTCCTGCATGATGTACCAAAAATCGCGCCCCAAGACACACACCCATCGCCCCTCCCCTCCCCATCCAGCACCTCACCGGAAGCCTTCTCCACCACAACCCCCTTCAGCACCCCCAAACTCCTCTCAGCAAATTTCCGCACCGAACACCCCTCCCCCCCCTCCCCTTCCTCCCCCAGCACCGACCGCCTGCCCATAGTACGCGTCTCCGGCGGGCACTCGACGCTCTGGGCTCTGTACATCGCCGGCGCGATGCCCACTGCGGAATCCACGGCGCAGGAGTTCGTGGGGCGGTGTTTTGGCAGGTTCGAGAGGGAGTTTGGGATTATGCAGGCTAAGGTGCTGGCGGGCGCGTTGAGGGTGAAGATGAGTAGGGTGGAGAGGGAGGGGGGAATATGTCCGGAGTATTTGCCTAGTCAGGCGGCGCCGTATGTTGTGGAGGGGAGGTGATGGAGGGGGGCTTGTTGATAACACGACGATTAGGTATCCTGGGGGTTCTGTGCCGTGTGGGCTTGGATACAAAGCCCGAACGACGCGGATTCTTTGCTGGGGCAGATGAGTGGAGTAGCCAGACTGCGATTGACCACGTGCTGTAAATGAGGATGGGGCGTTTTGTCGGTTACAAGTAGGCTGGTTTTGGCAGATGTGTCCGCTGAATGGAAAGAGGAGGCACTCGGTCTAAATAGCAGATGTGATACGGTATGCTAATATTAGCCTGGAGTCCTCCAATGCTGTTTGGCGATGAGCGTTGCGTTGTCTGGGACTCGGTATCATGGAGCAAACGGTGGTAGGCGAGACCCTTTCTGCACCTTCTAGCCTATGCTGCCTAACTACAGCCTCGACTTCCCGGTAAGGTGTCTACTAAGCTTCAGCCCTTTGCTCCTGCGCAATATGTCCTCACCGCACGATCCGTCATCGCGTCTCGAAAGCCCCCACACACTGGAACTCTGTAGCTTCAACAGCAGCACCGCCCAAGAGATTTTCATCTCTTATACCGGCAGATACCCAGGGTCCCCTAACACCCTGCTGGACTTTGCAAAAGGCCACATCGACCGACTCAGGTTGTCACAAGCTGTCGGCTGGTCTGATGAGGTACTTCTCAACTGGGTGGGCTTGAAACCTTCTCTTATCGCAGTGTTTCTGAAGAAAGAACATGCGAATGTTCGCGACACACAGACTTTGCACTTTTGGGTGACGGATACTATTGTGGTCGGTTATCGCAATGTCATGGAGACTCTTGCCCGGCTTGAAGCCGCTGCTCGCAGGAAGGATGGCAATCTGCCCAAGCTCACCGAAACCGCACCAGCCGGTCCCTTCACAGACGAGGCTGCAACCGCGTCCTCACAGCCACCCGCCCACTCTCCATCAGCGCTGTTCAAGCTCAAAGACTCACCCGCCAGTCTTGCCGGACACCAGGTGCTTTACAAAGGCGATTTCCGCGGCACTATGGTGCTCAATTCTGCCGTAACCCCAAAAAACAACTTTCTTCTCCCCGACGGCTCAATCAACATCTCAGTAATGGTCTCTGGTACCATGGGCGATTTCAACGGATGGCACGCTGCGTACTACCTCACCCCCGACTTCGGCGTCGCCCAACAATACCAGAAGTGGGCCGCAGACCGCAACAAAGACAGCGAGTCCTGGATCGTCAGGTTCGAGGTGCCTGACACGTACATCGACTCACTCAGGCGCGAAGAGTTGTGGTACGGTGCTGATTTCAAGCGTTTCGTATGGATCAGCCGTAGGGGCCAAAACACCCTGATGGTACCGCATCTCGTGAAGTACGATGCTGCAGAGCTTATGGTTGGTCACACCTTGAGATATCCATACCTGATCGATCGGCCTGCGGAGCGAGTCCAAGACGATTGGTCTGATAAGCTTGTTGACGATGAGGCTACTGGTGAGAAGGCTGTGCAGTGGTGCTTCGACTATACCTGCGCGGCCGGCCTCCGGGATGCTGTTCGCGGTAAAGTACACGTCGATGTTTTTGCTCCGCTCGCTACTCTGGAGGGTCCGGTTAAGAAGTAGTCAGACTCTCAGCACGGTGCGCTGACACACCGACACATGCAAGTAGATGGGAGGAGTCGGCGGTATGTTAACAATAGTCGACTTTGTTGAACCTCATTCAGACGAAGCTCTTCAAACGCTATGCTTTTGATTGATTTTCCTTTCATGACCGTGACAATCTTGCCGTGTCTCCCTCCAGTCCGTTCACCCGGTCCTAATCCTCGTCCTCGCGCTCCACAGTCTCACACACGCTCTGCCCAGCACCAGCCCTGCAGACGATCATCATCTGCTGCCCATACGGAAACCTCTCCACCCGCAGCGGTCCATCATACGGACCCGTCCAGTCCCCCGCCTTGAAAACCACCTTCTCAAGCTCAGCGCCACGTTTGCGCTCGCGCACGTACTCAAACATATCCCGCGCAGCCTCAACATCAAGCAAAGGCACCGCATACCTCTCCTCTCCGCGACAATACCCCGTCCGCCCACTCTCCTCCCTCCACTCCCGCCACGCGTTTCCGCAGCGGAAACAGCCCCCCAGATACTGCGCGTACACTTCGCAGTCCGCCACCATGCGGAAGAAGAGCTCCGCGGATGTGAGCGTCGGTATGCGCGCCAGGGCTTCGAGTTGCGGGAACGGCCATGTGGCGTTGGCGCGGGGCATGTTGAGGCTGATGTGCTGCAGATGCGGTGCGAGGTCTGCGATTGCGGAGATGTTGATGTGTTGTGGCCAGTCGGGACAGAGGGATTCGTCGCATCTGTACTCCACGCTCTTTAGGCTTTTCCCCTGGAGGAGGAGGAGTTGTTCGAGCTGCGCTGGTTTTGTTTTGCCGATCCATGTGAGATTCTTCAGGGTGTGGGGTTTTAGGGCCTGGATGAAGGGGAAGGAGTTTAGATTCAAGGTCTTGAGGGACGGGAGTCGGTGTGGGAGTTTGGAGGCGAGTTCGACCATTTCGCTCCGTGCGGTGTTGATGCAGAGGTCCTCGAGTTGGCTCCAGTCCATGGCTTCGAGCCACATGTCGAGATTAGTTCTGGGCTTGCCGTTCCTCTCCCATGACCGTTGGATCTCGGCGTTTTTCGCATCGATGTACTGATTCAAAGACCGCACCGGATCGTAGTCGTCCCATTCGTCTTCGTAAAGTTTGACGTCCGTGACCTCCCTCGGATCAACAGGCTCTTCCTCGCTTCTCGCCCACAGACCGCCAAAGGAGTACCCATCCAGCCTCAAGCGTTTGAGCGGCGGATACTTTTGGCCTTGTCGCAGGAGCTCGATAGGGAGGTCCCAGCGGTCGACTTCTGGGCCTGTGCATCCGCCGACTTCGAACGAGATGTCTAGTTCCTCCACAGCGGGGCAATGGATTAGTGCTGAGTGGATGACCGTGGTGTTTGGAAAGCGGCAGTACGCGCTGTTGGACTCAAGGGCACACCAGTCGCCGATTGAACCGCCGACGTGTGGAGATATGGATGTTGGACAGGGTGCTCCGGGCTTCCATGCGGGGTCCGGGCGATTGATGGTGCCGTGTGCGAGTGTGGCGAGTCCGAGCAGGGAGAATAGGAATTTCATGCCACGAGGTGTTTGTACTGTTATCATGACCTTTCGAGCTCAGGTGGCTTGACGTGTCATGGCAAACGCTCTGTCATGGTTTTATATCGGTGAGGTTTTGCAGGTGCTTGTTCAAAAGCGTGGCCCGATCTTGACCTTTCAGGCTTCTAGGTTTTCCACTGGTGGATGCCTAGAGGTGAGTACACGTTGCAGAGGAGGTTGTCATCATCGATGTCAGGCGTGCTATACTGTAGAATTTCGCTCGTGTAAGAATAGGATACGAGAGATGCTGAGTGGTTATTGGACTATTAAAGCGGGTCCCCTTGTCGCTGAGGAGTTAGCTGCCTGCCTCTTCGAGCACACATTGATCCTCACTCGAGCGAGATCCCAGAGTGAGGCTCGTGTCGTTGGGGTCTAGAGCACTGCTTTTGCTCTCTTCACCTGTCATCTTGTCTCGATAACCTTGACCAGAAAACGCAGGCGGCCGAGCCCAGTGTTCGATTTATGAAAAGACAAGCGGGTTGTTGAACCATGCGTAAATCTCCAAAGCCAGCCACCACCAGTACGAGATTCTGCCTTCCTCCATCTTGATCCTCCTTCTCTCCTTCTCCCTCTGCGCTCTGTTGGTTCGCGCATCCTTTTCCACATCTATGCGATTGTATGCTTCCAGTAGTTGCTCATCAGTAAGCTCGACTCCAGGCTTCTGATGTTTCGAGGCATATCTCAGTCTTCGATCGTCCTTGGCCCAGAGGCCTTTGTAGTAAAGGCGACCTTCTGCCTTGCAGATTACTTTACTGTGTTCAACCGTGCACGTCACTCTAGCTCTCTTCCATGACATGATAGAATTCCCACGTGACACCGGCATCCAGTCTCCTGAATAAAGCGTAGCATTTTGCATCTCTTTGCCTTGTTTGTGATCTAGGATTACTTTGAACAAATCTTCAGCAGTAGTGCGATTGATGTACGGCAGCTGATATCTAGCAGTACCGTTGCAAGTCTCGGAGTTGTCTTTCTCGGGTGACCATATGCAGTCAGGTACAATACCAAGGGCTTCTTCTTTAGCATGACAGTCGCTTTGCATTCGGAAGTAGAGATCGGCGGTCTGCAGATTGTGCATGCCGGCTAGTGCTTTCAATTTGCTAACCGGCAAGGATCCGTTTCGTGGCATGTTGATGCTGATGTGTTCCAGATTCGGCGCTACAACTGGGAAGGTGGAGAAATTGAAGGACTGAGAGAATTCGGGACATACGGCTTCGTCACAGCGATACTCCAGTTTTCGAAGTGATTGACCTTGGTGCGCGAGGATGCTTTCCAGCTCACCCTCTGCTGTCGGTCCAATGCAGCTTAGCTGCGTCAAGGTGTTGTTGTCCAGCGCTTCCACGAACTCTAAGCTAGTGATATCCAGGCTCTTGAGGTTCTTGAGCCTGCCACTTCCAGCAAGCTCCTGTATCAGAGTACGCTCGGGATTACGTGCCCAATTGATGCTCAGCTCTTCAAGCTGCTCCCAATCCATGACCTTCAACCAAGCTGCCAAATTGGTGTGGGCCGTCTGGATTGCACTCTCTTGTCTCAGGTTCTGTACAAGAGCCTCAGCCTCGGGTCGGCCACAGCTCTCCCACCGTTGCACTCTTGGGTCCTCTTGCGGCTCATCGGCCCAAGACCCACCGAACCGATACCCATCAAGCACCAGTTTTTTCAAGGCTGAATACTTGACTTCATTGTTGATCGGCAGCGTGTGGTTGAAAAGCTCCACCTGATGATCCCTGCACCATCCATCGTCCATATACAGATTAACTTCTTCCACGGTCGGGCAATGGACAAGAGCTGTATGTACGGTGCTAATGCTGTTGAACCGACACAATTCTGGGCCCCAGGCACATGGAAGCTCAGCGTGTATTGCGCGTGGGCATGGGTCCGAGGGCGTCCAAACCGGTCCATCATACTCGAGATAGCCCAGGACAGCTTTGTTGTCCTTTGACGATCGCGGTAGAGGGATTGATAAGTCATTGGGATCGATGTAAGATGTCGAACGCACCAGGGTTGGGATCGAAGCGATTAAGCCCAACAGAAAGCAGAGCCGCATGATGGGTGAATTGCGAGTAGTCGCCTGCAGCAGCCCCTACTCTTATCATACAGACCGAGCCAGAGGTTACGCGCGAAGGATGTGTCCTCTTTCACGTCTGATGCTCACCGCGCCTTGTGCTTGAAAACTGTTGTTGCCTGACAAGTCGGTGCCGTCAGGCGTGCCGCAAGTTCCATATTCGGTGGATCCAGGTCTTGCGGCGATAATCGCATCAACGTGTCCTTCCATGATTCTAATAGCGGGTTACGTGCTGAATGACAATCGTTCTATGAGTCAACTTCTGTAGACACCTTGTGTTGACCGGTTGATCGTTTTGGGCTTGAGGCCACGTCTACAACGAGCCAACGGAGACACGGTCGCACGGGTAAAATAGCCATGGCTGCGGAAGTGCTGTCGCAATCGACCGCAGATGATCATCTTTCTGTTCGGACGTGCCGGAGGAGAATGCGGCTCCGATGAGGTTCCTCGTGTACTGCTTTTCCAGCAGCGGAGTAGATAACGCTAGGGGTAGGTTGGTAAAAGGGTAGGGTAGGGTATTTTCTTAAAACTTAAATAACTCCTTTCCTATTAGGGTTAGCCCTAGACAATGTATTATTCGATAGAAGCGCCTAGATTTGCACTATAATATAAGCTATCAATTTCTTAATTTAGACTAGTTTTGAGCGACTTTTGGGGGGTACCTAAGAAACCCTACCCCTACCCTAATGCAGGGTCTAGGGTACCCCCCCTTTTTTAGCTTTATTGTGGATTTACTCAATAATTGTTGAGGATACAAACTAGTAATATATTACAAAATTGTACGCTAGGTAATTTCCTACAAAATAAGCTACTAAGTATTAAGTTTAGACTAAAACTAAGGACGTTTTAGGGGGTGCCTAAGAGGTAAGTTAAAAAGTGTTAATTTACTACCCTAGCTAGAGAGCAAAACTCCTCTATCGCTACATATACATGCTATTACTTAGGCTAGTGAAAGGGTACCCCCTACTATAGGGTAGAGTAGGGGTAGAGTAGAGGTCTGCATAGATATATAGTAGAGGTAGAGTAGAGTCTGCACAGACCTAGGGTAGAGGTAGAGTAGGGGTACCTCTAGCGTAGAGTAGAGGTAGGGTAGAGTCTGTATAGACCTAGAGTAGGGGTAGAGGTAAAGGTATACTAAGGGTATAGTAGATGGATATGCCTACCTCTATAGACATGCATATGTATAGAATTTATAGTAAGCTTTATAGTCTATAACAAAGTCTATTATTAGTCAAGAAAATATATAATAGTAGATAAAAGTAATAGAATAAGCATAGAATTATAATAGCTATTTATTATAGTTTATTATTATAGTTTATTATTATAGTAGTAAAGTAGTTTAACTCTTTTCTACTACCTCTACTATTACTAAGATAGAGTTAATAGAGGGTCCTCTTTAGTACTACTACTATTCTAGTCTATATATATAACCTTAGCGTCTAGGCTAGGACATACTAGTAGCTTATAGAGATTCTCTACCTTATCTATGAATATCTCCTCCTCTTCTTACTATTATAAAGTAATAGAATCCTTAAGAATTATTATCTAGCAAATTATACTTACTAATAATCTATGCTATTAGTCCCTAAGTATATCCCTTATAGTATTAAAAACCTACTTAACTTGTACTTCTATAATTAGTACTGCAAGTATATCTTTTGCTATATAAGCTAGTTGTAGATAGGTTGCAGTATTTACTCTCTACTAGTCTAGAAGATTAAAATTGTTAACTTATTAAATATAGAGAGTACTTAGGTATACTTCTCTTTCTTACTAAGTTTAAGTTTCCTCTATATTACTATTAGAAACAGCTAAGCTTTAACTATAAGAAGAAAAGTTTTAGCTTACTTATAGAGTTGCTATTACTAGCTTTTAGAACTATTTATCTTTAACTAATTAATAAATAGGGGTATTAAGTACTAGTATAGGGCTCCTTAGGTTAATATTATTACAGTAATTAAGGTACTATAAAAATAACTCTTAGTACACATGTTTATCTTAAACATCCTAGGTGTTATCTTTAAGTATAATCAGTATGTGTGTGTAATAAAGGCTATAATAACTCTACCCTATATACTATTAGCTTTTAGGTTACGTCTAAGATTGTTGCATAGTTAAATAAAAAACCTTAGCTGTCCCCTATTTTTAAATAGTATTTTAATAGCTTTATATAACCTTTTTCTACAGCTGCCCTTATAACCTTTAGCTATCCTAAGTTATTAGAATGACTAGGGTTATTACTAAGCTCTTTAGTTATCTAATCTAAAAAGTTAAACAGCTAGTTATATATTAGCTAAATATATAGAATTAGGGGCTTCTAAGTCTTGCTAAGAGCACTAGTAGCTTTCTTAAATTATTAAAGTATTAGTGTAATAGCACGCAGGTGCTGCTACTTAGTTACTATAAGTTAAAGTTTCTTAAGATTCTTATAGTTAGCTTCTGCTTGCTTATTATAGGTAGAAGTGCTTTCTCTATAGCCTATAGCTTTTAGCGCAATTTCTTGCTCTAACTATTTATTAATATAGGTTTAAAGCTTAAGTGCGCGCTTACACATGTTCTAAGTAGAGTTCTACCTAGTCTTAATATCTTATATAACTAAAAGCTAATAATTTGCTAGTACATTGCTCTATAGTGCAAGGAATCTTTTAAATTATTATAGTAAAAGGTCTATTGCAATGCAGATTACTCTAATCTATATAGTGCTTAGGATGTTATAATTTCATATATTAAAACCTACTTACTTTTTATAGAGAGTTTAGAATAGATATAATATTTTTAATACTCTAAATATAATATTACTATAGCCTTTCTGTGAGGGCTTCGGCTCGAACCCACCTTAGCCACACGGACCAAAAAGGTACAGTAACCCAACAGATGTGGGGACTGGGGTTCGAACAGTATATACCCGTGACACTTTCTATATTTTCTATTTCTAGTAATGCCTCTAACTAGAGACAGTAGATAATATCTTACATAATAAGGTTAATAATATATATTAGATATAGAATAGTATTTTCCTTACTATTCTAAGTAATATTATTCTACTTTAGTAGGTTCTCTAAGGACTATAATAAACTACTATTATTACTAGTATTATTACAAGTAATAGCAAGTAATTTTTTTAAGGTGTTTATTACCTTTAGGAGCTAGTAAACTTACTATACTATAGAGAACCCTATATGCTTTCTACGCATAGGAATAAAGTCTAGAAGTACTTCTTATAGCTTCTAGCTCTTGCTAATAAAGTAACCTTTAATAGCTAGAAAGCTTAAGTAGTTTCTAGCAGTCTAGGCATCTAATGCAATTAATAGTTTAGTATTCTTACTAAGGTCCTTAAGACGAGCGTTCTAAGCAGCGTAGTGTTTAGTTTAGAATATTTAGCAAAGTTTATAATAGCTAATTATTATAGCCTCTAGCCTTAGAACGTAGATAAATTGTTAGAATAAAGGTTGTTTAATTATTTAGAATAAGAAGTAATTATTAATAAGTAACTAAATAAGCTCTAATTTAAAGGCTATAGCAGAGTATGCTAGGTTTAGAAAAGAGTAGGTATTACTAGCCTAGTATATAGAGTATAGTAATAAAGGCAGGTTTAGATAAGTATAGGTAGGAGTCTTAGTTTGCCTATAGATTTATAAACTAAGGTAATAAACAAAATGCTTTATCCTATACGCTTTAATAACTAGGTGCTAAAGTACTAACCTATAGTTATAATAGTACACGTGTAGATAACTATTAGTAGTATTAGAGGCTTCCCTAAATCTATTCTAGATTTAGCTTAAGGAAATTAGTACACCCTAGTTTAGCTTTTCTATTATAGAATTGCTTCCCTATTTATAGCTATCTACTACTTATCCTACGCTGTAATAATCTCCTAGTTTGTGCTTATTATTTAATCTTCAAACTATAGCCGCCTAAGAAGAGATAGTTTAGTTAGAAAGGCGCCTTTAATAAGTTGTATTGCAAAGAATATATATATTAAAAGAATTTTAGGTATTATTAGTAGAGACAAAGGCTCGTCTAATAATATTAATATTATAGATATAATAAACTAATATAATATAGTATAAAGCAAAAGGTAGTATAAGTATAAAGGATTTTCTAGGGTAAAGAAGAACTCTATTAGTAGATATCTTAGAAGGGAATAATATTAGTTACAAAGGTAACCTAAGTTATAATAGGCTTATCCCTATATAGATAATTTTAGCAGATTACTAACTAGCTATAGATATAAATCTTAAATACGCAAAGTCTAGAAGTTAAGTATATAAGGCTATATATATATTAATTTGCTATAATATTAAGCTATAGCACTAGCTCTATATTTAGTCTACATCTATAATATTATTATTCTTAGACTCTTTAATACTAGAGGACTCCTTATCTTCTAGCTTAGCTATTATCTAAGAAAACTACTTATTAGTCTTATACTTATTTAGTATAGTCTTATAGTACTCCTCTAGCTTAGAATTAGACTTGTTAATCTCTTCTTTACACTTGCTATTATTTGCTACTAGAATGTATAGGTAGTAGCTATAAAGCTTAGTATCCTAGCTTATTCTATCTAGAAAAGATAGAGGATTAAGTTGCCTAATATTATTAGTAAGTGTATATAATAATAGAATATAACAAGTTACTCTTAGTTATTATCTATTACTAATACTATAGACTTAGGTAATAGATTATTATAGAACGTCTTCTATTTAATCTTTTCCTCCTTACTATTAAAGGTATTATTAGTAAGCTTCTAAAGACCTTACTAATATTCTTAGTAGAGTAATTTCTTAATAATACCTCCTTTAGAAGTAATTTAATTCTTACCTTAACCTACTATTCTCTTACTAGTAGTAGAATTGTTAGTAGTAATCTTAGCATACTTTCTAAGGGCTAGCTTATGTGTGCAAAGATCTATCTTATACTTAATACTATCCTACTTCTAATAGACAGCCTCTAGCTTATTCTTAAGCTACTTAGCTACTATAGGTTAGTTAATATATGTAATAATAAGCTATAATAACTAACTACTAGTAGATAACTTAAAGTAGTGCTAAATTATATCTTCCTTAGCCTTTATTACTATTATAGCCTGTTTACTTAGAGTTACTAAAGTAAAGGCCTAGTCTTGTTATAACTTTAACTTTACTTAATATTTTATAGCATAATTAGTAGCTTTAGCCTTATTAATAATCTCCTACTCTAGGCTACGTATTATAGCGTAATTTCTCTGTTAGATAGCACTAGAAGTGTTGCTAAGTTTGCCTTTAAATAGGATTATTGCGCTAGTTTATTAACTAGCTATACTAGACTAGCCTTAAGAATTAAGAATGAACTTAATCTTATAGCATCTTAAATTGAAACCCTAGTATAGTTAGTACTAACTATTATAATAGGCTGTAATAACTACCTTGGTAAGCTTACTCTACTCCTTAGAAGTAAAGTTAGATAGAATAGAGGTGTTAGGGATAAGAAAAGTACTAGTCTTATCTTTTTACTACTTAATATCCTTACTCTTAATAAATTGCATTATATTAACTATAATAAAGGGCTATAATAATATTATACTTCTATAAAACATTATAGTAGTATAGTAGCTTATAGTAGAGTGCAGGTGTAGTAGTACTGCTACTATTACCTGCCTCTAGTTTGTTTGCCTTAGTTAGAGGCCTATGCTTAAGCTCCCCTGTTATTACTAGCGCGATTATAACTATAAGTACTTGCAACCCCTCTAACTAAAGCTATAGAGCTTAGAATTAAGTGTAACTAGTACTAAATAAAAGTATATAATATAATTATATAGGCTCTAAATTATTATAGGTTTATATTACAATTATAGCTGTATAGGTTAGTTGTAACCTATCCTTATATATAGTAGATTTCTAATTTCTTATATTAGGCAATAGCCCTACTAGCAAATGTAAACATTAAAATTTTACCTATACTATAAATAGCTATATCTTATTAACCATTAGTTATATTAATTTAAAAATGGGATAAATTAATTCCTAATCATTAGTACTATTAGCTTATAATTTATTATAGAATTTTATTATATAATAATAAGTGAAGTGTACTATAGACCGCTTTACTATATTAAAACGCTTGCAATATAATAGGTTTTAGTTGCGCATAGGCCTTCTAAATATATTAATAAACCTAACTCTCTCTTACTATTAACTCTAATAACTAACAACTATACTACTATAACTTTCAATTTACTATAGCTACTATAAAACGTAAGAATAAGGCTGTACTAAGCTATAGTAATGCTTAGGTTAGTAGCAAAGCTCCTAGAAAAGCCCTTGCTACTAAGGCTGCTTATAAAGCGCCTATAGTAGTCTAACTAAAGTATAAGTACTGTTATAAGACTAGTAGTAGCTTATTATAACTATTTATTATATATAATAGCTAATTATAAGTAGCTGTTGCGCTATAAGAGATCTATTAGTACTAGAAGTTAACTAATCTTATTATACCTAAGCTGCTATTCTTACGCTTAGTTTATAAAATTACGTATAGTATTAGAAACAATCTCTAGTTCTAAGCTGCAGCTTTAGAGGCAGTGCAAGAGGTAGCTAAGGCATTCTTAGTTAGAGTCTTTAAAGGTATTAATATTTTCTATACTTTTAACTTATACTAACATGTCTAGATACTAATCTTAATACTATTTATACTAAGTAGGTAATAATTTAGTAGAAAGATATTAATCTTATAAGGCGCTACCATTAGAGACTAGTAAATATATATATTTAATATAGTTTAGTTCTAAGACTTACTTAATTTCTTATATTTATACAATAATAGACTTAACTTCTTTATTATAAACTATACTTTAATACTTATAATAATTATCTATAATATCTTTAATTATCTGATATAGTATAACGTACCCCACGGGCGAGCCGGTTAACGGGCGAGTCGGTCACTTTTGCCAAGCCCCTACTAAAGTACCCTTCCTACACTAATGCCTTAACAATAACATAATATTAACGCGCCTTAGGAAGCGCAAGTACAGCTTGCGCTTCAAGCTCTTAAATAAGACGCGAATCTCTTATAATAACGCGCTGCAGCTATCTATAGGGTGCCTTAAAGCACACTAAGCGACTAACGCGCAGGACAACCTTTACAAGCTAATACTATGCCTAACTCACAAGGGCTAGACAATCTAGAGGAGCAGGTGATTATTAATCACATACTTAAGCTAGACACCTAAGGATTTAGCCCTCAGCTGGCAGATGTGGCTGTAATAGCTAATTCTCTGCGCGCTAAGCGCAATATAGGCCCTGTTAGCACAAACTGGCCTAGTACGTTCGTAAATCGTTAACTAGAGCTTAAAGTAAAGTTTAATCGCAGGTATGACTACAAGCGAGCCCTCTGCGAGGATTCTAGGATTATGCAGGGCTAGTTTAGCCTAGTAGCTAACGTTAAAGCTAAGTATGGTATCTAGGATAACGACACGTATAACTTTAATAAGACAGGCTTTATAATAGGCTAGATCTCCTAAGGAGCAGTTGTTACAGCTTTAGAGAGACAAGGAAGGCTAAAGGCAGTGCAGCCAGGCAACTAGGAGTGGACAACAGTCATACAGGGCATTAATGCAAAAGGATAGGCTATCCCGCCCTTTGTTATCTTTAAGGCGCGCCACTACCTCTCTAGCTGGTATAAGGAGGAAGACCTGCCCTAGGACTAGGTTATTAGAGTCTCTAGTAACAGCTAGACTACTAATAAGCTTAGTTTTAAGTAGTTAAAGCACTTTAACAGGCATATAAAGGAGCGTACTATTAGTACCTACTAACTGCTAGTTATTAACGGCCATAAGAGCCATAACTCGCTCCAGTTCTAGCAATACTGCAAGGATAACAAGATCGTTACCTTATGTATGCCTCCGCACTCATCACACCTCCCGCAGCCACTTGATGTGGGCTGTTTTGCCCCTTTAAAGACAGCGTACAGGCGCTAAGCTAAAATGCTTATGCGCAACTAGATTACCTACCTTACAAAGACAGAGTTCCTACTATGCTTTAAAGCAGCCTATAATGCAGTATTTACTGCTAGTAACATCTAGGGAGGGTTCTAAGGTGCTAGATTAGTCCCCTTTAACCTAGAACGGGTCATATCAGCCCTTAATGTGAAGCTTTAGACTCTATCACTACCACTTCCCGCTAACAACGTGCCCTAGCAGTCCTAAACCCTAAGCAATACCCTAGAATTTAGGTCGCAATCTACTCTAATTCAAGAGAAGTATAAGAAGCAGCAAGGTAGCTCACTAAACTCTGTGCTTAGCGCGCTTAAGCACTACGCAAAGGGGGGAGCAATCTTATCCTATAAGCTAGTTTTAGCTTAACAGGAAATTAAGGAGCTTTAAGCGGCTAATAAGGCCGCTACGCAACAAAAATCACATAAAAGAAAGTAGGTTTAGAAGGAAGGGACCCTAATAGTTAAAGATAGGCAGCGACTAGTAGCTCTAAAGGAGTTTAGGGCGCGTAGTGATAGGAAGAGGGCGAAGAAACAGGTGCGTGCTTAAGAGGGTGAGCTAAGCTAAAGGCGCTGTAGAAGGTGCAATTAGACTAGGCACAATGCGTAAACGTGCAAGATTAATGTAGAAGAGGTCTCTAAATAATACTATGTGCTGTAGTCTGCTATAGAGTGCTAAAGTGTGGTGTTGTAGGCTATAATAGGTCGGGTTTTGGTGGGGGCTTGGCAAAAGTGACCGACTCGCCCGTTGACCGGCTCGCCCGTGGGGTACGTTAACCCTAAACAGCATTTAAACTATACTAAAAAAGTATAATTATATAATATACTCTACCTCTACCTCTACCCTATATAGACCGTACTCTACCTCTACCCTCTTAGTATTAAATTAGCGTAGGTAGGGGTTAGGTAGAGTAGGAGTATATTATATAATATACCTCTACTCTACCTAACCTTTACCTTTTTACTACTCTACTATTACTATCCCCTAATTACAATTGCTATCCTATGTAGGGAGCTGGCCGCTAAAGGCTGTATGCAAGTAAGAACTAGATAAATTTAATGCCTATCTGTTGAAGTTGTACTTTAAGCAAAGCTCGTAAGCACGTGTTCTATTAGTTCTCGAGGATGAGTACGGTAACAGGAAGCCGAGGGGGTTGGGTTGCAGTGAGTTGTACAGATACGATCTGTCAGTCTTAAAGGCAGGGTAACGATAAGTAGTACAGAGTAGACTGTCTAGCTTAAAGGTTGAGGGTTGAGATCCAAAGACAAACTTGATTAACTAGGTTGAACACGAACTATAAGGGTTATGTTCCTATGTGCTATATACTAACAGTAGGAGAGTGCTCGTGGACGAGCGACTAGAGTTAGTCCAATGAAAGGTGAGCAGTTGCTCGTGGACGAGCAGTATCGTACCATGCTCGTTGAAGAGCAGTCACGTGTGTCATGCTCGTTGACGAGCAGTCACGTGACGCGGCCGTGTGGTCGCTTCTCCACTCTGGTCTGGTGAGTCCGAGGCCTGGTTGGTGGTTACTTATTGCTGTGCCGTTCCTGTGCATGAGGATCGTAACACTATCTATAGGTGCAGAGCTTTATATATAAATACTACCTAGTAGAAAGTATATTAGAGGCTGTCTAAGGGGTCTGTAGGCCTCTAGTAGCCCTTATAGTAGTAAGGCAGGCTCTAGTCTAGAGGTCTTAGAGGACCTATATAGAGATTTATAAAATCTTAGAGTTCTACTAAGGGTCTACATAGTTAGAGCGTAATTAGCTAGAGCACCTAAGGCTTTCTATGCACTAAGGCACTAGTCTAGGGCCTAGCCTATTACATCCTAGAGGGATGCTCTAACCTCTCTCTTCTTAAATTTCCTCCTACTAAACACTTGTTTTAATTAACTAATAATACTAGTTATAAAGCTTTTCTTATCTATATTATATATATAGGCGGCGTTAATGTTATATTCCTTAATTTTCTACTATAGGAGCTTAAAATATAGTTAATATTTCTTAGCTAAATTAGTGTTGTGGTGGAGGGAGTCTATAGCTAAGTTCTATTATAATATAAGTTAGTTGCTATAACGTGAGTGCATAGCGAGTGACGCGGATAAGCGAGTGACGCGCCCCAACAAGCTGATGGGTCTACCTACCTTCAAACCTCAATGGATCAACCACTAGACCTTGAATTACTTCTAAATGAAGAGAGAATTAATCTTGCACTCTAAGCAATTAAAAAACCTTAAGAACTAAGCGTGCGACGCGCTGCTGTAGTTTACAAGGTCTTAGAGGCAACTCTCCGCCGCTGACGCGCTGGAACGCGATTAACACGCGATACCCACCCTAAATCATCGAATCTTACTAAGGCAGAAGAGCAGACCCTTGTAAAGTACATAAGGAAGCTTAACCAGCAAGGATCTAGCCTAACGCTTTGTTAGGTTGAAGATATGGCTAATTAACTGCGCGCTGCACGCGACGCAGGCCCTGTTAGCTTGCGATAGGCCTTAAACTTCGTTAAACGCGAGCCTGGAGTCAAATCGCGAATGACTTGACAGAGGGATCGCCAGAGAGTCCTCTGCAGCGACCTAGCTGTCGTTAGGCCCTAGTTTGACCTGGTACAGAACGTTAAGGCCAAGTACGGTATCCTAGACGAAGATACCTACAACTTTAACAAGACTAGCTTCACTATAGGCGTTAGAAGTCGAGTTAAAGTAGTTACTGCATCAGAGAGACGTACTGAGCCTATTGGAGTCTAGCAGGGAGATCGTGAGTGGGTGACTCTGATCGCTGCGATCAACGCGATGGGCTGGGCAATCGCGCCCTACCTTATCTTTAAAGCGAAGAACCACAACGAAGCTTAGTTCCCTAATTTAAAGCCCTAATAGCGCATTAGGGTAAGTGACAACAGCTAGACTACTAACGAGCTTAGTGTAGCCTGGCTTAGGCACTTTATTAAGCGGATCAAAGGCCAGAGGGTAGGTAGCTACGTGCTGCTGATACTTAACGGCCACGAGAGCCACAAGTCGCTCTCTTTCCAGGAGCTTTGCGAGGAGAACAAGATAATTACCCTCTATATGCCTCCGCACTCGTCACACATCCTTCAGCCGCTTAACGTGGGTTGTTTTGCCCCCCTAAAGCGAGTGTACAGCAGAGAGATCAGAGGCTTGGTATTAGACTATATTAGCAGAATTGACAAGAAAGCCTTTATCGCGACCTTTGCAAAGGTATTTAAGCAGGCGTTTTTAAAGGCAAACATCATAGCAAGCTTTAAGGCAACTAGATTAGTGCCTAGAGATCTATCAGTAGTGCTATCAAAGCTTAATGTTAAGGTCCGTACGCTAACACTGCCGCTCTTAGAGGAGCTCTAATAGAACCCTAAGACACCCACTAACGCTAATGAGATCCAGGCTTAATTAACGCTGCTTCGCGATCGTATTTAAAAGCACTAAGGATCGTCACTAACTCCGATGGTTAAGATCGTTGATTAGCTGCAGAGAGGCACGGTAATGCTGCTGCATAGGCAGACGTTATTAGCAGCCTGAGTGCTGCAGCTTGAAGCGTTAAATAAAGCAGCCTCTGAGCGTAAATCACAGAAAAGAAAGCGTATTTAGAAGGGCGGGGACCTGTTAAAGGAAGAGGCAGAGGACTTAATAGCTTAACGCGACGTTAAGGCGCAGGTTAAAGAGGAGAGTTGTGAGGGTAGGGTTCGAACAGGTGCAGGCAAGAGCGGTAAAAGGCACTGTAAGCGCTGCAGAGAGATTAGTCATAATTCGCGCACTTGTAAGAAAGATGTAGTAGAGGTTAGCGATTAATATTCTGTACTGTAAGCTACAGTACAACGTTGTAGTGTTGTACTGTTGCAGTTAGTAGGCCTAACAGCTTGTTAGGGCGCGTCACTCGCTTATCCGCGTCACTCGCTATGCACTCACGTTACTTGTTAATAAAGTAGGTAGCCTAGGTTTATAAGATAGTGTTTTAAGCTACTCCTAACGCGAAATTTTGTATTATATCTCTTGTAGGTAGTAGACGTTGCTTAGTAAGACGCTCTATACACTTTATAAGGTCTTCTTCTTGTTGTAGGTTAAGGTGTTGCTGTTCTGTTCACACCTTGTCGCGTGAGCGCGTAATGCCTTAGACCTAACGCGTTAAAGTTAAGCGCACAATACTATATTTTTTAGCAATTTACGTATACAGAATCTTCTAAGAAGGTTTTAATTAAGCTACCTCTGCAAGGGCTTCTTAAAGCGACATAGTGGCGTTGAGTTATTGTGGGTGGGAAAATAGAGCGATTTTGGAGATGCGCGCATTTGACGTTTCCGCGCATTTGACGCACAGACACGGTACAGTGTCCGTGCCCGTAACGCGCGTGCATCGTAACGCGCACTAACCACCTAAATGTGAGCCTCTAAAAATAAAGCTATTAAGCTACACACAATTGCTATCTTAACTAGAGTTTTTAGCAGAGTGTTCTATAGGCCTATACGACACTAATCCTAACAATACTTATATAGTAGCTTAATGTTGCAGCCTTATGTGGTAGTCTAAGTAGAGGTGCTAGTTAAGGACTTAGTGCAGGCACCTTACGAATACTACCTGCAGCACTACGCCTCTACTTCTTTTTTAGTGCTATAGCTTGTAAGGCCTTACGCTTGCCTCTTTAGGATAATTGTATAGCTTTTGCCTGATTATTCTATGCCTTCTTAAGTGCCTGTGCCTCTTTCCGTGCGTCAATTTCTGCTCGCTCTCTGGCATGCCTCTCATCCCGCTCCTTCTTCTCTCTTGCTCGCTTCTCCACCTTCTCTGCCTTAAGCTTCTGCTTAAGCAAGCGAGTAGACTCACAGAGCTCAGCTGCGTCTGCTTTTCTAATCTTTTCTGCCTTCTCTACGTCATCAGCTTTGTCTAGGAGCTGCTAGCCTTAATTAACACGTGAAGGAGACCACCACTTAGTCTCTGCCTCCCATAACTGCCTCTAATAGACTAGGAGAGGCCTCTTCTTCTTAGTGCCTCTCTTCTTGTGATATAGAGCATGTTGTAGCTTTGAATTTTCTATCTCAAGAAGCTAATTTTAGATAGAGAGGTGGTGCAAGGTATCCTTCACTACTACAGCATCTTCTAAGTATCTATCGCCAATAGCAGCAGATAGATAGGCATCAACTGCCTGCTAATCCTTGCCTGCATATACTAGAAGAGGCACAGCTAGTTTAGGTGAAGGTCTATACTTCTTCTTAAACCTTTTAAGTACTATCTCTAGGTTAAACGGTATTAACCTAGTATGCTTAGAGGCGCTCTTAATAAGCTGTTTAGTGAAGGTTTTCACCCAGGTAGACTAGAAGAGGCAGAAGAAGTCACCCTTCTTAATTAGGATAAGGCCTAAGGTATCTTATAGATAATCTGCGAGCACCTAGGAGTAGTTTTAAGCTAGAGGACTAAAGCATACTACATTAAGTAGTTAAAGAGTATAAGTACTGTAAGGTGGGTACACAGCTATCGTGATTTAATTGCGATTATAGTAGGCAATAAAAGCTGTTGTTAGGTGACTCCCATAGCTATCTGGAATAAGTAGACAGTGCTTCCTTCCTGCCTTCTCCTTAGTGTAGCGATTAAACACCTGCTTAATCTAACCTAGTGCTACATCATCGTTCGTCCACCTAGTAGGAGAGACTGCAACAAAGGCTAAGTGTGTTTTAGCATCTATCTCATCTACCCAAGTACTCTAAATGTTCTAAGATTCAGCGGCATAGATAAGGCCTGGTGGAAGGACGCTCCCATCCCCACATATACACAAGAGCAGGGTAATCCACTCTTAATTGCCATCTTAAATAGCTTGCTAAGTCTGCTTTTGCTTATATAGAGGCCTATTAAACACCTGTTTTAACTTAGAGAGCGTCCTAATAGCAAAGCCCTTCTTATCTATATTATGTGTTTAACCAGGTTCTATACTATACTAGGCCATCTTCTTCTCTATAAGGCTGAAGTAGCCCTTATATTTCTTATAGGAATTAGCTTTATGGCAATTAGAGTCTATAGCAGTAACCTATTAAGTGATAAGCTAGTCTTAGTGACGCTTAAGGAAGCTAGTAACCTATGACTCTAAGACGCTTGTTCGGCCGATCTCCTCTGCAAACCCCTTAATCATTAATCTTATAGGTGGCAGATGACGTACTATAAGACCTTCTATGTATCTTATAAGGCCTGCCTCTTGATATAGAGTGAGTAGTTGTTGTGTAGAGGCCTTAGCTTTACAGGACGTGCTTTTGCCTTAGTGTCTGCGCGTTAAAGTTAACCTTATAACACTATGTTTTTCAGCTAAAGCTATATATAAGATAGGTTTATTAGGATTAGCTGCGCGTAATTCTGCAAGGGCTTCCTCTAGTGACATTGTGGCGTGGAGATATTAGGGGTGCAAGATGGGATGGAAAAGTGGTTGGGGTGCGCGTTACGCTGCACGCGCGTTACGGGCACGGACACTGTATCTCCGCGCGCTAGGAGGTAGGCGCTGGTCATTTACCACCCGAATCACGACATCTGAATCATACAAGAAGTACTCCGGTCCCCAGCTTACATGTCGTTATGCTTGCATTGAGAAACACTGCGGTTCGAAGGCTTATCCACTATCGAGCTCACTTCCCTAGTCTTGGCGCTCCTGTTTTGCGCAAGATCACTACGACGTCATCTTTATCCGCCGCAAACATGTCGACTTTGTCCATCAACACCAAATATCTTCTACCATCAGGCTATAAGATCCCAGCACTAGGATACGGTGTATACCAGACGCCTGCTTCCGAATGTGCGGAGGTTGTCGAGCACGCGCTCAAGAGCGGGTATCGCCATGTCGACTCCGCAGTCGCATATCGCAATGAACAGCCATCTGCTGAGGGCATGAAAGCCAGCGGCATCGCAAGAGAGGGGCTTTTCTTCACAACGAAGATTCCGCCAAAGGATATGAACTATGAGAACTCGAAAAACCACATCGAGAACACGCTGAAAGTCACTGGGTTCGACTACGTAGATCTATATCTCCTGCACTCTCCTTATGGAGGTAAAGAGAATCGCATCGGCGCGTGGAAAGCGCTTGTCGAAGGCGTTGAAGCCGGCAAGATCAGAAGCATCGGTGTGAGCAACTATGGTGTGCACCATCTTGATGAGCTCGAAGCCTACATTAAAGAGACAGAAAGTAGCCAGGGGAAGGGTAAAGGTGGCGTGATCAGCATCAACCAAGTGGAGCTGCATCCATGGCTCGCGAGACCCGACATTGTCAATTGGTGCACACAAAGGGGCGTTCTGTGCGAGGCCTACTGTCCGATAGTACGGGCGACAAGAAACGATGATCCTTTCGTGACTCCGTTAGCGAAGAAGTACGGAAAGACGCCGAGTCAAGTTTTGATCAGGTGGAGTCTACAAATGGTGAGTTCGCTATGCTATGCCATAAGTAGGATAAGACTAACTTGGCGCGCAGGGTTTCATTCCTCTGCCAAAGTCTGTGACGAAGTCCAGGATTGAAGAGAACGCGAATGTTTATGACTTTGAGCTTTCCGCGGAGGATATGCAGACTCTCGATACTGGCTCCTACGAGCCGTGCGCATGGGATCCTACTGTTAGCCACGACTAGATCAGATAGCGCACAACGAGTGATGGGACGCAGCCTTGACTTCATCATAAATCGAACGTGTGCTTTGTATACAGTGGTATCTTCGAGGAAACATAAGAAATATTACAAAGCCTTCCCGGTTATTCGTACTTTGCCATTCTTTTGCAATGGCGTCTCATCACCGAACATGCTGTACGGCGCCTCGTGGCTGCTCCTGGAGCTGCCCTCGCTGCTACCCTTCAGCTTGTCCACATCCACGTGTTCTACAACAACGTTCAGCTCAGTCGTGCGATGAATCTGCCCCAAACTTTCGTCGCTATCGTTGCGACTGTGGATCTTACTCCTTCCTGGACCTTTAGCGGAAGTCAATTGGAAGGACTGGAACTGGTTGGGCTTTGCTTTCGAGCGTCGATCTGATTGCGAATTCGAAGGACCTGTGGAGCTGCCGAACTCTTCAGAATAGGCATCGTTCTCGGTCTTGCCCTTGGCGAGGCGTACGATGAGCGAAGCCATGGACATTTCGATATTGAGCTTGACCATGTAAACAACCGGATGGAACTGGATGTAGACGACTTGGTTCTTGAGGAACATGAGGCCGATAAGCAGACCCTACTGTTGTTAGCGCAACGTCGCTGCTGCTTATGACGTCTCGATGCTTACGTCCATGGCGATAGACACGATCATGAGCTTCGCATTGAAGCTCACGAGGGGTTTGTATTTAGTAAGACCGACTTGGTCAACAAGTCTGATCTTGACAATGCGGAGGAAGTACCAGTTGAGGCCGGCGTCCACAATAAGAATGAGGACCTTCGAGATCTTGTCCCAAACATTGTTGATCTTGACAAAAAGCGGATGGGGTGGCACGACGTGCGCGGGAATCCAGATGCAGAAGACAGCGATGTTTATGGCAGAGATGAAGATCACTGTTCCCCACTTGATGTTGCGGACAGTATTGCGATGTTCAGCGATGAGCGCGATACGGTTGATGATGATTTGCATGAGCAGTTGGATCTGGAACACCCAGAAGAGGAGAATGAAGAACAAGACTGGTACACTGTTCAGAAGTCAGCAACGTTCAGTGATCGTTAGTGATCGAGCTTTCTTACGTAGGACCCAGTGTGCCGGTTAAGAAAAGCCAGCCAACAACACCAATGCATACGTTCACCAGGATCTCACCCCATAGCATGTAGATGTAGATGGATCTCAGCGGGTTGCGGTTCCGCCGTGTCTGTTGGATCGCCTCCCATACTGTGAGGAACCCGAATCCAATTGTGAAGCCTGCTGCCACTGCAGCAAGCTGGAAGTCCTCGACGGTGGCTGACATGGTGTCCTTTACTCAATCAACGAGCTTCGGAGCGCGAGAGCAACAGGAGCAGACGACCTCCACACCCGTATATATCCCGAATGACCCAATTAAAGGGGAATTTGCCTCTTGTGGGATCTGCCGAAAGGGTGCTACTGACTCGGAGTACACAAAATAGTGTTTGTCATTTGCTAGCTGCTTGCATGCATACGGCGCGCGCTGCCGCTGTTGGCACCCACTCAGATGAAGATCTGGTGCATCCCTGCACTCTCGCTAGAAGCCGTCCACTCACTTGCCACGAGGAAGTGGGCTTCTAGTATGCATGCGGTTTCAGAGAGTTTATGGACCTATGCTCCGCGGCAGTTCACTAGACGTCGATTGGGTGCTCCGAACGACAGCACCCGCTTCCGAAAGGTACCGTACCTAGGTACAGACACGCACCATGCCCCAGGCTCGGCTCCAGACCTGCCGCAACCAGGACGGCATAAAGGCTGCGATGCTACACAATGTGGGTGTTGAGACTAGACGTCCCAATAATTGTGATTTGCCCCTCAGACCCAACCTCGGTACGGTGCGGACAAAGTTGAAGAAAATCTCGAAGACTATCTCATCATCCATGCACCGCACAGACAACGGCGACCAGCGAACCCAACCGAAGCGGAATGTTCCAAAGTGCTGGACTCTTGCGCAATTGGGCACAAGGGCGACAGTAAAGTCCTTTCGCTTGACGTCGATCAGACAGTGATGTATCTTCTTTCCAAGGGTCAGGGCCACAAAAGCCACATCTGGAGATCTAGTGACATTCAGAAATTCGCTACGGCTTACATCGTAAATATCAGTGCCAGGACCCTGATTTAAGAACGCCAATTAACCGAAGGTCAATGAAGCAAACGTTGTCTGGGCCGCAAACGTATGAACGTGAGAGCAACGCGTCCTGTCTCCCCTGCCCAATATCTCCAGCTCCGCTGTCTTGTGGTCACGAATCGAGTCCATCAACATCGAATTTCCGCTCCACTGACCTGCAGCTGCATTCGTCACCCCATGTAGCTCCTGACTCTCTGTTGAGTTTACGCTGCGTGACCAATTCCCCGTAGATGAGGCGGCACGTATCCGGAAGACGGCGAAAATGTGCCTGCTTTTGCACGCCATCAACGGAGAAAACCCAAGGAACATTTCTGACGTTGCAGCTCGACCAGTCAAGATTCAAAGTTACACTGCCCAATGCGGCTGCTACGACCGAGATGGCCAGACCCTTCAATCTTGAAGCGCCTCCTGTTCGAGCTTTTCATACTTCTCGTTCGTGGATCAGCAGAGCGATGCTATCTTCGGCTACTGATCCAGCTAACATCATTCGCTGTACGATCATACAACTAGATGCCTGACGCCTGATCAGGTAGTATGTTGTTACTGCGCATTGGGAAAAGTTGAATCGGAGGAGGCGTGAGCAGACGTCGCCGTACTTGCCCGGGTGGGCCCTCAGCTTTCGCTGGGAACTCCACTGCGACAAATGAGCTACGCGCCCGCTAGCTCCTAGCTCCTAGCTCCTGAGTTCTTCGGGGCTGCTCTCCGATGCGCTGAAAAGCACCCAGCCCTGACGGACTCGACCCCAGATGCAGCTCGAGCGCCGCAGACAGACAGCCCTGAACGATGCTCGGTCTCTTGCTCGCTCTGTTTGCGACTCGTAGCATCGTGACTTGGTCAGTCCATCTGCGCGCAATCGTTCGTAGATCGAGTTCCCGAGCAAAAGGCCGGATGGTCTTGATTCATGAGCCGCAATTGCTGAGAGTCAAAGGTTCACTAAGTCGCCGGCGTGGTGTCTGGTGGGCGATCGCTCCTGCAGGAACGAATCCATCAGCTGTGTCTCGCCTCAGGTTCCTCCCGGCTTCCCATCGGCAGTGATCCGCGGCCCCATTTGTTCGATATCGAATTGTAGGTTGATGATAAGTTCTCTCATCCGAAGACCGTGGAAGTGCAATCTCATAGCTAAGGCAAGTGCTTGATGACATATCATCGTCCTTCTGTTGAGTGCTTGACATGTCTTCAAAGGGAGCGAAGCAAGAACTGGCATGTCACTCAAGCAGCAACACTACACCCTGGGGTCTGGATGTCACCACCCCGCTCCCGCCTCTAGGTCCCATCAGTTTGGCGAAGTAAGGCCGGATCGACGAACGTCAGATGCATGCATCGATCTCCAAGACATCTGTTCCTAAGGGTCGGCCCTTCTCCATCGCCTCGCGCCTTCTCGGTGCAACTTCAAGCTCAGAGGCCTTCCGGCGTGAGGACAAGCAAAGCATTGGTCTATGATCGCAATGGTAACGCACATGCTTCTATTATGTCCTCGAGAGCAAGGCGGTACCGCAGTCATTGCCTTGTGCATCAGAACGCTTTACTTAGATGCGATATACTGCTCGGGCCAGCCTGCTGGGCAAACCTTGACTACCAGAAGCAATATCAAGCTTCAATTTAGATGGGACGATTAGGACAGGGAGCGAAAAGGTCGGACACGTGGCACTTTGCGCTGTTTCCAAGCGTGAGCACTGCCTGAGTGAAAGGTCGAGACCCAATGCCACTTCCGGTAGGTATATTGTTGCTACGCTCTACTCGATGCGCACAGGCTGTGCTAGTGGCACAGTTGGCTACACTATCGCAGAAGCTCGCACCTACTTCGAGGCCGTACTGGTCACCCCGCCGGCCATGCGACTCAGCAACATTTAACGCACAGCCACGTTCGATATTCAAACCTCTGCGTGCCCCTATTTGGCTCGCACTTCCAAGTCCCATCCTCACATCCACAACAGGTCATAGCAACATTCATCTTGAGACTCCATAAACTCTGTCCTGCGAGTGCACGGTATTGCAGAGTGCTACGCAAGGAAGCGACAAGCTGTTCTGCCATCCGTCTCTTGACCATAATAGACAGTCTGTCCGCCTCGTCACTATCGGTTATGGACTAACATACGGCGATCTGATCTGCCGTAGCATATGCAATACGAGTTATTTCCCGCGATACCAGCGCGTCTCGTACAAATGAGATCCTCCGCAACCACAGATACGGATTGTGTCACACCAAGTTACGCAATTCGAAAGGCAAACGACCTTCTTGGAGCTGTACAGAGCAGAGGCTAGACAATTGTCAGTTTTATGAAGGGTTCGAAATAGATTCCGGATCCTGGATCGAAGTCTTGTGCATTAGCAAACATGGTGGAAAGGAAACATCAAATTGCAATGATGGGTAGCTTGATCCCGGTGCTTCAGACCATATTCTGACTGGTTCAGATAGGTTAGGGAGGTTCATTTAAGCAGCCAAAGGGGCTCACCATCTACGTTAAGCCGTAGCAGAGTATGAGTACTAGAATCGGACAAGGATACGCCAAGCAATTATACTCTCGAATTGTATCTTCACATCATAGATCACCATGCTTTTTAGCTCAGCACAGTGGTCAGCGACAGTGCATACTCTGTTCATCACGAGTCGAGGCGAATTCAGTGCACTAGTCCTAAGTACCCCCTGCCAGCTTCCTCCATGGATTTCGATATCAGAGATGCAGTATGCTCCACGACTGCACATACTCGCTAATCTACCTGGCCAATGAAGGCGCGAACGCCGAAGTTAGCTAAAGCATGTCCAATGCCGACTTGGCTGTACATGCGCTCAAGGCTGGGCATGAACTATATCTTCGAAGTCTTGATTCTGGTCCATGTTCAGAGTCTTCCTCCAACAAATCACGCACAATATTGGGTACGCGACCAGAACCTTGAACTTATAAGAGCTGTTTAGCATCACTTTGCACGGTACTAGAGCACTGATGTGAATCATTGAGAATCCAAGTTCGTTTTGTTTGTCTGCGTCCGTTCTTGCCACCGACTTGAGAGTGTGTCATCGCCTTTGCGATCGTCTACTCGAAATGCTTTCTGGCCATGCTCTAGTCCGTTCAGGTAGCTCCAGTAAATGCCCTTAATAAAACCTCGGTGTCGTTATTCCTGCTATCCTGATCTTCGAGGCTAGCACCAAATGTTGGGAAACACCTGATAGTCAGTGAGGCAAGAGTGACTGATTGCTGCAGACCCAATCAAAGTAAAGCAGTTCACTCGAAAGAGTGCATACGAAGACATACCCAGCTAGTACTAATCGAAACCGAACTCATCATCATCATAACCATCTGTGAACTCGCCTGCATCGAGGTGCGCAAGAACACATTTCGCAAAGTTCAAAGTCCGCGGAAGCAAGGTGCTCCTGTCAC
Organism: Didymella pinodella; assembly: GCA_039634465.1. Taxonomy (NCBI): domain Eukaryota; kingdom Fungi; phylum Ascomycota; class Dothideomycetes; order Pleosporales; family Didymellaceae; genus Didymella; species Didymella pinodella. Next base: position 1,771,380 of record CP113352.1, read on the forward strand.
CATTCCAGGCCATGTATATCCCATAATTCAGCCCTGTGCTCGAAAAACATAGTTCTGCGAGTCGATCGAGGCAGGAACCTTCATCTTTGAAAATCTCGAAAGGCGTTTCGTCATCCCCTGGCATACGATTAATCTGGCTCTGGTCTTTGACGTGGAGAGAAGCCGCCCAAATATCGCCCTTGCCGTTCATTTCCACCGTGAGACCTTCGATTTCGTGACACTCGGGATAACTGATGCATAGGTTTGTGAGAAGTGCAAGCAGCTTGAACCGGAGGGCTGAGAACGAGACCACATGTTCCTCTCCTGTGCATCTAAGCTGGAAGTGTACCTTCTGATCTTGAGATATAAGCACAATCTTGAATAACAGACCAGCCACATTCATGCTGACATGTTCAAGTCACGACACCGGGTCGTCAAAGACGAGGCGTACGGATGTGACGCGGATTGCGAGTGAACTTCTGTAACCCACCCACCGGTGGCAAGACATGCCGTGCTGGAGCCAGTGACGCAGCGAATCGAGGGCAAAGTGCCCATCTGTACTGCTTAGACTGACAAGGAAGCTGTTGTGGTGATAGTAATATTCTATAGCCGGACCTTGAAAGCCGGAGTTGAAGAGGAGTAAGTGGGGCACACCGGGCGAGAAGGTACGCTCCTCTAGATCTACTTTGATCTCAGAGTTGCGCTTCAGTATGCAAGCAAAGATGTTGTCACGGATTGGCGGTATCGACAAGATCCTGTCCAGAGCTTCAGCTGGGGTAGGTGGCGTCGGTGCTGGCATCTTGACGAGCTGACCAGCTTCATTGAGGTCAAATCGTACGTGCATATCATCAGAAGACCGCATCTGGAGATCTACGGATCTGCCGTCATCTGACACTACGACAGATCTCAGGTTCCGCCAGTACCGAAGGTACGTCCGAAGCTCGGAGTGCGTGTGCAGTATCTGCAATATGCGATTGATTGCCTTCACCACGGACACCTGATCAGCGTCTTTCAGGTCATCCATATTCGGGGACTTGTCACGGGTGCTTAATTCGAACGAGATGGGAATCCGAAACTGGCCAACTCGACCATCCATGAACGCGATGATCGGCAGCACATCGATATTGTCAAAACTGAAGTCATTCAGCGTGTCGTTCGTCAAACCAATGTGAACAGTGCTAGGCTTTGCGATGTCATGACCGACTCTTTCCAGCCAGTCAGCAGTGATGGTCATGAGCTGGCGAAGGGACAGTGAGGCTGAAGCGAGGATGACGATTTTGCGGTACAGATACGGCGCAGCTTCAGCGTGAATCTGCTTACAAGTTCTAAGAACATTGACACCGGGAGATGGAGATCGCAGCCTGAGAGCAACTGAGTCTTGGGGGTCCTCTTTATTGTAGCATTGAACGAGGTATCTCGGCAGCGCAGGCTCAAACAAAGCTTCATAGATCTGATTGCGCAATTCAGGAGGGAAATCGAAGAACCACCTCTCCGTAGGGTCGATAGGTGTGCTGATGGGGGTCGTAGGCAAGTCAGTCGCAGAAGCGGGAGAAGTAGAGGCGGTCGCACTCTATAGCAAGATCAGCAACGCCATCGTAAGCACGAGCCCTCTACTTACAGAGACAGCACCGGACGCAGTGTTAGCCATGCTGATATCTGGAGCGATTCCGAGTCGAGTGCGTTGGTGAACGTAGCTGTAGGAAGACAGAAGTCGAATGCCTGTGAGCTGCTTTTGAAGTCAAGGTAAGGGACTGCGTGGTGAAGGCAGACGGCAGGCGCGAATGACGTACGGCAAACGCCAGGTGAAGGCAGCTGCCTGACCGACGATCCCGTCGATCGAGTGAGTTGCGTCGAGGATGACACTTGAGGGTATCGATTAGCTTCAGGAAGTCAGGGCATTCGTACAGCATCTGTAATATCAGGTTGCAAGTTTGGCAACAAGAATATCTTATGAAAGATCAGTGTGGTCAGACATGCAGCATATCTCAGCTACAGCATATGTGTGGTATTTCTATCGTATCAGACATTCCTTCTTTTCCACATTGCCAAGCTCTGTCCTTTCTCCAAAATTCTACTCCTTGTCGAAACGAACAGCCGGCTGCTCCTTGATCCAGTTGAGATCGACCTTGTGACCCAACAATTCACGGATGTTCGAGACCCCATACTTCATCATAGTCGGGCGTTCGAGAGACAGACCGAAACCGTAGACACGCATATCCTTGGGCAGGCCCATGGGCTCGAGCATCTCGGGTCTGAACATACCAGAGTTACCAATCTCGATCCACTTCTTCAGACCCTCGTGGTAGCCGAAAATCTCCATACTGGGCTAATTCAGTCGTTAGCAGGATTCATGCGAATATGGAAGAGTAAACGCACCTCTGTGTAGGGGTTGTAGGCGGGCTTGAAGCGCAGGTCTGAGAGACCCATGTTGGCGAAGAAGTCGCCAAGGAAGCGCTGGAGGCCACCCAGGGTCAGGCCGAAATCGGCAATGACACCCTCAATCTGATGGAACTCAGCCAAATGTGTGGCATCAACGGTCTCGTTGCGGAAGACTCGGTCGATAGAGAAGTAACGAGCGGGTCGCGGGTTTTCTGCCAATCGGTGAAGTGCCCATGTGGACACGGCCGTTGTGTGTGTTCGGAGGACTAGTCGTAATGTCTCCTCGTCCTTGAACTTGTAGCGGTCTATGAAGCCCGTTAGTGAGTGCTTCTTATCTCCTGTGAACATTCATTATTGAGATCTGATCGGTACCTACAGCCTATTGAGCCAAAAGCACCATCCTCGTGGACTTTCTTGACGTCGTTCCAGTACTTCTCAAAGTCTCTGGGCTTCTTCGCCTTTTCGCTTTCTTCAGTCGCGAATAGACGCTGTGAGCTGGCCTCCATCTGGTCCATCTGCTTCTCGCTGGCGGGGTCGGCGCGCGGCTTATCGGCCAATGGTGGGTCGGAGACGAAGAAGGTGTCCTGCATGTCGCGGGCAGGATGCTGCTGTGGTACGAAGAGCGCGTCGAAGTTCCAGAAGCCAGAGTCGACAAAGCTAGCCAGATTAGTTGGGATTCTAAACCGGAAGGTGTTTATGTCCTTACTGTTGAGTCGGCATCTCAATGAAGCCTTGCGAGAAGAAAATATTTCTGAATTCTTGCCTGACCTTCATCAGAGGATGTAATGCGCCAGCGTTCTGCACTGCGCCCAGCGCGGCAAAGTTATAAGGCTTGAAGTTCGCTGTCTCCCAAGCACCGCTCTTGAGGAGATCTTCCGTCAGATCGGTATGCTCTACAGGCATCTCCTTCGCGTACTTGGGGCCCTTGGTGACTGTGTATGTGATGACCTTGGTGACAGTAACAAGCTTCTTCTTTTTCAGGTCGTTAAGCTGCTTGGCGTCTGAAACGTTGTGCGACTCCTGGATGTCCTTGAGGAGCTTCTGCATGCTGTCCTCGGGCTCTTCCGTGGCTACGAGGATGAGGTCGGTGCCGTCCTTCTTGATCCACTTGTTCTTGAAGGCATTGCCCTGTCCTACGCTCGCAGAGTCCTTGCCGACGATGTTCTGTGCCCAAATTATCAGCCCAGCCTCATAGACCATACTCCGACATGCTACCCACAGGCAAATCCTTGATAGCGATCTTCCCCGCCTCCTTCACTGCCTTCCACACCTTGAACTCATGACTCCCGTTGGCGACAATTCCCTCTGACTCAGGTGTCAGATCGACCTGCTCCTTATCGTTCGTCTTGTATTCGACCATCGAGCGGCTGGCGAGCCTGTCGAGCGCGGCCTTGATATCCTTCTGCGGTATGGTGGGGAAGTCCTCATTGCTCTGGAGCGTTTGTTTTGTGTCGAGGAGGTCGAGGACGTCTTGTGTGAGGTTTCGACCCTGCGTCTCGAGCGGTACGGGCACCGGGCCCCGTGTTCCTGTCATTTTGGCGTGTGTACGGTTCGTCTATCGTGCGCGGGGAGCTTCAATCGACTCTACGTGGGGTCGCGCTATGAGTCGAAAGTGGAAGTGACTCGGAAATTTGAGAGGTCCGAGCGGAGCTGCACGCGACGCCATTGGCTCTGGTAGTGTGGTCAAGCATACTAGGAACTGCAGCACTGTATACTGTTCCTACTGCGTACGCATAGCTAACAGACTACTTGACACATTTGTAATGTACTGTATGAAGGGATGTGAAAACGCGATGTATGTGAAGACCCTCCCCCGGCGACACAAGGCGCCGACGAAGACCTCAATGTCGTATCAAAGTCCAGAGCAAGACACAGCACGGGTCTAGAAGGCTGTTCACCACGACCAAATGGTATAAGCAGTACATTGGACGACCTGTGGAATGTATGCTATCTCCAGCTATGGTGTAGTAGCGTAGTGCGAAGTAATCACGTTGATGCACTTCTTCGCACCGTACTCTGTCGGCCATCAGGAGGAGCTACCGTTTACATCTCTCTTGCAGGCTATCGGGACATGGCTATGCTTCTTAGATTCGATATGAGGTGGGTCAGCATGTGCACGAGGCATGGCCACCGACTTATGCTTTCCGCATGCTAGCAGACTTGGTAAATCCAGTACACATCCAATGCAGCGAGATATACCAAGTACAGTCTACGAGCGGACATACTTAATCGACCTCTAAGTCTCTGTACTGTGTATACTGTTGTGTCATGTAATTGAGCTTTCTTTGGGCTATGATGTGAAAGCGGCATGACCAAGTGAAATCAAAGCTTCCCGGACCGACGCTTGCCAGTCTTTTCTTTTTCAAAAATCAAGAACGGTCAACCGGCCTGCTGTCACACCATGTCAATTGCCGTCGATGGGTCTTGTGGTTCGGGCTGCTCATGATGAGGCTAGAGACTTTGGATTGGATTAGTCTCAGGAATGAGGTCATGGCAGCACCCACAACACCGCGACCTTGGCAGCTATGTAGCATGAGCTTGTCGCTCCTGACTTGAGTAATACTAGACCCTTGAATGCTTGTCAGGCTGATGTTCGTTGAACGCAGATGGCTTTAGTGTTTATTTGCTTAGTGAGGGATAGTGATCTGAGCGACAATGCTGCAAACGGTGGCAGGCTAGCGCGGCCGACACATGAAGCTGTACACAGTACAGTCGAGATGTGATATGATCGACGATGGGACTGCTCCACACCCACGTTGAGCCGGCTGACGACGCGTTACAGAGAATCGAGCACGGGGTTTCGTAACGCTCATCAGGTTGCAAGCATGAAGATTCCGTGATGGAGCCGACAAAGCCGCACTAGCGAAGGCTGGTACTGGGAAGTGGACGAAGTCCGAGGAAGACCAAGACTTCCGCATAATATTGCTGGCAGACAATGTCCATCAAGGCAGTGTCGATGCTTAGGATGTGAGGTACTTTGACTTGGGCGTGGTTTGGCATAAACTGCATGTCTCGGCGAAAGCCCGATTTGAAGAGGGATAAACGTCGTTCATGCATGCACTGTGACCAGAAACGGTCGCGGGAACAGGGACCACCCACAGCAAACACGTCTGTCTCGAGGCATGCATCAAAGCCAGAGTATCAGGATTCAGCGTGAGGCTACCGGACGTCTACCTGGTCCTTGTAAGACACGGTGCAACACAGCCATCACCAGCAGATCAGGTGCACGAAACTGATGAGAGGCTCTTCCGTGAAGCGTCGAGAGACGAGCGACCGACAATGTGCCGCGCGGCGGGATCAACGCTCTGATTCAATATCGAAGCGCCAAAATTAGCCGTGGAGCATTCTCGTGCGGTCTCGATTGGTCGCCACCCCGGAAAGGCCGCGTACGCATCTGCTGCTCGCTGACTGAGCCGACAGCCAGCGAATCAGCGGGGGCAGATACGGGTAGACAGACTTGGCAGCGAACCGGCCAGGGGCGCGGGCGAAATTGAAACCAGGGGGAAGGGGGCTCTCATCATCTCGCTGACAGCGACGAGGCAGTTGGGGCGCCCGTCGAGGCTGGCAGCGTGGTGGAGCTGAGGGTGCAGACAGCTGTCGCTCATCGACGTCAGCAGTGCGCGGCCACAGCAGCTCCACTGCGGCCGCAACAGCGCAGGTGCAGCGCGTTGTTGAGACGACGGCAGCGCGGGAGTGTATCGATATGCAGTGGCGGGGGCTACTGGGAGTGGTGCAGTGTTTCGCTGGGGTGGGCAGCGATCAACAGATAACGAGCGCAGCGCCAGAAGAAAGAATTCAACCAGTTGGCCGTCCATAATTACACTCCAGCAGCTTGGCCGCCGCGAGCAGAGTCCTGTCAGGCTGCGAATCGTCCAATTGCCGTGTGCTGTGGGGGGCTAAACGGGCGCCGTCCAGCGATCCAGAAGCACTTGCAGCGGTCCTGGCCTAGCGCGAAAGAGGCCGGAGGGAAGGCGCGAGCTGCATTTGCTAGCCCGCTAAGCTCTCTGGGGGCGCGGAAAACCCCTTTGGCCAAGGCAGCTCAGCGGCCTTTTGTCTTGCCATCTCCAGTTTCTGCGTTCCTGCTCTCAACGCTGCGAGCCTCTTCCACAGACGTCCCACCCACGGACAGCACGCTCGTTTCACCCGCCGCGTCCTCGACTCTGCCACTCCCTCGCCGCCCACCCGTCTACTACCCCAGTGCCATCCCACCGTCAGCCCGTGGCACTGCTGGAGCCGCACATGCAATAAGCGCACCCGGCGCACTCCCTCACAGGTGACACCACACACGCAGCGATCCTCCCTCGCCTGCCCGCACAATGGCCTCGCGCTTCAACGCCAGCAAGCTGTTCATCCGGACACGCTTCAACTACGAGAAGCTGCCCGGTGCCGACAGCCAGAGCTCCTCGCCGCTGCCGCTCTTCAGTAGCAAGTCATGGGGTGCCTCCCGCGGCCGCCAGCCCTCGTGGGTGAACAAGGTGCAGCGCCCGCGCTTCTCCATGGCGCGAATTCTGATTCTGCTTGTCACCGTCGTCGTCTTGGCGTCCATGCTCGGCGGCGGCATCTACAGGCGGCACAAGATGCACCTGCAGCACGGCGGTGACGAGAGGAAACAGTACCACTGGGAGCACTACCCACGGTAAGCACTGCCATGCACCGCACCGATGACAGTTGGATGACTGATTGCGCAGATTGACGGGTTTCTGGAACGGCGTCCGCACCCTTGTCCCCTATGGCGACTGGGTCTCTGAGCAGGACTTCGTCAAGTACTCGCAGAGTCCCAACCCAGAGGACAACATCAAGCCCAAGTGGCCGCACATGTCCAAGGACAACAAGGAGCCGCCAATGGACCCTGTTCCCTTCAATCCCTACCCCTTCGAGTCCGAGGCCTACCTCAAGGACCACGATAAGGTCGAGACCTGCTACCTCGACGAGGACGAGAAGATCGATCTCCCTGACATCTACGCTTATCCCGGTATCCCCCAGAACGCGACTGCTCCCTTCTTCGGCTCATACGAGGAGCTTGGCATGAACGACAAGGTCTGCTTCGAGCGATTCGGCCGCCTCGGTCCCTACGGTTACTCCTACTCTCGCGATGAGGGTGGTCTCGAGATGTCTGGCAAGTCCGAGAAGGCTGGCTCTGAGAAGATATGGAGCTGGGAGAAGAAGGTCGACTACCGCAAGGTCAAGTGGGCCGATGCCCAGAAGCGCTGCCACGAGAAGAACATGCATCGCTTCAAGAAGAACGACACTGAAGCCGAGGGTGCCGGCCCCGCCAAGAAGAAGGTCCCCCGCCACGCCTACATTCTCCGTACCTGGACCGGCTACAAGTACAGCGACTACCAGATTCTCAGTCTCCGTGCAATGATAAACGAGCTTGCCTTGAAATCTGGCGGTGAGTATGACGTTCACTTCCTGATCCACGTCAAGGATGACAGTATTCCGATCTGGTCGTCTCAGGAGATTTACCAGAAGGTCATCGAGGACAATCTGCCCAAGGAGTTCTGGGGCATGGCCACCCTGTGGTCTGGTGCTCAGATGCAGATGTACTATCCTGAACCCTTCCCTAACAACGTCTACAATCACGCGAAGGCGCCTGTACACTCAGTCTACCGCAGCGCCCACTTCGCTCTGCAGTGGTTCTCGCAGGCTCGCCCAGAATACGACTTCTACTGGAACTGGGAGATGGATCTCCGTCTTACCGGCCACTACTATGAGTTCAACACCAAGATTGGCGAGTTCGCCAAGAGGCAGCCTCGCAAGGGTCTGTGGGAGCGTTCCTCGCGCTACTACATTCCCGAGCTTCACGGCTCCTGGAAGAACTTCACAGAGATGGTCGAGGAGGAGCTTTACAACAGTGACGAGAAGCCTGTCTGGGGTCCTCCCAAGTTCGAAAATACCGGCATGCTTCCCAGTCCCCCTGAGACTGAGCCGCCAACATCGTACCTTCAGGACAACTACGAATGGGGCGTTGGCGAGGAAGCTGACATCATCACCTTCAACCCCATCTTCGACCCTGCGAAGACCAACTGGGTCTTCCGCGACGACGTTACCGGCTACGATCTCGAGCTCCCCGAGCCTCCACGACGATGCGCTATCATCACTGTTGCACGTCTCTCGAAGCGTCTCTTGGACCTGATGCACCGCGAAACCTACCTGATGAAGCACCACATGTTCCCTGAGATGTGGCCGCCGACAGTTGCATTCCACCACGGACTTAAAGCTGTGTACGCCAATCACCCCGTCTACTTCGACCACAACTGGCCGCTCGAGGCTCTCGACGGAACCTACAACAAGCCTCCCAAGCCGACAGACAGCGTCTTTGGCTGGGGTGAGCACAACCAGCTGGGTAACAGCTTTTACTACAACGCTGGCTTCTCGTCCGAATGGTGGAGGAGATGGCTTGGCTCGCGCGAGAACGACAAGGGTGGCCCAGCTGAGGAAGAGGCTGGCTCTGGTCGTCTCTGCATGCGCCCAGCGCTGTTCCACCCTGTCAAGTATGAAAAGGGTTCTGATTGATCTCCATGCTTCTTCGAAATATCCATTTAATCCGCGCCTCTTTTCGTCTTCTTCTTAGCGCGGCTGCGCTTGCGATAGACTTTTGCGACACCTCAGCCCTGTCTCATCTCTCGACAGGCGCTTTCACATTGGGCGGCGTTCACGGTGTATTTGCAACGATCCGATATCTATGTTCCGGCACTGTACACTTTCATCTGGCCGACTGTCATTTCCTTATACCTTCTCCTACCGCGCGCATACCTCGTTCTGCACTTCAAAAGTTGAGGAAGTAATTAGCCCCGTGGCATTTCGTTCTTTTGGAACCGGCGTGTTTTGGATTGGACTAATCGCTTTTGTTTTGGATCGATTGCGAGATGTGGCTGAGAGAGCCGAGAGAGCGCCCGTGGCTGGCGTATGGTTGATACGTGTAGATGATGAGGAGCCGTGCACTCACTGCGGCTTCGTTCTCAACTGAATCGCAACGCGCTGGTCGAGATTGGATGGTTGTAGACTATGAATCAATGGATATATTCACATGACTCTTAAACCTCTATGTCTGCTGGTTCCTGCAACTCTCCCCTGCCATTGCTTTTGCCGGGCCTCTGCTCTCTAACGCTCCTTCCCATTCAATCTGCTCACGCAGACTCCCCGACAACATCTATGTTTCTTCACCTCTTCAGTCCCCACTGCAGCCCTTCGTCACACAGCTTCGTACTTTTTCCACTTAGCCCATCGTCACACAAGATCTGCCGCCTCTCCTCTTTGGCCTGTCAACTTCGAATAGCTTTCGTTTTCGAACGCCATCGCTCTCCTCCACAATCCCCGGCACAGTGCCCTCAGGTCTCCATTCTTTCGCCTCATACCCTCCCAGTACTCATCATCCGGTTCGTACCTGATGCCCGCACGCTCTGCAACAATGCTGCTCGCTGGTGTGGTACCCGGTACCAGCCTGGTCTTGTGAGGCTGGTTCAAAGACTTATCGTACGCGTATGGATCAGCCCTCGTGCAGTACACCATACGTACATGGACTCGGCGCCCTCCTTCTTGAACCAAATCAGCGCCTGTCCAACTCACATCCCCACATCCGCAGCCACAAATCTCCACGCCGTCTATGGCGCTGAGAGCATCGGTGTCCATGACCAGATCTTCCTCCAACTCGTTGGAGTCGAATTGGATTTTGGTGTACATGTAGCTGCTTTCCAATTGCGGCCACTCAACCCGCCACTTCTCGCCCGTCTGCCACTTGTGTGGTCCAGACGCGATTGCGTGGAGCGCAGTAATCGCGTGTGGCGCGTACCGCGCAACCGCACGGTTCTCTGGTCGACGTGTGATAACTTCATTGCAGACACCTGCGGGATATGCAAGCCCTACTGAAGCATGACTCCTCCTGCACCGTCCCGGTGTAGCGTACGTGCGTTGCGAAGCCACTTCTTGCACTATGAAGTATCGCAGCGCTGGGAAGACGAGAAGGGCATTTGTGAGATACTCTGCAGGCCGGTTACTGCTGAGCAGGGCGAGGCATGTGATGGATGAGAGGCGTGGTGCTGATAGGTGTGCCACAACATTGCGCAGGTTCGTGTATGTTGGATGCATTGAAGAATGTAGGGTAAAGGTGTATGTATTGAACGCCAGAATGTGCGCTTCGGAGTGAATGCGTCTACATGCCGACAGGAAGCAGAGCTGATTTGCGAGTCGTTGTGGTTGATACTTCGTGAATACCGATGTGTTGCGAGTGAAGACAAATGTGTATATCTTGTTCCTGATCTCGGCTGGTAGACGATTGAAGAAGGGGCTTTGATCTTGAGGGGAAGATGGGATGCGTAGATTACAATGGGAGCCAGACATTATGAGACAAAACTATTGGATACAGTTGCTGGATCAATTCAAGGCGGTCGGCCTACCTCAAGATATGCGTTGCTGGTGCCTAACGACGATAGCAAGCTACACCTGTCTTTTACAGCATCTCGCTGCCTGCAGAGGACAGCTTGCTCCAGCCGCACAGGCCGGTGCTATTTCCTCGGCTCATACAAATCGGATCAAAGGTGACGCTTTGCACGTCGACTGAAGACTGCCTGCTTGATCGTGGTAGGTAGCGAATTGATGGAAAGCGCATGCTTAGCGAGCGGCAAGGGTGCAGGAAGGGTCCACTTGAATTGTGGAGGGGCATTTCAGAACGTCATCGTCTCTCGATTTATCAATAGCCGCACCATAACTCGCCAGCACATATTCAAGATCCCGCACGCACGAAACTGAAGACAGCTTGCACGAGTCTTGAGATAGCTGAGCTCAATACGAAATCAGAGTCGCAAATCACACACAGCGCCGAAAATGCGGTTACTCAAGTCGCAAATCGAACAGAAGACAGGCTCTGGCTTCGTGACGCTTCTGCCAGAAGAGCCAGAGGACATGGTACCACCCCTCACGTTACAACGTAGAGGCCGTCGCTGACCTTTCGCAGTGGCATGCCTACAACCTCATACAAGAAAATGACCGCATCCGCGCAAAAGCCGTCCGCCGTGTATCCAAGACCTCAGACGCCGGCTCCGTAAACTCGCAGCGCATTGCTATGGACCTCACCATTCAGGTCACACACACCGACTTTGACATTGGGTCCGGGCAGTTGCACGTATCAGGCAAAGTTGCTGTCGAAAACGAGCACGTCAAACTAGGCCAACACCACACGCTCGACCTTGAATTAAATCGCAAATTCACGCTCGAAAAGGCCGACGGCTGGGATAGTGTCGCCCTAGAGCTGCTCAAAGAAGCCTCCGAGACCGAACGGCGGGCTGAGCTGTGGGCTGTCGTACTAGGCGAGGGCACAGCGAACATATGCATGATCACCGAGCACCAAACCATCCTGCGCCAACGTATCGAAGTCGCCGTTCCGCGAAAACGGCGGGGCGGCGTCGACGGCCACAGTAAAGGCATGGAGAAATTCTTCTCCACCACGCTCTCCACTCTGCTCCGGCAAATCGACCTCCCCGCCGCTGCCACCATACAAAGCAAAACCCTACCCTTACTCCTAGCGAGCCCAGGCTTCGTCGCAAACGCCTTTCTCACTTACATCCGTGCCGAAGCAACACGCACCACAAACAAGCCCCTCATGAGCCTGATCCCGAATATCGTCGTCGCACATTCCTCCTCCGCCCACATCCACAGCTTGAACGAAATTCTCTCCTCGCCTGCAATAACAACGAAACTCTCCGACACGAAATATGCCCGCGAAACGGCGCTCATGGATAAATTCCTCACACTCATGCGCCTCGACGACGGGCGGGTGTGGTATGGTCCCCGCGAAGTGGAGCGCGCGGTCGACAAGGGCGCGGTCGGGAGGGGAGGGGGCGTGTTGTTGATTAGCAATAGCTTGTTCAGGGCGCAGAACGTGAGGCAAAGGAGAAGGTGGGTGGAACTTGTGGATCGAGTAAGGGATGTGGAGGGTGGGGAGGTGAGGGTGTTGAGTAGTTTGCATGAGAGTGGGAAGAGGTTGGAGGGCCTGGGAGGTGTGGCGGCGATCTTGACGTATCCGCTTGAGGATCTGGATGAGGAGGGTGCTGATGAGGGACTGGGTGGGCATGATGAAGAACAAGGGGAGATGGTCATTTAGATGGAATTGAAGATACCCCAATGATATGACGAGTTCACGAAGTGCACTTTGGCGTTCTAGTCCTCGTTTGTGGAGTATTGTGACGAGCGGATATTCGGGACTGTACTTCGATATGGAGAACTGCAGCTGTCTGGTGATTCTTTGTTTGTCTTCTTAGTCTATGACAGTTTTAGACAGGTTTACATTCAGAAGCCAGCAGTGGATTATATCATTATAAGCTACCTCAAAAGTTGACATCGCTCAAGCATCACTACCCCCAAACCTTGTCTTCTCATGGATGCCAAATGTCGCCAGTTGAAGTCTTGGAACTGAACCGAAACGGCGCGACTGGAGCCTGAGTCTACCCTGACTATTGTGAATTTGGCAACCTCGAGTAGCGCTTAGAGAACCTGGAACTAAACGGCACCGGCTCCCGAATATCTGGGTTATCAATCAGCTCACTCAGAGCAATGCTGTCCGTATCGATGCTCGGTAATCTCGGGGCGTCTGTCTTGGAAGTGTCTATGCTTGATAGCCTTGAGTATCGCTGATCATGCCCTTCCACATATGCTTCATGCTCCTGCTGCGACTTTGTCGAGCCGACCCCTTCGGCAGTCGTAGTCATGCGGGGATGCTTGGAATCTGTAACGTCCAAGGAGCCAAGCATGTCGCCATGCTCAGTGACGGGAAATGCCCCGTCGGTTCTGGTCCAGGTTCCAAGGCCAAGGTCCTCATGCGCCATGCGCTGTGTTTGCAGTGTAGATGCTGCTCGCCATTCGAGCCCGCTGTAGACCAGTTTCGGGTTCCTGCGCAGACGCGAACGGTTCAATAAGGCGGTGTAAAGCTCATCCACGAATGTGGAGATGGCGATGATTACTATACTGAGGAATAGAACAATACCCAGTGCCCATGCGCTAAACGAGTAATGGTTTGTAGATCGAATCTTCTATTGTTTCGAAAGTCAGCTGGGCAAATGCTGGGGCACTGCAACTGACCTGACTGTGACACAACCTCTTACAGTCAACACCCTGATAGCAGGCAGCATCATACCCGAGCCACACCCCCCTCGCATGTTCAACCAACATGTGTTGCACAATAGCCAGACTCGTCTTGAAAATTTGCACCATCTCAGCCTGCCAGCGATCTTCCGGCAATCTATCAGTCTGCAAATTCCCAAGAATCGTATTCCGTGACAGAAACGCAGGGACCCTCGGAAGCGTGTAGAGAAATGCACCAGTACCGTCACCCATCCTGTTGATTGCGGTGAAGAAGGCTCGGATCTCAGAACGCTCTGTTGCGTCGGGCCAGACCCGCTTCAGGGCTACAAGTGTCGCTTTGGTTGCAAAGCGAAGTGCTGATCCATCGAAGCACTTATCGCCTTCAGAAAGATCTGGATTGCAGATCTGGGTCTCGGTGCCGCATCCAAGGACGCCAACTGGCTCGTCAGCCGCGTAGTATGGTCAGGAGCCATTGGTGCCATAGGTACTGTTTAGCCGGAGTCGAGTCGTTGCCGAAAACCACGGGTCTTTAGTAGGCTGCTGATAAAACAGCTCGGATGAATCTAGGAATAAGAGCGCGGTGTCGACGTTTGGCCGGACTAATTGCGGTATCAGTTCAGTAAACTCCCTGGACTTGTCGTTTTTCTTGTAGTAAGCGAGGTCTCGTAGAAGTCTACATTGCGTTCAGTCAATGCGTGGAACATCTCTCGGTGCTTGGAACTCACTGGATACGGTAGTTGCCATAGGCGAAATTGTTGTTGGTATCAAGGACGGGTGGCGATCTGTCTGCCTCGACGGCATAGAGGTATGATTGATTCCGAAAAGGTCCTCCCCTCGATCCGTAACGATACACCTGCATGCGTTTTAAGGTGATTGGATCCGTGATGATGTCGGTATAGCCACTCGTTTGTAGCGGCGCACAATGCGTACGATACTGGAGAGTAAAGCGCGGTCCGATATTCAGTCCCAAATGCTGCGACGAATCTAATTTTCCAGAATCCAGCAACAAATTCCCACGATCGATTCTGCATAGGTCTTTCGAAAAAGGACAACTAGAGTTGGAGTCAATGGTATGAGGCAAGTATGGCAACATAAACTTATTGCACTCCGCAGGCTTGTTTTTGACTGTTTGGTTATAGCACTGGGTGGCATATGTGTAGGCGTTTGCAGCGATCCCACTTTGGTACTGAATCAGACCCGCTTGGGTCATACCTACCAACGCAGAAGCATTGGTGAAGGCGCCACATCTGCGCCCTGAGATGAGTGCTTCGTTGTCCGAAGCAGTGAGCAGCCGAGACGATAGGATTCCTGAATATTCAGCTATTATACTACTTGATGGGGACGTACATACCGGCCACGACGGATACGAGCGCAATTGTCGACGCTAACAACATCGATGGTAGCAGTCGTCGAGTAATTCTCCTGGCTCTGCCTCGCCAGGCGTAACCCAACCTCACAAGGTCCCATAAGGCATCAAAGGCCAGACTTCCATTACGCAGGACAGCCTGGCGCTGGTGGTAGGTGCCATCCTGCTCTATCGAACTTGAGCCTGCCACGAAAAGCACGTAACGCGCAAGTTTCCAAGCGCCGCGTGCTGTAACGGCAATGAACAAGGCTAGAAAAGCGATCACTAGTCCGCCAGCTTCGCGACTCAACGTCAATCGAGCACCACGAAAGTCTCCCCGTGAGTGATTGATCCATAGACCGGTGTAGATATCGTTGTCTATGGGCGAAGTCGGGAGTGGTGTTGTCATGATTGATCGATGACGGTATCCATTGAAATTACAATCTAGTTGTCGGCGAGTTTTAGACGAGCTGCAAAGTGTCGACAGCAAGCATGGAAAAACGACTGTGACATAAGACGCATCTTGCAGTCTATCTTGATCCTCGATACGCCCCTTGTGTACTAGGAGTGTGGCCTGCTAAATATATCCTTGGCGAAGATATCGTATCCTGCTTCATTGGAGGGTCGGCTGTCAGCCCGCATTACCCAATATGGCTTTTGGCCCCCATTTAGGCAAGGGCCTGCATCTAGACCGGGCAAATTGCCATTTCGGCAGGTGCGACGTCATTTTACTGCAGGAAAAGAGTACGTCGAACCCGGGAGTTGTTGCGACGAAGTGAAGATGGGCACAATATGTCGCAAATCGGCCCATCTCACAAGTGGTACTATCGGGCTTGATGACGGTCTTCAACCACCATTTCCTTCGTAGCGTATTGCTCTCGAGCGGCAGGTATTAAGATCCAAATTTGAGCTAGATGGTGCCTGCCCGGTGCCCGTTGGCCGCGACTTGTGCACGAACCATCTGGGCGGCATCAAAACTGCTCGTTGCTTGACAATCTTAGGTACTTGACACCAGCCTTCGCTTCCGGAAGCTCGCCATTATTGTGCATATGACTCGTCTCGGTGTCGGCTCGCAACAGTCTCGCATATCCCGGGCGACTTGTATCGAGTATGCCAAGTGCGTCTCCATATTCTGTCACGGGTATCGACTCGTCTGTCCGCTTCCAGGTCCCGAGTTCTGCGGACTCATGGGCTAAGCGCTGGAGTTGTAGGGTTGAGCCAGTCTGCCGTTCGGTGTGACCGTAGGTGAGACGTGTGTTTGGTTGCAGACCGCTCTTCCGCAGCAACAGCTCGAAATAATCATCGATGAAAGAGCGAGAAGCATGGTGATGGCTCCTAGGGAGAGCATAAAAAAGTTATTCCATGCGCTGAACGAGTAGAACTTGGACGATCTAATCCTCTGCGGTGTGCGTTAGCAGATAATCTGAGCCCGACGTCGAACTATTACTTGCCTGACCGTGATAAAGAGGCGCGCAGGGAAAAGTAGTACTACAGCCATCATCATGGTATCAATAATCCCGCGCGTACTGCACCAGGGCAGCGTGCAGCACAGCCAGGCTGGCTGTCTACAGATGTTCACACTCAATTTGCCATCGATTGGTTAATCTGGGGGGGGGGGGGGGAGGCGAGCAAGTGTCGAACAACTGCGTGCTGTTGCGCCTACAAACAGGGCAACGAAGGCGATAGCAAAGCCTCCGACTCGTAAAATCAAGCGTGATGGTCGCCCCTCGAAACGATCCCATTGCACAGTTGGTCCAGAAGCCGGCATAGACGTCTTGATCAATAGGCCAATCTGGTTGATTCACCCGAATTGCGAGACGAGGTCTCACACATCCTGGTAATCGTTAGGTTGCAGTCCAAGAATGTCAAATCTCCTCACGTGTATAAGTTTCGCGTGAAGCAGCTGCGCTGAAATCAGAACCATATCTTCGCGCGTATGCATATACGAAAAAATAGCTTGTAGACCAATCTGACCGGGCAGAACAACGGTCTAGGTTGTCCAGGTAGCCCACGTGGCTGGAGAAAGACCGTAGAATTTGGGAGCCAACGTGGGACAGGAGTGTGACCGGACATTGTCGAGGGCAGAATCTATCATTGAATCATATCTGCTCGAAGCGCAGCAACAAAGTTCGAGATGACGCCTGGTGCGAGTGCTACAGAGCGGTGCGCAGGACGCGGCAGGACGCATTGCGTTGGTGTTGACCGTTTGGTGCCGTCTGATCGGCAAGATACCGGGAAAAAGTGGGGACGCGAGCCTCTCTGGCTTACCAGCCACCTCCTCGAGCTTCTCTCCTTACTAGATAATATGATCGCGGCTGCTCCCCTTAAGTAAGCTATCGACACTGTACAGGACAAAAGTTCGTGTTGGAGGCAAAGTCACCGACGTCGATCTTCACAAGTGCCGTCACCAATTAGTATTATTGAAGTTGGCGATCACCAGCACAACTACAAAATGATCGCCCTACGACCACATATACTGGAAGTCTATATGCAATCAAGGTACAGATGACGCTAAATCGCGCGGTCCGTAGTAACGCGCCCTCGACGTCGAGTCGCTACTCCCAGCTGTCGCCCCTCATACAAGATGCAGATCCTGAACCTGGTCTCACGAGCAGTATCTGTCCCCAAGATACCACGACCACCTCCACCAGATGCTCACTCAACTTTATTTTCTCAGGCCCGAGCGTCCGCGACGCACTATCCGCCTCTCCCATTGACCTTCCACTGGCGCTGCTGCCAAGCGAGTTGTGGTGCAAACAATGCTGTCGTAACAAGCACTCACTTCACACAGCTGCGTCACCACAGTGCTTCAAGAGGCGTGATGTACTGGGCCCCTAGCTATCGACTGTCAGATTGCGTTGAGTGCGAACATCGAGCATGCGAGTGGTGTCTGCTTTTGCAAGTCGAGAGCCAGAGCGACAGGACGAGCTTAAAGGACGAGACCGACCCTGTGGGCGTTTGGCACAGAATTGGCATATGGGAGCAGGGTCGACAATTTGGAGAGAGTGTGTAACAGGAAGCGATCAGAGGAGATGACATCGTTAAAAATTTGGAGACGGAAGACAGGGTTGATAAAAGGTGGGCTCAGGAGTGGCTCCGGGAGAGAGAAAGGAGGCAGAAGGTAAGTTCGAGGTGAGTATTAGATTAATGACATGTGTCCGACAAAAACTTCCTTGACAGAAGTTGAGCCCATCCCAGGGAGTAGTATTACCATTACTCTTTCTTATGGTAGACTTTGACATAGCGCACGTGCTCGACACCTTGCGCATCCTCATGTCTCTGGGCGACGATCTTGTAGCCACCAAGCTTTGGCCAGACCTTGGTCCAGCAGAACCAGTAGAATACACCGAGAAGTAGCACGCTGATACCGACAATGGGGAAGACGTAGTATGGGTAGCCATCCGCGTTCCACGGGCCGGTCGGTGGAATGAATGGGACAAGAGCCAAGAAGATATTCGCGGCAAGGTAAAGAACCGCGACCGGAAGGTATGTGTGCCATGGCGACTCCCAGCGCTCTTCCTTGTTGTAATGCAGGTATATGAGACCAGCAGTGACAAAGCCATTGATCCAAGCACCCGGGTATGTGTATAGATCTGTGATGAAATTGTAGGCAGGTCCAGCAGGCGGAGCCACAAGAACAATGACCGTGATAAGCCAATGCAAGAACAGTGCAGGGGCTGGCGCACCAAATGGTTTGATGGAGGACCAGAACTTGGAGTACGGCAGCAGACCTTCTTTCGCAAACTCTTGGTTCAATCGAGAGTGAGCGAAGCTGACAGCGAGTACGTTACCAAGGTTGCTGAGTGCGACGAAAGCGGGCAGGCTACGAGCTCCAGCGCTGTCGCCGAAGACATTGCGGAAGAAGACACCTGCTACGATAGCCTCACTGCCGGCAAGGTCTTCCTTCGAGATCGCGGCAAAGTATGCGACGTTCGCGAGAACATAAAGAATGGTAGTGCCACCAATAGCGAGAGGGGCGGCCCAGGTGAGCGTCTTCTTGGGGTTCTTGATCTCGCCTAAGACGTAGTTGGCATTCTCCCAGCCTTTGTATGAGTAGATGATGCGAAGCAACGCTTGGCAGTACTCGTATGCGCCGCCTCCACCATAGCCTTCGCCTTGGTGCAGTGTAAAGGCATTGTCGAAGTTACGCGGGTTGGGAACCCGTCGATGTCCGGCAAGAGCCGCAAAGCCGGAGAAGACGATGAATAGTAGGATGAAGACCTTGAAGACGCCGAGTACGTTGAACAAGCGAATGCCCCACTTGGGTGCAACAGAATGGATGGTGACGGAGAAGGTGATGCAAGCGATAGCAATGCCACGAGCTACCCACCCGTCCACAGTGCTGCCGGAAGCCAAGAGACAGTAGCGCCCAAAAGCCAAGGCGTTTCCAGACGAGAAACCAAGGAGTAACATCTGCGCAGCGAGAACGCACGTAGCGACATATCTGGGGTGGCGGTAGACACGTTCCAGGTAGTTCTTCTCACCACCAGATCGCGGAATGGCAAGTCCAAATTCGATGAAGACTGATAGACCAGCAAATGTGAGAATACCGCCGATGATCCACAAGAACAGCGAGACGCCGACTGAGCCGGAGACAGCGAAGATGCCAGATGGCGTGGAGAAGACTGAAAGGTACATTAGCTTGGGTACCTTCCAAAATTGCTGTATTTGACCTACTTCCGGTACCAATCATCTTGTTAAGAATGACGAACACGGTTGCAGTATATCCGAGCTTCTGGCTATCATCATAGACAAAGGCTTGGTCTGCCTGCACGCTGACGTTCTCGTCTGTATAGCCTGGGGGAGGAGGTGATGTCTCATGGCCCGTCTCGTGCGCAACCTTACGGTCATTTTCCTCGAACTTGCTCGCCATTGTGACTTAGGTTCAAGATCTCCTCTGGGTAGATTAAGGTGCCTCTGCCCAGGCAAAAGTCGGGGCTGCGCTAGAGCAGTCGTTGAACGATGGTGGAGCGGTAAGTGGAACCGGCGGAGTGGACGCGCTGCACGTTCTGGAAATTCTGGAAGTTCTGGAGAAGGGAACAGGGTCATATACATGTGTTGCATTGCGTGCTCACCTTTGTCTGTAGTACAAACCAGGCTGCATTGTCTCTGCACGGAACGCCTACAGCTCGCGATCGTCATACAGGTTGACGTTTTAAGTCTTGGGTTACATGGTAAATAAACGGTCGGTGCATTTCGTCGGCGCTGAGTGGTCGACATGTACCCAATCAGGAAGGTCAAGCATTGGTTCTGGTGAAGCCTTCTTGGTATGCGCTGTGAGCGGTGCGTAGAGTAATCAGCTCCGATGTCGTGATTGCTCGGCGTAATTCGACTAGCAAAAAAGCGAAAAGAGCAACTTGGCAGCTTTGAGGTATCGCATTGTCTGGCTGGCGCTCTCTGTTGGTGGCTGTGGCAATTGCTTGTCCTCCACGAAAGGATCGTTCAAGATGGGCGTGTTAGGCAGGTGCGCAGTCGTCACGGAGACTGGTGAGGCATACCTAGAAGCTACGGAGCGTTGCCAAACGACTCCTTCGCTGTCGCCATAGTTGTGTACATATCCATTAATCGTTTCAGAGTTTTCAAGGGTGAAAGCGCGTGGCCTCGGTGATGTTCGTTGAGATCCGGTGCGCGTCGCGCCTCCATGATCAGCGCGTCAGACTCACCACTCGCTTGGAAGGCACGCTAGACTAAAAATCAAACATTCGATGATTCTTCTTCAACACCATCACCACGGATCATGCGAGATCTCCATCAGTCATTACTCAAGTTTTGCAAGATCTTTATCATGGCGAAATCGAAATTGAATGAGACACCTACCAAGCTCGTAGATGCCAGCCAATCGGACACCTTCAGCACGAGCTCAGTTTGAGTCGTAGCTTCAAGTAGACGACACATTTAGTCACAAGTCAGCATGGATCAAATCGACACGAAATTCGGCCATAGATGTTGACACTTGCACATGGCGAGATGCCTGTAGCTGGAGACGGAATGATGAGAGAGTGAGCGAGATGTCAAGCTTTGCCAGTCGACGGCAGAAAAGCTTGGTTGACGCCACTTTTGCCGTAACGCAGGTACAGAGTAACTGAACCTCGCCAGCTGCTTTCACGTCGATGAAATGGCCGACTTTCGAGTGCGATTGAACGTCTCAAGGCTCGGAGCTCATCTCGGCCGTCAATGCAATCCCTGGACCGTCACTCTCTCATTGGTGGATCATTTTCACCCACACTCCCCACAAACCCCAGGAAGAGCGAAGTGGACCTTCAAGCCACACCCCGCGTTCTGCAAGATCCTTGGACTTCTTGATTGGACTATGTAATAACGTGTTAGATAAGCGAGCGCCGCAGGCAAGCGAGCGCCGCACCCTACCAACTTTGCGCACCCCTACACGGTTATATCTCAACAACGCAATAGTGTAGTACATAGAAATTAATAGGATAGATTAAGTGGTAGCTACAGTCCCCTTATTGCACGTACGTGAGTTATGCCCAGTCTCCCTGCACCTCTTGCAGCGCGCTAAAGCCTGGCGGCTGAGGCCTGATTGCTCTCCACCTTGACGCTCTTCACGAGCAATCTGCTAATCAGCCTCACGTTAAGCAAGCATATCCTCTCCAGCCCCCTTTGTTAAGGCTGCTCGCTTCTGCAGTCGCTTTTTCTTGCGCTGCCTACGCGCTAACGCTGCCTCGTTGGCTCTTTCAAGGCCAGCAATCCGATCGCGCATCAGCTCAGATGAGAGCATTATTACCTCAGCCCCCTTCTTAAGCTGATTAATCGCCTCTATAATAGAGGCTGGTGATGAGCTCTTATGCTGGCGTACGCGCTCACGAATTAGAGTTGATTGAGCCTCAAGCTCGCGTGCGTTGCTTGGAGTACGAGCCTCCCAGAGAGCCTCTGCGAGAGCAGCTGGAGGAGTAGGCGTACGTAGCTGTACGTCTAGCTTTGAGAGGACAGTCTCTGGCTAAAGAGGCACAAGGCCTGCTCCTCAGAAGGCTAAATAGATATTGGCTGACGTAAACGATCAATCAAAAGCTGCCTTAAACGCTGGCAGAAACTCAAGCTTGGTGACGTGGTTGATGTGGTCGCGGATCAGGCTCTCTACCTTATGACTATACGCGCGCTTTAACAGCGAGAAGCAGCTAACGTTAAGAGGCTAGAGTAGGTGAGATAAGTAAGGTGGCATACAGAGCGTGTAGATATCGTTCTCCTTGCAGAGTTCTTAAAACTTAAGGGAGTGGTAGCTCTTGTGGCCGTTAAGGATAAGCAGGCGACGTGCTCCTACTGTACGAGCCTTTGTATAAGCGTTAAAGTGCTTTAGCCAGTCAACTCCTAGCTTGTTGTTTGTCCAGCTGTTGTCGCTAACTGCAATTGCCTAGTCGCGTGGGATCTCCTCCTCCTCGTACCAGGCAGAGAGATGGTACTTGCCGGCAAAGATCAGGAACGGTGGGACTGACCAGCCAGCAGCGTTGATAGCTGCTATCACTGTCACCCACTCACAGTCGCCAGGCTGGATAGCCTTTAGCCTTCCTCTCCTCTCTGACCCTAATATAACAAGCTGCGTTGTGATCTTGCCTATTATAAAGCCTGCCTTGTCAAAGTTGTAGACGTCTTTGTCGCAGATACCGTACTTAGCCTTTGTCTACTCTACAAGCTTAAACTAGCTGCAGATAAGAACAGGATCCTCATAAAGAGCTCTCTGTCTATCATACGCTTGGTTAAAACGCGTCTTAAGACTGTCTGTACGCTTAACAAAGTTAGCTGGCCACTTTTGCCTAACCTAGCCTGCACTGCGCGCAGCTAGCAGCTTATTAGCTATATTACATACAGCTGCGTACGTAGGCGCAAATCCGCGTAGATCTAGATCAAGTATGTATTTAGTAATCACCTCCTCTTCTAGCTGGGTAAGCTTCTTTGAGTTGGGCTGGCAATCGCGTCAGGCAAGCTTCCTAGCGCGTCGGCGGCGGATTGTTCGTTCAGAGACGTTATAGACTGCAGCAGCCCTATGATTACTCTGTATTTGATGGGATGTGATAGAGGAGATAGCAAGCTGGATATCTGCTTTATTTGAAACTAATAGAGTAGCGCTGCGTTGAGCCATTGTATGTTCAGATGAGAGAGGTGCACAAAGTTGGTGGGGTGCGGCGCTCGCTTGCCTGCGGCGCTCGCTTATCCAACACGTTAGGAAACGAACTGACCATGTTTATCCCGCGGCTGATGACGGCTTCTGGGAAATTACATCTGCGCGCCGAAACGGCGATGATAGCAGGACCTGAGCATCCATGTCCAAATTTCCCCGTTCTGCCACGCTTAGGAAGTTGGTTCCCACTTCGCATAGGAGCACTACGCTATATAAGAGTGCATGCCCAGCGATTTTCAGATGCCTAAGCTCCGCGTCTTTCCATCCATATAGAACATTGATTCAAGATGCGCCTGAGCTTCGCAGTTGCATGCCTGCTGGAGGCTTGCTCGGCCTTATCTGCGGTCAATCGCAAGGCCTGCCAACAACCTACGCGGAATCCCCTGGACGGTTGTCCCAAGAACACGATACTCGTCGGCCCAGGCCAGAAGTACAGTACCGTCCAGTCCGCGATTCTGAGCTTGCCAAACAACACAGCAGCTTCACACATTCTTGTCTTGCCTGGAAACTACACCGAGCAGGTCAATGTGACTCGATCGGGCCCGGTGTACCTGTTCGGCCAGACCAAATATCCAAACGATCAGAGCAAGAATACTGTCAACATTGTCTGGCGCAATGCCACTGGCGCAGGGGTCATCCCCAACATCGACAATGCATACACATCCACGCTCACAGTGGCACCGACCTTCAACTCCAGTACCACGGGCAGTGGTCCTACAGGCAATCCGGTTCCAGCGGACACTCCTTTCGGCAACACAGATTTCAGAGCATACAATCTGAACTTCATCAACGACTACAGGCCATATTCTGCTGGTCCTTCGCTAGCTGTTTCAGTGAGCTACGCCAACACCGGCTTCTACTTCTGCGGCTTCTACTCGTACCAGGACACTGTGAGTTGATATATTCGATTTTCACTAGTGCCGGGCTGACCCAAATTTCAGGTCTACATCGGCAAGTTGGGGAATGCCTACTTTTACAAGAACGAGATTGCTGGCCAGACCGACTTCTTCTACGGATTCGGTACTGCTTGGATTCAGTCCAGCCTAGTAACTCTACGAAACTGCGGCGGTGGTATCACAGCCTGGAAAGGCACCAACACGACTTTTGTCAACAAATACGTAGGTACTAATTCTGACGAGGCAGTAATGTTACTGACATCACAAGGGTGTCTACATCCACGACTCGAAGGTACAGAAGGCGAACTCGTCTCTCGCTATAACTGGAAAGTGCGCCCTCGGCCGTCCTTGGAATGCACTGCATCGCTCCATCTTTGCTAATACTTCCCTGGACGACTCCATTGAGCCCAGCGGCTACATCGAATGGAGCGCTTCCGAGCCTCGTGTCAATGCCAACACCACGATGGCAGAGTACAAGACATACGGACCAGGCTTCAACGCTACTGGGAGAGCCGCTGGTAATGTCACAATCGTGATGGACAAGAAGCAGTACGAGCCATACTCGACCGTTGACAAGGTCTTCCAGTACCCGTTCTCAAGTAAGGGCGGCAACACAGCATGGATCGATAAAGATCCAGAGCGATAAGGAACCCGCTCAAGTGACAAGCTTAATGTATCTGCCACTTAATAAACATGCTTCTGCTCTTCATGATTCCACTATCAGCACGGTGTGAGCCTCCCTGGACCCTCCTTTGTATCCAATATTGCGTTGTGGATTCTCAAATTACACTTCGCTGGTTGTCAGTTGAAGCCTAGACTTTTCCAATTTCCACCCAACAGAGTTCAAAACGTGTGGAAGACGGTTGATGCTCATTACATGATGGGCTGGTGCGAGATATGCGGCCATTCCAACAGCCCACGACGACGTGACCTTGACTGCCATCGGTATCACAAGGGCTCACTTGCAGATCTTAAGCCACACCTCCATAGGCAGCTTCAAGAAGCTTGATGTCATGGTCTTCTACCGGATGTCAATGGAAGAGCTTTGGCTAGGGTTTTGGAGTATGAAATGATGATAGGCGTTAGTCTTGGGCTGAGGATGCGCCTTGGGGTCGCCAGCAGAAGCCTTCGGGGACCTTTGCAGCTCCACAAAAGACATAATATTGGTGCTGTTCTGGTCCTCTATGTGCTGGCAGGATGGAAACTGTCTACATCTGTTCCTTCTGATTTAGCGGTCTTCCTGGGTATTGCGAGATAATATGGACGAGGATCGACACCAAGGACCCACCGCATACGATGCACCAGCCATTGAGCCACCAGTAACAACTCCCATGCATATAGGCAGTTCGATCAACTAGACCTCACTGCATTTCGGAGCAAATGCTGTGACATACGGACGACCTCAGATCTGCTGACCAGGCTGGAGCAACATACCAGTCAGAGAGAGGAACGCCTCAAGGCAGAGTTCTTAGATTTCATTGCGAAGTATTTGGCGCTGCATAGCTACAGGCTCGTGCTTCTGGAGGGTTTGGGACTCATTTGTTGCCTCGAGCCTACGATTGCACCCCGGGGGACGGCTCTCTCCAACTCCACCACTGCCTGTAGAGTAAATCTAATTTTGAACAAACTCCATTAGCGTTTGTGAAGCACGTTACAACCATGGGGCCACAATGTTGAATTATGCAATAAATATAAGCTGGATGCATGCTAACACCGACGCAGAGCCATGGCATCAGGACTGCCTCTGGGTAAGAAGCTTGAAATTATCTTCAGAAGTCCAACAGCCAAGGTCGTTGTCCGATATTCTCAAAGATATCTGTGCCACCAGAAAAAAATAACCTCGCTTCGCGATCGTCTTTGACGAGCTATTGGAGATTTGGACGCACTGCCGCAACCCAGGCCGGACATCTCGCGCCCACGCTTCCAACGAGTGCAAGGTCTATGCCTTGCTAAGATGCTATGACCTTAATATTGGGTTTTTTTGCACATACCACTCAGTCCAAGCGGAAGCATCAGAGGTGCTCCACACTGAGAACGAGTCCTGTTCCTTGGCGCGTAATGAGGTACATGGTTGCAACCTCGTTCGTGCTCAGATTGCACCCACGATACTATGGTTGGCTTGAGACAATTACTGCTCCGGTGCCGCGTTGGGCAGTATTATACAGACTGCGGCATTTTCATGGTCGAGACTGCGATGACTACGCTGTCCGATCTTGGTTTCGGTCATGGAGCGAGACCCTGGAGAAGTACCTAGTGTTGTGTTTCAATCTGGTGGAGTGCTTCTCTCGCACCGGAAGCCTTATAAAGTTATTTGAGTCCTGGGTAACAAGTATCGTGATGATCCCAGTCACGATCGCAAGTGGAAGAAGCTTCGCCAACTACTTTCACCAGAAGCAGAGCCTGCAAATCGAGATGATTTCCTCCTATCAGCACGGTGACAGTGCGAAACAGGCAGGCTTTGCACTGAAGTCTCCGTCTTCGGCACCTAAAGCACCGTGCCTTTCTTGATCAGATAGAAATCACTGTCAAGCGGGCGTCATAACTCGAGGACACTTGACGGGCCAGGTACACGATTCAAACCACTACCGAGTGTCACAACCGTGATTGGCAGGTCTTTGACCACATAGGCGGGGACGCGTATGCCGATTCTACTGTCGACTTACACGGAGAAACAATCAGTAATGTCCACGCTATCTATTGCGATGACTGCAGAGAAACTTGGGCGGATACTGAGCAAAAGGCAGTAATTGTGGTGCACGGTGCTGCAGGCTCGGGGGGCAGCCGATGGGCAAGGAAGGATTGGAAGCGGTGGAGTCAGTGTGCAAGGAGTAAATTGACGTTACATTGCGAGAGTCACCAACTAGTAGCTATGGAAGCAAAGGGGTGCATCTTCCATCGTTCTGTGGGATGCAAGAAGGTTGTCATGAGTGGGATGGGTCTGGACAACATCGCCCCCGATATGCTACGGCTCGTGAGTCTCCTCCTTTACTGATGTTGACTGCAGCTCAATCCAGCTCATCTTGGCTCAAGATTCCGAGTAACGTTTTGGGTTCTCTAGACAGTGGAGCTCTCTCGTGACACGAGGTTCTGGGCTGGCAACCCCGGCTGTCGCCATGCGCTCTAGTTCTGCAGTATCTCATACCCCTCGGTTCAAGCTTTGCACGACACGGAGCATGACAGTCCACGCCAGACAAAGTGTACAATGTGCAGATCTCTAAAGTTGTACCCCGTGTTCAATATTGGGTCGTGAAGTGGAGAAGGTGCAAGGCAGAAGCGTATACAGAGGCCCTGGTCGCGGGTACTTTTGACGCCGAAGCACCTGATCATCCGCGGCTCTCCGGCTTCACAAGCCATTGCGTGCTCCTTCAACAGGTGCTTTGCGCTACCATGACGAAACCGGGCCTCGGTGAGTGTGAAGTAGGACTGCAGGAGGCTTCACTAATCGTAAAATTGTAGATCAACCCCTCAGGCAGAGCATCATCAAGCCAATCGGTTGCAGCCTTCCGCATAAGTGCACTCGGAAGCTATACAAGTCTGCATTATAATGGTAGCGAGTGTAGTAATGTCCGAGTCTAGTGAGCCCGGCGCGCGGTTCGGAGCGCGCGATGCGGAGTCGTGACGTTTCAGCCTTACACCTGGGCACTATCCGTTCTCCTTTAGGCATGTCTATCTCCACAGTTCTTGTCCGATGCAACTTTTCACGAGCAGCACTGTGGTGACCTGGAAGGTTGGAGACGTATATGAAGCAGAAGCAAGTCAGTCTGAAGATCGCATCCAGGAGGGAACGTTCTGCAAACAGTCATCATGAAGTTCTCAATCTTAATTACCGGAGCATTCGTTGGCCTTGCATCTTTCAGCACAACTTTTGCAGCGAAGTCATTTTCGGCCTCCAACTTGTACTATGCAGCTGGATTGAAGGATGCCCAGCAGACTACTTTGCTCCAAGGTCTACAAAGCGCCGGCGTGAAGGTATTGCGCGTATGGCTCGACGGTAAGGCTACATCCACCCTTCCCACGGTCATCACTGACGATCAGCAAAGGCCAGTCCTCGTCCCAGAAGGGGACAGAAATCGATATCTTCCCATCTCTTCAGGGCGACTCTCCTACGGCTTGGAATGACACCGTCCTCAATCGTCTCGACAAGTTCATGGTCAAAGCCCACAGCTACGGCATCAAGCTCCTGATCTCAGTCCACAGCTATAATGCCCTCGAGGGTAACAGAGACTTCTACGGAAAGTGGTACGGTACTGGTGATTTTTACACTAATGCCGACGCGATCAAGAACTTCAAGGACAGAATCGCGCATGTTCTTGCTCATGTCAACCCTGCAAATGGGAAAACCTGGGCTCAGAGCTCCGAGTACATCTTCGCGTTTGAAGCTCAAAACGAAGCCATGCATCCTGTGGTAATACATACATCGCAACCAAGTAGTGACCCGGTTGACGAGTTATTTTAGGGTAATGCAGCAGCTCTGGCGTCCTGGCAGTGCACCATGGCCGAGTCCTTGAAGTCCGCTCTCGCCGGCAACACGAACATCCTCGTTACCACGGGCGGTGGCTCCTATCTCGCCACCTCGCTTCTCGACCAACACTTCTCTTGCACTGCTCTCGACGTGCTCGCCATCCACGCCTATGGTGTCGGCGACTTCGACACTTCGAAGCTAAAACCCTACGTCGACCGCGCCAAATCAGCCAACAAGAAGCTCATTATGCAGGAGTGGGGCGCCTGCTACACCGATGCCTCGAATAATAACTGCAATGGTGGCAGTCCTATAAGCACCGGTGCCCGCGACGCGAATATCAAGAAGTGGGCGGC